>JAMJFZ010001133.1:6742500-7942500 GCA_026225945.1 Cricetomys ansorgei | reverse complement strand
CATCTAGCATGGGTAATATCTGATTTAAAGTTATTAAGGTAATGGAATGTAATTTATTTTTTGCCACTCACTATTGTAATATAGGAATTAGACATGGATATACATTAAATAAGATAGGTGCATATAAAAACACCAGTGTGTGAATATTTTTACAGTGAAACACTATCTAAAGCTTCTTTAAATTTTAATCTTTGTTGTTGTTCTTTTGTTTTGTTTTACAAGTCAGAGTTTCTCTGTTATAACTCTGGCTGTCCTGGAACTTACTCTGTAGACCAGCCTCACCTCAGACTCACAGAGATCCACCTACTTCTGCCTCCAGAGTGCTAGAATTAAAGGTTTCTGCCACCACTGCCCAGTTTAGCTTCTTTAAATATTAAATGAATTGATTTAATAGCATTCTTTACAATCATAATTTTCATACATTTGAAAATCCAATCTTGTGATTCTTATTAATGCAAATATTAACCTATAAGTTTTAACATGTCTTAAATGACATAGGACATTTTTGTGCTCACATGAAACTACTTCAGATGAATAATAAAATATTAATTTACAATTTCTGAACTATCTTTGGAAAACTAGATGCGTTGTACATAAAATAAAAAGATAAAGTTAATCAAATTAATTTAGTTAGACACATTATATAATAGAATGTTTTTGGCCACAAAAAATGTTTGTGCTAAATCTAATTCCTAATTGTAAGTAGAGCCAGTGAGAAGTATACTTCGATTAGGTCATTAGTAACTGTAACCCCATGATGGGATTATTGCCCCCGTGAATGAGGATCAGGGTTGCTTTTTCTACTGTTCAAAGAAACAGAAGACCAGTATTTGTAGTTCAGGAGTGGAGCTCTTGCCAGGATCTGAAGCACTTTCACATGACTTTGGACTTCCTGACCTCTTGACATGAAACATTAAGTATGTACAGTGAGCCACAATCTATGGGGCTTGTTATAGCAATCTGAGTTAACACATTTTCCTTTTGAATGCATTATCATTTGCAGGTATGGTATCTGTCTGTTCAGCTCTTATAGTTAGCAGCATTTTAATTCAGGACATGTAGGATGGTTTCATAATTTTAAGTATAAATGGGTTGTTTGAGACTCTGCAGACCTTCCTAATGCATACTATAAGGAGTGTTTTTCAGCTACAACAGGTTACAGAGTCTCAAAACCTGAGGACACTATATTCCTAAAGAATGCTATAAGGCACATTATTTATATAAATTCTATGAAATATATAATGATATATATTCATATTTGTGACTAGAGACTACAATATTATGTAGCTGAATAGACTAATAAGTACCTCTAAATATTATAGCACATGAAGGAAAAGAGTCAAGGCCTTCTTCTGGGAGCATTTCTAAAACAGGTAAGAATTTGATGCTCACTCTTCATCATGAGTTCTTTGGCAAATGTAGACTTTTCAATACACTGGTAACTGTGAAGTGATTTCTCATTCTAAGTCAAAAGAGAAATAGAAAATATTTCCTCTCTCTATTCATGAAATAAATAAATAAAACCATAAAATAATATCTGATTCCTATATATTCCTATATATTCCTATATATTCCCACTAAATTTCTCCACGTTGTAATATCTTTGGATAGAAATAGAGAGGGAAACAAAGTATTGGCTATAATAATTAATACTTCCAAAACGTGTTTAAGAATGTATTACTTATATCCAGACGGTGGTGGCATATGCCTTTAATCCCAGCACTTGGAGGCAAAGGCAGGAGGATCTCTGTGACTGAGGCCAGCCTGGTCTACAGAGTGAGTTCCAGGACAGAGTTACAACACAGAGACCGTGTCTCAGATAAACCACCACCACCAACAACAATAACAACAATAAAAAAGAATGTAGTATTTATTACAACTAATCTTGAAAATCTAAGTATTTAGGAAATTCTATCAATGAGGTACCAGAAATGTTCACACTTATTGAGCTAAGCATTTGGTAATAAATTGGAAACAAAATACTATTTAATTCTATGCTACTGACTCACTTTACAGGTGACAAAAATTAGTTTGAAAAAAAATTCACTTTTTTTGTATTCAGAAAGAACAAACTTAAAATGCTGAGGTTTTCTTTGAAATATTCTTCTAGTTACAGAATTTTAATCTTGACAGTTAAAACACCCAAAGAGACACATTGGGGTCTCTGAAATGCCCAGATATTAGTTATTTTATAGTGGATCCATTGATAATATGAGTTATTTCCAGTAGAATATTGATTGATGAGAGATTAGCATAAAACAATGCACATCACAGCTGAGGAATAGTTATAATGCACAATTCTACTATAGGTATATGGAGTATAACACTGTGAATTAATTTTGATAATTCTACAAGGAGTACAACACTGTGATATCCCATGTTCATTTCCGCTCCTGTTCTCCAGACTCCTTAAGTAATTAGTCCTATGGAAGCTAACTATAGAGAAGTCAAGATCTGTGCAGCAGTCTCTGACTTCATTTGTTCGGGGAGCATTGGCAGTCTCAGGAAATGTAAAGCGAATCTCAAGTAAGCTTAGTAAGAAATTCTTTTAAAAACGATTGAGGAGAAGAACTACAATCTCTTATCCTAGTTGGAAGCCATGTCAGGAGGGTTAATACTGACTTCCAGTTCTGGTATAAGAAACTACTGAATTTATATGCTTAGTCAAACATTGCAGGTATGCTGCTGCATAGTGGGTTTTTTGTTTATTTGTTTGTTGTTTTAAAATTTTTAAAAGCACTTCCCTGTGTGATTACATTGTTAATGATTTGAAGCAGGGAGCTCTGCCTAGTGAAGAAGATTGTAAATTAATGAACCTGATGCAAACAATTTAGTTCCAAAAGTTGATGCTTTAAATTATAGCCTCTGGGTAAAAGAAGTTAAATATTTTGGAACAGCAAACTTGACCCAAATGCAATCTTAACAATTTGTGAGAAAAGAAGCAATCTTGTCCCCACCACATTTCCTTCCACTGTGACAGAATTGATTTGATAAAAATAAAATCTAATTTTGCCCCAGATTTAAAGTTTCCTGGTCCCACGAGTGATTCCCAAAACCCAGATGAAGTTACTTGTCTTTCTTTGTGCAGAAAATACAAAGGACAGTGTTCAAGTTCCTCACAGGAGACTTACTATGCTCAGTGTGTGAAATACCTTGTGCTTTTCCTGCTTTGAACTGTGGCCATTTTAAAATGAATTTAGTTCTGAGAACATAATATCAATACATATTTTGTTAATTCCTAATGTTAAATGAAAGAGTATAAAACTGAACAATCTTATGGGTGTGTTCTTAACCGTCTTTAGTCATTTTTTTCTGCTTTTTTTAAACTTCATTTTCTTTTACTGTCTTTGAATTCAAATTATAGTAATCACTGCCATTAGAATGACCTGAAGCCTCTCACAGTGATTTCAAGCAGCATCTTCCATCCTTTCTAAGCTACTCTATACCACTCAACACACAGCCCTTACCCTCCTGGGACTTCTCAATTGCTACTGAAACTTCTTAAGATAAGATCCTATCCCAGCTCCTTCACATACATTCAATTTAAAAAAAAAAAGACTATAAATCATAGTTGAAGAATTAATGTCTCTTCTTTCTGTTCCAATGTCTCACACACTATTAAACACTCTTCCTCCACTTTCTTGGTACAGCATTGATTATAGCAAGTTATAGAATTTACACTGTAGGATTTCTTGATTGCACTTTCCATACTTCATTATGATTTTTTTACTGTGCTTGTCTCCCATGAATAGTGAGATCTTCTGTGCATTGGAGCCATGCCTAATTCATTCTTGCATTTATACTTCCTAGAATATGATATATTCAATAGTCATTAATTACAATTTCATGCATGAATTCTTGAATGAATGAATGACTCATTGTGGCTTCCGTAAACTCTGACAAAATCATCATGAACGCAGCTTATTTACTAATTATATAAAGATGAGATTTAAATGTTTACACTATTGGATCAGAGTTTCAACTTAGTTCCTGCCTCATAATCACTTGTGGAGCTTTGAAATCTACTGTCTGGTCCTCATCAAACTGTCTGATCTATTTTGGAATAGTCTCATGTGATTATACATTTATTTGTTACCTTTAATTTTTACCAATGATAACTATGTACAATTTGAGAACAACACAGATCAATAATCAGACTATAAAACTCATAGTATAATTTTATCTATATTGGGAACTTGGAAAGTACAAATAAAACTATACATATATGTGGTTAATTTTAGAATGCTAGTTTGACAACTACCCTTTTTGCTTTGCATGTAATTTTATTCCAAATTGATTGTATTCTGAAAACTTAATCTCAGAGAGTATTTAGGATATTTGCCAAGACTAAGGACATTATCAACTAAGCACTCATACTGCTTTGCATGTAATTTTATTGCAGTGTAATTACATTTACTGAACTTAGTCTTAGAAGTATTTAGGACAATTGCCAAGAATGATGACATTATTAATTTGCACTCTGACCATGAAAATTGTGTCCCAATGGACAAACTGACTTACACAGACAGCAGAATTGCATTTAGTCTACAGCTACAATGAATTCTACAATGATGTTGGTGTTGTAGTTTCTTCCCTGTGATTTAGTGGAGTTGTGATGTCTTCAGTTCACTTGAATAGGAAGTGTGACTGTGATGTGATTAATCCTGTGACAGTTTGTGCTTTCACTTTCCTAGAGGGACAGTAAAATAAGATTTAGTTGTAAAGATATGTACAGTATAGAATTTCATAAAGCCTTATCTCATAAAATGCCTGAATAACTTTCCAAGTAGTAAGAAAGTAACAAAAAAAGAATAAGAATTTATGACAAAAATAATAAAGGAGGTCCTGTTATTGAAGGCTGGCTTGCTGCTGGAACACAGGAATAGCCACATGAAAGTAGAAACAATTTTGATGAAGCTGGCCATTGGAAATCACAGTTACTACTTCTACTTGATTTGTGGGATGGCCTCCACATAGAGATGACATTCTCAGCATCATTGGCAGTGATGTTACAGGCTTAGGTGTCTTAGTACTGAGTCATTACACATATTTATAGGACAATTCTTTGAACAGGTTATTCTAGACATAAAAGTATTATGACTTTCATTTGTATTTCAGAACCACAGTGGTATGATTAAATGTGCAACATTTACGTAAAAGCCAACCTTCATTGATTTGTATAACTATGGCTGGGGAATATCAACATCAGATTAATTGATAAAAATCAACATGCAATAAAATTTTGCAACCAACTTTCCCAAGTTAACTGAAAATTTGTCATGGAAAGTGAGATTATCACAGGTTTTTTTTTTTTTTTTGTGGTTGTTGTTGGTTTGTTTTGTTTAAAATGCAATAACTAACATTCACCATTTATTATATTCATACTTTCCATTTTCTTGGTTTTTTTTGTTTTTTTTTTTTTTTTTTTTTTACAAATACAAACAAGTGAGAATATCAGTTTTAAAGGTGAGATCAGCCAGGCAGCAGTGACACAGGCCTTTAATCCCAGCACTCAGGGGAAGGCATCAGAGCCAGGGGGAGCTCTGTGATTTCGAGGCCAGTCTGGTCTATTGAGTTCTATTCAAGAACAGTCAGAGTTACATCAGAGGAACCCTATCTTAAACAAACAAACAATAAATAAATAAATAAAGGTGAGACTAAACAAAGAGGAGAATGAGAAACCAGTGAGTAATTCAGGTAAGGTTACATACAAACACTTTGAGAATAATCAGTTCCTTTACAAGGACAGTGTGAAGGAGCTTAGTGCTCACAGAAAAGATCTTATGCATGCTTTTATCCTGGGTCACTAAGAGATGGTTTCTGGGTTTTTGTTTTTTTTGTTTTTTGTTTTTTTTGTTTGTTTGTTTGTTTTTTAACATCAGGTCTGGCTCCAGCAAAGCTGAAGATATAATTCATTATAAACTATGAGTTTTTGCTTTTTGGCTTAAAGATAATGACTATCTGAAATGATTATGAGAATCTCAAAGAAAATCTAATGAAGTTTAAAACAGAACTCACATTCATTCAACAATGAAGTTTACTATCCAGTGAAGAAATAGTCTTATTGGTAGTAGGAGTCTAATAATGCCATTATGCAAAATTACATTTATTGAAACATTCGGACAAGTCATGGAAGGATAACTTTTAAGGTCTCGTTCTTGAACAGTGTGTCAAAGTATATTAATATAATGGTACAATTTAATAATTTGGACAAGAACTCATGAACAGCACTCATGAACAGAGTGATAAAATCATGTATATTTCATCAAAAGGTGTACAAAAGCTTTATATAATAATCTGAAGAACAGAATTTCTTCTCCTGGATTGAGTTATCTTTAGATTTCCCCCAATCCAAAGGTCATGCTGTGAGACCAATAAGACCTGTAAATAGTTGTAAAATCTAAATTTAAGACTTCTTTTTCTCTAGCATTCTCTGTTCCCTAGCTTTCCTTTTATTTTCTTCTCTTCTCTTTTCTTTTCTTTTCTTTTCTTTTCTGTTTGTTTACATAACCAATAAGAATGTTCTGAAACAAAAACAGGCTGAAATAGTAGATGATTTTGTTTGTCTCTCTTGTGCAAAGACACTACCTTAAAGAAACTGTGCTGGCCGCTTTGATCTTGGTGCCTCACTTAGATCTGTGACTCAGGCATGTGACAGTTTTATGCTAACATGGCACAACAATGCTTTCTCTACTTCGAGTTTTTGGCCTCAAATTTTATTAACATTAAAAAAGAATAGTTTGAATGATGCTATGAAAATGTTTCATTTTGTTAAGCAAGGAGCAGTTTTCCCAAGAATATTTTGAAAATAAGGTGTACTAGGGAAGAGTAGACATATCTGTTACTCACAGAAGTCGGGGTTGCAGGGGTAAACAGGTCTTTTGCAAAGCAAAGTGAGAGGGCTTTCAAAAATGATGCAACTGACAAAGCTGAGATATTTTAGGATGAAGCAGGGCTGCTAAAGCTGGCCCCGGTGAGTGGAAGAATCTAATTGTCGATCAGAATTACAGATCTGCATGAGACCCTGTGGCCAATACTGTTACAGGAAATGGAGTCATTTGGAAATCAGTTTCCAGTGCTACTTGGCTAAGTTGTGAAAGGGAATCTGCAAACTGTCAGGCTTAGAAAACTATAAATCTTATTTTGCCTTAACTGTGCTATTTAACATAACTTTATTATATTTGCATAATGGTTTCTTAAAATTTAAAAAGGAGAACAGTTTCAGAAAGGCAGCCAAGCGTAATTACCATTTTTTCTTATAAAGGTTATCTAAAATTCTCACTCTTTATTCTAGTTTTAATAGGGGGGGAAAAGCATTCTAGCACAAACTGCATTGCATATCATATAGCATTTAAAAATTCGATAGAGTAGAAACTCACAAAAATATTTTATGTCTATTTGAATAAGATAAAGGAAATAGAAGAAAGAAAACTCAGGTTTCTTTCCTTGGAATTGCTCCTTTGTTAAGTGTGATTGTATTCGTTGCCATCTCATTAATTTGACAAAAACCACTAAAGGAAGGAATGGCTTATTTTAGCTCATACTTACAGAGGAAGCTGTAGCAGCAAAGTCATAGTGACAGATTGAAGTAGCTAGTCTCAGAGAGTAGAGTGCAGTGAATAAATGCTGGTACTCAGGTACTCAGAGCAAGTTTTTATTTATTTATTTATGTATTTATTTATCTATTTATTTATTTTATTTTGCTTAGTCCAGAATCCCAGTTCTTGTTCATGTTAAGATTGGGTCTTCCCACTTTAAGTAACCTGACTAGGTAGTCACTCACAGATATCTCCAAAGCCTGACTAATCTGACATAGATAACAGTTCATGGGCAAACAAAATTTAGTTATTCTAGATTCTGTTAAGTTGACAGTATTAGCCATCACAGAGCCCAAATTTGGATTGATGGACACAAGCTCCATAACTTAGCAGCATAGTCATTTTCTAGCTTATGGTTCTCACATTCAGAAATTTAGCCAAATGCCTTCATTGCTTTACTCAGAATATCATTAAAAAGTAAGGTGTTAGAAAGAGTATGTTCATTTTTGTAGATTCTGGCAAATCCTTTAAGGCCTGGATCATTAGCATGTGTCACTATAAAAGAGGTTCATGTTTCATGGGTAACTGGTCCATGTGTGTCTCTCTCTGTTCCTAAAGACTGCTTTCCTCTAAAGATATCACACATGGTTTCTCCATCCTGAAAGTCATCAAAAGTACATGCAATCTCTATCATCACTGGGTGCATAGCACAGAGATCCATGTGCCCACAGATCTCCAGAAAAAACAGGAATTTAAGTTAAGTACACAGATTGTTGTTCCTGTTGGAAAGATGGAAAACCTCTTCTTCCACCCAGAAAGTTGAGAGTCGGAAGTGATTAATAGCCCAGTGATCTGCATTGTTATCGGTTGGGTCAGGCCATGTCAAGCTCCTTCAACCAGAACCAGAAATACCTAACAGTCTAAAAGGACCCTTATAACCAGAGGCTACCCCAAGCTTCCACAATCAGAACCAGAGGTGACTAATATCCCAAATGACAGCTATACTATCTGCATGACCAAGACCAGGCCAGAGTCTTGGTTAACCCTCTAGCTAGCACAGGTCGCCAGTCTAAAACTCATCTTGGAGGAAATGACATTTACCTTGAGCCAAGTTTCAATATAATCATGCTTCCTTGTTCACCATCTTCACCAAGCAACTTTTTTTTCTAAATTATACTGGATTTAAATATGTTGGGAATAAACCACCTGGTATCAGACTCTCTGAAGCCTTTATTCAGGTTGATGAAGTAATTCTGAACCAGGATTTCATTCTCATGTATTTGTACAGTTCGCTTCTCTGTCTGACATCTGCAGAGACTCCTCACCTCATGCTTGAATGTCCTAAGCCCCTTTCTGATTCCATCAGATGAAACATTATGCTTTTAAGGTACTCAGTTGGGTCAGATACATCCTGATAATAACTGTAAAGTCAAGTACTCATTTTTCACCGGCAAAATGCTTCCAAACTAGTGCATATTTTGCCATGCCATGATTTGGCCCAACACAGATTGCATACAGGTTGGTGCCCCATAAACCAAAATACTTCTGATTAGTAGGATTGCAGTTTTTGTAATGCTCTAACACACATGTGCTTCTTATTATTTATAGTGATGCTGAAAAAAAAAGTCACATAAAAGTATAGCATGTAAGGCACAAAGTGACAGACCTGTAATACCAACATTCAGGAGGCTGGGATCATGACTTCAAGGCCAGATTGAGTTATACAGAAAGACATTGGGAAAGAAGCAAGGGATGGGAGTTTAGTCAAACTGGGGAGCTCTTGCCTAGCATGTACATAGTCTTAGGTTTGATTCCTAGAGCTAGACTAAAGCACAGCATACACAGTTTTAATGAACAATGATAGAAAGTCATTTGCAGGTTATACATCAGAGTGACTTGTACAAGTCTCCTCCAAAATCCAAAATGAAGTAAAAGACTTCACTCCATTGAAATATTGAGAATTGGGTGGGCTTTTAGGATTTTGGGCCTGGTTGAAAGTCTTCTGGTCATCCGAGGATATGCCATTGAAGGAAGTATGGGGACCTCATTCTCTCATATTTCTCTCTTTGTTACTCATCCACCATAAATTAAAATTTGTTCTATCATGTCTGCCCACCAGCCTGTGCTGCCTCAACATAAACCAAGGGGGAATTAGAACATGTTCTTCTGGATTGAAACCCTTGACAGAAAGAGCTCAGGTAAACATTTCCTCCTATATGTTGTTTGTTTCAGGTGTTATGTCACAATAGCAGGAAATGGATGTGTTCACTATACTTTATAATTATTTATCATAGTGACAAATGAAGTTTGCTGTAACAGTACTTTCTGCCACAGGGGCAAGTACCTTGATATACTGTCTGTTTACACAATCTGAGGTGTGAAATAGGCTATTTCACCTATGTCTGTTTAAGTAAGTTTTATGATATTTGCACAAAGACAAAATTGACTAAAGATTGGTTTCTCAAGACTTATACCTAGCATTTTAAAGTATGTGCCTGTAGATTAGTCAGTATTTAAATGGCGTGAGAATGTACAGTATTATATTTTGAGTAGTAAGTATGGGATCTTGCTTAAGTTATGAATTGAAAGAAAATGACTTAAGATGAAGACACAGTGGGAGTAGTCATCTTTCTGCTAATGTAACCAAATTTATCAATGTAATCAACTTATAAATTGAAAAGTGCTATGCTTCATAGAAGTTATGAGTGCTCCAAACATGGTCCGTGGTTTCTATTATTTTGAAGTTGTAGCAAGGCAGTTTTCCATTAAGGTACTTCCTAGCACACACACAAAAAAAATCATCACTTTATGGTCTGGAAACATAAAAGTGAATGAAAGCAGTGTCTACAATCATTTTCAACATGCTCACAATGACCCAAGGACTTCCCTTCTCATAGATTCCCCATCATATCTCAATAGTGTCACCCTGGGGACAAACATCTGGCTCTTACTCAGACATTTAACATTCAAATAATAGCAAATCCTAATTCAACATCTTGTGTTGAACAAGGATTACAGGTTTGGGGTTGTCATCTATAAAGACAAAGTAGCCATATGAATGCAAGATAGTTCACTTTTCTCTAGAAAAATAGAGGAAAAAGACAACAGAATCTCTATCTGATGATCTGAAGCCTGTTGACACCTTAGCTTCCGCTGTTGCATTTCTAGAATCCAGAATTGAAAACACACCCTGCAAACTTCAACTGCAAAGCTCCTCATTGTCTAGTTTTAATAACAGTAAGTTTGCAACATGAGATAATTGGCAGGGATTAAAAAAGAATTTCACTTTCATTCCTAGACAGACTCTGACATTTAATTATTTTGAAGAAACTTTAACATTTTAACGACTGACAACAAACAGTGTTTTGTCTCTGGGCATAAGAAATTGAAGTGATCTACTTATATGTTAATTTACACTATCAAATGTTATAAACACTTGCACATATTCCAACTATTACACTGATGCTTCAATATGGTAATAAAAACATGAAAATAACATAGAATCCAGAGACTGATTTTTTTGGTTCATATTTCTTCCCCATGGATTTTGATGGAATTGAGAAGATTTGGAAAGCTGGCAAAGTTCCCAACAGCTTAGTAATTGAAAAAAAAATCCATGTATTTTATCATTATTTCCTTATAACCATTTTCTATCATCTGAACTCATGAAATCTTCCCCAGAGATCTGCACTAACCTGGAAAATTTTTGTAAATTGTTGTCATATCTTTGTATAGATTTGTCTTTGATAACTGATGGGAATAGTAGGTTCTGAAATCTCCAATTAGCATATACAACTGAAGTTCATCTTATTGTCTCCTGAGACATTTAGTAGCTTGGCAGCTTGTCAATGTCCTACATATTGACAAATTCACTAAGGAGAGTTCCTCACTGTTTTTACATCTTTGCTTCTGGGCTAGGTCTCTATAATGTGACAGTATTGTTTTAGATAGAACTGTGTTGATTCATATCAAAATACTACCTTTGACTCTGCATTTCAAAATTAGTATTTTTTTTCAGAAAGCCAACCTCTATTAAACTGATTTTTTTCTACTTTAATTGAAAATTCTGCTTTTCATTGAAAGATAAATTGACAGTCTTCAAAACTGTTATGCAAATTGTGTTGTACTTTATATTGTAATTCAGTGAAAATTGATATGAAATACTTTTAATGAAAAACAATAAAGTCATAGAATATTTAACGTAAGGATGAGAACATTGCTTTCTCCATTTTATTATTTATCTGTCTACCTACCTATCTGTCTATCACCAATATATTTATCTGTCATGTATTTATCTAAAGAGAGAGTGGAATTTTAAATTTGATAGAAAAAACAACTTATATAACTGTATTGAGCACAAAATATATCAGAAAATATTAATTTATTTGAGAGTTGAAATCTCTAAGCACTTTCCTTTATATTTTTTCATAAATTATGAATATTGTCAAAGGGCATGGGGCTCTATGATCCATTGAGCCGTGAAAATTGAACTCAGGGAAATAACTTAAGTACAGCACTAGGAGTTCACTCACACAATGAGGATGTATTACCAGTTCATTCCCACAGATGTCACTAAAGGCAGAACACCATTGAGAAAAAGACAGATATGGCATGAAAGGGTTAATGTGTGTGTGCCATGGTACGTGATAGTTTTGTACTGCCGAAACTCTCATATAGGAAATTATCCCCACAGTAAAAAGAATTCAAATGAACCCTGTGGGTAAGAATGTAAATCAGTGTTGCCAGCACAGAAATCAGCAGAGACATTTCTCAAGAAATTAAGAATAGAACTAATACATAATCCAGTTAGTTAACAACTGGGTATATACACAAAATAATCTAAGTCAGGATACCAACTAGATAATTGCACATTCATGTTTATTGCTGTGTTTTTCACAAGGGCCAACATGGAGCTAGCCATTATGTCCTCTAACAGATGAATGTATAATGAGCATATTGCATCAATACACAATGAAGATTTCCATCACTCTAAAATAAAATGCGATTGTCATGATGAGCAACATTTACACAACTGGAGGTAAACTTATTAGTCAAAATATTCAGATTCAGAGAAACAAATAATGAGTGTTTTCTATCAAAAGAGAAATATAAATTGTATATTTAAATCGACAACTATATTTATATCTATATATGAGATGCAAATCAGACGGAATAGTCTTGGTGAGGGAACTGAAGGAGACACATGAAAAGATGGGAGAGGGATAGAAGGATAATTGATAATGGGGGAAAGAATATGAGCAAGGGACTATAATGTTTGTGCTTGAAACTGTAATAAGGAAAACCTTTTATATACTAACTAAATATATACTAACTTAATGACAATTATAAAAGAAGAAAAATTTCCAATGAGGTGATGATATTGGGATATCTGAATGTAATTAGCTTATGGGTGTGTTCCCTCTCTGAAGGGATTAATGGCCAGATGTCTGAGTTTCTAGTCTCACCATTTGTAAACACAGCAAAGAGGCATTGTCTGTGTAAAGTGTACATATGTAGAGATGTGTATGTAAAGGGGATATACGTAAAGAGATATATACCTGTACTCATCAAAATAGAATATATCAGCTTTCCTCTGTACAAGATGGCAATGAACAAAGAGTGGACCAAGGATAGTAAGAGAAAAACAGAACCTGTGGCAAACAGGAATTTGACCAGTTTATAACAATGGCCCTTAGAAAGCAGTGCTTCCATAGCAGCAAGACAGACATCTTTCACAAAGACAAGGGGTGGGAATAGAAATCAATGATAGTGTGTCTTTATAGATGGTGGAGGAATTAAACACGAAAGAAGGAGCGAGGGCGTAAAGTGAAATAGGAACACACATGTGATTGAGGACAAGAGAAAGGAAAGGCTGTTTAGGAAGCGGGGATGGAGGAAAACACCAAAGAATTTATTGGGAGGATGAAACAACAATCGAGATAACTGAAAGATCAAAATGAATAATAATTAAAATATCTATAGTAAAAATAATTCAGTGCATAAATATGCATACATAGTTTTTAATTAACTATTCTTATGAAGTTTCCAAATGGAGAAGCTACACTCATAAAGTCTCACCAACATGACTGCCCAAGCAGGAACTGAGCAAAGACAACAATAGGCATGCTAACGTGGCTGGAGAAAAGCCCATAAGGCCTCGTTGGGCTGAAAATGTTCCCTCCAAGAGCCAAAGGCCACCTAACAAAAACTTCAGCACCAGACATGAGAAGCCTTATTTTAAGTTGTTGGTCAGGATTGTCCAACAGAATCCCATAACACTACAAAGGCTTTTGCTGGTGCCCCTGGTTGCTTCCCAAAGGTGGAAGTAAGTCTCTATTGCTGATTTCATCATGTATTTAAGAAACAGGTTCCATCAGCCCCAGAGATGGAGCTGACATGAGTGTCTCCTCCGTGAGGACTAGCTTTTATGTTACCGGATGTCACCATGTGTGATTCCAAAGGAAAAAAGCAACCAAGAGTCTTCAGTGTTAATGATGCTTATGAACAAATAACAAGGCATGATAATCCCAAAGGTACAGTAGTGACACTCATTCCTTTGTGGTGACCAATACCCAGAAAATCAGGGACTTTGCTGTGAGACTATGTCTCCCATAAAGTCTCACCAGCATGACTGTCCAGGCAGGAACTGAACAAAGACAACAACAATAGGCATGCTAAAGTGGCTGGAGAAAAGCCCACAAGGCCTCAGATCTACACAACCACTACAGGCAACTACAGATATCTGAGAAAAGAAGAAATGTCTTCTCCAAGGAAGAGCACACAAATCGATTATCTAATACCAAATGGTCAGCCCTGAAAACATTTGTGAGGAACATTATACAGACTGAACAGGCTATAGTTAGGAATATATGTGCATATACAAATACAGATATGTACTCAATAATAATTAAATGAAAAAAAAGATCATGGATTTGAAGGAATACAAGGAAAGGTATGTGGGAGGGTTTAGATGGAGGGGAAGGAAATGATAAATGATGTAATTATATTAAAAACTCAATAAAAGCAAAATGTCTACCAGCTCTCAAACCCAGTCATGAAATGTCTGACTGTTTGATGTAGAAAGATCTTTATAATGCTCCATTTAGTCTTTATATGCTACTGAGATTAGATATCTGAGATAATTTCTTCAGTGTTTCAGAAGTCTATGCCCATTCTTGTTTGGCCTTGTCACTTTGACCTCATGGTAGCAAGATCATGGGGCAGATGGTGCCTAATGGTTTCAGTAAGCAAGGGCAGAGAGGCGGGAGCCATGCTTCCTATTCATTGATCTGCATCCAATGATTCATCTCCTTCCTAAAATTTCTACCTTCTAGTCTCACCATAAAAGAAAGACCAAGCCACCTGTACATGGGCCTTTGGGAAACAAAGCTTCCCACTATAATGTCTAGCTGGCAAGGAGATTCATGTCTTTAATTCTTACCATCAGGAGACAGAGCAGGAGGATTACCTGGGTGTTCATAGCAAGACCAGGTATCAGAAAAGAAAACATAAGCAAAATACAACATCTATTCATAAAATTCTCATCATCTATCAAAGCAATGAATTCCAGTATGGAACTGAGGCTGAAGAACACTGTAATGAGGAAGTTACAACCCATGTTCACTGTAATTGAAATTGTGCTCACTCCCAAACGTGTTCATGAATGGTAAAGGGACTACCTCAATGGTTTATGTAGTACACACTCCAGTTTCAGCTTCATGCATGTCCAATATTCAAAATAAATAAAATAAAGAAGGTATATGAAGAGTGAGAAATATACCAAAATCATAGAGCAAAGCAACAAGTGGGAATCAATGACAACCAAAACAGATGCACATGAGCAGTGTATGGAACCAAAGAGATACGTTATTGAAATCCTGTCTGATTTGATGTTATCAATGGGAAAACGTACATCCCTGCAGAGTGTGGTGGCTGCTTCTCAAGGGTTCTCAAATACTCACTTGTCCTTGGGCACTGGTCAACACTTCTCTACACTACTTTATAGATTAATCCAAAGCAATTTACCTGTATTCACATAAAACAAAACAAAACAAACAAACAAACAAATAAAAACATTGTGTCTTGTGGAACTCTTAGTGAAAAAGAAGTACATTTAATAGTTTTCTGGAAATTTATACCAATACATTTTCTGTTATACATCTCATACTTTCAACTTTAAACTCACTTTAAAATAATTTTTTACATCAACCAGCTTCTACCGTACCCAATTTATTGGCTTATTACTCTGTTTAATGCACACTTTGTTAGCTTACCCTTCTGTGCCTTCTTAATGGTGGCAATAACATGGCAAGAATTCATGATCCCTCTTTGCAGTTGCAAAATGATTTCACCTCATTTTCTCACTTAAGCCTCATTACAACCCTATGAGATAGGAATTTCTAATCTCCATTTAATAGATATAAATATGGTCCTAAGTTGCAGTTGACAAGATCATACTGATACTAAATTGCTGAAGATGATGTGAAAACCGATCTTGTCCTTTAGTGAAGCATTTTTTCTCTTAAAGTGGAATAGCCATTGAAAACACTTCAGTACCGTTAGATTTACTTATGCATTTGAATCAGATTTGTAATTTTGCCTACTTAAATGTTGAATTGCAAAATTGGCTGCTGTTCTCTTAACTTCAGATCTCACATTTAACATTATTAAATATTTAGAGGTGTCACTGTGACGTTTATTCTCCTGTGCTGATGAAAAACTTGGCCTTAATCTAGGAGGTGATAAAGGAAGGTGGGACCTAAAGATATCTTAGCACTACTAATGTTATTATTTCTTGTATTTTAATGAAAACTTCCAGACAATACAAGGAAGGCCTACAAATTCTGTGTGTATGCAGTACTTCCAACATCTGTAAAATAACTCTTAAATCAATTAAATCCAGGAAAGTAAGATCAATCAGAGTGATAGTATTTTCTGTTTGCAGTTCTAAATGGGGCAATTTTCCATCGACTCCCAAGGAGGACTGTTAGGGTGTCATTTCATTGAGATGGTTTAACTATTTTAAACCTTACAATGACTAATTACACCAACAAAAAGGAATATGCAACACAGGTATTTCCTTAGGAAAGGCCCCTGGAGGTAGAGCTGCCATTTAATTTAATAACATACTGGTTATTCTGGGCTTCAGTCATTCAAAATACCAGCTCCCTTGTAGTGTTAAAAAGTAAACTGATCTGTTCTTATTCCAACTTACTTGAAACCTTACTCATATCTGCAAGACCATTTCTCCTTTCTCTGTCTCTGTCTCTCTGTCTCTCTCTTTCTGGGTGTGGTTGGCCTGAACTCATATTATAAACAAGGTCAAACTTGAATTTGCAATCCTCCTACCTTTGAAGCTGTAATTGCAGACCTGGACCATCAGGTTCAGCTCTTTCTCACACTGTTTCTTGATTGGCATTGCAGATAACACTGAGGGAGCTGAAAACCTTCTTAGGCAATGCTTAGGTGGCATCTGCTCCCACATAGCTCTTCCTTTTCTATCACTTGTGTGTATGGGATGACCCTTGGCCGGCTTCTTTGAATACTGGCCCACAATCATGGCAAAAGATGAGAAAAAAAATCTAACATTTATCTACCATAGAAGGGTTAAACTGCCACAATCATGGACTGAGTATCATCAGCACCTTTCATGAAATGGTTTTCCCTTCAAACAACCGCCCCCTTGAGAAATAGAAACACACAACAGGGGATTCACAAATTCATTTTCTTCTACTTTTATTTGTTTTTCTCCATTCTTTTACCATCCAAAACATTTATGTCCTAGGTGCTCTCAAAGACCCCCCTTGGCTGGTAGCTAGTCTGTGAGTTGTTTTATTTGGAAGGTTACCTGAATAAATCTGTAATTTTCCCATTCCCTCCCCTTCTTTTCCCAACTTTGTTCTCTTTTCTTCTCTCTCTCTTTTTCTAGTGACATTTCCTCCCCCTATATTCTTTCATTCTTTCCAAAGAAAATACAATTTCTCCCTTCACTTTAAAAATTAAAACACAAATAGGAAAGCCTATGAAAATTAAATAACTCTCCATTCTTAACAGAAGTGCACCAAAGAACAGCGGAAGGACAAGGACACTGGGCGTCAACACTGTGACTTTTCACTTTGCTTTCTAGCGACAGAGAAAATAATCAGAACAAAACTCCTTGAAGTTGATATCAAACTCCATATGTACCTTGAACAACAATATATTGCAGACAAGCAGAGAGGCAAGGTGAAGGCTTTGGGGTGACTCAAGCATCTCTGCAAATGAAAGGCACCCAGGAAGGCAGAGAGAAAAATGTTAACTTCACCTAGAAGGGAATATTCACATTTGGTTTTAGCCAGAATGTTTGCTTCAGGATTCTCCACAGCTAGTAATTGGTAGAAGAAGTAAGGCAGCAGCTTCAGAGTGGAGAGATGAAAGGCTTTGTAAGTTAGAAGAGAGGGATGAGTTCTCAGAGACAATTTGGAATCAACAAATATATTAAAAGTTTTTTTTTTTTAAGAGAATAGTGTTTAAGCCTTATCTGTGTACAAAATTCATTAAATGTGAACAGAAAGGCATATGGAAAAATCTGGGGAGGAGGGCCTTAAATGAAGTACGAGAGGTTAAAAACACATCCTTGAGAAGGGTCTATAGAATTCAGGGAACATGGCTATGGGATTTTTAATGAAAACATATAGAGTTCTGTTTTAAGAGATCAGCAAGTATCCAAAGCTGGTAGCATGGAATAAATCAATATGTTTGCATTTACTATTTTCAGATATTTATTTCAATGGAAGAAAGACAAACAGAATCTCATCATTTTGTCAGAGGCATTTGTGCTTTCATTATTGAAAGGGAAACAGGAATAGGAATCAAAGAAGAAAACATGAGAGAAACAAGGTATCATGCAAACAGATGGAAATATATGAGAGTATTTTGAATAAGAAAAGGACAAAACAGCTTATCTTTTATGATTCATGATTTATTAATCACCTGGCTAAACCAATGCCAACTAAAGAAAAACTGTAGGAGGTAATCCTGAGATGGGGAAGAAAGAGTTATTTTTTGTTTGTTTGTTTGTTTGTTTTCTTTGTTTTATTCCTCAAAGTAAGTGCTCTGATGTTCTGGTAAACTGGAACCTTAAATATTTCAATTTCATGGTGTTCACTGAAATACTGTAAATATTTCTTTCCCCACCATAGGCTTTCATGTTTCATCCACTTGTCTAAATGACTTTTAAAGGACACAATTGCACTTGGAATTGATTTTTTTTTTAAATGAATGCATGAGTAACAAAGTAGCAATCTGATTTCAATAGAAGTAGAAAAATAACCAGGTAAGAAAAACTGATCCCAGGAAAATTAAGCATGCTGCCATTGTCATGGATATGGTGGTCATCGGCCATTTCAAAATGGTCTCAGAGGCAGACCAGTCCTGGTTGGAATGTCAAATCCAAATTTCAGTTTAAAAAAAAAAAATCAATTCTATCATGTTAAATTGCAAAGGCCCAAATTGCTTAAAGTGAAAGATAATTAATTGTTATGCCTGAAAATATACCTACCAAGATAATTGAAAATACTTTGTGAAGTTGGAGGAATGTGAAGAACTTGCTTAAGCAATCAAATATTAGGCCAAAAGTAATTAGAGCAATGTGTTAAACAGAATTCCAAGATTTTCCCAAAGGTAATATGCTTTCTCTGCTGTACATGCCCCAGCTATGCATAGGCAGTTTTAGTTCCCAGAAATAGGCAATATTAAATAGTACTGCTGACTTCAGATAGCCAGATTTTCCTGGATGAGCCTGATCTGAGCCTTTCAAGGACATTTCTCTAGAGCAGAAAAAGTCACAGAGCTGAGGGGATTTCACTGAGCCTTCCTTGCTGGAGAATGGACAGGGTCATGTGAGAAAGATTTAAAGGAAGTGATTTTAAAATTGAATTATATATATGTAATGAAGCATTATTTAACCATAAGAGAGTGTGTGTGGGCTTTGGGTCTGGTTCATTTCAGTGTGTGACGATTTTTATTCGCAGCTCTTTATAATAAAATTTCAGTTTTAAAGAAAAGAAAAATGCAATCATGTTGGGAAAATAGAAGGAACTACAAATTGTTGCAGTTTGGAAAAGAAATAAGATTGAGAAAGGCAAAAATATTAATACATTGTGTCTGTATGTGGAATCTAAATGAGAGACAGAGAAAGAAAGAGGGTGAAGAGAATATTGAAGTAGAGCAGACACTGACTGAGGAGAGGATTAGAATCAGAGGTGAGAGGAAGGTGAGGATAGTAAAGGGATGGATACACATAAAGGTGCTGTATGCCTTCCACACTCAAACTTTAGTTCCCGTAGTTCATATCACAGTGCACTAAAGACATAAGAAAACAAGACAAGGGCATGGGATAGATCAGTGCCAGAGAGCTTGCATACCATGGGTAAGGATTCATGTTCAGTACTAAGAAAGGGAGAAAGAGAGAAGAGGAGAGGGAGGAACAGAGGAAAGGAGAGAAGGGGGGAGTGGAGGGAAAGAAAAAGGGTAAGATGAGTCCTATATTGACAAGAATATGATTTCTGTCAACAGAAATAGGATGTGTTAGATTGTTTTTAATTGAAACTCCAGAAGATAGCACAGTCAGTCCCCACGATCACCTTCGTTTTGATATGTGGAGTGGTAAGCCAGACTTCTGGTCTACAGCAGTGTGGGTGATAAAGGGGTGTTATTTGAACTTGCTATATAGGTGGAGATAAAAATGGACAGAGAGTCAAAGTAGCAGGTACTCTTCTCAAAGTGTTAATTTAGCTTTCACTAGCGAATATTTTAAGATTTATGTGATAAGCATCCATTTCCCACCCCATCTCCATCATTTCGGGAACACATACATTTCCTTTTGGAAATAATCTTACCTTTTATAGACTTTTGAATTTACATGTGACTGGCCACACCTCAGCACCTTAGATGAAGGTGTAATGAGGATCTGCAGTTCTGATTTCCTCTGATATGGTTATTTTAGTCCCAGCACATGTCCTAAGTGGATGCTGTCAGAGCAGTCTTCAGTGGTACTCCTGAATGTCTTCTGAAACAAAGGACTTCTTTTAAGCAGCACTGTGAGCAAAGGGAGAAAGCACATTGCCCTGAGATGGATAATAATTGTTTTTGATGAAGTAAGGAAAAGATATCACAGAAAAGCAACAACTCCAAGAAATAAAACCAAGAGATAAGAGAAGGAAAGGAGGGTCGAGTGGCATTATATGAACACTGATCATGATTATTGAGCACTCCGAGGTAATTAGATGACCCTGTGATTTCTTTTAGCATTGAAATTCATTGACTTGCCATTTTGCCAGTCACAAGCCACATTCTGTTCTCCCACAATAGTTAGTGCTCTTCACCAAACATATATCTCACTTACAAAGAATAATTGTGAACTAGAGCTCAAACTTCCATAAGTTTTTCTTCAAGTGACATTGATGAGCTCTTCAGACTTCATTTACTTTGTACTGTGTTCAGTTCCTGAATGTGTCTTTCATTCTTCATTACCTCATGTGATAGCTGCCACTCTCAGCTTCCTTTTTTAATAAGAACATTTTAAATTGACTGTTTCCTGATGACTCAATGACAGACATTCCATCATCCATGTGTTGTCAAAGTGTGTCTGAGAATGAAAAATGGAAAGATCTCTATAAATGACTAATTTCTCATTTATTTACAACATTGCAATCCAGACAGAAAATATGTTATTGAAATGCAAACAACTTTCGAAATCTCAGTTATTACTGTAAACCAGTGTCGCCATCAGCAGCACTGAAAATACTGTTTGAAAGTACAGAGCAGCCAAAGTGCAGAGAGAGTTGCTCATGGTTATAATCTCATCTCCATACTGTTCACTGGGACTGAGTCAAATCTCCAAATAAACATTGCATGCTCTGTTTTATTGCCTTATGGAGAAGTCTTCTTTTATTTAAAACTTTTTTTTGTTTGTTTTCCTTTTATCTGGTTCAGATCATGCAAGAGGGAATAGTGAAGTTTCTGAGCTTTCCTGCTACCTACTAATCCCAAAGCACACAAAGCAATATACTTTAAACAAGTCAGCATATGCTTATTCAAGGATAAGCCACACAAGAGAGCCATAGGATATCCAATTGGCTGATTTAACATCCACGAATGTAAGACAGGCTGGGATAAGCAGCCTATGGATTACTGGTTTATCTATTGGATTTGTAGCCAGATTAAACAGAAAGGATTTTCCTGTTTGCCAGGTACAACTGAACTGTAAAATATAGGCAAATGACAACTGTTCTTGGGTATGCAAGATGACTCAATGAGTAAAATCATTTGATGTGCAAGCCTGCTGACCTGAATTTTATCTCTAGAACCAATACTGGAGGGAGAGAACAGTCTCCCTAAAGCTGTTTTCTTTTTTGGAAAGAGTGTCTCTTTATGTAGCCTTCTCTGGCTGGCACTTGCTATGTAGAACCAGCTGACATTGAACTAGAGAGATCTACCTTCCTTATCTTCCCAGTGCTGATATTAAAATGTGCCCTATTTTACCCATCTCCAAAAGTTGTTTTCTGAACTCCACATATGCTCTGTGGAGCAAACAGCTATACTAACGCAAACACATCACACATGCACACACACACACACACACACACACACACACACACACTGAAAAATGTAATAACATGTTTTAACTTAAAAAGAGAAAAGTCTCCTGATTTCTGAATAAAAAAATTTAAAAATAACAATGGCATGCTTTCTCTACTATTGTACTTAAAAAAGTGAAATAAAGGAAAACTTAAATCTATTAGAATGTATCAAGATAGTGTCAATAAAAGACTCGGTTTTTCCTTTGCTTCTACCACAGCTCTTTTCTATTATCCTGTGAGACACTGATAGGAGGGACACCTGGGTTAAAGTGAGAATGTAAATGCCCCCCAAACTCAGATCACCAGTCACTATGAACCCTGTTTATCTGGCAAGGCCTCAGAGTAATGCATTGCACAGTAAAACTCATTTTTCAGGTGTAGGAATATTTTAGCCTAGAAGCTAGTTTTGAAAATGTAAATTGCCGTGTGGATGCTGTTTCTTTCACAGCAATCATGCAGTCATGTTCCAACAGTGATGGGCATCATAACACCTCTCTCCGATATGCACCTTTTCTGCCAAAATGAACTAGTTCAGACAACTTGTGTTTAAAAACATAAAACTTGAAGAGGAGTGTTCTAGTTTCTCCACATGCCTGAAAAATCCCAACTGAATGAAATTTAAGGCCTGGTATTTATTATGAGTACGGGTTTACTATGTTTTCCTCATGACTGAAGTTAATAGTATATATTAGCACTCATTATCACCTTTTCTAGTAGTTTCCATCTCAACATATGTTTAATGCTGGTTTCTGCTCACTATGATTCATGTACACTATTTAACAGAAATCTGGGAAAAAACATTGCCAAAGGCAGAAAATCGAATTATCTTAATTATTTATATGCCCTATTGGTAATCCCAAAGCCATGTAATATGATTATCTTTTTCCTGGATTTGTTATGTTAATCCCTTTAATTAAACCTTAAAACCACAATATGCTAGAATTTAAAAAGCTACTGACTGAATCAAAGCCACAGATTGCACAGAGAACAGATGATACTGTCCCATGGGCCCATTTTAGGATCCCGACCTCAGCTTGAAAAGGCCTGGAAAGAAAAGGGGGTTAGCAGAGTCATCTCCTAGAGAATAAAAAGATGCTGAGGACATCGAAACAATATTTCCTGTCCAGAGGAAAAAACAAAAAATGCTGGTTTACCACGCTGGGTGACATTTGGATATTTTAACAATGTTATCAACTTGCTTTTAACTAGAATACATTCTTTTCTATGTGTTCAACTGAAGTAGAGAGCTGAACAAGTATTCCATATAAAGAAACACACACACACACACACACACACACACACACACACACACACACACTGATATTGACTACACTGTGTCTCTCAAGGTCCTAGTCATCAATGTATTTGTATTGAAATAGAAACTGTGGAGGATAGGTTAAGAATAGTTCACAATGCTGGATTCTCTTAATGAGATTCATATTCTAAAGAGTATTCAGCAGACCTCACATGTTTTTCCAGTTCTATGTAAAAGCTGAGTGAGGTGATCAGATCATCAGCAAGTCAAAAAGGGAATAGAATTTGCCGACACTTCAACTTCAACCTCTCACTCCCCAGAACTTTAAGAAAATAGATATTTGTTGTTGTTATTTCAACTTAATCATATGTGCTTTAGAAAACTAAGATTCAAACACTCTTATTAAACTAAAATAAGAAATAACTCTAATTTTACTTGATATTGGATATAATATGACAGCATAGTTTACATTGGAGCACTAAGAAATTTTAACAGAAGATAAATCATGTAAATGAAATATATCACAACTCAGATTTGTTTGAGAAAACACCAAGTAGGAATGTCATAACACAGTCTTATATTATAGTAAAAATTTAATATTAGCAAATTTCAGTCCAATCCACCCAAATGTGCAGAGGTAGTTTTATTAAACTACAGCAAAATTGTATTGGAAAATCATGTTTAAATTGACTTCTTCTGGATGGCACCGATTCAATCAATTGGTTAATGTTTCTTGCTCTGCTTAGCTATCTTACTCATTTTTTAAAATGCTGGGAAGAGAAACCATGACCACAATAACTTTTGAAGGAAAGCATTTAAATCAGGGCTTGCTTATAGTTTCAGAGGATGTGTCCATGGACATCATGATGGGGAGCATGGCAGCAAATGGGTAAGCCTGTGCTGGAGAAATAGCTGAGAGTTTACACATTATTTGCAAAGTGGAGGCAGAGAGGGAGAGAGAGAGCTGGGGGGAGGGAGAGAGAGAGAGAGAGAGAGAGAGAGAGAAGGTTTGGTATGACTTTTAACTCAAAGCCCACCCCCCAGTGACACACCTCCAACAAGGCCACACTTCCTTTTTGTCCAAAACAGTGTTACCAACTAAGGGCCTAGGATTCAAGTAC
This sequence comes from Cricetomys ansorgei, assembly GCA_026225945.1. NCBI lineage: Eukaryota > Metazoa > Chordata > Mammalia > Rodentia > Nesomyidae > Cricetomys > Cricetomys ansorgei. The sequence continues at coordinate 7,917,965 of JAMJFZ010001133.1, read as the reverse complement.
ATGGCCTATGGAGACATACTTTTTATATCTTATTTTATGTTTCTTGAGATTCTCCCATCAGTCTTTACATTTGTGAAGCACCTTAATATATATTTCTGGATTCATTTCTTACATTGTCTTTCTAGTCCAACAAGAACCTATTTCTGTTTCCAAGTACACATTTAGTTGGTGCTCTGTGTTCTTCAAGAACATTAAATTTCATTAAAGTCCATATGAATTCTACATAAATATTTAAAATAAGTATGCACTAATGTACCTGTCATGATTTTTAGGGCACAACAATCAATGTTGTAAAATTTACAAATAAATATAGACAGAGTAAGTTAGTGAAATGTTGATGGATGTATTTGATAGATATCATAATTGTTTATGTTACAATATATTTTAAAATGTATGCAATACATTTTGTATATGTCATAGAAACCAAATGAGGGACAAATTACTGAAATAAAAATGTTCTACTAATGTAATATCTCATATTTCATAACTGATTTCATATGTATTCATATGGCCTATGGCATTTTTAATGACTTATGATGTCACAGAAAGACTAAATTATGTCTCCTAATTAAGGAATCCACTTAATTTTATTTAAGTTTAAAAATTTGAGAGACATGTACTATGGACATTCAATGAAGATAACTGATGAAAAAAATTGCTTCACCATTCCTAGGCATATACTCAAATTATGCTCCATCCTACCACTAGGACACTTGCACAACTATGTTTATAGCAGCTTTGTTCATAGTAGTCAGAAATTGGAAACAACCCAGATGCCCCTCAACTGAAAAAATGGATAAAAAAAATGTGATAAATTTACACAATGGACTATTACTCAGTTATTAAAAATTGACCTCATTAATTTTGTAGGCAAATGGATGGAACTAGAAAAAATCATCTTGAGTGAGGTAACTCATTCCCAGAATGATAAACATGGCATGTACTCACTGATATATGGATATGAATTGTTAAGCAAAGGAGAAAAGCACTAATACCCAAAGACCCAGAGAAACTATGCAACACAGACCCAGAGAAACTATGCAACAAGGAGAGCCCCAGTGGGAACACAGGGATCTCAATGACAAAGAGGAAGTAGAACAGATGGTATGGGTGGGCTGAGGGAGGATGGGAATGGGAACAGAAGGAACCAGGAGAGAGAAAAGGGTGAAAACAAAGAATATATGGAGAGACGACTGGAGTTGGGGACAATTAGGAGGTGATTGGGAGACCTAGTGCAATGGGGACTCACTGGAATCTATAAAAAAGACCCCAGCATAGACCTCCAGTAATAGGGGATAGGGAGCCTGAAAAGGCCATCTCACGTGGCCAGGAAAGCCTGTCAGTGATGCGACTGGGACATCATACCAGCCACAAAAGCTCTGGCCTATGGCCTATCCTCCCTGCAGGATCCTCTAGGACAATGGAAGGAAGGAACCCTATGCCAAAGGAGGGAATCCCAGCCTGAAACTACAGGGAAGGCCAGGAACTACAGACTGAATAGCTCAGAGATAATTTCTAGTGACATCATTCTCGGCTCATAGATTAGGGCTTAATCCAGTCTTTATCAGATGGGGGTTTTTAGTGGGTGCAGAGTTCCTGAGGTGGTGAATGGCAGACAGAGTCACTAGCCCAAGAAACAGGTTCTGGAAAAACAAAAAAAACAAAAAACAACAACAAAGGGAGAAGTCCAAAAGCATTGATCTATGCTTACTAGACATTTTAACCAGCCTACCTAAAGCTTGTTAATCGGAGAGGGAGAGGTAAGGTCAGTGAAGGCCCAATGATCTAATAGCTTGTATGTAAAGACTCTAGCCCATCCCTATAGCTGATGCTGGCATTTGCAAAGACAGAGGAAGTGGAAGCATGGTCTCAGCAGTAGCTTTCCCACGTTTGGGGCTTGACAGGCGTGCCAGGAACTGCCATTTTAAAGGGCCATGCGATTTTCCGCAGGCTGGAGTACACACCTCTGCACAAGCACTGATGTCTGTATTTATCTCCTGTCATAGGGATACAACTCCATAGAACTCCAACACCCACGGAAGAGGGAAAGGAGGGATTGTGAGGACCAGAAGGAACAAGGACACCAGAAAGACAAGCCCCTCTGAGTCAACTGAGCAGCACTCTTAGGAGCTCACAAGAGACTGAAGGGGCAGACACAGAACCTGCCAAGTTCTTAACAGCTACCTAGCTTGGTTTCCTTGCAGAACTCCTACAGGCTGCAGTGGAGGTGCCCTGGCCCTTGGGACCCTGTAGCTTAGCTTGGTTGTCTAGTTTTCCCTTGATGTAGGGGGTAGTGCCTGGCCTTGTTCCAGCTTTTATGTCAGCAGCTCCCTGTTTGAGCAGTAACTTCTGAGGACTGTTCTTTTCTGGGGAGAAGTGCCGGGAGAAGTGTGTGTGTGTGTGTAGGGGGAAGTTGGTTGGGGGGGGTCTAGATCTGAGGGAAAGGGGAGTTGAGGGGGCTGTAAAGAGTAAAGGGAGAGGAGAGTGTTTGGGATACATTGTATGAGAGAGAGAGAAAAGAAATTCTCACAGAAAAAAAAAAAAAAGAAACAGAAGTGGAAGTTGGCAATTTTGAAGCAAATATTTTATAATATTGACAAAAAGGAAACATATTTATCTTATTACAGTCCATCTTGTATATATTCAATGGCCTAGACATTTGTAGAATGAATAACCTATATTCATAATTGCCTTCACTAAGCTGCTCCTAATTGTTGGTAAAGTTTGCCATTAAAAATGATGAATATGTATGTATCTATATGTATGTGTATGTGTGTGTGTGTGTATGTATATATATATATATGTATATATATATATACATATATATATATAAACACAATTATCAAAAAATAAACCATGTATTTTAAACATAACAAGGGGTACATGGGATGGTTTGGAGGGAGGAAAGGATGAAAGGGTAGAAGAAAATCATGTGATTATATTATAATCTCAAAAATAAAAGAAATATTTTTTAAAATAAAAAAATGAGACTATCATTTAATTTTAACAGATAAATGCTGTAATCGGATGGATGTTTACCAAAATCAATGTAATGAAGCAGACTGAACACATGTTTTAAAGGAGAAAAACCAAGCTCTATAATGGCTACTTCATGGGGCTCTGCCATGAAACATGTTGTCTTATCACCAAACTTTGGCACTTCAAGAGATTCCACTTGAGTTTAGTAAGGTGGAACTTACAGGATCTCAGTGCTAAACATCAGTCTGAATTATTTGGACCTGAGGCTAATTAGGAGTAGCTCAAGAGGGCAATAGTAATACTGAAATGTACAAAAATGTTCAAACAATATTACCAAATTAAAAATCTGGCTACTAATTTGTTACATGTGATTAAATGGATGTCAACAAATTTAAGAGAAAATTGACAACTTGAAACTAAATGAATAGATGTCATTTAGACAAAAGCAGATTAGAAATAAACTAGAGTATATTAGGAACCTAAAATTCTAACTGTAGTCCTGGTCCAGAGTAAAAAGAATAAGGTAGATAAATCACTTGAGATCAAGTTGTCAAGGATTTAAAGCTGCTTAAAGACATCAAACAATGGATATTATGAAATACTTTAAAGTCCAAAGTAGTAAATGCAAAAGAAGTCATCCTAGGAACAGTCAAGTAAAACTACTGAAAATCAAATGCAGAATGAAATTCTTAAAACCCTGAGAGTAAATGACACAGTAGCTTCACATGGAAAATAATGAAATAGAATGAAATAAATAGAACACCTATAGTTCAAATTCATTCAGGATTATTCTGCTGCCATAGGAAAACCAAAAATCAATAACACACTGCTGTGCAACCCAATAGGCAGAAAAAAAGACAATGTGCATGTATTTAGAATGTAATGATAATCATAATTACGAATTTCATATTTGCATGCTATGCAATATAACAGATGAAACCAACATTAATTTGTTAATTCATGTGTGTAATAATGTTCATTCATGTATATATATGTAAATACCAGAAGTCAATCTCAGATATCTTCCTCAGAAGATTTTTGTTTCAGTGGGTGTCATTGTGTTTGTTGTTTTGTTTTGTTTGCTTGTTTGTTTATTTTTGGTTTTCATTGGCCTGGAATCCACAAAGAAAGCTATACAAGTTAATATGGATAACTAGCCCCCATCTCCCTGGCTCTGCTTTTTCTTCACTGAGACTACAATTGTAGCCATAACATTTGGGTCTTTCCCTTCATTCTAGGGACCAAATTTGGGGCCTCATGATTGTGCGGGAAGCATTTAACCACTGAATTATAGCCCACACCTGAAATCAATATTTCTTATGAGAACTGATGAAACAGTTCTTACCAAATGTGAGTCAGAAATATATAAACACATAGAAAAATGTGTACAAGCCAAATTTGACCCATTTTAAGAATGCAAAAGGGTCTAATATTTATGCATCCACTAAATTTTACATTATCAAAATAAAGTAAAAGGAATAGTCACCTACTTATATGAATAAGACATTTAATAAAATTTAATGTATTCGTTGTTATTAAAACTCATAATAAAGTAAGAAACAAAGGGGAAAATCTAAATCTGATGAAAAAATATATCCCATGGCAGAGTTAAAAAGGGAATATTGAAAGCATTTCTTGAGTTGTCAAGAATATATATATATATATATATATATATATATATATATATATATATACACACACACACATATATATACATATATATACATATATATACATATATATACATATATATATGTATATATATATGTCACCACTTATATTCTACATTATACTTAGGACCATTGACAGAGTAAGAAGACAGGAAAAAAAGTATACAAGTATAAAAAGACTAAAAGAAATCAGTGTAAGTGTGGATGGGAGGAGCCTTGTTTCTCTAGATCCTTATGCTTACTATTACCCTTCATATTATTAATTGAATGTATTTATTGATGAGTGAACAGGAAAAGCATTAGGGTAGATAATCATAAAAGGGTTAAGTAGTTTGGGAATGGTTCAGAATGCTTCTCTTTGAATCATGTTCAGTATTGCAGTGAAGGAAGTTAGGACGCCTAATTTACCTACATAGTAGATTGTGGTGATATACTGCAAGATTAGAAAACTAATTATGTTTTTCTGATTCTCAGTTTGGGTGGTGTGGAAAGAATGAATCCCTATGAACAATGATCATCTCGCCCATACATAATGTCGTGTTCAAATACTTTAAACACCAATTATAAAGCAGAACCTGCAATGTGGCTGATTGTTTATACACGTTTGTTGGCACCATCTGCAAGTCTGGAGAGTATAGAATAACCACAGGTTAATGTTTCCATGACTGATTCCTACCTGATGTGTTTTCCAGGCTCTTTTGTCAAGCATAATGTTTTTTTTTTTTAGTCTTTCTAATTTTATACAGTAAAGACTCACACTCACACACACACACACACACACACACACACACACACACACACACACGGGTGTGTATGCCTCTGCAGTTATTTTCTGCCATCTGTCACATATTTCTGATATTTCTATCAGATTGAGAAAAGACCATCGGTTCTTCCATAGACATTTGTACCATCTGCTTGATTTGTTGGCATCTTCTAAGAGTGTGAATTCATTAGCATTAGTTCCAAATAAATGCTCCCCAGGCCAAACAACATTTTATACAACTTCTCTTGACCAAGATATTTCACAATGTTTCAGTACATTGATCTACTGTTGTTGCTTAATTCTAGGGATATCCAACCTGAGCCCATGAGTTGTAATCATCCCAGGATAAATATGAATATACTCCAATGCAATTTTAGATGAAATCTGTAGTGGTTGATTCTCTCTACTTCAAAGAATCTTGAATCTCTTGGCATGCTTGTAAGACATTATCTAGGTGAGGTTAATTGAGGTGGGGATATTCCCTTAACTGTGGGCTTGAGCATTACATGGGCTGATAAAGTGAACCAAGTATTAGCCCTACTGGTATCAATTTAGAGTCATGAGAGACTGCATTCTCAAACCGTGAGCCAAAATAAGTCTTTCTTCCTGTAGGTTGCTATTGTCAGATATTTTATCATGACAATGGGAAATGTAACTAATACAAAGTCATATCACAGTGCCAAAAGTTAAAAATTCTGTTTTAGGTCTTGCAGCTTCTCAGGGATACAGTATCTGCACTTTGAAGTAAAGCCCAGTATTCTCCTTTGTATTATTAATTATATATATATATATATATATATATATATATATATATATATATATATATATATATACTGAAAAAGATATTATGTTAAATGCTTATATTTGGAGTGGCAGAGGATTTTCTGAGTCATGTTCAAGCTTGCAGTGAGAAAGTTCTAGGTTTTTAAGAAGAGACTTATAAGTTTGACTATCTGAAATTTCAAAAACTTTTGAGTTTTGTAAACAAGCCAATTTAAAAATATCTCTCATTCGTTTAGTTGTTAAATCTATTCTAATGGGTGCTGAGAATAGGGAAGGTTTCCTAGAACTTATTACCTCACTAATAAGGAAGTTTTTCTAGAACTTACTATCTCACTAAGTGTTACTATCATTCTAGTTTTTGAAAATATGCTATGGGCTAATACTTTATAAATGTATTCTTTAATACAACAAAATGAAATCGTCAGTAACATTTTCTTACTGGACTTAAGATATGATCAATTTATAGTTATTAAATTAATACTCGAAATGACTGTTTTAAATGGAAAAAAATAAACAGAAATAACTCAACAGAGATACTGAGAATGACAAAATCTGATGATGGGAGAATATGAAGTTTGATATGGAATCATATTTAAAAGAGTATATTCTGTCTAATTGTAAGATGGCACTAAGTTTTTAAAAGTAAATTTTAGGTAATGAATGCATTATGTTGCTTCACAGTTTCATGGAAGGGCAAGCTGGCTACTAGGTTTTGTGCCACAGCTTATCAATTTACTGCTCCCTGGAAATTATGAATTCTTGTTGCCAATAAAAATAATAAAAGTTTTAAAAATGCATTTAGCACAGGCCTCTAAGAAGTTGCTGAACATCAACTCGTCATGTTTCAGCAGAAGGTAGAGTGAATACTATCAAAATATATCAATCTCGCTATGATGCACTGAGTTTTCCTAGAGATTGTCAACTTTCTCCCTGCTTTCTATAATGCAATAACAAAGCAGATATACTTTCTCCTCAGATTTCCTATGTTGAATTCAATTATTTTATTCTCCTTCAGTCTACATTAATCTATACTCATTGATTTCACTGCCTCCATTCCTGTTGAACACCTTAAATTGTTGAAACCTTATCCTCAAAATTCTAGCATCAATCCACTGAACCCATGTGATTGCTACCACAGTCTGTATGGTCTTTCTAGAATGAACTGATATGTGGTCATGTTTTATTTATGTAATACAGTGCCCTAGGATTATGTGATGGCTAACCTTGATCATCAACCTGATTAAATGGAAATGAGCAAATTAAATTAGTAAAACAACTCTGGGTACGACTTTAGGGTGTTTCCAATCAATGATTGGCATATGAGTTAGCAGTCTTTGGAGACAGAATTCTGAGTGTGAGCAGAATCATCAAATAAGCTCAGAGCTTGGAGAGAACAAAAGCAAAGAGAAAAAAACACCCTGGAACTCTCAAGATGCCGTCTTTCTTCCTGATCAGCTGCATCTACCACCTCTCACTCTTTGTGGACATCTGATTCCACCCTCATTACTTTTATGGTAGACCATATCAGTCACTATCTCAGGAGCAGTGAGGCCTCCTTCCTTGTATTAAAGTTGTATCATTTACTTTCATTTTGAGGCTCATCCAGTTTGCCAACTTGTAAGAAGTTACAAGTCTCCCATGCTCTCCATTCTTTAGGCAGGCATTATGAGACTATGTAGCCTCCAATTCTGCTAATTGGTATAATAGTTTATATCATATTTTTTATTAGTTTTGTTCTAATAAATAGGGATGATAAAACAGACAGTAGATTTGTTTATAATTTTTAAACTATTCTGTGGGTTTGATTACTCTCATAACTTTTGTAACTATTGGAACAAAACTTGGAACAATGACATTTTTTTTTTTGCTAGTAATAATCAAGTTACAACAATTTTTAAACTACTTTTTTAGGTCCTTCATTTTCTCTGATTTTTTAATTAATGTAAAATACAAAAAATTTGAAATTACCTCTAAATCTTTTGAATGGCTGTGATTCAGGATTTTTGTTCATATCTTCTACTTTCAGAATTCTCTATTCTGCAAAACTGAAAAATTCTATGCCTGTGAAATATTTATCTCTCTTCTCTTACTCCTGCCTATGATACCATTCTACTACCTGTCATTTTGAGTTTCAATATTATGAGGGACTCACAGTAATAGAATCATGTAGGAGTTGTTTAAAAAGGTATATTTCCATGTTGTAGGATGTTTCAGAGTAGCTTTCTTTGTGTATTTTGCATTGATGGATATTACCCATGCATCATTTTAGTTATTACATATATTATTGCTCTGAAATGGTAGAGAAATACCTGTTTAATACTGAATTTTCAATTTTCGGAGGAATATACTCAAAAGTAAAATAGGTATCTTAGATACTGTTCTATTGTTGTGAAGTGATATCATGATGAAGGCAACTTATAAAAGAAAGCATTTAATGGGAAGGTTGTTTATTTTTTCCAGAGGGTGAATTCATGATCATCATGGCAGGAAGCATGATAATTGGTAGGCAGACATGGCACTGGAGCAGTAACTATGAGTTTATATCTATCCATAGTTGGAGGCATGAGGTAGGGGAGGGGAAGAAGGGCTCACCTGGACTTTTGAAGCCTCAAAGTTGTCCACAATGACAGACTTTCTCCAAAAAAGCCATACCTCCTAATACTTCTCAAACAGCTCCTCCAAATAAAAGCCAATCACTCTGATAAAAGGGCCTATGGGGCTCAGTCTCACTCAAAGTACTACAGAAGTAGTGATAATTGTATTTTTGCAAAAACTGCTAAACCGTCTCCCACAGTGAATATATCATTTTACCACTCTATCATAGTGTGCAGAGGTTTCCATCTCTCTACATTTGTAAGAATCTGTTGATTTCTGTTTTGTTCCAGTCCTTTATGCAGTAGTCATGCTCATTGGTGAGGTTTGATGTCTGTCTTCAGTTTTGATTTGTCTTTCTCCAATGTTAACTGAGACAGAGCACCCTTTCCTCTGCTTATTCAAATTATATGTATCGATTCTAAAAAAAAAAATGTCTAACTCATACTTTTGAATAACACTATAAATTGAGCTATTACAAATGGAGATACAATAGTTTTATAGTAGCATATTGTACTCTAAGAATCATTTATCTATTTTAGATATTAACCCTTTTGAGATGTATCACTTGCATTGGATATCACCATTTGTTATCGTTTTTACACTATTGATAAGCTTGTGTCTGTGTGTGTGTGTGTGTTCTGAGAAGGGGTGTAGCTGTACACCTGTGATTACTTTTGAGTGTACAATCCTCCTACTTCAACTTCAGTAGTGCTGCGATGATCCATATGTCTCATTAGTTATGACTAAGAGAATAAATTTAAATGCCTCGAAAGTTATTTTTTGTGTATCCATGCACACATGCATGTGTGTAGAAGTATAAGTGGAAGTATGCATATTCCAGAGTACATATGTGTAAGCCAGAGGTCAACTTTCTAGAGATGAAATGACAAATAAGATAGTTTGGTCAAATGTGACAACTTGTTATGTGAGTAATAGAGAGCACAGAACTAAGAATAAAGCCATTTAATATTACACATTCTGACATTCAATAAAGTTATGTTTGTAAGATTGTGTTTAAGACTGAGGCACTCAAATATTGGTCTGTTTTGAAAGAGTTAAAACTTTGATTTTGATTTCATCAATGTCTCCCTTAGACAAAGAAAAACAAAACAATTACTTCTTTGCTGACAAAGAAAATGAAGATTTTTCCTAATTGAAACTCAAAACTAATTGAACATCAAACTCATCATAAATCATTTAATTATAGTCACCTGAATCAAAGTGTGTTGAGGACAGAAAAGACTGGTGAGTTTGACTACTTTTCTTAATGGCACAGCATAATATTCAGGTGTCAAATAGCAACAAAACCTTTAAATTTAAGGAGGAAAAAGAAAAAGTATTTTTTTCTTAAAAGCAGTCATTTCTTAAAAGATTGTGGAGTATAATTATGGAAACATGTATTTTTCTTTGATTTCAGCAGCTGTCACCAATGGCATGAATCTTTCAACATCATTATAAAGGACTTGAGGATGTGGAATGCAAAAGACTAGGAATTTGGGACAAAAACTCGGAGTGTTACGCTGTAAGGACAGATTGTCAGACTTTAGTGGGGCAATGATACAGGTTGGGTTCAACAGACACAGACACAATGAGAACAGAAATGTGATATTCCACAGAAATAGGGCAGAAGGAGATATTCAGGAGACAGACATTAACAAACGGTTCAGGGAAGATAGCAGGAATTTAGAAAATGAAGATTGCAAGGGACTTGAATGAAAAATTGACAAATATATTGTGTCAGAACTCATTTTTAAGGGCAAAAGGTTATACTCAAGATTATTTTGCCAAATAATATTGCTAGTTAGAAGCTGCATTAAAAATATTCTACCTGGGAGAGAAATGATGTGCTGTGTTTAATAGGGAGGGGAAAGGATGTAGCAGTACGCCTATGGGGAGACTCAGCAAGTGAGGCAAGGAGGCTTATTCATAGTTGTAAACCCTGCCAGAACTCAGAACCACTTTCATGGCAAGCACTGTATTGGACAGTAAAACCCTAAGCCTCTCATCTCAAGGGTTTGTATTGATACCTAAGCCCATCAGGTGTTCTATTGAAAGCACATGCAAATCATGAGCAATCAAACATCTTATACATAAAGGCAAACCTGCAAATAGTACAAATGCCAAGGCCTAGGCAGCCCTTCAACCAACAGTGCACAAAACTACCATTTTAAGCATAATTAAAAAATAAACTTATACAGCATTTCCCCCTTTCTATAAAAGACAATCCAAAAATTGCTTCATCTCTACAACACAATTTAACAGTACACTAACAAAACTATTTACAAGAGAAACAATCACAAGGACAGGACCAAATCAAACCAAACATCTATCAAGCTTTTCATAATCTCTTTGGACAGCAGAAAAGCATTATCAATGTCCAATTATCAAATTTACTCACTGTCTTCTGGGGATCCTCCCAAAGGCTTGGGTCGCTTCTCTGGCTCTGATCTCTGCAACACACAGCTTGTCCTTCAGGCTCTGGCTGGCGCCACTCCACTGCTGCTGCTGTCTTAGTGGTTGTCCCATGGCACTAGCATCTCCAAACTGCTGGGACCCCTGGCTGCACCTGGACTGCTCTTTCACCAAGAGCCGCTCATAGGCTTTCTTTATGGTGCCAAGCCTCAACTTCTTTGCATGCCCTCTTCAATTTGAGTCTGCCACTGCCACTGTGGCTGATCTTTCAACAATGACCTCTCCTGGCCTCTCACAGTGCCAAGACTCAACTTCTCTCCATGACCCCTCCATGCCTTCAGAAGCAATACCACCTGTGTGACATAGTACGAAGTTCAGCTGCCAGCTCTGAAAGACAGCCTCTGTGTGCTGACACTGAGGAAACACTTTCCAGATTTTAAAATAGAATCTGGTTTGCAGGAAAAGCAACTAGTTACTTTGTTGGCAGGAAGGGTTTTCTCATGGAGTGGAGTTCTCATCAGCATAGCAGATGTGTCTTGTCAGGATCACCTCACCAATCTGAACTGCCTGTAGACAGGTTTTTAGCAAAACAAAACAAAACAAGCACACAATCAAACCAACAACAAACTGACTCTGCAAGGTCTGAAGTTTCTTTTTCTTTCTTCCTTGTCTCCATGTTGGATGTAGTCAGAGTGATGTCTTGCCCTTCTTTATTTACTGCCTACCACATTGGGCATCATTTGTAGCAATATACCTACAGGATGACTCAGCAAATAAAACAAGAAGGCATATTCATAGGTGTAAACCCTGACAGACCTCAGCAGTAGGAACCACTTTCATGGCAAGCACCATACTGGACAGTGGAACCCTGGGCATCTCATCTCAGGGGATTTTATTGATACTTAAGCTCCTCAATATTCTATTATTAGTACATGCTGATCATTTGCAATCAAACATCTTGAACCAGCACCTGCAGACAATACAAATGCCAAGGCTTGGGTAATTGAAGGTAATTATAAGCCATGACCTTTACTTTGAAGTACCTGAAAACTAACAAATACATGTAAAATATTTAAGAACAAATATAAATATTAAGTAAATACAATATTTTTTCTATTTATAAATTGTTAAACTTTTATTATGTCAACATGCAGATTCCAAATTCATAATATACTTTGGAGTAATTAAACCTTATACTGTGGCCTCAAGTAACTTGAGAATTACAAATTACTAAGCACTGGGAAGTGAGATAATCACATCACACTTCTTGAAGTTGTTCACAATGAGTGATAGGGGTCAATATAGGATCACTTTTATCTGTAATTTAAATCCCCTGCTTACATTTGCATCAGCAAATTTCAGTTGGTATACCAAAGTACAATACACCGGGTGCTTTACAAATAATACTTACTTTTTAAGTTTTCCAGTTCTGAAGATGGGAAAACTGAGCTCCTGGAGCTAGCAAGGTCACTTGGTCTTCTGTGTATAGAATGACATCCTCCTGCATCTTCACATGATTGAGAGAGCCAGATGTATTTGGGGCTTGTCTAGTTATGAATTTAATAGATATAAAAAATGCAAAAAGATTGAACCATGCCCTTATTTGTATTCCTTTAAGATACTTCCTGCTTATTTAGAGACAGTTTTAAAGTTACAATCTTGTGAGAGTGAATCTGTGTGCCTGTGTCTGCATTGTCTTGGTTTTCTTTCTCTTTATTCCATGACTGAGATAGACCTGTACAACCGCAGTACTAGAAGCTTGGGTCATGGATGGACATTCCAAGAACTTGTATACTAAATAAAATGCTAGGTTGTTTTGTTTAGTTTTGTTTTGTTTTTGTTTTTGTTAACCAACAAAGAATTTCCTCTTAATTCTAATAAACAAGTATTTCATATAATATTATCAATATTTTGTGAATAGATGACAAGAATCTGGCACTAATTTCTCCTCACGACTTTGGAAATTCTACTGTTCAGTATATAAGAATGGCCTGATGGTTCTCAAGCTTCCTAATGCTGCCAATCTTTAATGTAGTTCCTCATGTTATAGTAACCCCCAATCATAAAATTACTTTTGTTTCTATATCATAACTGCAAGTTTGCTACTGTTATAAATCATAATGTAAATATCTGATATGTAGATGGTCTGAGGCAACCCCTGTGAAACGTCATTTGACCCCTGAGGGGGTCAGGATCCATAGGTTGAGAACAGTGGTTCCATCTATCAAGATATCTAGAATAAATAGCGTCTAGATATTCTTTCATGGCCAAAGGCCTCTTATATTTGAGCTATAGAGAAATCTGCTTAATTCTTCCTGTGAGGGGTGGGGAGGGGGAACTTTCAAGACTTAGAACACTAGAGAAAACACTTCAGGAGCAAAGGGAAACTTGCTTCTCTGACAGAGTCAAACACCTCCTCATCTCACCACCCTCTGCTGGAATTCAAGGAATGGTGTCAGATGTCAGCAATCTCATTGGAGGAACACAACTTCCTCTTTACAGAGGATAAGAAAAACACCTTTAGAGGCATAACACCATGATTCCCTTCCTGTTTCCAATTAATTACTCAAGCCCTTAGAGAGGAAATGCACTTTAATAGAAATATTTAACAAGAGTTACCTAAAAGATTCTCAGTGCAAACTATACATGTCTGCTAGGCAAATAGCTTGGTACCTGTTTAATTTAATATGAAGAATGAATGTTTAAAATTGCTATTATTAACATGTAATAAACACTCCATATACGTACAGTTTCAGAGCTTCTTTGTTGATCCCCTCAAAACTCTGGAAGGCATTTCATTCAACTTATGTACTTTTTTCACAGTTCACATGAATAAAATTAGAATCTAATAATTAGCCATGTCTGCCTTGTGGCAAAATAAATGCATATAATTGTAACCCTATATTGTGATTATTCTGCTTTTATCTAATAGTTTTAATGTGAGAGCTTTTTGTTTTCTCTATGGCAATTAGATAAATTCTATATATCATACATAATTCTGATGTGACTTTATGATATGTGTACTTTCTGCTCTTTCACTATCAGCAGTGAATTAACATCCAGGTTTTAGCTTAAACACCTTTATGACCCAATTTTATATGGGATAAGTTTAAAGTTTTGTTTCTTCAAACTATTGCTGCTAGCAACAGTGTTAGTTCATTTTAATTGTCAACTTGATACAATCAAGAATCACCTGGGAAAAGGGCCTTGGTGCCAAATTATCTAGATCAGGTTGGCCAGTGGGCATGTCTACAGGGCATAGTCTTAATTTTCAATCGATATAGGAAGACATGTAAACTGTAGATGATACCATTTCCTAGTAAGGGGGTTATGACCAATGTAAAAAGGAAAAATAGCTAAGATCAAGCACACAAGGACCATGAATTTAGTCTTTATCTGCCTTTGATTGTGGATGGGATGCTATAAGTTCCTGCCTTGACGCACTTCCTCAAGGTGATGGACTATAATTTGGAGCTGTAAGCCAAATAATTTTTTTCCTCCCTTAAGTTGCTATTGGGAAGGCTATTTATTAAAAGCAACAGAAATTAAACCAGATGAACAATTGCTTTAGATTCATGTCAAGTAAATAAAGCCATTGTTAGATAATTTGAAATAGTTAATAATGTACATGGAATACATCAGAGAGGTGTTCCAAGAGCTAGAAATGGGAGCAACTGGGGAAAGATAAGAAAAATGGCAAATGGTCCCTTTGAGTAAGCATCACTGAGATAATTATCTCACTGGATCTGAAATCCTGCAGGTTACAAACTCTGCTTAACTATAAAAAACTTTTGACCTTATCTGGAATATCTGGAACTTAACAAAGGAGTTGATTCAAGAAATGCTAAAGTCAGCTAGATGGTGGTAGTGCATACCTTTAATCCCAGCACTGAGAAGACTGGGAAGACAGAGGCAGGTAGGTCTCTGTGAGTTCAAGGCCAGCCTGGTCTACAGAGTGAGTTCCGGGACAGTCAGAATTAAAACAAAGAAAGCTTGTCTTGAAAAACAAACAAACACACGTGCAAGTGCACGTGTGCGAGCACACACACACACACACACACACAGTAAAAAGAAAAAAAGAAAAAAAAAGCTATAGTCCAAGGGTGTCAAAGTTTTTTGTGGCTGATGTATTGCTCCATATTCAGTCTGCCAAATCCTTCTTATCCCTCAAGTATCTTTCCCTTCAAGTTCAATTCATGAAATAATGCTTCTAATGATCCACACACAACATGTATACAGGCAACCTTTCTTCTTTAATGCCCGATGAGCTATAGAACACAATATATGCAGGAGTGATATGCTATTATGTCTCTAGTTCTGAAATGAGATATAACTGAGTCCTCAGTTTAGAGCCCTTACCGTAAAGATAGCACATTGCTTTAAGAGGCAATGATGTATAAAAGTATCCTGCAGATACCATCTTTGTGATTTTTTTTCTGTTTTTTTTTTTTTTTTTGTTTGTTTGTTTGTTTGTTTGAGACAGGGTTTCTCTGTTGTAACTCTGGCTGTCCTAGAACTCACTCTGTAGACCAGACTGGCTTTGAACTCACAGAGACCTGCCTGCGTCTGCCTCTGGAGTGCTGGGTTTAAAGTCATGTGCCACCACTGCCTGGTGGATGGCATTTTAAACCATATTTTTGTGAAATAGGAAAAAAACGCATTTGATAATTTATGAAAAATTCTATCAGGTTGATAATAAAGTGATTTCTCTTTATGAATTAGGCAAAATCATATATTCAGAAAGCAAAAACTAAGTTGCAAAATTTAAACAGACATTCTAGGGCATGTGACTTTCTAAATAAGTTTCTTTTTTGTATGAGAGAAGTTGAATGACATGAAACTTCCCTCAGAAGCTGACAGTATTATTGCTGCATATTGGTCACACGCCTGTAAGAATTCCCACTTTATGTCAAGAGAATATTTGCCTGTGAATTCAGGAGCATTCCTAATCAGTAAATATTATGAGATCATAAAAAAAATATCTAGGAATTGCTAGGTATTCCCTGAGATACTGAGATATTTCCCATTATTACTAACTATCATTTATTTAATACTGGTATCTCACACTTAGCATAAAGACTCAATTTTAAGAGGAATTATAAATTGATATGGGATATCAATTAAAGTACTTGTTTTGTGTAATTCCAAGCAAATGATAGCATTGTCTGATAATAGAACAGTGGACTTCAAAAATTAGACATGCATGAAAACAAACCGTTCTTGTTGGAAAGTCATCAATTGCCAAGGACCACTTTAGTGTAACAGCAGGTTCCAGAAATTATTATTGCATTTAATTAGCATTCTGACAAGTGCTGGATGCTTTACCTGCATTCAGATTACACAGAAAAAAAAAAATGATTTGAAAGCATTTCCTGCCTCAAAGACATCAAAGAAAAAAATCAGCTCTAATCTTATCCTTATTATCAAGTACCAGGGCAGGGATGATTAAGTCAAATGACAGAGGAAAAGATGACAATCTTAAATGCAGTTTTATGGTGCCACTTGATTTTCCATAGAAAGACATTATTTCAAGCTGAATTATATAATTCATCAATGTTACTTTGTTGTGATATAATCTTAGTGATTCTGTGATTCATTTTTCTTAACAAATAAAATGGTATAAAATTTATCAACATTTAGTGTATGCCATCATCCAATGACTGCCTGATTCTCTTTACAATTAATATCTGATAATTATATATTTGAATTATTTAATATTACATCAAAATTTATTAAGATTTTATATATATAGATAGATATAGATATAGATAGATATGGTGAAAAAGGTCTCCAAGCTGAAGATTCTATTCTCCAGACTAATTAAAATACTAAAGGTATAAAATAGATTTGATGCTTCAAGATATGAAGTTTCTTTCTATATTTTCACATGCTTACCCATGATATTGCTGTTTATTCATGGTGATTTACAAATTGTAATTAGTGGATACTTCTTTGCCACTTTCTTGGAGATAAATTTCAAGTGAGTAGCAAAGAATGAAACTTTCATGGAAATATACACAATAATAAATTTATCTTTTTCTTGCATTAAGCTGGTAATCATTTATTCCAACGGTACTTAACCTGGGGCTCAAGACCAATGGAAAATTCATATTTAAGATGGTTTTAGGAATGGAGACACAGCTTAGTAACAAATTTGCAGTTATAAAGTAATAATGAAAATAATTTTATGGTTGAAGGTCAGCACAACATGAGAGACTGTATTAAAAGTCTGTAGCATTAGGAAGATTGAGAACCACTGATTTCTGTCTACATGGTACTATCTATGAGTACACATTTCAAAACTATATTTCCTAGGAAAGGATCAATGATTCGACAAAGTTAGTTAGAATGGAACTTGTATGTTGGGATTACATAGATCAAACATTTAAAGGGATTGAAATACATTGAATTCCACAGGAAATATATTCTTTTTATTGGATTGATAAAAAAGTAATAAGCGTTATTTATTGTTGTAAGCTCTTTGTATAAATAGTGATCCTGGACTGAGGAAGGAGTTGTGATTCAAACAGTTGTTATTACTTTGTCATATGATTATACATGTTACCAAAAATGAACTGTTATTTGTTTGAAACATATGTAATCTAAATAAGGTATGCTTAGTTTGTGTTGAGCAAAATATGCACAGATGATACGGGGATTTGTTAGAATGTGAGTACATATTCTGCTTGAGATCAGAAACAGTTGGGGG
This sequence comes from Cricetomys ansorgei, assembly GCA_026225945.1. Taxonomy (NCBI): domain Eukaryota; kingdom Metazoa; phylum Chordata; class Mammalia; order Rodentia; family Nesomyidae; genus Cricetomys; species Cricetomys ansorgei. The sequence continues at coordinate 7,900,054 of JAMJFZ010001133.1, read as the reverse complement.
GATCCTAAGGGTGGGAACAGTTCAGATCCTGGGGAATAATATGAAAACATAGCTTTCAGTTTACATATACGATATAAAAACTTATAAATCAATGTAGGTGTGCAGTTTTCTGGAATGTAAGATGAAAATAGATTATATTTATTGTGATGGATGACATTCTTGTTTTGTGATTATGGAGACATGAATACACTGTGTGTCCCACGTTGGCCTCAGACTCACTGAGATCCCTCTGTCTCTGCTTCCTGAGTGCTGGGACGAAAGGTATATAATACCTAGCTATAATGGAGTCTTTTGAGGGAAAATTAGTTTGTTTGTTTTTTTTTTTAATTATGGGAAGGCAAGAGTAAAAATGGGGATTCTTGGTTATAAATGTAGACAAAGAAATCTTGACATCCATACTCAGAACTTAGGCATGAGCCTGAGAATTTAATTGTCACAAGAAAGATTAACAAAGGAAAGCATAAAAGTGTTAATGTAGCTTTTACAAGGTGTGGAATTTCTGAGAAGGAAAGGGATAATCCATATAGTTGGTAAAATCAAAGATCTATGTATGAATTGAATAAATAAATATATGCTATAAAAATTGCCTAGGCCAAGGTGTCTGGCCTGGGGTTAATCACAGGGGACTGAGTAGGAAGGGACTTGGTTATTTATTGGTTAATAGGCATATATTTACAATTTTCTCTGACCTTTATGTTCTTGTCACCTTTGATAAGATCATTTTCCTCCTGATACAATGAAGAAACATCCCTTAGACAGGGTTTGTCTTCTTCCTATCATGAAAAATCAGAGAGAAGAGTGGTCTGTCTGCACCCGTTATCATTGAAGGTCCTTCCTGCAACACAAAATAACACTTACATTAAAGGAGCATAGTTTGGATGATGCATCTGCCATTCTTCGTGACAAAATTGTTTTGAGGTACTTGCTAAAGTAGAAATGTGTAAACATAAGTCTTCTTTAAGTTTTTTATTCTGCAAGTTAATGTTTAAAATCATTAGACAAGAAAATTAAATGCCAATGGCATGACTGAGGTATAGCATGCATAGTCCCAGTGCACACATGGATTGCTCAAAACTATGAGCAATAAAATCAAAGTAAGCAATATGTGATGGTCCTTAACAAAGAATTGTAATTCATAAGTAGTTTTTAGGCAAGAAGACCACTGAATGTAGTCATCCTATGCAGACAGGGTAGGAAATCAACATTTTCCAGAATTTTTTTTTTCTCTAAAACATTCTGAATCTGAAGAGAAGTACCTCGAAGATGAAATATCAAATGTTTTAGACTGAATTCTTCTAAGAATGAAATGTGAATGTTGCAAGAACAGCTTATGAGAACACAGATAGTTATTTGCCTGCATTAGTAAGACTACTCACATCTTAACTGTTAAAGTTCCCATTGTGATGAAATGAAAAATCTTTATAAAAATCTGTAAGAGATTTCATAAAATCAAAATCCAGGAAGGCGCCCCTCTTGAGAGGGTGACTGCCTCCTGATTCACATTTCCCCAGACAACTGCTCTTTGCTATGCTCTTCCCCTTTACAGAATAACAGTAGTCTATCATTTGAAAGTTTCATCACTCAAGGTAGAGACCGGCACTTTTGCCATCCTAATTACAAATTATTATGAGAGAGGATGTGAGCAGTCCCACTTCAATCAAGAGTCACTCAATTAGGTTATCGAGAATCTGATATCAACAACTGCCACAGATGTTCGCAGCGGCTTTTTGTGCCTTGTCATTCTCAGAGAGATGTATTTGATAAATTATCATGTTATAAAAAGGATTCGGGGATCTGGCGATGATTTGTTGGAAAGAAGCTTGGGAGGAACACAGAAGTTAGTTATCACATGACTTGGAGGCAGGGCTAAGGCTGGTGAAAAGCAGACTGGCACAAATAGGAGTTTAACCTGTCTGAGAGACTCATCAGTGTTAAATTGGGACACATTTAGCACTAAGACTTACAATCCTATTGAAATTTCATTCATATGTTACTTTCATATTTAAATATATGCCAATATGTAGTATCTATACAAATATTTATATACAAATATGCTTGCCTTAGTCAATGCCCTATTGCTATGAAGAGATACCATGACCATGGCAACTTTCATAAAGGAAAGAACTTATTTAAGATTTGCTTGCAGGATCAGAGGTCTAGTCAATTGTCACCATAGGAGAATTGTGGCAGCATGCAGACCGACATGATCTGGAGAGGTAGCTGAGAGTTCTATATCCAGATTGGCAGGCAGAAGAATGAGAGAGTGAACCACTTGGGCTGGCTTGAACATCTAAAAACTCAAAGCCCAACCCCAGTGATACACCTCCTCCAATAAAGCCACACATATTCCACCAAGGCCACACATCCTAATCATTCCAAATAATGCCACTTCCTATAGGGTCTACTTCCATTCAAACTACCAGAGCATGCAGGTATATATGAATCATTTCTATGTAAATATGGACATGTACAATTTTAAACTGCAATATCTCTTCAGGGGTTAATAACATTGTCTAGTTAGAAATCAGAGACAAATATAATTTTAGGTTAATATGTCAAACTAAAAGGATAAATAAATATGAGTAATAAAAAATCATTGTTCACCATATTAGGGGCCCTTTAAGATCCAATTTAATTATGGAAAGTGATCTCTCCATTTCAGTGATCTCTATTTCTTTATCAAGTAGCTCCTGTTTCTAATAGACAATATTACCATAAATATACATATCTGGGATAGAATGAATGTTTACTGGATTCTTACTTCTTGAGATTTAGAAATTAGAACTGATCCTGGTGGTGTCATTGTGGTACACATTTGTAATGCAAGCTACTGGGAAAGGTCCCAAGTTCAAGGCTTGCTAGAGCAACTTAGTGAAACTTTGTCTCCAAATAACAAATAAAAGAGGGCTGGGAATTATAGTTTCTGGATATCTGCCCTAGAATGCATAAAGCCTTTAAATAAATAAATATATAGACAAACATTACACCCAATTTTTCATTCATTTATAAGTTCATATGTTATTTTCTAGTAGATTTTTTTTTTCCTTTTCATGTAAAGGCTTGGAGCCGGAGAGATGGCTCAGAGGTTAAGAGCACTTGTTGCTCTTGCAGAGGACCTGGATTTGGTTCCTAGCACCCACATTGAGTGACTCACAATCATATGTAATTCTATCACTATGGGACCTCATAGTCTCTTCTGGCCTCTGTGCACACCTGCCAATCACATGGTGTGCTTACATACAGGAAGGTGCTTCCCTGTACACACAAAATAAATCAATCTCAAGAAGCCTTATAATTGTTTTTAATGCACAGGGAATGGAGAAGTTAAATAACATTATCAGGTTGACCTGTACAATAGTTTAGCTTAGCATCAACTCAAGTTTTTATAGAAAGATAATTTATTCAGAATGTACCACTTATGACAAATGCTTCTGGGAGTATGAGTTTAATTTTTGGTATATTTTTAATGGTAAATCAAATTTGGAAGCAGATGTTCTGCTGAATTTTACCTATAAGTGAGCAACCAGAGTAGACATGTGAGTGTCTTTTTCTCTGTGTAGACAATATCAATGCAAATCTTGCATTTTTAATGGCGCAATACAGGTGACAGGTAAGCCTTTGTATATTAAAGTATTCTCTGTGGATACAATACAGCTCCCTGGAGCCTATATATTTCTACCAAGTGAACTGAGTACTCAAATAAGAGCAATTAAATTTTGCAAAGCAAAAAGCCTCACGTTTTGTCAAAAATAAATTATAATTCTGAATTGAATCTGCATATTAATAGCTTTCATTATTATCTCAATTCAGGCCTTATATAGTATTCATTTCCAACTGCCTCCAGCTTTTTCACAATCTGAAAATGCAAAACTACTTTTGAGAATCTGTATGTGTCTGATTGCCTTAAAAACTGCAAGGGATTCTTTCAAATATAAGTCATGAATCATTAAAGGGTTTATTTAGTAACTGGAGCATTGAAAAGATTTGAAATTCATTTTCAGAAGAGGTAAAGCAAACTACTATCTCCTGGGTTTTGGCTTTCAGAATTCACATTCTCAATGAATGATTTTCTTCCCTCCCAGTGTGTTACCTGAGCAGCGGGTGTACAAAACAGGAGATGAGGCAAATTTCCCGTGAGTTGATGTGCAATCACATCAGAGAATAAGGTAGTATTTTTGTTGAAAAACTAAATCAAAGGCTTGTACATGCACTCCCACAGAGGGTATGTTAAGTTAGCATCTGTTCTCCTATCAAGTTTTTCCTGCATTTTCAACATACTCTTTGTTCTAATAACTACTTGCAGGCTAGAAAGAATTAACTTCTAACATTCATTTCCATCCATGAGATAATGACTGTCCAGAAATTGGCAGCATACAACACCCAGCAATTGGTTTTAAAAATTAAATAGGACATAAAGTATACACTGTTTGTCTAATAGTTTTATTTTGTTGGTGTTGGTAATGAGGGAATGACTGAAGTACATTAAGTAAGTTCTTTCATTGCATGATTAAGTATTATCCGTGATACATGTGGAAAGATGTAATTTCAATTCAAATTATTTCCCTTTGAGTTTTGCCTTAGAAGATTCCAAAGTCAATAAAAATCTATGGCATTTCTAGTGATGCAGTCATGAACATGGCATCTTGTCCTGACTCCTTACTGTGATTGCTCAGACAGGTCTCAACACTCTACACCTGTACCTTCCAAAAAATAGTCACATCTGCTTTGTCAACACATTTGGGATTTCCAGAATCCTGGCCATGGTACAGATGGGTAAATCAATATATTTAATGTTTATACAAATCAAATTAAAATAAGTGAAAAAGGGATAAGTGGAAAATAATTGTCATTATGTCTGACATGTTATGTTATACCATAAGTAAATGTTGCTATGTTACTGTGAGTCTGGCACCAAGAAGATTTTGAGGCATGAGCCCACCCTTAATCACCAGCCAAAATTAAAGGATTATTATACTCTTAATTCATTTAATCAGTGTGGTTGTCTGTCTATTTCTTTCTTGGAATTATTGCACTCTCCCCAGATTCGTTACAAAAACTTTTTTCATAAATATTAATTTGTCTTCTTTTAATACATTTCTGATGGCAGCCTCATCACTCTGTCTCATTTTTATTTAAGCATAAAAATCCACATTTGGAAGACACTTGAGTGAGATTAAATGGCATATTAATAATGTCCTCAACTAATTAAAAACAAACAGCTAAAACATGAGCTTAGAAACTAAAGTCTGAAATACTGGAACAGACTGCCTCACAGTCAGAACTAACAGAGTCTGTCCAAGTCTTTAAAATTCTAGCGTTAGAACTGGAGCAATGACTCAGTGTTCTTGCAGAAAACCTGTGGTTGGCTCCCAGCACCCACAGCAGCAGCCAATGATAATCTGTAACTCCAATTACAGAAGATCTGATGTCCTCCTCTGATCTACACCTGTGGTACTCATTCAGACAAACAGGCACACACACATACACATAAATAAGAGTAAATGCAATTGAAATAATAAAGCTGGGCAGTGGTGGCACACACCTATAATCTCAATTCTCAGGGGGGTAGAGGCAGGCAGGTCTCTGTGAGTTCGAGGCCCAGCCTGGTCTGCAGAGTGAGTTCCAGGACAGCCAGAGTTACAACAGAGGAACTCTGTTTAAAAATAAATAAATAAACAAATAAATAAATATAAAATAACAAAAAATAAAATGATCAATAAAACTAAATTACAGCTAGACAACAGGAAATGATTACAAAAATGAAAGCAAATGAAGAGGGATGTCTGGATCAGGACAAAGAGCACCAGCTCTTTGTAAATACCAGCACCAGCATTTCTCCATCTTATTCCAAGTTAACACAGACTCCCTGTCGGCATGTCTGTTAGTCTGTTATTTGGGTTACTCACCCCTTATTCTTCTCCTTCATGAACTAAATTGGAGAATAAGCTGAAAAATGGTGCTTACAATCAGTGGATATATTTGATAAGGGGAAGACTGGCCTTGCAAAAATGATAGATGCATACTGATACATAGTTCAATCATGTTAAAAAGAAAACCTGAAGTTTAGTTACAAACAGGAAGAGTCCTAACAGAGAGAAAACTGGACACTACTGTTTCTGATTTCTTAATTAACTTCCATTGAGTACAAATGAAAAAGGAATTTGAAAGCTATTCAAACATACAAAAGAGAAAACACTGTGTATTTCCCACAGAGATTAGATGGCAGAATTTCATTTTAGGTATATACATGTTTCTTAGAGGATGAATAATGAGTAAGAAAATAAAGTTGAACTCATGGAAATACACTACAGTCTGATAAAGAGGAAATCCTATCTTGCAAGTGAACAGAAAATTGTACCTCTTAAAAATGATTTATTGTAGCAATATTTTAGAAATCCACTCTGTATTTTAATAAGATTCAAGGAGTCAGGGTGAAAAGCAGATCACATATAAGGAAAGAACATCTTCACGATTAGAAAAGAAGGCAGCAGATCTTGTAAGGACAGAAACTAGTTGAAAGAAAGGGATTTCGTTTTAAAGAAGGATGCAGAAGTTAAAGTGTCCAAGGAGAAGCTATAAACAAACAAAATCATTTTCCTGGGAGGGAGCAAATTAGAAGCCTAGTCCTTATCTCTGTTCCACAAATATAACTCAGCCACTTGTTCTCTGCTGCTGTAGAACAAATTCGCATCACATAATTAGAAGGGCTTGCCAAATCCATGGATCTATGTTCCTTGTGTCATGGGGCTCCCCTGTCACCCTCAGTTAAGGTTGTGGTGAATGTGATGCTGATGGAGGCTGTGGAGTGTAACCTTAGATGATACTGACTGAAATGTTAGCATGGTTGTTTGGAAGGCATTGCAATGACTGAACAATAAGGGACTTCTAAAAAAAAACAAAACAAAACAAACAAAAAAAAACCCAGGCTGGCCTTCACAACAGTGAGGTAGAGACATTGGGCACCATGTCATGGCAATTTAGACTTTAAATAGTAAGAAATGTCACAAATGGTGTTTGATATTTATCATAAGGAAATTATTTATCCTCAAGAGAGATAGTACAATTAGAATCTCTTTTAAAATTTCCTTTTTAATTGAAATAGAATTATATCACTTTCCCTACATCCTTTCCTCTGTCATTTTCTCCTAGGTGCCCTCTCTCCATTCTGTCCCATGCAACACCCATTCTCAAGTCGATAGCCTCTTTTTCTTTCATTATTGTTGTTACTTATTTGTATATTATGTGTATGCACAAATATATTAATACAATATGATGAGTCCATCTTTTTGTTTGTGTGTACATAGTATCGATGATAAATGCATGCATGGGGATGCATAAATGAAATCTACCAAACTTAAATAAACCTGTAAACATAATTAGATGGTCTTAAAGGCAAAGTAATAGAGTTAAATTAGCATTGAACTATTTAGTATTTTTTCATTTGTTTTTACCATAACAACTAAAGTAGTACTTATATAAATTAGGCAGGAAAAATAGTAGCCAAAGAAGAAATAAAATGCTCTGACTTCTCCAATCCACTTCTAATTGCCAAAAATCAACAAAGACGTGTTGACATAAGGTCTGAGGGCAAAGTTGTGACTTTAGACTTGTTCACAGACACCTGTGTTTTAGCCACATTCACCCTTTTTAACCATCTACAACAGAAGACACATCACAAAAGCAGCACAGTATCTAAAGTACAGCCAAAGAATGTGAGAGCGTGTCTCCAGTGGCACTCAGCACAGCCCTTGGCACACACCATTGCATTGTCTTCTGTAGGCAGCATCTAATTGAGTGATCTCATGGCAGCTGCTGCTTACAGTGACAGCCTCATCAGTATTTGTGTTCACACAGCAGGACCAATCTCCCACCTGTGAATAAAGAGAATTCTCTGCAATATGTTTGCTAGCATCAAATTATATAATTTTTTAGGAACATGATCTGTGTGATCCTCTGTGCTTTATTTATTTCTCTCCTTTTTCGTTCTGTCTAATAAGCCACGGAGGAAGGATTAGAAAACCTAGAAAGTTAACACGCAGAGAGAAACAGAAGCACAAAAAGTGGTAAAGCTCACGAGGATCTCCTTTCTGGTTCTCTGCTTCCTCAGGGATATCCATGCTATAGATTTTAGTGAGATCTATTTTACTTTATTATTGAATAAATAGTACAAGACTAAGTCACTCAAAACCAGTTTCCTAATTATACAATATGCAGTATGCAGTACAAATCAAATTCTAAGTTTTTAAAAGCATGTATATGTTTTTGTGGTAAACATGCTCTAGAGACTGTCTATGTGGCATTTTTACTCTCAGTTGGGAGGTATCTAGAACAACTACCATCACTTTTCAATCCCTCAAGGTTAATAAAATGTCACATGGTAACACTAAGCAAAATACAGAATGAGTTATATAATTAAAGTAGTTCAGTCCTGAATCATAAGTCAAATATCCAAAGCTGACATAAGGAGGAGGTTCCCTTCATCCTACAGCTCAGTTGCTTCAGACAGGGATCTCCACTTGCAGAGGAAAAAGAGAAAAAGCAACATTATCAGTGTTTGTCCCTGGAAAACCTTTCCTCTTCTTTCCTGTTAAGCAAAGTCATGACTATCAGTAATGGGAGGGAACTATGAACAGTAACATTATTTGTGTGTCCATCTGGGTCAACTGACAGCCACTGGCATGGCAGGCATTTAAAATTGCTTGTTCTGTGAGTGCTTTAGTATTGCAGTCAGGGATGTTCCTCTGAATCCTTCCCACTTATGCCATTGTCCACCTTTAAACGTGGAGATAATTTCTGCTGTTTCTCTCGAGGATCACTGTTTCCTGCACACTGTTCTATAGAATCATGCCATGACAAATCAAATCTAGCCCTCTTGCAAGGCATCTGCATGTAGCATAGAAAATTACGGACATGTTATACCTAGACAAATGTGCCCAGTGATTTTACTAAGGTCAGTTATCCAGAGTTTCACTACCATCTCAGAAATCCAACAAATGTATATTCTTATCTGCCTACCTGGCTACCCCATGTGCACTTCCAATTCTGAGATAACAATTCCTATGTTCCACCCAAATATCTCTGGTTTGCCTTTCTATTAGGAATTTCCCAAAACCTAGAACCTCTTCTGGTAGAGGAAGGGTTTAGATTCTGTGGTGGATTGAATGAGAATGCCTCCCATAGGTTCATATATTTGAATGATTGTCCCTAATTGGTGGAACTCTTTGGGAGGGGTTAGGAGGCATTGCCTTATTGAAGGAGATGTATCAGTTGGGGCCATGTCTGCTTCATTTTCTGATTCCTGCTACAGATACAGATATAAGTTGTCAGCTACTGCTCCTGACTATGTCTGTCTGCCTACCTACCACCATCCTCCTCTCCATGGTGGTTATGGACCAACTCTCTGAAACCAAGCTTTAAATCAAATGCTTCCTTTGCTCGTGGTGGTGTCTTATCACAATTGAACAGTGACTAAGACTGTCTCTGAATAAGCTCCTCTAGTGAAAATCTACCCCCACACAATACATTTCTCTTTCCTAATGATTTTATAAAACCAAGGTCTACAAGTGAAGGAGTATTTTATTCCTTTCTTATAAATTTTTTGCAAGTTTAATTTGGAAGCATATTGTACCTTGTTTTATAAGTATAGAAACTGAAAATATATTTGAAGTTTCTATTATTTGTACAGTTAATAGGCTAAATATACATTTAAAATGTATAAGCCCAATGCCTAAAGCTTTGAGATTATTGTGTGTTTCAGAGGTGCCTGTAGTATATCTTGCACACTAAAAAAAATAAATAAATAAATAAATTTAAATAATTTAAAATAATCATCTCAGAGAGGTAATAATTTTATTTAAAGCATTATGCTGAAGTTAACCATGGAAATACAATGTTGTGAAAGAAAGAGGCCTGGGAATTGAATTAGTTGGTAAAAGCTGAGGTAAAGCAATTATGTTAGCCATAGAATTCACTTAAAGGTAGGAGAAAATAAACTGCATTACCATGTCTTCAGACTTCTGAACACATGCTGTTAGCTCCACCCCCCTGTCATATGCACACATAATAACAATAAATAAACACTATAAAATGTTTACAGAATGAGATCTGTTAGTTCTAGTTCCTTTTAACCTGTGCCATTATGTATCTTTTCTTTTACTTATGTTTTGATTGTTTTTTACTTTTAAAATTCTTTCCTTTAACAACGTAGATACCTGTGCGAGGAGGATATCTGTTCCAAGGGGCACAGAATCTCAACTCGAGATGCTACTTCTCCTCTCTGGTATAATTTTTAGTAGATTTTAGACATTTGAATCTTACTTCCTCAGTGTTATCCTCTTTTGACCTCTGCCTCTAGTGCTGTGCTGCTCAGTTGCTCCAACCAAATAAAGCAAATCTTACTAACATGCTAAACTGTTTGTTCTTGTTTATCTGCTGTAAAAGTCATGTACAATTTGGTTAACAATTTGAGAATAATCACAAATTCAATATTCATAAACCCTTTACCATTTACTTCTTGCCAGTTTATCCTCAGTTTTCCACATTCCACATTTGTAGCTAAATCCTTAAATAGATTGAAAGTGGGATAAAGTCAGACATCAAACAAACAAGTTTGTGATGCCAGGAAGCTGAAACGAGAGGATCATAAGTTTGAGAACAAAGAGCTCCATATGAGACTATATCTCATGACAAAAAGTGGGAAGAAAGAAGGAAGGAAGGAATAAAAAAAGAATGAAAGATTGAGAAGAGAGAAGGAGAAAAGGAAGGAGGGAACAAAGAAAAGTTTGGAAAAAGGTTGCATTTTTTTCTTATTTCCTTTAATGTCACATAGGCCAGTGGAGTCTTCATGTACTCCCTTGATTTAAATGTACAATATTCCTGAGAGTTTACCATGTTGAAAACAGTAAGTGATTACACTGAACATGAAGAATTAATATGTTCAGCAAAAATTAACTACTAAGTAATTTTTCTTAAAACAATTATATAAATATCTGTTTTTTTAACTCCTTTAGAGTATTATACACTGTTTTAAACATATCCACACCTTAATTGTAGAATAGATGAGTTTGTTTCTTTAACAAGTTAATTAAATATATTTAATCTAATTTAATAACAAGTTATTAAATAATTAAATATAAATTTATATTATTCCAATTGATTTTGAAATATTTTGCTGAATATGGTAACACATGCCTTCAATCCCAGTACCCAGGTAGCAGAGGAAGGATGATATCTGTGAATTTAAAGACAGTCTTATCTATATAGCAAGTTTGTGCCACCTAAGACTTCATACCGAGACTCTACCTCAAATAATAAACAAACAACATAAAAATAAGATAATCATATATATATATACATATATATATACATATATATATATATCATAGACAGAGAGGATATAAATATCTATCTATATGTATATGTTCATTAGAAATCTAGAACACTATAAAAGAGTTTGATGAATGGTATATTAATTATATAATAATAAATCAAAAAATATAAAACAGTTGGTTTTACTTAAGTGAAGATTACAATTTTAAAACATGCCATAGAAATGATAATTACCTAGACTACAAACACATTGTTTTGGTAAATAATTGAATTGCTTATTTGTCTATTAAAATTATGAGAAATGCATGCAATTATTATTAGGTTAGAAATATTTTTATAATTACTCTTCCCTTATCTGATTAGAAGAACAAACTCTATTATCCAAGAGTGTTTCACTAATGTGCTATTACAGAAATCTCATGCTTGTTACTCTGAATACAAACCACTGAATACAAACCACAGTTGTAGACTCAACTTATTTATGCGTGCATTGTTTGGACATTAGTTGATTCAATTCTTATTTAATTTGTATTAAATGATCAATTTTTCTGAAGTTATTTGAATTATCATTTTGCAAGTAAATGTTATACTTTTATATCTTAGCTTTTTACACTTCGTTTGCTTATTTCTTCATTTGAATATGCACAAATACATGTGAGAAGGATTGTTCTATTTGTAAATTCAATGACATGTTTTAAAGTATAATGAAAAACAGGGGGAAAGCTTAAGTTCATTTGGTTGGAAAATCATCTTGAGTGTATACTGGTTGAGTCCTAAAAGATAGGGTCACAGTTCATTTATTTAAAAAGTGAATTAGGAAGTGGTCTTTGCAGAGAGACATTGGTGAATAAATAAAAAACTTAAAAATCTGGCAAATATTGTATAAATTGATAGTCATTTAAAAATAAATGTATTAAAAATAAATGTAGTTTTTACCCCTCATCAAAGAAAATTCTCTTTGCGATAGAATGGGATCATTGCAAGAAACCACAATAAATAAAAATGCAGAGTTAAGTCCCAATGTCTACAAAAAAATACCAGACCTAAGGCTCAAGGAACATTGCAGAAGAGAGGTGGAAAGATTTCAAGAGCCAGAGGATCAGGGAGTTTGCTCTGAAATTGTCTACTAGTAATATCAGAAAGACACCCATAAAGTCCACCAATATGACTGCATAAACATGAACAGAACAAGAACAAAACCAATGGACTTGGCAGAGTGGGTGGGGTGAACCATGACGCCCAAATCCCACACAAAGAATTACAGGCAAATGAGTAAACCTGGCAGTGGGAGAATCAGCCTTTTCCAGGGAAGAGCACACCAATTGGTTGTCCAGTGTGAAATAGTCAGCCCTGAGAACATACACACAAGTAACATTACATGGACTACACAGAATATATTAGGAATATATATGTATATACAAATACCGATTTAAAAAAAGAGGCCATGAATTTAAAGGAGATATGGAGAGGTATATGCGAGGGTTGGGAGGTAAGAAAGGACAGAGAGAAAATTTTAGTTTATAGTTTAAAATATATATCATGATAAGTAAAAAATAAAAATAAATATAATGTATACAACAATGAAGAGGCCTTTAAGTAAACAAGAACATTTAGGGGAATCAGTAATTAATATCTAGCCATTCTAGAGTGTTTGAATGCTGAATGGAACAATATTTTCTATCCAACCTAATTGGGGATCAAGGGAGATCCTTTTGGATAATTCCCAGCTTAAGACAACTAAAACCAAAGGAAAAAGCTAAAGTGTAAAAGAATACAGTATGGGGTTTTAATTGTGGAGTAGGGTTTATGATTTTAAATATAAAGCAGTTTAAAAAACAGAAAATATATTAAAAAATATGAAAATGAACAAAACAGATTGTGATTGGCTAATCCAGTGGCACTTGCATTGTATGTCAACATGGAAAAAAAGCGATATGGATTGAGTCCCCCAATTTGCCTAGAGAATTGTGTGTTATTCCATGATCCTACTGTGTCCAGAGCACATCTGTATCCTACAAGAGTGGTCCAGATGGTTTTGTTTAATGCAGATGGTGCAGTGGTTTGTGTTTAGCTGGTGTCTGGAAGTAAAACAAATATCTTTAAACACCAAGCAGGAAAGTAGGAGCATCTTGGGCCTCTCCATAGGAAGCTTCCAGTGACTGAAGAGATTCTGTGTTTTATATTTTGTTGGCATGACCACTGGACATATGGCTCCCACACTGAATCAAATAACAATAGGTATTTCTGCTTTCTTATTCTACTGTAACCCAATTTAGAGCACTTATAATGGATGATTTATTAAAATACTCTTTTATAAACTATATCTTTGGGATTACCAAGTTATAAAATAGCAAAAGATAGTGATCCTAAACTATTCCTCTTGAGGTAATTTCTTAAAAAGAAGATTGAGTATTCTGCTTGGAAAATTGTTTGGTCTGTGTCAGGCTTTAAACTGTTTTTCTGCTAATAACATTGCTACATAATGTGGACAAAAAAAAAAAAAAGCAAATTACGAGCTTTATTTTTTTCCCTTCTATCAGTCAATAAACTGAATTACTAACACTCACCTCCTTGAATCTGGTTCTTGAAAAATGAAATATTTGATAATTACTATTGTTTCCAAATAAAGCAATGTTTTCTTTGATGAGTAAAATGTAATATTTACATATATTCAAAGATACACTTATTTTTAAAATTTCATGGTTTTGAGGGTTTTGCCTGGATATATATGTGTATACCATGTGTGTACATGTGCCCACAGAGTTCAGAAGAGGGTCTTCGATCTCCTGAAACTGGAATTACAGATAATTGTAAGCCATCATGTGGGTGCTGGGAACCAAACTTAGGTCCTCTGCAAGAAAGACAAGTGCTTTTACCAATGAATCATCTCTCAAGCCTCTAATGATGCAATGTATTTTAAATATTAGAAATAGTTCCTTGTGCAACTTGCATTTACTCCATAACATCTGACACTTAATGTGCACAATGTATTTGAAATATATACCTTAACCTCCAATGCTATTGTGATTTTGAAAAAGATTTATCCAGTGTGTGTGTGTGTGTGTGTGTGTGTGTGTATACCATTGTACTGATTTATGCATCCTTCCCTTTCTTGTTCTGCTTCATCCTAAATGGCTGCAGACTCCTAAATCATCAAGTTCCCATCATGAACTGAAGACCAGCAACTCTAGATATCTTCCAGGCAGCAGTGCCAGATTGGGGCTGCTCAGGCTTTCTTACTACTGGTTCTCAGCCTCTCCAGCATGGTGAAAACCTCTTTTGGATGACCCAGTCCTTGCCACTTTTATGACATTTTAATAAGTTCTTTCTCTCTCACAACACACGCACACACACACACACACACACACACACACACACACATACACACACACACTTTCTAACAGAGCTTTGTCTAATATGGGAATTGTTTCCAATCTTCTTGGGTCCACAGTTCTATTACTGGCATATAAATAAGAGTAAAAGTTCTCTCTAGTAAAATAACTGCCCCTCCCACTTATATTACCCAGTTCTGAAGCATGAGTCCCCCTCTTGTTGTTGGTCAGCTTTGAAAGGTAAAGCAGCCTTTTAGGGAGAGTTGCAGGAGTGTTTCCCCTTATAATATTCATGTTCTGAGACTTTCTCTTCTTCAATCAATGAAGTCTGAACATAACTAGGAAATGGAGAGCAGTGGTCACAGTACAGTTTGATCACTATTTTGTTTATTCCTAGAATATATCATACTAAATGTAGATAGATAGCATTTTAGCTTGGAAAGGAAATATGTTTACAAATGTTCTCAGATTCCTCTCAGACAACTTCCACTGGCTTCCTGCTAAAAGTTAGAGGTGAGAAGCAAGCAGTATGGCAGAAGACTTCAGTTGGCACACCACCACATTATCCTACCATGTCTGCATTTTCGTCTCTTCCTTACAAAGTGCATAGGTAAGCATTTAGTTTAACAGGCAATGTTCTCTGCAAATGATTGATGTCACAACAGTAATTATTAATAAATCTCACACAATCCAGTCAACATTTCGAAGCCAAGAGGAACAGTATTTCATTTCCAAGATAAACTCTGAAATGGTATTATGCTAACTCCCCTTGGCAAGAGGCTCTCTCTTGGCTGGAAGAGAATACCCCAAGGATACATAGATTTGTGTTTCTGTGAGTACCCAGCAGGATATTCTAGGGAAGCAATCTGAGAGCTGATATGCAAATCTGAGCACAGGCTGCAGAGAGAGGTCAAAGAGGGAGGAAATGGCCATGATATCACCTGAGACTTCCCTAAAGAGTTCTTGCAAAATACTATGCTGCAGGGCACTTGCTCTCAAGAGAAAACGTTTATGAGGAGACTGCCTAATACATTCTACAATTTCAGCTCTAAGTACACACAGGCAGGCATGTGTTAAACTAGAACATGAGTATTTCATTTCTTTTATTCCAGTTAACATTTTATGCCCTAGTTTATTCTTTTTTATTATTTGAATTCATGTAAAATATTTTCTGCATATTTATCTTTTTCTTTTAATCTTTTAGTATTTTTGTTTTTATAATCTCACAGTTAATTGTTTTTAGCTGATTTATCTTTCCTTACTCTGGTACAAGACTTTTATCTTGTGTTTACTTTGTTCTCATATTATTTATTTACCTACTTTTTTCTTATCACCTCAGGCTTTGCTTTAATTATTTCCCTTTATGTTATCTATTTTTCATTTTCCTTTTTAATTTTGTATTATCCTTCCTCTGCCTTATCTTTACCTTTGCTTTATTTTAATATAGAAAATGCTGTGTACTGGAGCCTGAGGGAGGGAATGCAAGCAAAGCCTCTCACTTGAAGCAGGAGTGTTTGTTCCCCACTCTAGTCTGCCTGGCTTTTCCTGTCTCTCACAGGACTGAGTTCCCTTATCTCTAAACACCCTTGTCTCTATATGTTCCTATTAAAATGGCAGGGTTATATCTAGTTAAAGGCACAGTCCCTGGGATAAAAGAAAATTAATTCACACTAGAACTGTAGTCTTCAGATACATTGCATTGAGGTGTTCTCTCCTACAGTAATAACTTCCAAATGGTGTATGGATTTGTTCAGAAGCAATATATTTACTTTGCCCTAGTTCATTAATATAGGACTAGCACATAAATAGCACTTAATTATTTTTCTTCAGGAGACAACAAACTTGATTCTCTTTGAACCATATCCTAAATCTAGGTACATTCTGCACTAAGCTACTGATATTGATCTTTTATCTGTCATTGGAACTGGAGTTCTGGGGTCAAAGAGGGGACTCTCGCAGCCCAAATAAGGTAGGCTCAGTTGCTCACCTTCAGTATACCACTTAAAGATAAATATGATGAGAAGGAATGGAGGAAGGGAATTTATTCAATGTAGTCACATTGGTAATTGTGAATATAAAAGTGTATAGCCTCCCCATGTCTATCTTCAGGGCACTGACATGAGATAAATATTTAAATGGTGTGAGAATGGAGGCAAGAGACAAGATTCACACCTAGTTAATTAGTCCTGGTGTAGGTATAAGTGCCTTGACTATTGTCTCAGCTCTGATCCTGCAGGGTAGTCTGAAGATGTCCTCGCTGCCTGGTGAGATGGTGGCTCACAGGAGAAAAGAGCTTCCTTCCCTCTAGGGTATTGTCTTGTCCAGTGGACAGTTCTCCCTTGGCAGGCATCCGTCCTTTGAACTCTGAGATGTTGTTCTTTCCAGAAGCCAAGGTCAATGGTAGGTTAGAAAAACAGTCTTTTAATGGCTCTGCCTTCAGCCAAATCCAAGCAGAGAAAGGGCACAGAATGAAGGCAGACATGGATGACGTCCTTTGGATTCTTTGTTACCCCGTGGCCTCACATGAAGAACTGATGCTCTCTAGCAAACTCAGCTACCAAATGCCTATTTTACTATTTCATAGTTTTCCTACCTCCACCTGTTTTTATCCCTTTTTGATGCCTACAAATTTGTTCCTTGTATGTGTACTTGTCTTTAAGTAAGATTTGAAACCTGAACTTTCTGTTAAAGAATCCTAAAACCATTAAATAGTAGCTTTAGGCTTGGAATATTTGTCTCCTCAAATTTCTCACTAATGCTACTTTTGGGACATATTTTACTCACAGGCTTTAACACTATTTGGCATGAATTGAAAGTCCTTTTTATCCGTTCTCAAACTCCTCTCCTAAGTGATAGTGGATTGAAATAGCTAACATATTAAACCCAAGTTATTTTTTTTGTTTTTATTTACTTTTCTTATCTCGTATAATACATTCCAACCTTCCTCTTCCCTTCCTCCTAGCTCTCTCGTTTCCCTCTCTGCCCCAGATCTACCTCACCCTGATCAGCCCCTACCCCACCCCACCAATGATTCTCGTCAGAAAAGAGCACTCCTCCCAGAATTAGCACTTAAACAATACATACAAGGTAGAACAAGGCCAGGGCACTGATCCCTACATTGAAGGTAGATTATCAGCTATTAAAAAAAAATGACTTCATAAATTTTACAGGCAAATGGATGAAATTAGAAAAGATCATCAAAATTATCTGAGTGAGGTAACTCAGTCTCAGAAAGACAAACATGATATGTACTCACTGATATATGGGTATTCATTGTTAAACAAAGGATAAAGGTACTACAATCCATGGACCCAGAAACACTATTGAACAAGGAGGGACCTAATGGGAACAAAGGAATTTCCTTGGTAAAGATGAAATAGAGCAGATGTTACAGGTGGGCTGGGGGAGGATCAGACAGAATGGGGATAGAAGGGACCAGGTATGCAGAAAGGGATGGAGGGAAAGAATATCTGGAGAGACATCTGAATTGTAGGACACTTAGGGGGTAATTGGGAAACTCACTGGAGTCTACAAGGGAGACCCTAGCAAGGACCTCCATCCAGTACATGCATGCAGTGCCCATGGAGCTCGGTCCTCTGGAACTGGACTTACAATTGGTAACTACCATGAAGTGCTAGGAATTGAACCAGGTTCCTGTGCAAGAATAGCAAGTACCCTTAACTTTTGAGCCATCTTTCCAGCCCCACTACCTCATTTTTGTTACTTATGTAGGTTATTATACCAAGCAATATACTGGTTGTGACATTTCTATATGTAGGTGTATTTAGACTTTTTCTCATTCATTCACCTTCCACACTGCCCTTGCACATTCTCTGTGCCTACCTCTGTTACTTTTTTTCCCTTCCTCAGATAATCACCTCTCCTTTCCTAACACGTGGTTTCCGTTGCCCTATCTCTTTGCACTCCTTTAAGGTGTATCCCTTTAGTCTCATAATCCTTCTTTTAGTTTCACGACATATTTATACACACATACATTTACCCACATATAAATATACATTCTACCTAAAGCTACATGCATATGCATATTTGCATCTATACACACATACATATGCATATATAACTTTAAATAGAGGTTACACATATAAATGTAAAATGATATATAGTTCTACATGAAATTAGATTATTTTGCTCAACATAATGATTTCCAGTTCATTCATTGTCCTGGAAATGTCATAATTTTATTTTTCTTTATGGTTGCCTAAAAATCCAATGTGTGTATGGACAACACTGTAAGTATCTTTTCATCATTTGAAACTAGGAAATGAACTCCATTGTTTTGTCTGGGTTCATCAATTAAAGTCTGTCTATAATTTTGTACTTTCAGTTTTTGTTAATCCCTCCAGTCAAGAGTAAGACCACCTCTACGATTTTGAGACAAATTTGAAACAAGCTTTATTAAATATTGGTCAGAAAGTTGAACACTGGCCAAGTCCATAACCAGGATTCCCAGGGAATGACATCGAATTACATTAATCAGAGACTTATAAAGACCAAACCTACAAGACTGCATAGTAATTCCTACCTTTATCTAATGGTGGCTCCATACATTCCAGAAAGTTATCTATCATTGGGCAAGTGGGGTTTCCAGGTTAGAGGCAATTTGTTTTAGCGATCTCTTAAGCACAGTAATTTAAGCTTAAAAAAAAAAAAAAAACTTTAGCTCTCATATTTTGTCATTGTTCCATGTTGATATCAAAATAATGCTGGCTTCATAGGATAAGTTTGGTAGTGATCTACTCTTTTCTGTCTTATACATCAGCTTGAAAAGCACTTATGTCTGATCTTGTTTAAAGCATTGGTAGACTTCAACAGAGAATCTTTCTATCTCTGGTGTTTCTTTTGGGATGGAACTAGTTACTGTGTCATTCTTATTGTTTTCGATACATTTAAGGTATTTATATCTTCTTGATTTAATTTTGGCAGTTTATGTGCGATGTATCTAGAATTTATTAATTTCTTCTAGATAGTCTACATCTTCGAAATACACATTTCATGGTTTTCTTTTTATGGTACTCAAGATTTACTTACTCAATAGTCATCTCTTTTGCTCTCCCAATATAACGAATCTGGGTATTCTTTGTTTTTCTTTTGGTTATACTGATTGCACACATTAATTGACTTATATTGTGAAGTATACAGTTGTATTTACTTCAAGAGAAGCTTTCTTTCCAACTTTGTCAAACTGCTCTAGAGACTAACTTAAAAGCATTGCCAAACACCTCTATTTGCAAATGTAAATAGGATCTGAATTTTTATGCAAGGATAATAGTCATTTGCCTTTCCTTATGTGATAAAATATATGTGTTTGAGAATCTAATAACATGGTTTATAGACAAGGAATATTTGCTTAGATGTATTTATTTTATGTATATGAATGCTTCACCTGCAAGTGTCTGGTACCCACAAATTTCAGAAAAGAGTTGTGGATCCTTGGAACCGTAATAATAAATGGTTGTGAACTGCCGGGTGGGTGCTAAGAACCAAAACCTGCAAGATCATAAAGTAATTTTAGTCACTGAGTCATCTCTATAGCTCCACAGAAGTAGAATTTTTTTGGAAGAATTGTGGTCAGGTAGAAACACATGGAATTCAGGATTTGGAATGCCACAGCACAATATACTCTTGTTTTCTAGGACTAAGTCTCAGACACTGTAAAAAATTTCTATATTGAAATGTCACAGACACTTCCTACTGACTGCTTTCTAAATGTATCTGTCATACTTGTTAGAATGTTAAGTTTTTATTTTAATACCTTGTCCTCTTTGTCCTTTGGTTTCTCAGCATTCAAAGCAATTCAAAGCAATTATTTCTGTATCAGAAACACTATTTGCCATGTCATTCTGGTTGTCATTTACAGACTACAGTGTATGGCAACTTTGCAAGGATACATGCTAGCACATTTACGGGACCTTAGAATTAAAGTGTTCATATCACTTCTCCTTTTCAAAAAGACTGTTCTGTAAATATGACAAGATGATGTAGTTATGTATTTTCACATACTGCATTCAAAGTATAAACAATGTTCAGTTACCTTTCTTTTAATGACATGTAGTATACCTTATCATATTAATATGATGAATTAACTTTTTCCAGCTATGTATTTTCTAAGTATATTCTTCATGTTTACACTTAATACATTACCTTCAGTTAGTGACAAGAACTAAGAATAGATCACAGAAGACAGAACAAGCTTTTACAAGCACAACATTGCATAAAGTAGTTGACTGTTGGAATTGCCCAACAGTTCAACAATTCCACCATTTTTTTATTTGATATTTTGTTGGGAGTATAAAACCAATGTACCTCATCAACAAAATCAGTTGGGAATTGTTGTGTTATCAGTAGTCAGTTAGAAAATAGGACAGAGAGAGACCTCTAGCAATGACAATTTACAGCGACAATGATGTTGATCATGATGATTATAGTCTTTGTATGTGCCTCTGGGTATGTGTTAATGTGCCAGGCTGCATGCACAGAAGTCACAGAAGAACCTTGGGGATGAGTTTTGGTCCATGGTTTCTAAATTGAGACAGTGACTCCTGTTTTTCTAGTGACTCTCCTGTGAGCTTCACTCTTACTATAAGAACTTCGGTGTCCCATATCCACACAACTGCATCCTGTCTAGTTTCATGTGAGCCCTGGGGTATTCACACTCCCATAGCAAACATTTTACATACTGAAGCTTCTCCCTAGTCCCAACATTATTTATTTTCTTGTAAATGATCTAACCCTTGACTCAGAGCTAGGAATAAGTTAATCTATTTTATGTTTTTAAACATGACAAAAAACAGATCTTTATTTTAAAATCACCAAAAATATTGTTTATTCTTAGTTATCAAGTCAGTAGTATTCAGAATTCAATTTTTATAAACAATGCTTTTATCTCCACATCTTAAACTTTGAGATGTGAAATATCTTCACCATAAAGACACAATGCAGTTTATCAGAAGGGCATATACATTTCTGATCTGCGCTTGCCTATAAGGTCCTTGTTTATTATTTTGAAATTATTAATTTATTTTTCACAATAATAGCCTCCATTATTGCTTTTTGTGAAAAAAAGCCTGACTTTGGTGAGAGCATTAAACAAAACTACTTCTATTTAAATGATTGAAATTTAAGTCTTTCAGATATAACGCTTTAAGAATTGTAAGATCCATACAGAAGGTAATTAATTACTGTACTCTTAAAAAAAAAAAAAAACTTTTCTATGTAATAGTCAAAGATTTTCATTTTCATTTTGATGATGGCACAATTCTGTTTTTCTTTTCTTTCTTTCTTTTTATTTTTGTTTTTGTTTTTGTTGTGAGAAAGAGTTTCTCTGTTTTAATTCTGGCTGTCCTGGTCCTGGAACTCACTCTGTAAAGCAGGCTGGCCTCGAACTCACAGAGATCAACCTGCATCTGCCTCCAGAGTGCTGGGATTAAAGACATGCACCACCATCCCCCAGCTAATTTTCTTCTTTAAAACATTAAATTACGCGTACTATTTATTTATTTATTTATTTATTTATTTATTTATTTATTTATCATTTCTTCATTTCTCTCTCTCTTCCTCCATCTCTCTCTCTTTGTGTGTGTGTGTATGGGTGTGTGTGTGTGTGTGTGTATACTCACACATGTGCTTGTATGTGTGTCTGCGTATGCATACATGTGCATATACAAAATGTCATGTACATATAGGTCAGAGAATATCTATTCAGTATTGATTCTCTCCTTCTACCAAGTGACTGTTGTAAAAGTATTTTTATTTGTGGAGCTTCAATGAGATACAATCTTTAAGATGCAAGCCTAGACATAGAGGGCTTCAGCCTCTGAGACTGAACTGAAATTAACTTCTCTGAACTGAACTCTGACTAGCTACCTTCTCTGTACATTTATTTCTTTAACTTCCTGCTTCTGATTCTCTTGATTTTCACTTAGTTTCTACCTCTGCTTCTACCTGGCTTCTCCATTAGATTCTGCTGTCTGCTTCTACTGACTGTTTCCTTTTATATCCTGAGAGTTGGGATTAAAGGTATGTGCCACCATTGCCTTATGAGTCGGCTTACTTTAAAGGCATGTGCTAAATTGCCTTCAGATTTTGCATTAATGAAGAGAGACCTATAACTCACTTCCAAAGGCCAGTCAAACTTGCTGCTACTAGGCGAAGGTCAGACTTAGAGACAATGAGTGTTCCTCATATCTCCGTGTTAGTGGCTAGGAAGAAACCACAGAATTCCTTTTTGTTTGGCATTAGCACAAACAGAGGACTGGATTAGCCAAACTAACATTCTTTCTATCCTAGAGCAGCCATGCTTCAGGATTAGAGATCAAATCCTATCATACAGGTCTTTGAAGGTAGTCCTTTTCCAGAGCAGCCATGCTGCCAGATCAAGGGATCAAGTGTTCCTCTATAGACTTGCAGGGTTCGAACTCAAGGTTCGAGTTGGTAGCAAGGATTGGTAGAAAGTTGTTTTGACCACTGAGTGATCTCACTGGCAATTCTATGGACATTTGTAAAGCTCACACCAGCTGACTCACAAACAACTTACACTCCTGCATCCTGTGTCATTGTATGCCTGCTGACCACCTATCCCAGTTTTCTCTCATTTCAAACAAGTGATAGATGACCCATTTCCCTTCCCTCCTGAGACACTCTCCGTTCCTTTTTCCTTTTCCTGCTTACTTTTCTCTGTCCTTTCTGACATTGGATGTATATGAAATTTCTAGGTTCTTTTCTGTTGTTGATATCAGACTTGGATCTACTAAATAAGTTTGACTACATCTATGGGTATATATATATATATATAATTCAACTTTTCTCTCTACACATAAGACAAGTTGAGATATTCACTCGGAGTCTTAGAAGCAGCACAAATTGTGCTGAATTTTCCTGTCTTTTCTCTTGGCCATTTAAGCATGTAGCTTTCAACTTATGCTCAAGGCCTCATAACTGCTTATTTCGCCTGAGGCATCAATACACATTGTACAAGAGAAGGCATAAGATGAATGGTGAGATTGTCAGTCTCCTGGCTTAATGAGCTTTCTGGCAGGAGATTCTATTAACTTGTACTTCAGGTGAATGACCACTCCCAATAACATCATGAGGAAAAATACACAATTCCTTAAACAAGTACATGGAATGCACCTAAAATAGAACATTATTTCTGTGAAGGAAAAATAAGAAAAAATAGTAAGGTCAAACACAATAAGTCATTTTGTCGGAGGCTGGCCCTTTGAAATGTGAATGTCCCTTAGATTTCACAGGTCTCGTTTGTTTTTTGGGGTATTCTGAGATGAAAAAAGACTCCTCACTTGAAACAGTAATTGTGAAAATGAGAAGAGAGTTGTATTGTGTTTTTTTACCAACAGCAGGTATTATGAAGTCAGTTCTGTGCAGAGCATGTCTCTGGAGAGGTGCAGAGTATGGCTCTTAGCAGAAGCAACAGTTAACTTCTGGTCTGGGCTGTTGCCTCTGCAATATTGAAGGTATTCACTAATTTTTCATGAAGCTTCTATCACAGAAAACTGTGAGTTGTGTCAGTGTTCCATTCTAGGATATCCAATTTTTAGTCTGAGGAGGAAGTAGTCAAAATGGATTCAATGTGTATCATCATTTTATAGTAGCTAAGTAACAAGTTTCAGTCATGAAACAGACATGAATTAAAATTTCCATGTTTGTAAACTAGACCAAAATGTGACATTTTAATAAGATTAGATACTAAGTAGTATGTTGTTAGTTCTGTTATTTGAAATATTTTATTCAGTTACATTTCTAACATCGATTATAGCATAGTTGGGTTTTTGTAGCTACTGTAACTATTTCATTTGTTACAAGTTATTCTAAGAGGTTGTCCCAAAAATTACTTTCTTAGACTATTTTCTTTAAAAGAAAAAGCACCCATGCTTATTTCCTTTGCCTTGGATGACACATAGGAAGAGTGTTTTACAATTTTATGTTGTTAAATCAAGAGGCATCAAAAATACCTAGAACCGAAAGTTTACCAAAAATCAAAATGATTATGTCAAATGCCATCTATCCAATTAGGGCAAAACAGAAAACAGGACACCACTTATCTGCCCTTGTTGCTTTCCTGTTACAATGATAAACATGGCCAAAAGCTAAGTAGGAGAAGAAAAGTGTTTTTTTTGTTGTTGTTGTTGTTTTGTTTTGTTTTTTGTTTTTTGTTTTTTTTCCCTAATATCAGGTGATCATCCATCACTGAGGAAAGTCAGGGTTTGGAACTCAGGCAGACACTAAACAGAAACCAGGCAGGAATGCTGCTAACTGCCTTGATAGCCCTCACTCCTGTTCAGCCACTTCTCTTATATAACTCAGAAATATTTGCCCAGGGAAATCATCTCCCTCAGTAGACTAGGCTTTCACATATCAATAATGAATGAAAAGAATTCTCCATAGATATGACATGGCCACAAGCCAATCTGATCTAGCAATCCCTCAATTGGGACTCTCTTCCCAGATGATTCTCTGTGTGTCAAGGTGAAAATACAAATAACCAGAACACCATTCAATGAGCCAGGTCATGGGACACACTCAGTTGTGTGTTTAAATATATCTGTAGGAAAGACACTCTGATTTAAGAGGCAAATAAGCAAGACATCGCATAATATTAGAACATTAGATCAGACATCAATTTATAAATTGAGCTTTTCTATGACCAGGCTCAATTGTGAGGAAAAGGAGACATATTTGATTCAATGCAAAATTTATCAATAGTTGTTTGATTCTAATTGCATACAGAAAGCAAGATACTAAAACGTATTCAACATAAAATACATTTACTTCAGTCTATTCTACACTACCTTTAAATTTTTGGCAAAATGAGCTTCCTGCTAGTTGTATTTATTCACAAACTTCAATAGTCTTTTCTGCTGATATTCGACAAATCATGTAATAATTATTTAGAACTACATAAGCCATGTTGAATAATTCATTCTGCCCTCTTCACCTCAGAACTGCTAATTGCCTAATTTCCATGACCTTTGCATGTTTTTCTATTTTGTTTCATATTCAATTCATAAATGCTTAGCGAGTGGCTACTGTGAGTTAGGTAATGTGTTTATTTAATTAATGTTGATATTTAGCTTACATTAATTATATCTTCAACCAGAAAAGTGATGGCAGCAAAAAATGAAGACTTTGTTCCGTGCTATTATGCACAGGTTCAATCCAACAAGCACTTACAAGGCACCTACAATCTGGCCACACATATGCTAAGTGATAGACGGAAACAGTTGCCAGTAACATCATCTTTGCCCTTGAGAAAATTACATGGTGCTGTGGAGCCTATTTTTTTAAATCATTTCCTGAAGTATTTTTTTAAATAATCATTTATAAGTATACTTTTGACACATAATAATATGTTTATGCCATATAATTTTAATGCTAAGATCAGTTTAAATGTTTTATTATTATACAGGAACAGCTTATAAATTATTTTAAAAGAACAGGAAAATAAGCATTATTTATTTAGCATGTACCAAGTGCCAAACACCGTACTATATGTAGTTTGATACATGATCACGGTTAAACATCAAAATAACTCTGTGAATTAGACTATTACTATCCTCATTTTCATAAGAAAATACTCACTTAAGGTTACATGATAAATTTTCCACTGTTTCACTGTTGTATTTGGCAGAACCAAGATTCAGACACATTCTTTGAGATGGCAGAAATATTTTTACTGCATTCAGTACCATCATTTGAAATATCTATCAAAAAGGGGTTGCTAATTAATAATTCTAGTTATCAAATAATAACAAAATTTCCATGGTATACAACTATAAAGGCTTATCTAAGCTCGCCAGTCTAGGGAGCAACACACTGATTTTGCTATTTGAGGAACCTTGGAAGAGATTCTTCTTGCCAGTATATTTTTAACCAGCTAGTGAGAAGAACTTGTTTGTTTTCCCACTTGTCTGGGGCTCTAGCTGGTAAAACTGACCAGGGTCTGTCTTCTCCTGGCAAGAGAGGAGTGAACATACACTGAACAGAAGGAGAGAGGACACAAAGATTGACCCAGAGGCTGCTTCTTGCTGAGGCATGGCATTAGAGTACCTCAGTTCTGTTATGTTAACTTCAGGAAAAGCATCCTTCATGACCATCTGAAATTTAAGACCCTGAACAATAAATTCTACCATCTTATGCAACAAGAAATTGCATTGTTAAATGTCAAAGGATATGGTCCAAGGGAAGGTGAAAAATCATGGCTACTTATGTAAGCAGCTCTGACGGTCCACTCAGTAACTGCAATCAAGATCCGCATCTTTTCAGTAAATGAAATGGATTCAATCCTTGAAGGCCACCTACTTCTCAGTGTACTACATCATATCCTTCAGAGTTATACAGCTCTCAGGATCTGCGTCAGGTCTTCTGTTAATGGTTACATGATATTTTTAATCTGAAACTATTTTAAATACAAAACGTGAATTGAGGGCTATCTGTAGATCATAAGCAACATTAAGCCAGTTTTAACAATACACATGTTAAGTCAATGTAAGATATCCCTTGCAGTGACTGGTGATTGTCCTGAAATAGTAAACTATTCTGGGCCTTTGAAGTGCCTTTTAATGATGGTTCAGGTAGAATTAGCATGGCACAGACTTCTAGATAAATGGTATTAAGCCCACCAAAGCCAGGATGGGCTTTATAGAATATATATATCATGGGAAAATTACCTTGATTACCCGAATGGGTAGTTGAAGAACTTTGCTATTGTTTCATGTAAGAGCAAGGACATACACAGAAGCCATACTTTTCACTACAAGTCCAGTACCATTTGAAGGAGCTTAGTTAGTGATCATTTGCACCAGATAGAGGAGAAATGGCTAATTAAATGTTGTTGTTGTCAGCTTGCCTCCTACACCTGAGAGTAAAGCAGATAATGTTAAGTTGTATTTTATTGTCATATTGCTGCTTTCAGATTTTTCATTATTTACTAAACGGTCAGTAGAACTTCACCTTTTATGTTTATGGAAGTTATACTGCCTTGGAATATTTTATTGTTAACAAAAGAGTCAATGCTTTAAATCCTGCCCCCTTCATGAAAAGAATATAGGTTTTGGAGATTTGCTTCCCCCTTTGATTCCCTAACTCCCTCCTGATCCTGAGAAATGGACACTGGCACCAAAAACAGAACAAATAGGAGTTTTGGCAATTCTGAAGTTCAAGTTGTTGTTTTTTTAAACAAAATTACACTGTTAATTTGTTAAGTGTTAAGTGAGTTGTCATTCTACCTTCAGTCATCTCTTGCTCTGCATTTGGGGAATGTCTTCCCAGTCCTTTACGCCTTTGCTCCACAGAAAATTCTTTTTCCTTATTATATTGGAAATGTCTGAAGAGATCACAACATATATGTCCATTGAGATACCTCTGTTTGCTTAGTCAGTCTAACAATGATATTGCCTTGTTGTTTTGTACACTCTCAGTCCTTTTTAGAGCATGCTGCTTGAGCATTTACTAGCAGCAACATCCTCATCCACAAAATCAACCAAGAGGACCATATAACACTCTGAACAAGATATACATTGTTTTTATCAAGGAAGTTATTGCTATAATGCCTTGTCAACCTACTGTGAGATAGATATTTTATGCATGAGCTCTCTCAGTGTGCTGAAGTCCCAGCCAAGAGCAAGAAATAAGACTTTGTAATACTGTATTCTTCTTTCTCTATGGTTTGAAAGAGCCCCATAGCAACAAAGAGTTAGTTCGTGCCCATGCAGATGCTCCCTGGGTATTTTCTTCCTTTCATTTGTCTTTTTGTGCATCCTTAAAACATTGTTTTGATGTGGATGTCTTCTCACTTTCAGTTCATGCCAGGACTTTTGTCTGCTCTTAACATTTCTTCATTAATTTTTTTCCCTTAAGTTTGTTCATTCAGTTTTCCATATTCTTTAACAATTTGCTCATGCTTAAAAATGGTATTTCCAACCAGGTGTGATGATGCTGTGTCTTTAGTTTCAGTGCTCATGAGACAGAAGCAGGTAGCAAAGTTTGCAATTACTCTATCCTAGGTACCATGATGAAGCATGGGTATAAATGCTAAGTGCTCTCATCCAATAACTGCTATGGTCTCTTCCTAAAATGAATATTTATTCATCCAGAAGACCTCCCTGATATGGAGAATAAGGAAGGTTACATTTTATATTTGGAGTCAGATGTCTCTCAGGTTTCACATTTTCAAGATTTGGTAAGTTTTTCATTACAGCCACTTATTGTATACATCATGTGCAAACCATTGCTCTGTAGGACTCTGTGAAGAATGTGAACAGACATGAAAAACTTGTGGACAGATGCAAGCAATCTTGTTGGCTACTTCATACCTCTTGTATGAGAGGGAACTATACCTATTATAGAAACATGGAATTATTTATTATTAGAGTTTAAACTTTAATCTCTGACTTGAGGGAGTTCTCGATGTATGATTATCCATTTAACAGAGACCTCATTAGTGATTATGGTCAGCAAGTGTTCAACCGAGTCAGGTTAGGAGTATGGTACAGCTCGTGTAGACTCTGGATCTGTACTCTTGGTTCCTGGACTAAAGAGGTACTATATTTTAGCCATACCTCTGAGAACAGAGTTAATGATCTACTTCCAGAATGACAATATTTGTATTATATCCATAAGATTATTGGACTTCAAGTAGGTATGGGAAATGCTGAATACCATGACTGCTTTAATATCAAACATGCTGAAGAAGTTTTCATTTTAAGTAGAGACCACAACAGTTATGGCTTTTTAGAGTTTATTCTCATCCTTTACTATGGTACCCAGGATATGGTACATGGAGAATTTGCCATCCAGCATCCATGTTAATGATCAGTACACTAAATCCAACTTTAATCTCACACCTGGGATTGTGGATGAAAAAACATTTCTGATCCTTACCTAGAATGATCTTAATATGCACCCTGCTAGGATAATCACTTTGAATAACATACTGATATATATTTTGATTGAGCACTTACTTGTATTCCTAAC
Source organism: Cricetomys ansorgei (assembly GCA_026225945.1). Taxonomy (NCBI): domain Eukaryota; kingdom Metazoa; phylum Chordata; class Mammalia; order Rodentia; family Nesomyidae; genus Cricetomys; species Cricetomys ansorgei. Next base: position 7,870,385 of record JAMJFZ010001133.1, on the reverse strand, counting down.
ATGTAACTAATTTCCAACTTGTGGAACATTTCCACAGTGTGCCCTTTACTCTCTAGCTCTAAAATGAAATAGGAAAGACAGAAATAATTCTTTACCACTCTTGCAGGTGGCCTTTAAAGACAGAAAGAAAGAGAGAAAGATTTACTCACCTTTTAGCTATCCTTAGCTTAGAAAACAGGAGCTACTACTGTCATCTAACATGACCTTGAGCCTGCCTGCTCTCCCACCAACTTTCACTGCCTCCTTTATAACCTACACTGTTCCCAGAAGTCAAAGCATCATGTCACCATAAGGAAGGGTACATAGGACAAAAACTTCTTGTCAAAGTATCCAGCTACACTCACTTATACAATCTGTTGTCCACAGTATTCCAATGCTGTAGTTAATGAATGCCTCAGATTAGCTCATGTTCACCTTGAACACTTGATTTGTGTGAATTTCTTAGTAAGGTCATATTCCCCTTTTTGTATCACAGAAATTAAGATGTTTCTCATTGTCCCTAGAATAAATGAAGGATTTGTCCTCTTTTCAAGAGCCTTCAGATACTTAATTAATTTACAATGAACATTAATGTCCCCAATTGGTTTGTTGGGGTTCTTGTTCAGGTAGTTTAAAAGTCAAGTATGCAGCTAGAAGTCAGGAAGATGATAGGGAAATGCTGGGTTAGCACTTCTGCCTTAAACAGCTGACTTGCTGATCCAGAATATTGGCAGTCATGGGAAACAAGCTGGTGAAAGAGTTCATACTGACATCACAAAAATAGCAACTGTCTCTGGAGGCAGAAAGCAAATGGGTACCATCAAGGCATAGTATACATGCTTTTACCTGTACCTTGCTTCCTCTGAATATTTTCTCTCTTGTCTTCTACTTGTAGACATAAATATGGCCAATAATATTGGCGGTGGCAAAGATTTCCCCACTGGAAAAATGGAACACAGTTGAGACATGAGTGTAACAGTCAACTGTGAACTTGGATGAGGATCTCTTGAGAACATGAGGCAAGCTGACTATTCCTCTTGCCAACCAGCATGACTTGCTCTGTTGAAGGTCCATACATTTGTCCCATTGTGCCTTTTCTTTCCCACTGAAGAGCCACTGTTTCAAAAGAACACAGCTCTTAATTTCTTTCTTTTCTCCTCCTCCTCCTCCTACTTCTCTTCCTCTTCCTCTTTCTACTTCTCTTTCTCTTCCTCCTCCTACTTCTCTTCCTCCTCCTTCTCCTTCTTCTACAACTATGATATTCTTTCCTTGTATTCTCAGGGAATGCCTGATGCTCATACTTGGAGATGCTCTTTTTGTGGCCCAAGGTTTTGCTAGGATTCCAGATTCACAAGGTGACATAAAACCTATTGTCAAACACTTGGCCACCAAAAATAATAAGCATGCTTTCTGTAAACACCAACAGCATTTGATCCTTAGTAAAACCCACTTAATATCCCTGCAAAGAGAACCAAGTGCCTTTGGTGTTTCCACCAAGCTCTTTGGAAAAACTGCTCTTTGCCTTGGGGAATATGGGGGACACCTTTGAAGGCATTCTTGCTCCACTTGTTCTCACACTGTTGTTCTCCTAAGACATCAGATTTAACAGGAACTACCAATCAGACCTCAAGATGATGAAACTAGTTAGTTCTTACAGAGAACCTGAGCTCTCTGAGACTATAAGACTGGCATGCAGCTGCCGTCTCCATGACTGTTGTAGGTGCAGTGAGACCACAGAAGCTTGCACATCTGGCCATTTCTGCTCATAAGAATTACTTTCAATTTTCTTTTTGCCTCACACAATTTACCTACATTTCTAATTACTTTGATTGCTACTCAAGCATAAAACCGAAGATATTAACAGAGGATTTGAAGACTTGAAAGATCTGTTATACTACCATCTTAAAATATTATTGCTGTTTATTTCTTGAGTTTTCATTTTATGAAATGTTTAATTTAGTCATATATTTTAACTTTTTATGAATAAATGATACGATATTTTCTTAGAGTATTTAAACATTCTTCAATTCTTAGAATTAATACCAATAAGTCAAGTTGCCATTATTTCTTTCAAGTTGGCAACATATTTTAGGTAGTTTCAGATCACTAATCGTAAGTTGAGTTTCTGGTGTCACCTTATATTTTGGGGGGGTTGTAAATATGTGTATGTATTTATATGGGTGTATGCTGGAATACATGTGGACAGGTGTGTGTTTGTGTGTGGGGGGAGGTGCAGAGGACAGTCTTAGATGGTTCCTCAGAAGCCAAGAACATTACTTTTGAGACAGAGTATCTCAATATCCCGTAGCTTACCAATAGACTATGCTGGCTGCCCAGTACACTTTAGGAATTGGTCTGTCTTCAACACTGTGATTGTAAGCCTGTGCCATCTTACCTGATAACTTTTTATATGAGATCTAGAGGTCAAACTCAGTTCTACATGCTTATATGGAAAATAAAGCATTGCTGGCTGAGTAATCTCTCCAGCCCAATTTTACTTCATTTTCTACAGAATTATTGCATACATTAATATTATATGCTAATTTCATTATGATATTTAATTTTAAAAATTATTTTTTACAAATTTCAGACCTATATGCAATGAAATGTGATACTATCTACCCCCCATATTCACCTCTTACTCCTCTTTTGTCCATCTATAGGCTAATTAATAATTATGAGGTGCCATATTTTATAAATTATTTGTCTCCATAATTCAAATATCATCCATTATCCTAAGTTGCAGATCATTGGTTGAAAATTAGATTGTGACATTTTAAATAACATCCTCAAAATGTTATAGTAAGTATACTAATATGTCTGCATTGCTCATTGATCATCAATTTTGGGAAAGTTGTTTAGATTTTGATAAAAATTATGCAAATTTCAGCAAAAAATTATGCAGTCATTCTTAGAGCTTATGCTAATTTGACACTAATGTTAGCTGCCCATCACACTAACAATAATCCATCTGAACTGAAAGGCTGGAATACCAATTACTGTGATGAGTGAAGCCCATTCTTGAAATTTCTTTTCTGCATTGCAAGTAGACACATGTCAGCAAATAGGGAATAGCACAGATGTATCAAAGTCTTTCAAGTAACTGGGTGTCTTTGTGGAACAGGGAAGGCTGTGGTTGACATACAAAAATCTTAAAACAAAATAGAAATCACTTTGTGTTGAGCACAAAGGGTTGAAAGAGAGATATGTGTATGCAAAGGTATTCTCACATATTAGAAATATTACTGGGGAACTTCTACTTCTGAAACTTTAAAACTATTTAATAGTGTGCATTTTATTGATTTTATTTGTGAATAATTTAAAATACTAATGACTTTGGCTGCAATGAGTGTGTTTATTTTTCCCATTCTTGAGTGTAGCTGCTGAGCTTGAATTACTTCAGCTCTCAATAAAGGAAACTCTCTTTAAAGAAAATTGAGAAATGACTACATTCATTAAGGAGATATTGTCACTTGTCTTCAATGGAAGATTTGAAGTGAACCATCAATTTTTGTACGTACCTGCTTTGAATATTGATGTTGTGATTCTTTAAATTATATTTGAGTAACTGAGAATACCTTGAATAATTTCACAAAATGCATTTCACCATACACTCTTAGGTATAGAAATGATTCTACAAATTTGAGACAATAACAAAGCTCTTTGTATTTGCAATATGTATTTTGTGATGGTAAAAGGACTAATTAAATATAATTCCCACTTAACACAATATTTCATATAATTAGGTAATATTACATATATATTTATTTGCATATTCTGTGTTTATTATAAAGGTGTTATAAGACTTGAAAACATAAGAAAATGTAGAAATTCTGTAACTTCCATAATACTTGAGATAATAGAAATGCAAGTATTTTCTATCCGAATTATAAAGGTAACAAATGTGATTCAAAAAGAGTTATAATATCTTACCTTAGTGACTCTCAATAAAGCGAACCAATACTTTGGTACTATTATAACAGTCCACTTGGGGACAAAATATCTGGCTGAAAGATAGCAATAAAATAGTAGACAAATATAATGCTGGAGACAGCTGTAATCTCTGAATTGAAAGTTGACTGTGAGATATAAGTTATAAAAGATGCTTTCCATTAGGAGCAGCTGTACCAGGATGCTGAAGAGGGTCCTGCAATAAAGACTGGTCTTCCTACCTACATTCTTTACTATATTCGGCTGTTTGAATTTTTATGAAGAAGCACCGTGAATTCACATAAATGAATATTAACTTTGAATCTATTTAATAATATATTTTATATAGATATTCAAAAAGTCTAGTAGTGAAAATAAATATAACTATCCCCTAGATAAACAGCTATACTCATTTTTTCAGACTGCTCAAAGTATTTATTTGCTGAAGTATTAGAAGAGCAGACATGTTACTTTTTGTTTTAGCCTTTCCTGGGGACATGTGAACAAATAGCTATAATGCCTTGATAGCTACTGAAGACAAAGGAATAAAAAAAGGATTCTAAAAAGTCCAGTTTGGTGGGTCAGTGAGTCCATTAGGTCTCCTTACTAAGCATGGTTGAAGAGATATTTAGAAAAATGTGAGTAACCCCAAAGCAGTTACATCAATATAAAGTCTCATCCCATGAATGGAAGCAGCAGCACACACTTAACCTCTAAATTAGTATGGTACTCTGGTATCTCTTAAGATTGCTTAAGAATGGGATGGGCTGAGTGGCTTTGGATAGAGAAGAATAATGACAAGAAAGTATGATGTATATACTTTTATTTTCTAAGCCTTCGAATAGTGCATATTAATAACCCCACTACTACAGGCCCAGGTATATCTCCATTATATTGTTTATTTCATTGTCACGGCTATATGATTAAAGTAATATAGATGCCAAGAAGAACATGGGATGAGTATATCATGATGAGAGGCAAAGAAAAAGTCATATTACATATTTTATACACTTCCATATGCAGTGCTAAAGTTCAGGAAATTCACCAATATATCAACAGTGATATTTGCAGCTTGCAAAATTAGTAACAAAGGTCTATATTAGCTATATTTTGCTAAACTTCAAGGTTAAAAATGGGGTGTTTAATATTGTGGATTGTGGCATATAACATGGAGAGTGTCATGCAACATTTTGCCCTGTAAGAGTCATGAATGTATCAAGTGGACAGCCCTTCGAGAGTGAGTGGTAAACAGCTTAGTAACACATTTAGTTACAATCAATGATGATACAAATGTATTCTTTCTGCTGAGTACTAAAAAGCAAACTGTAGCTTCGACTGCACAATTGAATTTCCAAGATAAACAGATTATTACTTTCATTTTTTTCTTTTGTTTTGAGTAGTTGTACACATGTATTGAAAGATGACAATACCACATGATGCTGTAGTTGTCTTTGACGATTTATTAGCTGTTCTATTTTTCTAAAAAAGTCAGTACAACTCCAAGTCACTTTGAAGTACTGATCTGCTTCAAATATTTTGTGAAATGAAGTGAAAAATTCCCACAGTAATAGTTAAATTCCAAATTGTGAAATACTCAACCAAAACAAACAAAACCTCATAGCTGGGAGAATTTCACCTCCCTGTGGAACATTCACAGAAGCCTGTCCTTGAAATCTGGGTCAGGTTCCATATTCATGGACAAAAAAGAAAACATATAAGATTTCTCTGGTTTATTTAGCTCAGTACATTTTCTATATTTTAGTTTGTGTATGGCTCATTTACCTTCAGAATTAATTGCCTATATCTTTATTATTATTAGTAGTAGTAATATTAGTAATAGTATATTGCTAATGTTGAGTTAGTTTATTTTTATCTCCTTTCCTTTTATTGAAAATGTTTTTCTCACATAACATATCCTAACTACAATTTTCCCTCCATCCATTCCTCCTAGTTCCTCCTCACCTCCTCTCTCATTCAGATCCACACTCTTTCTGTCTTTCATCAAAAACTAAAAATCTATAGGATTATATTGAAATAATATAATACAGTAAATTCAAAAGTTAACAAATCAGAATTGGACAAAACAAACAAACAGAAGGAAAAGAGCCCAAGAAAAGGCAAGAGAAACAGAGATCCACTCGTCCACACTTTCAAGAATTCCATAAATAATTAAACTGAAACTCATAATAGTTACACAAATGATCTATATGTTATAAAAAAAGAAGCAATTCTACTTGTAGAAGAATCCAAATAGATCCGTACTTATCACCATGCACAAAACTCCATCTAGGATCTCAATATGATAATAGAATGAAAGTATGAAAAGACAATGAAATTTTTTTCTTTATAATTTGCAACACATTAGAAAATTAAATTCTTCAATCAGATGGTAAATCTAAGAACATTTGTTCATAAGTTTGTAAATCATCAGTGGTCTTTATTAAGTTTCCTTGACATGTTTATTTTTATATCTTCAAGAAAATATTTTATGAATATTATTTTTTCTATCAGACTATAGCCCAAAAATATTAACACCAATAATCATAGTTACAGTAAGAGACTAAAATAGCTGTCATATTTGATATTTCCAGGACCACATCCTGGTAACTTAAGCACAAGAAAAGTTATTACACTTCTGGAAGACAGTTGTAGTATACTACATAAAATAGAAAACTTATTGATTTTTCAATTATAAAATTGGTTTCAAATGACAATACAAGCAAAGCAGACTTTCTAAGTGCTGTGATCATTTCCAGACATACTAGACATAATAAAAGTAGTATAAGAACAGTATATAATAAAATAGAATCACAAGAAGGATATGTAGGTTTTGTTGTCCTTGTGATCTCTTTGATTATTTTAGAAAACAAAATTTCGGAGAGGTAGACTGTCCAGACCTTTAATCTTCATTATTCTTGAGCAAATATAGATTGCTTAGAAATGTTCAAGTCTAGTAAACACATATTTTGCACCTCATTAAGTCAGAAGTATCCTTTAATTTCCTGGAAAAGATGCATGAGGAAGAGAAAGGATATGAATTGTAATCTCTTGTACGGTGACATTTAAATTATTCGCTTTCTGGGAATGAAAGACCTTGGCAACTGGTCGAAGGTATTTTGTTGTCCCATCAGGGTCAGTCTAAGATTTCAATTGTCTTTTCTTGTCTATCTGTACTGCAATTAGATACACTTATGAAAGATATTATAATAAATATATTTGTCCTATTGTGATTTGTTATAGACTCACATGGAAACACCTTTATGTATAATGTACCCATTTTTTGCCAGACAGGAATTTAGTACTTGCAGTTCTACTCTATAACACTGGCTTCCAACTTCCTGACTCCAGTTTTACCTTAGTTGCTCCATGGCTACCATATCACTGCTACTAATATTTGTCCATATACCCAGGAGAGAAAAATACGCAATTCCCTTTATTCATTATCTTTCATACAGATAAATATGCTTCAGAACAATGTTTGCAACATCAACTGTAAGTAATTTCATGTATTTTTTCTTAGAGTTGCAGTTTGCTATTACTCCCCTGATTTGTCCCTAGACATGAATGTCACATTGTTTTGGGCTGTCCATCAGATCTGTAGAGATGATTTTTAAAGAAGTATCTACTTCTGATAAGTATGAAGATGTTCACTCTTTAGCCTTGATGGCATGTTAGCGTGTATAATTTATGGTATCCCTTCAATATGATGTAGGGATATTTTTATAGTTTATTATATATTAGAAATAATTTAAAAAGTTAATAAAAATCAGAAGAACAAAACCAAATAAAATGGTTCTGGAGAGATGGATCAGAGGCTAAGACCTCTTGCTGCATAGTATGAGGTACTGAGTTCAAACCCCTGAGACCCATGTAAAAAGCTGAGTGTGTCTGTATATAACCCTATATTCCCCAGACTGTGGAAGGGAAAGGTAGGAGGGGTGGCTTTAGTTTGTTTCCTGTAAGCATATGGCAAAATTAAGTGAAAATTCAGTCTCAAATGAATAAGATGATGAGTAGTAAAGGTCACTTGATGTACTCTTGCTCTGCATCTCTATGGGTAGGTACACTTACATAAATATACGTATACAAAAAACAAGCTCATTAGCCACACACACATCCACAACACACATCAAATAGCTTAAAAGATAAGGAAGAAACAGTCTATTAGCTTTATACTAGTGTTGTAGGATATATATATTATATATATATATATTTATAATAAATATATAAATACATAGATATATATGTATATATACATATATAGACTATATATATACATTATATATATGTATATATATATATAAGATATACAAACTTATGTATAGTTATGTAGTATACACAAAACTATGAACAATAACTTAATTAACTTATCAAAACTTGAACGTTTTGGTGAACTGACAGGAAAAAAAAATACCTGGAAATATTTTTTCACAGTTCTTTTCACATAGTAGATACCCTAACCTCCTTAAGATGTAGTAAACATGGGAATTTACTGGGGTAACAGGGTGAATGATAGGTCATAACTGTCCAACTTATGTCTTCAACACCTTAGCAATTGTGAGAACGGTCTATACTGTCAACCTGATGTGGTTGAGAATTATCCAAAAGACACACCTCAGAACATCTGTGTATTTGTTTCCATTGATTAACTGAGAGTCCGTGACTCATTTCCAAATTGTGTGACTGCCAGTGAATGGAAAGTGGAATAGTTATAGTTCTATTACAATTATAGATTATAAATATAGATTATAATAATATAATCTATATTATAGTTCTATTATAGTTCTATTGTGAGTAGTAATATACCTGGTTGATAAGTGAGATTTTTAGTATCTAAGTTTTCATAGTTCATATTACAATATATCTTATCTTCATCAAATTCATGTAGCTTTATGTTTTTATAATAATACATTACTATAAAGTAATACATTATTATAAAATAACCCTCCTCTCCCACAGGGGTTAGTGCATCTCATCCCAATCTTTGTCTCACTTTCAATATCTTCAAAGTGAATTTGTTTTTGTTATCTTCTTTCAATGTAAAAATGATCATTATTATTTCATTAACTCATTAACAGTAGCGACTCATTTACATATTCCCATTATAACTGCCTTTTCCCGTAATTTTTTACACAATTATTGTGACATTTTTTGGCCAATTCCAAATGCTAGGTAACTCTATGTTTCATAATAACTCTGAATTACACTTAATATTATTCTTCATTTGTAAATTGGATATGATAATATGGTCTTAATAACAATGCTTAGTGAGTCAATAATTACAGAATGTGTGATCCCAGCTAGTTAGAAACTTCGTAATTTGCTTATGAAAATGGAGGTTAAATCATTAACCTCGGTGTTTACCTCACGATTGCAAATGGACTTACTTAGGTTGTGAAGAGAATCAAATGAGAGAATGGAGATGAAAGTAATTTGTATAGCGCAAGATTCATTGTGAAGGGCAGAAATAACTTGAAATATAAAATCAAATTTTCTAACTAAACATTGTTCTTTAAATATGAAATATTTTAAAGGAAAAATTGAAAATTTCTTATTCACATTTTGAATTTGTTTGGTCTACTCAATTTTTCTTCTTTCTTTCCAATTATTCATTTTTATTTATTTAAGAAGACTATATTCTTTCCCTCTTAATATAGATCTTTTCTTTTTTTTTATTTTAGTTTACACTGATACATGGGTAAGGGTTTGTGTTTCCCTGTTTTAGGGACATGTGATTGGATCCGATGGCTCTGGAGTTTCAGGTGGTTGTAAGTCAACAGATGTGGGTGTCAGGAACCAAAGAAATATTCTGAATGGAGAGCAAGTGTTCCTAATCACTGAGCCCTCTCCAGTTAATTGTTCTCTTTTATTTAACAGTCAAGGTGCATGTGCACATTGTGTGCCTATGTGGAGTCCAGGAGGCAACATCCTATGTCTTCATCAATCTCTCTCTATTTTATTTTAAGACAGAATTTCTCATTGGTCAGCAAGCCCCAGAGATCCCCTTGCCTTTCACTCTCCCATGTTGAATGACTAATAGCTGTGTTTTCTTTTATATGGGTTCTGGGGGTCTAATTTGAAATCCTTCTAGTACAGCAAGTATTTTACTGACTGAATTATAAACTTGACATCTTTGAAAGCTTGATTCTCAATATCATTCTGGGGCATTGAAGTCATTATACCTTCTTGAGATTGCTATATTTATATGCTTCCAATCTCCCAATCTGCACCACTATTTTGTATGTGATTTGGACAAGATACATTATATTTCCCTAGAATCTTATCAACAGCACTGCTATAGAACCACAGCTGATATTGTGGAAGAACCAATCGCAAGGTCTTATCATTGAATGTCACAAATGTAAAAGTCAAGGAGTGGTCTAATACAGTTTCTTGCTTAACATGCAAGACATCAGGTTTCAAAAGTGATGAGGTCTTCATGTTATTAGTCTCTGATAAGTATAGACCAATGTATGTCCACCAGAGATAGTAGATTCTGTGGTTGTGATTTTTAGTTAATAAAATGATTATTTTCCAGAAAGAAATAAAATAAAAGAATTGTTAAACAACAGGACATTTCTGGGAACAAAATGAACCTAAATATCTCCCTGAGAGTATATGAAAATATGTCACCTTTTGGTGACCAATATGTCACATTTGGAAAATATATCCAAAGCTAGGTGCCTCAGGAAACAATTATGTTTGAAAATTTACTTTCAAGTTGGCAAGATCCAGTATTTAAATCCACCTATTCAAATATTTACAGAGGCACTTCTTTGTGGAGCAAAAGAGAATGAATGAATGGCATTGTTTATTAGTTGTAAGTAAAATCATTTTATGTTCTGTTACAAGTGACTTACTCAAACAGCCACTCCTGGTTGGAAAGAAAACAAAACAAGGTACATTGGGAAGTTGAATCCTAGGATTGTCATAAGAACACTTTGGCAACCTAGTAAAGCACAAGCTATTAAAAGTATGTTGAAGGTGAGGGGCAACATTTTCAGTGCTAATATTTTTTGGATGTCACTGAAATGTGAAAATATTTACTAAGGGACATATAATTGACTTATTAAAAACTAACACAACCTATGATTGAGTCAACAAAACCCTCCTTTAGAATTTCAGCCCTTCATGCTAACACAGATGCACAAGCCTGTATCTCTAACACTGGGGCTAGATGCAGGAAAAAGAAGAGTCCAGGGTCATTCCTCTCTACATGGGGAGTTTGACATCAACCAAGGATACAATGGAGCCTACCTCAACAACTGGACAGACAAACAAAATCGCAGTAACAAACAATTTTTAATGCTTGTATCCAAGGATGGCTTCAGTCCAGGAATTCAAGGTCAGCTTAGACAACAGAGAGGAAGAATCTGTCTCTTATGACTAAGATATTGCTTTGTTTTTTATGTGAATATTTGTATTAAAATTAATTTCAAAAATTAATTTTATCCACAGCAATAAATAAATCTATTAGCTTAAGATCTAATTGCACTTAAAATTAAAGGCATTATTTCTTACATTTCTCCAATGAATACCACAGTATTTTCTATATTCTTTTAACTTAAAAAAGCATCTGCAAGGCAAGTTGTTTTTATCCTAAAGTAGAAAAATATTAACAGCATGAAATATTCAAAGGCAGTGGACAGCAATTCTTCTGTTTCCAGATTAACTGGGTGAATAGAGAAAGCAGAGCAGGTACACTCTTCATAAATTCTTGACTGTCTTGAATAATGTAACTTCTGATTTTAGCCATGAATCTACAACTTATGTATTTTGTTCTTTTTTTCACCACTTACCAAATTTGAGTGCGCAAAGGAAGATATTGATAAACAGTTCCTATAGTGAGATTTTTAGTCATTTTTGAATCTGAGTGTGAAGAGCGTTCTCTCTCCAGAGTCACAGGTTTCTGTATGAAGAAGGGATGTATGAAGGAAGGGTTGGTTTGAATATTCATCCCTTCCCTGCTTTGCCATGAATTTAAGCATAGTTTGCTCCAGCTAATGCACCTACTCATTTTCTCTTTTTCAGTAACTTTTATGGCAAGGAAATGTCCGAAGAACTCCTATCTCCTAGGAACAAAAGTGTGTTGTGATATGTCAAAGCTGGATTTGTAAAAAGACTGCAGTGTTTTCAAAGGGTGAGAGTCAAGGTCAAAGCAAAAGGTTGTCTTTTAGTTTCCTCCATATATTGTTTGCATCCCCCTTCTATTACAATCATGTCTATTTGCTAAGAGGTTATGTAAAATAAATTATGCTTTTAGAGCACTGACAGCTCAGCCATAGAGAAATTTTTTCTCTTTTTCTTTGCACTTCATATGTGAACACCTGCTACACTTTTAATGAGCATTAAATTATACTTTACACCCATGTAACAAGAATGGATATTGCTCTTTAGTTATAATCAAAGAAAATATCAGAATGACTTGTTGCTATGAGCAACAGCTTGTCAAGGAATGGATACTTCCTCCAGGAACAATATAGATAGATAGGTCCACGTTGATAGATAGAAAGTATGATTTATATTACATTGAGAGTTATCAATCGTTTAAATGTTCTTGTCTTGTGTGATTTCAGAGGAATTTGTCATTGTTCTGAGGCTATGACTAGATTATTTTCTTCTGTTCTTATCTTTGTTCTTTCAGTCTCCTTGCTTCTTATAGGCCAGAGGAGAAAAATGAAGACTTTCTGTGACATATTCACAGATTCTGTTTCTGACACATTAAAATAAATAGGGTATAAATAGGATTCAAAGAAACTCTTGAAACAATGAAATATAACAGTAAATTTATTTTGATGTATTTTCCCTGACTCCTGAGTTACTTTTAAATACTTAACTTACTTAAATGGTATCTAGTTATTCCCAGGTTTCATTTTAAAGGATAATTAGTATATAATAAAAAGAATGGATTGGCAATGAAACATTGTGTAAAGGAACACAGCTGTTCTAGCAAAGGATTACATTGAAAGACCTGTGTGATAGACATTTGATTTCTGATCCAACAGCCTGGCTGCTCTAGGGTACAAAAAAGTATTAGTACATGCTTTTATTCCCAACTCAGAAGGACGTGGTGGCACATTGTTTTATTCCCAGCTCTCAGTAAGCAGAGCTCATAGACAGTTCAGTTCCCAAGGAACTGTTGGAGGAAACAGAAGAAGAGCTCAGGAAGAGCTCAGTAGAGAGAAGCAGAGAGTATAAGTAAAGGGTGGATGGAGAGCTCAGACAGAAGTGAGGAGGAAGCAAACAGGAAGCAGACAAGAGGCAGAACTCTGAGAGGAGAAGCAGAGAGGTAGTTCAGTCAGGCAATCTTGAGTACAGTCAGTTCACAGGCAATTCAGACAGAAGGAGAAGCTGAGAAGAGCAGAGCCTGCCCAGAATAAAAAGAGAGTAAACAGAGAGCACAGAGTGAAAAGAGGTAGTTCAGAGGATAGCTAGCTAGTCAGCATGAGGTCAGTCAGCAATAAGTCTTGGAGACTGAAATGTTCTAGGTTTAGCCTTGATGATTTGATTGTCTGGAGGCTAAAGCCTTCCAGTTCTAGGCTTAAAATTAGATTGTACAGAGTCAGGAACCATCTAGGACCAGGGATTGAATTAGCAAAGAATAAATTTTCCTCTACCTTGAACCCAGGAGATAAATCTACACATCCATTCTGATGTGACTATTGGCCTCTTGCATTCATGCAAGTGATTTTCCTCCCCAAAGATTATTGTGATGCTACTTACAGAGATGTGAACTGGTTCTGCAGTGAAGAGTACCACTGGTGAAACTGGGTTGTCATCCAGTGTAGGCAGCAGAGTGTGTCACTGGTGCTGTCTCTGAAGAGTGGGAATGGCAAGATGGATGTGATGTGTGCATCTTGAAAGTCTTGGAATCACAATAGCAACTGCAAAGGGAACTATGTCTCGTGCTGAGTTTAATGCCAGTTTTATTCCACCTCATGCGCAGTCACTTGGTGTGAAGAGTGTAGGATGTAGGCCAATACTAATATAATATTGATTACTAATTTTAACCCTTTCAGAGAGAGTAAACAGTCTTGAGGTTACCTATCATTTTGAGAATTACTTAAAATGACTTTGGAGTGTTGGGGTCCCAAACAGCATGAAATAAAAATATAAAGCCACAATATAAAGAACAGAAAACCTGACCTATACATTATGTGAGACAGAGGAAGAGGGAAAGAAGACAAAGGAAGGAGGTAGGGATATGTTAGCATGTGTCTCTGAGCTACTGGCAAGCCCTATAAGAACACAAGAAGCAAGGGATTTATCATACAAAACTGAATGATGAATTACATACTTTTAGCTTCCAGTTAAGAATATAAAAATATTCTTTGAATTTGGGATACCAAATAAAAATGCAGTCAACAGCACCCTTTCCCTAGGAATGGCGTAACACAGTTTTCTTCACATTTAGAAGCTCACATACTTGTGCTCCTTTTTATAAAAAAGCATATTTCAACAACTCATTAAAAAGGGGAAAAAGAAATGCAGCTTTTTTCTTATCACCTGTAACAAAACTTCAACAACACCATTTAATTCCAAAGCACCTCAATATGAAAGCTATCTATTTATACTAATTATTCAAGTTATGAAAGAATGGAAACCAGGGATAGAATTCTTATGTGAGGAAACAGCTGTGAATGGTCTGTGTGGGCTTTCCTGAACCGTGCCTCAACCCGGCACAATTGTAGATGAATACTGTATTTGCTATTTTAATTTATCCAGTAAAAATGCTAGCTCTTTTTACTTAATCATATCAATAATAGTGCATTCTAAGTGATACTTACTTATTTAAGTTAGGTATAATAACATCCTTAAGTGTGTAAATATATATTTTATGCTTCTTGATTTATTTTTCCTAAAATAAATAAGAAAATATTGGAACTAATTTTAATGTTTTTGTGGCTTTGTCAAATCACAGAGAAAGTATTTTAAATCTGATAAATGTCCCTTTCCACATTCGCTAAGATATTCAACCAAGGGAAGGGTTAATGTTTATTTGTTTCTTTCTTTCTTTTAGTTTGATATCCACAGTATTAAAGAAGAATTTTAAAGTCAACTCTATCAAATATCCATTCATGTTCCTTTACATACAATTTAAAGTTCTACATTTTTGGGCATTTTAGATGTTTAGGTGGATTTGCCTTGTATGAATCACACAATAATATGTAATTGTAATCTTAGATTTTATCTGGTTATTGATGTCCATTGAATCCTCACTCTTTGTCAACTATAAAGAATATTTAACTTGACGATTATAGAAAAGGGACTGAAGAGATGGCTCAGTGCTAAATAGCACATACTGTGCTTGTAGAATCTCTGGCTTCAGTTTACAGCATCCATATCAGTGTCTCAAAAATACCTGTAACTCCAGTACCTCTGGCTTCTGTAGGTACCTACACACATTTATTGTGTAAACTCAAATAGATGTGCGCTCGTGTGCATACACACACACACACACACACACACATGGTGAATAACAAACTTTAAATAATAATCACTGAAAAAATTCATTCCTGCATGACTGAGGAGTCAGGACAGCCACATCTCTGAGTCTTCCTGGATAATTATACAGAGTTTTCAGCAGCTGCAAGTCTGAGAATACAAGTTCCCAAGCCACTGCTTACAGCTTTTGTGAACTTGTGGGAAATTGTGAATTTCCTGTAAATTTTAAGAAATTCTCGAGCTTTGTAAGTTTCCATTACTGAGCTCAGCTTCATGAATATTATATTATGAGCTTCTCAATTAGTTGTAATGTTTCACATTTTCAGAAGCAGTAATACAAGAGTGGGAAAGAGAGAAGCTCATGAAATCTAAATAGATCTTTGGAATTATAAAGCCAGAGACATTTGGCCTCTAAGGTTGATACACCACGAAGAAGTCTCTAGACTTCAAAGAAAAAAAATATTGTAGGATTTAATTATCATTCATGTTTAGGGCTACTCAGGGGCCAGAGGGCAGTAGGATACCCTCTGAAATAGACTGGGAATGGCCAAGCTCCAGCAATGGTAGGATGACAATAAGTGCTGTATCTGGATGGGAAAGCAGCAGGACTTTCAAGTGCACCAGAGCAGACACCATTGTTCATGGTCAAATTCAGGCTTTCCTCACTATTAGGAGGAAGTGGTAACAGAGTGACCTTCCTCTGAGACAGAAGATTGAAAACAGAACCTACAGCACTTTCCCAGAAACCCAGATTCCTGAGTATGATGCAGCCATCTCCAACATTATTAAGGGAAACCACATTCCTAAAGGACTAAGGGAGACCTTAAGGAATTGGACATTAATTTATTTTCCCCTTCTAGAATAGATGCTGATGCTAGAAAACCAGTCAGGTTCTGAAAAACACAAGGGAATTTTTGCACTAGAGTTTTTTGTACTCAGACTCTGTAGTAATTCTGAGTCAGCCACTGTTTACCCAGTGCAAAGAATAAGTCCTTGGTGGAGTTGATGTGAAAAGAGGAAAAGATGCATGAGAAGATGTCAAGTGGACAGTTCTGATATTGAAAGAGTCTTCTGCTTCTATATATTCTCAAGGAAGGAGAGTCTTCAAAGTTCTGCTTTCAAAATGCTATAACAGTAGTGGTTATATTAATTCCTTTTCTCATTGCTGCGTCGAAAATAACTTACAGGAGGAAAGGTTTATTTAGGTTCATAATAAGAGTACATCTCTTCATTGCAGGAAGGAACTGCTGCTTAGAGCATGAGGTAATGGGTCACAGTCAACAGTCAGGAAGTGGAGAAGAATGTGGTGTTCAAGCTCATAGGCTTGTGCTGCCCACATTCAAAATAAATTTACCCACCTCAGTTAAACTTATTTGGAAACACTCACAGACTAGGACAGATGTTTGTCTCCTAACTGTCTTCCTAACTCCATCAAGTTGACAAGATTAACTATCACAAGGGTAGAAATAAACTCTCATATTGAAATCACATAATTTTTACCCTGTATGTGGAGAATTTATAATCTGTTAGTTAAAACATGTCATCTACAGATAATATGTAGGTGGGTTATGGGTATAGAAATTCTCATTTCCTTTAGGATAGGAGCCTGAATAAAGCAAAAATCATCTAGATTAAACCAAAACAACAACAACAAACTTTTGTAATTTATTTTTGTTTAGTGGTGGGAAAGGGAAAAAGGCAATTTAGATGTAAATAAATCAATTGAAGAATTTTAATTTTAAAATAGCAAAAAAAAATCCAGCTAAAAGTAGAACTTTTTCAAAAGAAACTGACAAAATGTATATTAGGTGCATATATGCTTTCTTTTACCTATTTTAGATCAAATGTGCTTTCCTCTTCATTCTCATTTGCCTGCTCATTGAGCTGTTCATTAATTTTAACATATTCTACAATTCTATCTTCAGCAAATTCTGAGTAATTTTGATTAGTAGTCCTTTCTGCATACACATCTTTTTGTTCTCATTTTCAACCATTAGTTTTACTTTTTATTTTACTAAAGCCCTAAAGAGGTGATTTAATGCATTGATATGAGTCACTAATACAGAGATTTGATCACTCTACATTGACAAAAGTATGCAGCACACATATTTCTTCAATAAAAAATGTCATACCAAAGGCAATTTAGTAGGTAATTATGCCTGATAAAGCAAAGCCATGTCAGTATCTTTCTAAAGCAAAAGCAAAAATATTACATATTTTAATCTGAGTTAAAACATAGGTCTTTGGAGATAGTCATGTAATAAGAATTCTAGAAGAAAATATATATTAAAAGTATAGATAAATGGACTATTGCAAGTTTTTGGTTCTATCCTGGAAACTTAGGCATCATGCTCTACTTCAGGTTGGCCATGTAAGGAAGGACCACACAGCTCCTATGGAATGACCAACAAGGATTGAGATTGGATTGAAACAAGTTATACAATCGTGAGAAATGGCATCAAATCATTTCTTCTGGTTTAAATGGCAAACTGCAGGAAGCTACTGAAAGGTCATTTTCTAAGTGTATCTTCACTCTCACTGGCCTAGAACTTTCCACATTGCCCACTCTTGTATAGCTACAGATGATAAACCTGCTTGGTTTTAGTTTACAATCTGATCCCCAAATATGGAGCAACTAAGTGTCTATTGCTGAGCTCCACCTGTAGGGATATGAAGATCTGACTCTATCCATCATTCCATTTTAGTCTGCATAAGGAATATCTAACTCCAACTGGACTCATTCTCTCTCCATCAGATTTATTCCTGTAGGTGTCTGTAGTTATGGTAAACAGCTGTTGTAGTTTCAAAACGGAGAATGTTTAGAGATGGCTTGATTGCTTGACAGGTACAGAGAGTAATAAAGATAGTACACTACTTTATGTAGACAGTAGAGCCTTCAGTATTCCCTCACTTAGACTAACCTTGAGTCAAGTTCAAAGGTGTCCCAGTGTGTGTATACTTCTTTCTTTACTCAAGTACATGGTCTTTCCTTTTGTTTTGCTGGATGGACTGAGAATCACCTGTCTCCTTTCTATGTAAATACGCATAATATCATGGGTATTTAGCGAATGGCAAATAAAATATTACTAAAAACTCTATATAAAATGAACAAACAAAAGGATATACAAAAATAAGAGGCACAGACAAGGATATTTGGTACAGAAGAATTGTAAGTTGTCACTGCAGTTCCCTCTTTTCTAACTTCTAAAGTTGTTTAGCAGTTAACATCTTCTAGAAAATAATCAGCTGTCTCTCTCCAATATGTTCAGTTTTGAATCTTATCACTTTATTGCTTTTTTTTACTCTTGAGTTCATCTTCTTTCTCTGCTTCTAAGAACAATTTAATGTAATATCTTTCATTACCTGTGATATTTACTGTTTTGTTTATTGAGTATGTATATTTGTGTGTGTGTGTGTGTGTATACACATGTGCATGAAGGTGTGCATGCATATGTATGTGTGTATATAGAGGCCGAAAGTTTGAACATTTGGTGTCATTCTCAGTCATTTTCCACCATATATCAGAGTCTTTCAGTGGAGCTTACTAATTGGCAAGACTTGCAGGCCACTGAGTTCCATGGAGCCAAATGTCTCAATTCCTCAAGCACTGGGGTTATATATGTGCTGCAAAACATATAGCTTTTTTTTTTTTTTTTATGTGGGCTCTGGTGACCCAATCTTAGCTCTTCATACTTCTGCACTGGTAATTTGAGTGATACCCACCCTCTCTTGCATATTGTATAACTATAGTCCTTTACCATAACCAAGAAAAAAAGAACCAAAAAGTGTTTATAAAAAGGCAAAATGACTTAAACTTAGACTAAGCCCACGTCTGCTCTCTTATTATCATCCTTCTGAAGAGTGGGTAAAGCCTATTCTCATGTCTCCCACACATTTATTCCAAACTCACATTTAAGTTCATCATATTTGAGTCTGCATTGAATGATTTTTTTACAGAGATGATGCGCAAGTAAATTCATTATTAATCCCAAACGTTGAAGTCATGTTAATTCTCATAGGTACATACTTAAAACACCATTCGCATTTATTAATTTTTTCCCTCTGAGTGATTACTCTTACAAATATGATTTTTCAATAACTTTTCATTATCTCTTTCATAAATCATTTTTATTTTTTATTTCGAAAACATTTCCTTTCCTTACGGGTCATATGGATTATAGACACTGCATTAATTATGATATTTATGTGTTTGGTTATCATATGTGTAATTATAGTCCACATATTCTCCAGAGTTAAATTTCTAGGTTTATACAATGAATGTTAACTTTGCCCATATTAATCTTTTCAAATTCACAGTTGCAGACGTGCTGAATGTCTTCAATATCAATATTCTCTCTTACATATATATTATGTCTATTGTAAATGACAGTTTGCCTATCATTCTAGAAACATCCTTCAGAATTTTTCTATGCTCAGATACCATCTATTCCCTTATCCATTTGACAAGCCATTTTTACATTTCCAATGTACCTTAAAGCAATCTCTTTTTTCCCCTCTCTTTGTGTTATCATCTGAATTTAAACATTCACTGAAATTCTTAAAATAAATCATTTATTGACAGGAACATTGCTACATTCCTCCTGTGTATAAGTAAGCCTTACATACTTCAATGTCAGATATGTTTGCTTGAATACATATTACATCAACTCACTCTCTGCTGATAAAGATCCACTTTTTCTTAGGTGCTTACTATCATCACGATTCTTTAGTTGTGGTTTGCTTTTCTAGATACTGTACGTTGTGTCTTGGTTAAATTATATTGTTCTGTTGACGTTGCTGCACCAAGGATCTTTACTCTTACAACACTCTTTAAGTTGTGATTGTAATTAAGGATGTGATTTTCTACTTGAAGTTCTTAGTCATAGTTAGGCTCAAAAACCAAGGCAAAAGAAAAATAAAAAGTAACAACAAAACAAGCCTTGAACCCCTTCTACTAAATCTTGTTCCTACTTTAGAGGATGGCAATAGTGACTGCATATTATACCTTAAGTCTTTAAATGTGATCACAGACACATATTTACCCAAACATCCATTATGTTATACTTTTTTCACCTAGTGATAAAAGGGCAAGTGGTTGGCAATGTAGCCCATTAAGTAGAGCGATTGCCTTACAAGCAGGAAGACCTGGGTTTGATTTCCAGCACCAGATATAAATCAGGGATACTTGGGTAAATATACCTATAATCACAGTTCTCTGGAACTGAATACAGGAGGATGAGAGGTTCTAAGTCATTTTTATGGTATATAAGGTGAGTTCAAATTCTTTAGCATAACTCTAACTGCCTGCATGTCAATTACTTATGACCATGTTTCCTCTTGTCTGAGTGAGACATCATTTGCTCCCTCTATCAGGCTAGGCATTCTTTTATTGAACATATTCTTTTATTCACTCCATTATCAGTAATTTTACACCCATTAACCAGTTCCCTACTTACAAAAAGTTATTATTTAATATACTTTCTATGAGGTGTATTTCCTTTACTGTTTGTTGTTCTATGTTGTTCTATGTTCTATGTAAAACTGTTAGTTTTACAAATAAGGAAGTGATTTTTTTTTATGTTGCTGTGATTGTTCAAATGAGACAAATTCCCATAGGGTACTGGATTTGAATGCCTGGTCTGCAATCTGTACAACTGTTTGAGAAAGTTTAAGATATGCGGTCTTCCTGGAGGACTTGTATCATTGGGAGTGGACTTTGAAGTTTGAAAACCACAACCTATTGCCCATTTATGTGGTACAGAAAAGTACAACCAATCAAAATACAGAGTTGTGGATCTTAGTCCCAGTAAGTACATCTACAAAACACTCTTACACCTAAGATTCAAGGAACATTGTGGAAGAGGAAGCAAAGAGATTGTAAGAGCCTCAGGATTAGAGACAGAGTGGAATGGCAAAATCCTATGAGACCTCAACTCTACACAAAGAACTATAGATATGTCAGAAAAAGTGAGAGCAGGAGCTGTGGTCTTCCTTAGTGATGAGCATACTCTTTAGTTGCTCAGTGCCAAATGGTCAGCCCCGAAAAAAATGCATAATGTATAGAAGTAACATTATACAGACTGAGCAGGTTATGTATATATGCAATAACAATTAATGAAAAAGAAATCATTAATTTGAAGGAAAGCAGGGAAGGGTATAACAGAATAGTTTGGAGGGAAGAAAGAGAGGGAGACATATAATTGTAATCTAAAATGTTAACTAAAACATAAGCTATAATAATTTTTATTTACATAAGAGACAGAAAATAATGATAATTATCATATAATATTACATTATTTCCCCTTAGTAGATTTTTATATTAGAAGGGTATGATTTTTCTTATTAGCAAAATGATACTGAACCATTATTTTTGTTACGTCTATCCCCTTACACGACCTTGTAGAGGACACATCACAGATAGCTATCAGTGTCACTAGATTTTCATCGTTAATAACAATCTCAGATTTTACTTGATTTTTATGACCTTCAGTAGCTGAAGAACAATGCTGAATTTTTTGTAGAATATTTTTTAATTTACATTCTTCTGATGTTTCTGTTTTTATTAAGGTTGTAACCTCTTGGAGGAAGACATCAGAGACAAAATGTCATCCTTGTCACCTCATAATGAGAACGTATATTACCATCATAATTTATCATTATCCATAGTAACTCCAGGTCAATGCCAGTTCTCATTCCACATTGTAGTCCTTGGAAGAAAGTCACTGTGCACAGACCATACTTGATAAGTGGAAACATTTTCATCTCCTTGTGTATATAGGTCAATTATAATTCTTCATCACAGAGAAAATGCATAATTTATCAATAATCTAAGTACCTATGTATCTATAATCTACCTATGATAAATTAGTCTATCATCTTTGTATCCATCTATGCATGTCCGTTATCTATGCATCATCTATCTCTATGATATCTATCACTTATTTATCTGTCTACTTATACACCTAAAATATATCTTCCATATATTTACATTAGTATGACCCAAGGGATATTAACATATCCTTACAATTTATACACATTATTGTACAAATTGCACAATAATAAACACAGCTTTATCTTATTGTGCATATTGTTCTAATTGGGCACATTGAAATCTCTTTAAATGGTTCCTGTCTCTTTGTCATAAATCAGCATTATGATACTTTTTACCTTTTTGTGAGGAATTTGTTACTATAATGTTGACATGTTTTTTGTTTTGGTTTGGTTTGGTTTGGTTTGGTTTGGTTTGGTTTTATCCTTCCAGGACCAAGGTTAGGATCAGCATTTCTTGAAGGAGCTGAGATTCTGGATATTAGAGAAAAGCAATAGCAACCTGCAAG
Organism: Cricetomys ansorgei; assembly: GCA_026225945.1. NCBI lineage: Eukaryota > Metazoa > Chordata > Mammalia > Rodentia > Nesomyidae > Cricetomys > Cricetomys ansorgei. The sequence continues at coordinate 7,847,694 of JAMJFZ010001133.1, read as the reverse complement.
TGAGTGCTAACTGTAGTTTCTCTTATTATGATGTAAGCCATGCACTTTGGTATTCTTAATGCATGGGATGCTTATATATATGTATATCATCGTGTGTTCAATCCTTCTTTTTGTTTTGATTAACTCACTAACTCTAAAGACTCAGTTATAAAACACTTCTAATGTGAGATGTGAACTAATATCCACTTCCCCTTAGTTTCATATTACTCCTATGCTCAATTTCTAGGTTAAAACAATAATCTGTATTGTTTACATGCTAATCAGTGGGAAGTGTTTTCATTCTATGTTACAGCACAATGTTGGGCACATTTGATTTTGTGGATAAAATTATTGGAAAGCACATGAACAAAAGCAGTAGCAAAGCCTAGTGCCATAACTGATAGCATAACACTCTGGAAAACGAAACAGGAGGATCACAAATTTAGAGGCAATGAGGGCTACATAGCATGATCACACTTTTGTAAAAGAAAAAAATAAAGGAACTGAAAGTGAAAGTGAAAAAAAAATAAATAAAAATAAGAGAAACTAAAGTAGTAGTGTGTTTTAGGTTACTGGTTGAGCTAATTGTTGAGACTGTAGAAAAGAGATAGGTTTTTCTTCCAAGCTTTCTGCCAGAAACCATTAAGAGGCTGCATCTGTACTCTTGTACATTTAGCTTTCCTTCAATCTCAAGTACCTATGTTAAATGTTAACCTATGTTAAATAGGATTTCTCCAATAGAATTTTAATCTTTAATATCAATTAATATTGGTTTAATAGTAGAAGTTTAATCTTCATTATCAGTTAAAGTAATTTCAGCTTTTATCAGTTAAAACAAAGAAATCTCAAATGAAACTAAGGTTACAAATACAGAATCCTATTTTTTCTTACACTAGTATATGTCCACGTATAAGGGGCACCAATGACTTAAAATTTTGGTAGGCCAAACCTATATAATGGCCTTTAGCTTTGGGTTTATACTGTAGATACAATGCGAAGGTAACTACTTATGGTTGAATTTCATTCTGCTGGTCTAATATTTTGGAGAGGTAAATATAGAGAAAATAGAGGAATATCAGTATAAAAACTGTCTTTATTAAATTTAAAACCACTGGTTTGGTTTCACTTTTCTTAGCATTGTATTTTTACCATTAATTATTAATTTTCCAGAGAGTTTTTGACAGTATGACATTTCACTCCTAAATGATTTAAGGTACATTTTAATAATCACAGTCACATTATAAAACTCAATAACTCTACCAATGATAAAAATGGTATATCTTATTTTTTAAAAATCCAGATTAAAGTAACTAAAATTTCCTAGATAATTCTGAGCAGGTTTATTTTGTTAATTCACGGTAAAAAGAATTACTACATGAAGGATATGTTTAAGTTCTGCATTAAGATACTCAGAGGACACAGCCAGTGTGGCATATGTAATTTAAGTGGTTTGTGATAAAGGATTGATTCTCACTAATAAACATGACAGTTCCAAGATCTTCAGAAAGTATGAAAGGAAGGAGCAAGCTGGATGCGCTAGGGAACCAATAGTGTCTTTTACTTGGGGAGGGATCTGACTTTTCATTATGAGGCCTTTGAGTGTTTGCATGAAGCCTATCTATTCCAAGTAGGGTATCTATCAACTTAAATATCAAACTCAAGAAACCACTTTCTCTCAGAAACTCCTAGGTTTAATATAATGTCTGACTAAATGTCTGGTCAACCCATGGTAAAAACAAGTTCAGGCACAGCCTTAGGAATCATAGGCAGTGCAAATTAATTTTAATTTTAATTTTAATTGGAGGCCTGTGGAGATGCCTCGGTGTTTAATGCACTTGCCAGGAAGCATCAGGACAGGATTGCGGATACCCAGCATCTTCAAAAATGTCAGGTGAGTGTAATTAGCTTGCCTGTAATCCCAGTGTCTTGAAGGTAGAGACAATGGATTTCTGGAGTAAAAAGGCTAAATATATCTGAAACTTGCAAAATCATGACTCTGTAAATAAAGTGGAGAATGAGAGAGAATAAACTTGTTATCAGCCATTAGCCTTGACTTGCATGGGTACACATGTACCTAAAAGGATGCCCACCTGCATATGAATGCATATACATACGTAAACCCAGACATACATATGCAAAAAACCCCAAAACAAAATGCTTATTCATGAAAGTTAAAAGAATTAAAGTCTCAACATTTCTTTTTTAATTAATTTTACTTTAAAATCAATATGAATCTACAACTTTCAAATATTCTAAAGAGTTATCTCATGATGTCTTATTCATTTTAAAAGCTTATATCATCATACATTTTTTTAAAATCTAAGATTTTAAAGTCAGTGCATTACTACTTTGGGTAAGCCAGACATTGGAATTTCGCTAGGGGCATTTTGTTTTATTTGCAGTTTTGGGGTTTGATATATGATAGATGTGTATGTATGTATGTATTCTTATCATTTTAAAGTCTGATCTAAGCCTCTTCACTACATCCACTTGTACTGACTGACAGATCTATTTTTGTGTCGGGGACAATTTCTGGATCTTTGTTGAACATGGTATTGACAGTCACATGGTGAACCCAGATAGCATCCTGTAGAAAATGTCAGTGTATATTATCTTAGTCAGCCTTTTAGTAGAGGAAAATAGGCTTGGGGAAAGGATGTCACAAAGTTCCCTTGCCTTCTCAGCTTATCACAGGCTACAGGATACCCACGTGACCTTGATTTTGTGGGTAGTACTCACCACCTTCCTGGCATCATGCTTCTAAGGTTTCTTTCCTATGGAATGATGATTCCTCCATTCCTTACACTATTTTTGAGAGCAAATCACTAAAATGTTATAAGGGAGCACTCCATCTCCTGCAGGATTAGAGTGCTTACCATCTCTTCTTATTTTTCTTTTACACTGGAAATGTAGGCATTTGTTAATTTTTAAATCTTCTATTTATGTCCATTACTTTTAAGTTGGGATTTTAACCTAAATCTTTTGTTATCAACATTGTGGCTCCTTCCAATTTGAGGAGATCTTAGGAGATTTACCTCCTAATATTTCTGTATATTCCAGTAATTTTTCTACCTATAATTTCACAGAAATCTCATGTCTACACTGTCTAAAAAGAAATAAATTAAATTAATTGAGTCTATTGAATTTCAACAGTATATATGATTGTGAAGAATATCTTTCCATTTCTCATTTAATGTGTTGTAAACCTACTTTCCATCATCTGATTACTTCAATAAATTAATTTGACATTTGAGGCATTATTAAAATACATTTGCTATGGAGTCTATGAGAATTCATAGAATATAAAAAATAAGCTATCAAGCCATCTGTCAGTGAAATCTTGGTACTTAAAAGGACGTTCCTTTTCCTGACACTTGTACATCTCTCCCACTTCTCATATGCTGCTCTGAATTTGACAGCTGCATGGGTGATTAGATCCTTCAACTGTGAAATTCAAATTCCAAATGCTTAATATATCATTTTACCTAAAATAATATAGAATAATGGAAAGGCTATCTATATTTATACATGAATATATTTGTATATTGGTGGCTTATCTTGCCACCAGTGTGCAAAAGAAGCCTCAATATGTCACATGAATTTGAAAGAGGACTTATAGCTTTAATATATTAAAGGCATGTAAAGGCATATGTGTGTGTGTGTGTGTATGTATACATACACACACATATATAAATTTCAGTTGTTATTCACCAATGTTGTTTCACTTTTCTAAGATGGACCTTTTAATAAAATAAAAAACAAGTTTATCTTCACATGCTATCTACATTGTATTTCATTTTGAATTGTTATTTATATTTATTTTTATGTGTGTGGATGTTTTGCCTGTATGTATGCGTGCCATGTGTTGGCCTCATGTGCAAGGATGGAAGAAAAGGGTGTCATATCCCCTATGACTGGTATTACAGGTGATTATGAGTTTCATTGTAGGTGCTCAGCTTGGCATCTGGATACTCTACAGGGAAAATCATTCAGTGCTCGTAACCACTGACCCATCTCTCCATTGCTCTATCTACTTTAAAATACTCTATGTATGTAGCTTGTATATAAAGATATAAATACATTTTATGTAACTCAGAGACTATTTTTTATCTGCACAACACATACAGCATAATATCTTAATGAAATCAATTAACAATCAAATACTACAAGCAAATCACAAGCCAAGTACAGTACTTGTGATAAAATGGGCCCTTGATTGTTTTTCTACCTTCCTTCTTCAAAAGCAGACATTGACAAGGATTTACTGTATATAAAAACACATAATTTTATTTTTATTGTGCATTAATATTTTATGGTTCAAATTTCAATTGATTAGCCTTCATATTTTACCTGCTCTCAATTTAAATGAATATTTAACTTTTTGTGCATAAATGGGCATGTTTTCTTGTAGGTTTATGTTCATGAGAATACATATGTTTGTGCAGGAGGCGTGTGTGTGTGCATTGTGCATGCATACATATACAGGTATGTGACACTAACTTTGGCTATTTCTCCTCAGGAGACATGCACCTTGTTATATAAGACGCTGTCTGTCATTGGCATGATGCTCAATAAGTATGCTCATCTGGCTGACCAGAAAGCACTAGGAATCAATCTCTCTCTGTCTTGCTAGTATTGGAATTACTAGGATGTACCCCCAAGCCAGGACTTTTTTTCAACATAGGTTCAGGGGATCTAATTAAGAATACAGGTTACTGCCTATACTCCAATTCAGCATTTTTATTTGTTGTCTGTGAAACACTAGCATATTTTCCTATAAGGCTAAGTTATACTTAACAGTTTTGGTTTAATGTGTATGTTTATTTTGTAATCCTTCCAGATACAAGGACAAAAGTCTCATGATCATCTACTGAACAAAATCTCCTAAGTAAGAAAATACTCTCAACTGCATGTGGATCAGGACTTTCCTACCTCTGTATCTGAACATGTTTCTGGAGGGTTTGGTGGAAATGTGTTTGTGATTCTTGGCCCCAGATGCATTTTGCTTTCCTGATAGCTCTTTCTCCAATTACTTATTACCACGTGACTAATTTTCATTTGCTGCTGCAAATAGAATATGACAGAAATACTGCAATGGCCACAATTAACTCAGGATTCTGGAACTTTAATCTCTAGTTGTCAGTCACTGACTCACCAGGAAGACAACAATCTTCTGAGTCTGACATCACTGGAAGTTACGTGAGATCAGGTTGAGGATATAAATTGCTAAGAAGTTATCTTAAATTGATAATATTGGTATTCTTTAAGGGTCAGTAATTTTTCCAGAGGTGTATAAATTTACTAATAATGTTAAAGCGTATGAAAATGTAACACCATTACAATAACACCCATTTGCCCAACTATGCTTGTTGTATTACTTCTTGAACTTCATGAATATGTATGCATTTTATGCAAATCATATGACTATACTACTTGAAATATTTTTAGATCATTTAAGACTTTTCAAGATCCTGGTATATACCAATGGCTGTGTAGTTTACTGCCAGAGATATGATTTAAGTGATATAGCAAAAATTATTTTCCATATAAATTAAAGGAAATATGCTTAGTTATTTAATTTTTAATAAGTAAATACATAATTAAATTTTCATAAGTAGAATGGTTGGCCCATGAGATAGTTCAATGAGTAAAGGTTCAGATCACCGAGCCTATGAACTGAGTCTGATCCCTGGAACTGATGTGGTAGAGATCCAACTTGTTCAAGTTTTCCTCTGTTTTCCACTGGTGTTCCTTGACATACATGTACACACACACATGATTTCTGTCTGTCTCTCTCTCACACACACACATACACAAACACACATACAATCAGTAAAAGAAAAACACTTTGTAAGACACTGTCTCCTAGATAGGATAGGGATGTTAAATTTTGAAATCTCAACAGTATGGCTGCTTAAATAAGAACTGAACAATGACAAAATGACAACAATAGTTGACATGTCAATAAGGATGGGGGAAATTGAACGGGGCCCACCCCTAGATCATGAGGGATAGCAAATAAAATCTATTAAGAGCTGGAGAATTAGTTTTCCACATAGATGAACATCCTCAGTAGTTAAGTGATCCCAATTGGTTAGCCTTAAAAATATGTGGAAGCAACATTATATATGGACCCAGCAAAATACCTTTCTATATTTTTACACAGACAAATACACACACACACACACACACACACACACACACACAGTGCTTTTATATACTGATAATACTTAAAGAGGCTATGAATTTGAAAGGGAGTGCCCGGGGCATGGATAGGATTTAAAAGAGAAAGAGGGAGGAGAGGAAATGATGTAATTACATTATATTAAGCAAAAGATTATAAATGTAAAAGTTGATTTCATGTGAGAAAGAATAATCTTTGTAAGACTAATTTGTAAAGAATTAAAATATTTAGTTTTGTATGGTATAATTAAATTTAAAAAATTTAAAGATTCCTTTCTGTGCCTTTTTGTGTACAGGTAACATGGAAAGCAATGGCAAGCTCAGACCTGAAAGCTCATCTTCAAAGACTTTGATACACAAGTAGATAAGACTTCAGTTTGGATAATTTAGTACATGAAACAGTTTCCCTATGTTTAAACACAAATTTTTACTGAAAATGAACCAATATTTTTTACATATTATTAAAGCCAATAGTTTGGAAATTTTTAAAAGATGTTTATATTATATTCAAAATGTTAGTATTAAACCTCATTTTACTTGTATTCCTCAGCATACCTACAAGAACACTGATAGTCCTTTACATCCATAGAGTTTGCATTTGATTCTACAGTTTTTCTTATAATAAAACTGACACTAAGAAATTCATAAATATTTATACTTTCTAATATCATGTACTTTATACTTAAATTAGTGTGATTTTATAATACAAAAATCCATTACACATTCACATTTAAAATATAAATTTACTAAGAGTCTATTTTTTAAATTCATAAAATAAACTGTGCATATATAAATATTGTAGCTTGTGAATCTTTGTCTTGTAGATTATCAAAGAGGGAAGTAATTAATATAGGCTGTGATACAGGGTAGGGGATGGTAGGAAGTCCCTGGCAGTGGGTGGAGGGCATTACTATTGAACCAGGAATTGGGACTGATGGAATCAGGGAGATGTAGCAACTTTAGGTTTTCCTTAAAGTTTGGAATAGAATATATTTTAAATCAAGTTTATACACTGCAGAAACACTAAAGACTAATGATATAGGAAAAGTTAACTCAGTTGGGTTGTTCTGATAAATTCAGTTTATTAATAAATAATAGGTAGTTCCAATGCAATGACTACACACTTGAAAGTTCACTACATTATTCTGATTTCTTTTAAACTGTCTCTGACAATTGAAAGAGATTGACGATTAGTTCTTTAGAAGTATGCACTCTGATGAGGTACACTCTTTTCCATATCACATTTTAGTGGATGAAAAGAAGACCAGGCTACATGGGAAAATTAAAGTTTATATAGCAATTCAGAAAGCCAGAATGCAGGGAGGAGTTTAGCATTCTGTTAGTCAGCTCCCTGTTACTGCAAAAAATTACCTGATATAATTAACTTAAAGGATGAAAAGATTAATTTGAGTCCCCATTTCATAGATTTTAGGTTATGATCAATTGACTCCATCACTTTGGGACTGTGGTGAAAATTATATCACGATAGAAGTATGTGACAGATGTGATGTTTGGTGTTAATTATTAACTTGACAGAACCCAAGAATCACCTGGGAGATGGTCCTCTGAGTATAACCTAGGAGATAATATTGATTACATTAACTGAGGTGGGAAGAACCATCCACTGTAGGTGGCACCATTCCCTGGCTGGGATCCTGGATTATTAAAACATATATATAGGAAGGAACTGAGTGGAAGCATGTATTTATTGTTCTCTGATTCCTCACTAGTTATTTCATGCTCTGGCTGCCTGTCAGGTTAGACTGTACTGGTGAGAAAGAAACACACAGAAGCAATGTTAGTCAGTGTTTTATTGCTGTGAAGAGCAACCATAATAACCATAATAACCATAACAGCTCTTATTAAGAAAAGCATTTAACTGAAGCTTTCTTACAGTTTCAGAGGTTTGGTCCATTGTCATCAGGGTGGGGAGCATGGAAGCATGCAGACAGGCATGTTAGCTGAGAGTTCTACCTGGTTCTGCTGGCAGAAGTAAGAGAGAGACTGAGACTGATTTGAGCTTTTGAAACCACAGAGCTCACCCCCAGTGACACACTTCCTCCAAAAAGTCCACACCTCCTTCAACAAGAACACACCTCCTAATCCTTTCTAAACAGTCCACCAATTAGGGACCAAACATTTAAATATATGAGCCAATTGGGGCTTCTTTCATTCAACCACTAGAGTTTGCCATGTCTTATCATACATTTTCCCACTGGTGGGATATTCATGGTCAGACTGTAGCAGGCTTGCTTTTGACAACAAACTTCTTGGCAGAAGAAAGCATCTCTCATGATCTAAATTAATTTCTTCTGATGCCCACAATTGAATGACCTAACTACTGGACCCATCTCATTGAGGTCCTGCTATTTTAACATGACCACATTGGGAAACAAGCTCCCAACACATGATATACAAAACAATAGTGAACATTATCAATAAAAATGTATAGATATTCTCAGAACTTACCAATTATGTTTCTGTTTCTAATCACAATTATTTTAATTACCTGGAAAATTGACTTCTCATTCTGACTTGTTGTTGATTGCTAAATTAAGGGAAAATGTTTTGGAATCTTTCATAGAAAAGAATATTACCTTTTGCAATTATTGGCAATCACAGTTGCTGGCTTTTCATTCTTTTTTTAAATAAAAGATTTATTTTTTATTTTATATGCCTGGGTGTTTTGGCTGTGCACCAAGTGCTAAAGTGCTTGTGGAGGCCAGAATAGGGCGTCAGATCCTATAGAATTGAGTTATAGACAGTCGAGTTGCCATGTGGGTGCTAGAAAATTGAACACAGGTTTTCTTAAAGAGCAGCCAGTGTTCTTAAACAGTGAGCTGTCTCTTTAGTCCCATGGAAGTTAATTTATCTCAAAACCCATACCTTGAACCCTGAAATGTTCATAGGTGCAACTATAATAATCCCTTTTAAAATAACCACCTTGTCTTCTACATTTGTTATGTTTATGAAGTACCGTTTTAAAATGGTTAATATAGTGACATATATCTATAATTCAAACAGGCAGAAGGTTGAGGCAGAAGATTGTGAATTACAGGTTAACTGTTTTAGAGGCTCTGTGTCCTGCAAAGGTCAAGAATCAATGACAACAGAGAATCACCATTACTGTGACTACTTTACATACTTTTTGCAAGGGAAATTCAGAATCTTGACGCACTAGTTGCTGGAATACAGAAGATTAGCTGAAACCCCTCGTTTCAGGAAACAAAGAAGACGTCTAATACACACACACACACACACACACACACACACACACACATATACATATGTGCACACACACATATATATGTTACTTGATAGGAAACTACATATAACAGACTCTGGTTGCAGACCAGAAAACTGTCTGTAAGCTCCAAGGAAAACATTTTCATGAAAACATTGAATATCTGAGTAGTATTTTTTTAATACAAATTTCAGGTTGAGTAATAAAGAAAAGCTCAAGGCACTAGACAGTGGCCTTCAGTGCAGTTCTCACCTCCATCATTGTCAAAATCACAGCCACCTGCACCTCTTACTCCTTAAGCCATGTTCATACCCTCTGGGCAATAATGATGGGAAATATTAGCATCAAAGATCGCCTCCGAGAGTTATACATGGGGATTGTGGCTGGCAATGTGGCAGCTGTCTCTTTAACTTTCATCATGGAGTATGTATGCGATAACCACTCCGAGGGAAGGGGATCTCCAATGTGAGTGCTACAGCTCCAAAGGGAAAGGTGCCCCCAGTGCAAGTGTTACAGTCCTGAGGAAAGAACATTCTGGAAGTCATTCCAGAGCCAAGGAATACCACAATGTCACACAGTGCAACAAACCTCACACAAGGGATTTATTGGGAAAAACACAGAGTGTAGCTGTGTTTGCTCAAGAGAGAAGAGGCATAGAACAGAGCTGGCGGCAGACTTTTTGGGGAGCAGAGCTTTACAAGGTGCCCGGATCTTGGGGAAGGCTCAGATAGTGTTGGGATTTTGAGCTCAGGGATTGGTGGGTTTTAAAGCCCCAGGAATTGAGCTCAGGCTTTTTACCCTAAACACTGGAGCATTTTATAGGGTGGGGCCTGGCCACTTGTGTGCCTCTACAGGATTGACCAGGCCCTTGGGAGTTTGAGATCTTCAGGGGCCTGTCGGCTACATTCAGGGATGGGGCTTACAAAGCACGCTGTGCGGCTCATGTTTAAGCTGCTTTTCCATTTTCTTTAAGTCGTGTCCTCCACCTGCGTAGTTGATTCATAGGCCGCTTGCTCATCACTGTTCTTAGTTTTCTACAGAAGCTGGACGAAATGAAATGCAGAGTTGACTGTGGTTGTTGCTGCTTACCTCATTCAGCACACACTGGGTGAACCTCTGGAAATACGAAGACTTGGGTTTCCCAAGACTTTTGAGATGTAGATGTGGTTATGGAGCAGAGTTTGAAAAACATGGCCAGTTTTGAATCAGCGACCAAGCCCAATCAACCTAGCTGTTGGAGCCAGGGTCTTTGGTCAGAACTAGCTGTAATGTCATTTCCCTTGAGTGACTTACCCCTTAAGAACCTTCGCTAAGAGAAACATTTTAATAATTCCCATATATACTTCTGTTTAACTTAATAAATATTGAAAAATCCATTTATATAATTATCTTATACAAATAAAACCTCTGCACAAAACATCAATATCCCTTTGTCCTTTTTCCTTGCTATAATTTGTCACTAATAAAATCTGCCTCTCTTTGTTAGAGGATCCATTGATGATGCTTATGCATTCATTTCAGCCAGTTTTAGAAAACATGTGTTTGAAATGATGGCATTCTCTTTATAAAGTGGTTTTAAGGTGATATTAATTGATGGATTCTTATTTGCCCCAGTTCTGTATTTTATTATAAATTAAAATACTCTTTCAATAGATACAGCTAGAAGATACTGCCTCCTTTTATGGTACAGTTTAACAATACGTAATGTTCTCACACTCCACAGAGCATAAAAATAGCTTTCTTTTGTTATCACACGAGAGTTTTCTAATTTATTCTTATTAAGTCTTCTAGAAAAAGTAAAAGAGTGAAATTTGTGAATTACCCTGTATTAAAGACAGCTTCATGTTTTTTGCACAGTAGAATGATGCGTTAACACAAACTTTGAAATGAGGTATACAGTCTTAAGAAAGAAAGAACATTATGCAAATATTTATAAAACAATATTAATAATTGGTTAAAGTTAATGAGGACTGCAGAAAAGGTTGAATAAATTCATGTTGCTTCTAATATGGGTGGCAAAGGGGAGTGTATAAATATGGGATTTTCTTATCTACTTCTACTTGGTGAATGAATATGCCTTTAAATAACTTCTCCCTAAAATACAATTGTCAAAGTTAATTTAAATAAAATCATATGTATTAAACCAGTACGTTTCCTTTCAGAAATATCTCTTAAGAACTCTAAATACATGCTTCGGTAATCAGTCATGTTACATATATGGAACTATTAACAATGAGATACATTGTATGCATCTGACTTTAGATGTTGCGACCAACATCCTTACAAAGGTACTGTATGCGACCATGCTGTCCTAGCAGCTCTCGCGAGATTGGCTGTTACAGGCGTTGCAGCTGAGCTCGTGGGTAGCACAGTGTAGGCCCCGACCACAGGAAAGCATCTGCCTGATGACTCCCATCAAGTTGCTGGTGCAGCCTAGTCAGAGGCCAGAAGGCAGAACATACGCGGATTACGAATCTGTGAATGAATGCATGGAAGGCATCTGTAAGATGTATGAAGAACACCTGAAGAGGATGAACCCCCTTAGCCAATCCATCACATATGGCGTCAGTGAGTTGTTTGAGTTTATCGACCGTCTGACAGATCTCAGCTGCCTGGTATTCCGAGAAGATACCCAGACCTACAAGCCTTACAGCAGAGAGTGGATCAAAGAGAGGATTTACATGCTCCTCAGTCAGCAGGCACAACCAGCTGGAACATAGAGAAGCTTCCACGGCTGGGGCCAACTTGGAGCATAGGTATGTGTGGTTCAGTAGTGGCTGCTTTGACTCATACCCTCTCTTATCCCTATTTTTGTGACACTCTTGCCTAGATTGAATATGTTAGATAAAATGTGAGCCTCATTTTGACTCTGAAAATTCTATTGCCTTCTTTATTGGTTTTCTTTTTAACGTTTTTTGATGATATAGATGGAAATTCATTATGCTCACTGTTCAAGGTAGCAAGGGGGTAGTGACGCCATATATGATGTCCTCCAGATAACTCAGTAAAAATGAAATTCTTTAGTTACACGTTTTTTGTTTGCTTTGTTTTGTTTGTTTGTTTTTTAGAAAAGTGGGAAGGATTTGTTTAGGTGCCAGGTTTTAGAGGGTTCTGCTCCTGGAGACTTGGCTCTGTCATTTACGCTCCTGATGAGGCAGAACAGGATGGAAAGGGTAGCAAAACAGGCAGCAAAAAGTTTAGACAGGATTTGTGGATGATCAAGGTGTAATGTTAAAAGTCAAGAACCCCATTTCCCACATTCACCCCCATAGGTCTCGCCTCTCAAATAGCAATAGCAACAATGAGCCTGGGAAGGTAGGTTTCATATTCAGACAATAAAATACAATTTGAGTTTATATTTTATGTTGATTCTATTTTAATAAGTATAAATTAAATCTGATAAACATATTTTTCATGTCCTTACATTCAGATAAAATGTGGCCAACAGACATCTGTGAGTTTAATTATCATTATTATTTCTGGTCATGTATCTAACCCTGTATTCCCTTTATTCCATGAAGTCTGAGATCAGAAAGAGTGTGCTGCACTTCTCAATTTGTGGCATTTTTAATCGACTGATTAACGTTTGCCTCTTTTGAATCATAAGCAAGACTTATAATAACCTTATGATTAGTGAATGACTTCTCTCTCCTATGTCTAAGTGGGCATGCAAAAGAATGTGAATGTTGAGCACATTAGAATCTGACCTCTCTCATGCTAATTAAATTAAATTAAATTAGCTAACATTTTGGAAAAAAGTACACAGAGAACTTTCTGGTGATTGATTATCTGTGATGGCTGCAGCAATGCTGACAACTTGTTATTTCTGTCTGCTACAAGTTCCCATTTTGCAGATGCAAAAGTAAATTTCACAGAACTCATGACTTGTTCCCAGTCAGAGCTCATAACTTGGATGAGGACAAATCCTTCCTACTTTATGTCTTTTTCTCATCATTCTTTTACTGTATTCATTATGTGTAAATATTTTATAATTGGGCAAATGGGCATTTTTCTATCAGAAATAATGGTGTCAGTAGGATATTTTTAAGTCGAGCTATGGTACTTGATGCTAAGATATTTCATTAGATAAATTATTCTGTCAAACACCAAAATGAGGCATTTAGTGACTTGCTTTGTTGTTTGTTTTTTTTTTGTGCATCGTTTATTTTGTTTCTACTGATGTAATTCTGAATTCTAACTAGCATATAAATATACACAGCAATTTCATTTTTGAATCATTTAAATTACTATTTTGGTCCTTTTTATACTTCCTTATAATTTGTGATTGTGCATGTGTGGTAGGCACATGTATCCCATAGTGGGATGAGAAAGCAGAGAACAATTAAAGGGGTCAGTTCTACTGTAGAAGAAAGAGTTCTTTCTACTATTTTGCATATTTCAGGAAGTTAACTTGGGTTTTCAGATTTAGAGGCAAGTACTTAGCCAGTTAAACTATCTCATTGCTCCCAAATTAAAACGTTTCAAGAGAGGATCTCATGCAAGCCAAGTTTGCCTCAGAGTTGCTTTGTAACTAGTAATGACCTTGAACTCCAGGTCCTTATCATTACCTCCCATTTTCTGGGATTACAGGTCTGCAGCCAATCCTGGCTTATGTAATACTGAGGAATGCACCCAGGACATTGTTAATGCTAGTCAAATTATCAACTGAGCTACATTGCCATCCCTTTAATTTATACAAACAATATAAATACAACAATTCCTTTAAAAGGAGAACAATATTTAAACTCCAGTAGGTCCTACTATATTTTTCATTTGTTACATAGAACACGATTGTGTTGTGCTTAGGGATAAGTAAACTAGAAGCATTAAGTAGAACTCATAACTAAGCAACAACACTAGGGCAACTGGCAGGTGAATGTCATGTAATACTTTATCATTGTCTCTCCACATTCAAAATCCATATAAACAAATTGAAAGATTGCATTTTGTGAGAGATTGCATTTTGTGAGAGCTACAATAAGAACTATTGTGACCTGAGCCCAGGAATCCCTGAACAGACTGTAATTACTAAGTATTAAAATAGATCACAGTTAGCAAAGTGCTTGACTTTAGTCTCTGGAACTCTTGCAAAAAAGCCAATCATTTAGGTACACACATAAAACCCCAGGAGTCCTCCTTGGAGCTCACTATCCAGCCAGGCAGTTATGCCTGTTTGGCAAGCTGCAGTCTGAGAGATTTTATCAAACCCATAGGGACTGGTGCCTCATGAGTAGCACCATGCAGCATATACACCCTTACACACATGTACCAAAATAAATATGAGCATGAACACACGCAAATTACACACACACACACACACACACACACACACACACGATACAATAACAGAACACATAAAACTCTGCAGGTGGATAGTTACTTCTGTCATTTGCATGTGTAACATGATCTAGTTTAGAAAGCAGGATTGTATAAACAAGCAGTGCTTTATACGAACAATAAAATAGTTTAGAAAATGTTAAATTGTAGTGGAAATATGAAGTATAATTGGGAAACTTGTCAAAATATATCTCATTTTCTTTTCTGAGATGATTTCCTGACTATCCATCTATCTAACTGTGTCTATGGGTATACCATCTATGTCTATATATATAGATGACTTTTTCCTTTTGTTTTATTGACCCACAGGGAACATTGAAGTTCAAAGTTGCAAGAGTAAGCTATAGCGATGAGACATTTCCCATGGAAGGCTACACCTAACCTGCGAATGACTTCTCTTCACATGAGCTTTGAGGATATATATGCCTTCAAAATTTGTATTGTCATCTACGAATAAATTTCAAAACTAATCATAGTAAACTTTAAATTTCTTTAAATTTTAGATATATCTGTATCAGTTGCATATTAGAACAATATTCATATTACTTATTTTCTCCTGTTTTTTTTTCTTTCTCCCAATCCCTATTCTTTGTATTTATGTCCACTATCACTGGATTTAGTTTTCTTTTTCTGTAGTTTGTCTGCACATGATGAGGTAAGTGAAGGAACAGTAGATTAAGGCAATGTGAAGGCTATCTTTTCTCTTTGAGTTCCATGGGGAGCCCACAATGATTGTATATTTGGGGTTCAGCCATGGAGGTGGGAAAGGAGGAAGAGCCAGTAAAGAACCACAAACTTAGAATAATTCCAAGGCCTCATCTGATCGAAGGGGAAGTGGTAGGGGTGAGTTGACTCTTCTGATTACGATTTTACTCCCATTTTGCTGGGTAGGGTCCTTTTATTCAACACAGATGGAAATCATGAGCTGGTCCTAAGCTGTTCTTCTGTTAGTCTACCTGTGGCTACATTCCTAAGGCTATAAGGTGGTTGAGAAGCTTGAACCTCATAGGGTCTACTGGTACAGCTCTCGTGTCTGGCATATCAGAACCAGTCCTACACCCTTAAGCCTTAGCTCTCTGGAACTCCTCCAGTGACTGGATTCCTGATGCCTCATCCTTAACCTTCACAGGCTTCCACTGTCTGCTTCTGGTTATAGCCTCTGCTTCCTAACAGTGATGCTCCAGGACGTTCTTTGAAACTTTTCTGTTTCCTTCTCACCAGCACTGGTGCTGCAAGTGTTGCTGCCATCTTCTGTTATTATTGTTCTTGTTGTAACCAGCTTAGCTCACTGTCCCAATGACAAAGTTATATAGCAGAGATATGGAGTGGCATGGTTGTGACATAGAAATTCAATAAGAAAAGAATTCACAAGTCACAGCTTGGCTTTCAGTTCCAGCAAAATTACTTAAGAGTTAGCACAGTAAGCCAGTGTAGCAGAACCTGCCAGAGTGATGAATAGGACACAAAATTAATACAGCACATGATCTTCATACTTAAAGATCCAGGGGCAGTTTGCACATGCAAATCATGTAGTTTGCCACTGACCCAGGCTCCTACCCCAGAGACTGGTAATTTAAATGGAAATATTTCATTAAAGCAATTAAATACTGCAGTTGCAGGCATAAACAGGCAACTACCTCTCTATCTTCATCATTCCTTTCATTCATATATAAACATAAGCAAGGCAAACATTTATTTATGAATAAAAAAGCATTCTAATATAGGAGGATACAGATGATTTTTTGAAGTCTATATTAATGGCCTTACAAATAGAAACAGATAAATACACAATTATAATACAAGATAAAATACAAAAATACAAGATTAAAATTAAAGCATAACTATGAGCTATCACTAAGTACACAAAACATAGTAATAGAGGGAGCAGGAGAGCACTCACCATAATCTTGGGAGTGTTTTATAAAGGGAAACCCAGTTAATCTGAGGGAATTATATTTGGGTACTTAAACCCGCCATCACCATCACCAGCAGCTTTATAGGAGCTTGAAGGAATACAGATTATTCCATGTCTTTTGTCACTGTTTCTTCCTAATTGAAATGTTCCCTTCTGAATTAAAAAAGGAAGGAAAGAAGAAAGGAAGGAAGGAGACTCACAAGCTTCTAGAAGCTCATAAAATATACCAGACTCAGGAAACCCAGAAAATTGAGATTCACAAGGCCCTTCACCCAGGATACAAATGTTGTAACTGTTGGAGAAAGGAGATATTTTTGGTGGAACTGACTGAAAGTTAAGCAGGAAATCTCCTAGGTACAGCTTTTGTGATTGTCATACCCTTGGTGCTGGCTTTTTAGATATGTAATTGCCTTTCAGAGTGATCCATGTTGCTATAATTAACCCCTCACACATGTTCCTGTAAGCAAACTCAATAAACTGAATACTGAAACAAGGAAGTCCTGCTCTATTTTCCCTTTTGTCTTCAAAGATTTAATTATATGGGATTTTTTAAAATCTACTTTTCTCCCACTTTCATTTCATCACCACAAGATCATGGTGACCATTTACTTAGTTTTCAATTTATTATTTTTAAATTTAACATGGATATACGGCCACTTTTTCATTTATAAGAGTGATTGCTACTCATCAAAGTTGTTAAACTTTTGTGTTGCTGTAGCCACAAGGTAGCTTTCCCATCTACTATATATTTTACAAAATTTCCTTTTCTGGTACACTTTTTTACATAGGTTTTATGTGGTTACTTTTTCATAAGTAATGAAGATTCTATGGGATCTATACTTAGAAAGGCTTATTAATGTGCTATCCTTACTCAAAATTAAAATTTAACAAGGAAACATCTAGTGATCCGAGTTTATTTAAATCCTTTTCTAACACTGAGATCATAAATTTTGTTTTCTGTCCATGTACAGATTGGACTATTGTTTTACCTTTTTTTTTAAGTTTGAAGGTCATCTTATGTATCTCAGTGCAAAGCATGGTGGGCCAGAAGAGATGATTGTGGTCAGGACCTGAGCATCACATTTGAGTTCCTGGACTCCAGTGACGCTCTCAGAAGTTGTGTCCCATTTTCTCAGCTGACTCTTAAAAGCTTAGTTATATTTTTTGACAAGGTTGATTCAAAGGCAGTGTTCTCATTTCTAATTCTCTTTTATTGACTATTGACCCTTGGGTTTTTCTTTGCCATTTGTTCTTCCTTATTCCTTTAGGCATTTTGTTTTTTCACTTAATTTGAATTTTCAGTTGGTTCTCTATTTTACTATATTTTTTAAACTATAATTTTCATCCCATGTTCTGCATTTTCATTTCATTTCAGTTTTCTAGATTGTTAACTATATTTCTAGTTATTGTTTTTAATTTGCCATCCATTTTTAGTAGCTAAGGGCTTCTGTTTTATGACATGTTTCCTTCATCACCTGATTATAGTCTAATGTGCATGCAAGAATGTTTTAGGATTCTCTGAGCATACCAATAGGAATACTTTAAAGTTTTCTTTCTTCTTCCCTTTTTTTCTCTGAATTATTTCACTTTTCTTTCAGGACACATGCTCTATTTTATTTTTGTCTCTCCCTTTCCTCAGCAGAAATAGTGAGAATTTGGCAACAGTACTAGTCCTCATTCTCAAGATGTTCAGAGATTGCGATGATATCTGAGTTTGGATCACTGGGACCAAGGACTTCTCTCTCTCTCTTTTTTATTACTGCTTAACTGATTGCAGGAGAAACTGAGAATTCTCTATCTGGCATACATTGGTTCTGATGCACAGAAAGACCTGAAGAGCACCCTGCAATCACTTTCTGGATCAAAACTATCATCTATAGTTTTGTACACACACACACACACACACACACACACACACAATCATTTAGATTGTCCTGATAAGCTCACTGTCATCAAAAAATATTATAAAGTATCAGTCACTTTGTTGTTCATAACGTGCCTCTTCTTCAAATGAGAATACTAGGGTTACCATGTCTCCTTCCCACCATCCTCCCTGTAATGGATTCTCATGCACATACCAACTTTTATGTGGATCTTCATTATCTAAACTTCTAAAGCATTTCCCTAAATTCATGACAAAGCCACCTGTAGTAGTAAGCTACTGCTGGGGCAGCTCAACACAGAAGACAAGGAGGCATTTTTCTTAAATGCAAACCCTGCCAGACCTCAGCAGAGGGACCACTGTCCTGGACAATGGAACCCCAAGCATCTGAGCTCAGGTGTTTTTATTGATTCAAAACTCCTTATGTATTCTACTGATAGCATATGTAGGTCAGAAGTCTAGAGTGGTTATGCTGAGGGTCAAAAGACCAAACTTGAGCAAGGTTAATACACTATCACATTAATAATGTCTCAACTACATATTTTAACCAACATAAAATAAGAATTGTCATCAGTTGTGTAATAGAAAGTGTGCATATTGAGGGAACAAGAAATGCTCAAGCATAGCTCAGATAACTCAAGCACTTTTATCATAAGATTATGGATAGAGCCGTACTTTTCTTCCATCAGTTAAATGGAGGTTATTTTATCAGAGGACTGTTTTGTTTTAACTGGTTCATATCCTTAAATATATTCCTGGAAAGAAGATGAAGTAATTTATTTTCTGGGATTGTACCAAGAAAATATTCCAAACTATTCTGTATTTACGTAGGAGTTATTTAATTAGCATGACTACCATACAATTTCTCATTCTGGTTAAGAAAAATTTCCTTAATAAATCCAACTGCTTCAGAAGTAATCATTGATTATTGATCAAAACAAAGATTCCTTCCTTGTTGCAGAATACAGACACTCTGAGAGAGTAGGGGGATTTGGAACCCTGTGTCACAGCTACAGGAGACCTTAAAAGCTGCAGCAGTAAGAGACTGGGTGCTACTGGGGAGACTGAGTGAAGCATGCTGTTCTACTCACAGAATAGGATCCAATCCATAGCACCACCATCTGTGGAGAAAAGCTGGATGTGTTGCAAATTAATAGACAAAGTCAGAAATAAGATTTTTGAAGAGATAGCACATGTAAAAATCAAAGCATGGAACAGTAAATTCTTAGAAAACTGAGTTTATATAGACTTGATTGAGGAATTAGATATTTTCTGCAAAAATGAAATCTCCTTTCTACTTTCTACTGCATAAGGATTATTAAATAACTATTATGAAACACACTTGTGCTTTCTTTAGTATTTCATATTTAACATAAAGCTAGGTTTGTGATATAGCTTTAAAAAGGATCAAGTCATAAGTGTGGCAAATAAAACATCACCAGCTATCTATGAAACAGAGGAGGAAGAAGAGATAGAAATGAAGAGAGGAGTGAGAGAGGGATTTCTTCCAGGGCACAGACCAAGCCAGGCATGATAGTCTATGACTTAATAAACATTCTTGTTTGTTCTTTGAAATTCCATATGATGCATTTTAATTATATCCATTCCCTTACCTAGCTCTTCTAGTTCACCCTGATTCCCTACTCATTCAGTCTTAAAGTCTGTCTTTTGTTATTTTACACTCATCAAATTTTGATGAGTGTATATTCATATTTTCTTAGGTGTATAGTTTTCTGATGGAGTGTAGCTAACCTACACTTATGTTCCTGGACAAAACTGACCCACCCTCCCTACAACAATATGTTACCAATCTTCAGCTAAGGGTAGGCCTTCATACCTATCTCTTCTCTCCATGCTGAGATTTGGTTTAGCTTGAGCCTGCACAGATCTAGTCCCTGCTGTCACAGCCAGCCATTGTTAGTTCAAATGTACAGTCCTCCTGCTGGGTTCAAAGGAAACTAGCATGGTCATCCTTTCTCCCCTGTCTTTACCAAGATCACTGATCCTTTGGAGGAGGGTTGTGATACAGATGTCCCTTTTAAGATTAAGCATTCCAGAGTCTCTTACTAATAGTGCTATTAGGTGCTATTTATGCTAAATAGGAGAAAATTAATCAGTGTTATCCAGCTGTGGACTCTAAAAGGTACTACAATCACATACCTGACAAAACCAGCCCATTAGTACAATAGGGACATGAACATCATGTGAGTAACTGGTCACTTTCTGATTAGATTTAAACCCTGCACACAAGACAAAGCTTACACCTGTCACCATTAGAGGTCAAGAGTCTAGACAGATAATAAGAACTATGAGATAAACTACTGTTATAATTTCTTAAATGGACATAGTATCAAAGAGAAAAACAAAGTATTTTATGTTTAAATTGTGATCTCAATTTCTGAGAATATAATATGACTACATCAATCTCTCTTTCCCTTTCTTCACTTCAAACCTTCTTATATTCTCCTCTTTCAAATTCAAGGCCTCTTTTTCTATTAATTGTTATTATACACACACACACACACACACACACACACACACACACACACACACACACTGTGTATTCTTAAATGATAAATAAAACCTGCTCAGTCTATATAGTATTACTTGTATGTATGTTTTCAGGAATGACCATTTTTTTTTATATAACCAATTGGTGTGCTCTTCTCTGCAGAAGAAATTTTATTCCACTCTTAGTATTTCTTATTTGCTTGTAGTTCTTTGTGTAGAGGTGGCCCTCCTGACTTTTCACTTCTCCACTTTAGTATGCCTATTGATCAGTCATCTTCTTCAGCTCATGCTGAGGCAGTCATGTTGATGAAACTTTGTGAGTTTTGTTTATACGTTTCCTAGGAGACCTAAACACACACACACACACACACACACACACACACACACACACACACACCCTTCATGTTTATAACTGTTTTAGTCATTTACCCTCTCTTTTGCAATGATTCCTGAATCTTAGGTGTAGGACATGTGTTAAAGATGTCTCAGCTGGGACTGGGGTCTACAACTCTATTTTCATTGGTTGTGGTTTTCTGTAGTGGTCTCCATCTGTTTCAAAGAGAAATTTCTTTAGTAAAGACTAAATTTCTTTAGGTGAGTAATAAACTCATATCTGTGTATAAGGATAAATATTTAGAATTTAGTTTAGATTTTTTCTGGGATAATAAGTTGGTGGTCTTAGGTTTTCCTTTCCGATCTATAACTTCACTATCCCTGGGCAGTTGGCTAGGTTTCCAGTACTAGTATGATTTTCCTCTTGTTGATCAGATCTTAAGTCCAATTAGGGAACTGTTGATACCAAAATCATGAGTGTCACTACTTTGCTCTTAGAATTATTGTACCATGCTTGTCATTGTGGTTCATGACATAGGTACGTAGAACTCTTGGTTGCTGTCTTTCTTTGTTAGTGTACATTGTACCTTTTAGTTGCATGAAAGCTAGTCCCCAGTGAGGGGTTATTCAGATCAGTTACATGGTGTCTTCAGCAATAAGGTCATACTATCCACCTCTGGAGGTGAATCATTGGTAATAGCTATAGCCTATATATTTTGGAAGTCTTTTGGACAAACTTTCCCACTCAAAAGAGAGCTTCTCGGGCCCACTCATGGGGTTTGTCGGATGGTCTATGGATCTTGGGAAGACAGTGTCAGCCCAAATGGGAAAATTTCATTAAATTATATATGTATATTTATGTACTAATTTGCATTTATTGTAGGTACTTTTAGTTATATAGTGACTAGCAAGATTCCTTATGCTTTTTAAGATATCCTTCCTGTAATTTTACCCCATCTGCTCTTCTATATAATATACTCCTTTCATCTCTAATTAGAACCCTCCCCAGTTTTTTTCCATTTCCACAGAGTACTTGTATCCTACTATCCCCTCTCTATTGCTTCTTGACATATGCTTACATGTCTCAACATCCTACTGCACAAATACTTTCTGAGGGATGTTTCAAGTGAGCTGTGGCTCCTAACTCCAAATCTTCAGATGTGAATATAGAACATGGAGTAATGGCAGAAACCTCTGTCTTATTGTCACTTTGGATGACCTTGAACTTATGATCCTTCTGCTTCCACCTCCTTAGTGCTAAGGTTACAGAAGGATAAGCAAGCAATTTAACCACCAAGGTACATCACTCACTCTGTTTCAATTATTTAGAAGACAATTTGGAGTTTTATGTAGCTCAGAATGTACCCGTAAGTTTTCACAATCTTTTCCTATAATAGCTTCACATGAAGGCAATCTGAATTGCTGGATTTCCAGGTACTTCAGAGAGAAATTAAAATAGTTATACACGTGAACAATATCATTCCTACTTTCTAACAATGACATAAGAAGTGACTGCTGAGGGCTATAACTAACCTTTCAATTTACTTACTTCCCATGGTTCCATCTGGCTTGTTGCTCTTCTGATTTTCATTTCAAAGTAATAAATTGTTTCTTTTTTTGATTATTCTCTTGGGAGCAGTGAAAATTTAAATTTAACAGACTGAGCTACAGAAAAACAATGATGAAAAACACATCATCCTCTGGCAAAATAAACTCACACCTTCATCCAAGACTCCCTGTTAAAGGAAATATCTATAGCTGTCATCTTTAATTTTTTACACCAAACCAAGTGTTGCCTGCTGGACAGCTCAGGGGAACAGCAGGGTGGCTAAGCACCTGGTTCAGTAAAACTTTGGTTCTCTTTTTACCTCACATATCTGGTAATGTCTTTTCATGCTCTTCTTCAATTTCCATGAAGGCACAAAGAAATAGAGCTCCTTAGAATGCACTGAAAGAATGTTTAAGGATCCCATATAACAGGGCCTCATTAGATGCTTCCCAGTATCAAAAATGGAGTAACTATAACAGAAGAAACTGGGTGGGCAACAAATGAGAATTAAATAGATCAATTTAGACTGTGGGTAAGAACACGAAATTGATCTTTAATAACATTCAAAATGTTTTAAGAATTGTTTAAGTTCTTATCTGAGTCTATCCAGTTTCACTATTGCATGATTTATACTACATTCTATGGAGAAGTGAGCCAGTTAAGAAAATTTCCCAGGGGATGTATCTAAGGAAATGATTGCTTAAAATTAGTCTTTTCTACCTACCATTATTTGAGAATAATACACTGACAATAAAGGTAATCTTTTTTTAAAATTTGTCGTCTGGTAGTGTCAAAGCAAACAACATTGGCATAATGCTTATTATTTATTCAATTGCTATTTAGCTTAAACTGTCAAATAAGATTAGCTCCATTTCAACATCACTTTCTGGTATTCTATATTGTTTAACATTCGCATCTGCACACTTTATTTACTTTCTGTACCGAATCTCTCAGTTCTTTTACTTCAAATACTGGCTGCCACAACTTAAACCAGCAATATTCCTTCTTTCTCTTCCTATTTTCAATAACCCACCATAAAAAATGTCTGCTGTTGTGGTGGTCAGTATTGATTGTCAAGTTGACATGATCTAAAACCACTTAAGATACAAGCTTGGGAGCCTGTTTGTAAGGGATTTTATAAATTGGGTTCATTGAGGTGGAAAAGGCCAACCTAAATGTGGGCCTTGGACTGAATATAAAGAAGAGTATTTGTTGAATTCTGGAATTAATTTCCCTTCTGCACCCTTTCTTCTGGAAGTTGTTTTTGTCACAATAATAAGAAACAGGTGCACTTCACCTTCTAAGTGCCACTGAATGCAATCCCGCAGCAAATTTTCTAGCCCAATACTCTTTGGTGACACTATTTGTTCTCTGAAGGCTTTACCTTTTTAGCCTCTGGTGTTGGCCCTTAAGGGATTCCTTATAGAGATTCTGGCCCTACCACTTATGACCTATCCTTAATAGTCTTCTGCAAACTTGGACCAAGCCTATTGTGTATCCTCATTCTTACATCTGACATGGCTACAAAAACTCAGTACTACATGGGTATTGTTGCTAGTTTCTATGGGTGCATCAAAATGTAGTCTTGTCTCTTGCACTGCAGGTGTAGTGATCTCTGTAAAGCTTAGAAGCTGAGCCTCTGAAAAACAGTTCATTAAGCCGTTATTCATAACCAGTCATCTCCTTTATATGAACTCTGAGTTCAAATTATGACTTTTCAAATGATTTGTATTTTCACAAGTTAGAGCATTCCATGAATAGGATATTGTAGTCAAGACAATCTTTCTTCTTATCTCAGAACAGTTTGTATTGTTATTCATTAATAATGCTAATCTCTTTAAGAATTGCAGCTTTCTCTCTTGCAGCCTTCTTGTTAGCAGTTTCAAACCTGTTCTGAAGCTACTGTGCTTGTCAAGGTGCACATGTTTTAAATCTTCCTACCTCATTCATTCTTCCACACAAAAGTGCTGGACAACTTAGAAAACACAGACTATGACCGAGCCTCATTGCTATCTGTTTTAAAGTCCCTATGTCTAAAAAGTTATTCAACTTACTGAAGTTCTCAAGGCACTGGCAGAGTATAGCCAGATATTTTTGCCAGAATATAGTACAACTATTGTCTGGTTGAATACCTGAGACAGTGCTTGTTCATTCTAAAACTTGGGCTTCTCTAGATCAAACTCCCCTTCCCAATTCTTCCTCCAAATTCTTAAGTCATCTGGTCACGTTTATCATAGCAACAAACCCACTCCTTAGTACTTACTCATACCAGTTACTTTTGTCATTGGTGTGAATACACTTCAAGTGAAACTTAATGAAGGAAGCATTCATTTTGGCTCACAATTGAGTTTAAATGTTCATCGTGGTGTGAAAGCTGGGTGGCAAGAACACAAGAAAACTGGTCTCATTGAGTCTGGAGTCAGGAAACTGAATGATCAGTACAGGAGCATTCTTTGATCCCTGCTTTTATTTAGTTTGGAACCTAGCTTATGTGATGGTGCTGCCCACATTCAGAGACTTACAGCCTTGGGTAAAGCTTTAGGGAGTCAAGGGCACACCACATGGTGAGTTTCCAAGGTGATATTTAATTTAGTCAAGATGACTATTAAGCATCACAACCCCATAGTCAATTTTTATAATTAATTTTTTTTGCATTATCATCTTTTTTTTTTTTGTAGTGTTCCAAAGTTATTCTTCTCTAAGTGTTTTTAACATGACTGGGCTATGAATCATGTTCAGTTTTAAATTATTACTCTTTAATTTGTATTTCATTATTTATACTGTCATTTCAAATGAAGACATTTTACAAAGCCTTGATTTTACTTTGAAAATATATTATTCTATATTCTTATACTTTGTTTCCCCATTTAAATGTTGTAACCTCAATTTTTTCTTGGGATACTATATATTACTTTTCTCCCTGTGATTGTGTTTAAGCAGAATCTCTTTTTGTTCTCTTCATTTTATTGAAAGCATTAGGAGATGCCACGGTGCAATACCTTCACCTTTTTGTTCCTGGGTGTTTCATACATGAATTGTATCCAAGTTATATAACCGTTCCTTTCTGATTCAGAAAATTCCTGTGCTCAGCCCTCCACGCCTCCTTTACAATTTTCTATGATGTGTCCTTCAAGGTAGCAGTCACAATGTCACTTGGTTGTGCTGGTAGCATAGCATCTGATATCTTCCTCTGAGGACACAACAAATATGAGTCTCTTGTTTCCTTCAGAGGTAAGAAAGACATTCTGCAAGATGCTGCAGTGCAGTGTGTTTCCAATGATCTGAGGAATGGATGGTAAGATATGTCATATTTCCTCAAAGAATTCTGCCTGCCTTGCCCCTCTCCCCTTTCTCTCGTCCACTTTCTCTTTCTCTCTTCTGGTATCATTTGGGCCCTGATAGAAATTACTGAGGTTCTAGTCGTGGGTTTTCTTTTTCTCTCTGTGCTTTGTTTTGCATTTGTTTCTTTTTCTTTAGAGAAGGTTATCAGAAAATAATAAATACTTTCCTGGCATGATATTACATTTTCTTGTTTTATGATGTCAAAGTGATGTGCTTACCTCTGAATTATGGTATCATTAGAATCAGTGGGCTACATCTTTGTCAGACATGTGATTTACTCAGTTTTAATTTTATGCTTTTAAAGTTAAAATAATGGTAGCATAATGCTTGACCCTCAAATCAGAACAGACTTGAAAATAATTTGACAAATATGTTTGCGTATTAACTGGAAAAGTAATAGTATGAAACAGCAGTAATATCACCAGGAGATAAGACTGTGTAGTTTTCTTCTGCTAAAAGATCAGTTTGGCTAGGGAAATGACATAGTAGTTAAAGGCACTTGCAACTGTTACAGAGGACTCTGGTTCAATCCTATAACTTTTCATTAAAGGAAGAGAACAATCTAAATATGTTGAATCATAGATCATTTAAAGAAGAATAAAATTAAATGTCACACAATGCTGTTTTATATTAATTTATAAATGTTATGCAATTCTAGCCTTATGAAAATCAATTTTATATTGATTTTCCACTTATTTTTAAACTGACTCTGAACAATTTTAAGGGAAATGGGAATAACAAGTTCTATCAGAGATTAAGGTTTTTTTTTTTTTTTGGTATAACTATGATGCTTAAAACCATGAAATTTGTTTGAGTAAATATTTTTGTTGTTCTAATGTACAGTTCATTTAAAATATCCATTGTTTTTGATGTGACTTAGATGCCCCCTTATTTGCCTGTATAAGAACATATTCAGAACTTTCAAATTCTTATTCTTCATGGAATAAATTATTAGTTGGACAATCTTGATACCACTGCTCAGTAATAGGAAATTCTCTTTTAAACAAACTTAGCTATAATGTTCTTCCTACGTGCCCCTTAACGTTGATCCAACCTCAGACTTTGGCAGCCAATAGCCTTCTTAATGTTAGCAGGGAAAGATGCAAGTCACAAACCCATCTCCTCATTTTCCATGCATTCCAAAAGATATTAGGCACAGAAATTAGTAGAAACAAATGGCTTGATTTACTGTTTAGTCAAATGGATGTTGAAGGGAAAACAAAAGTCTGATTTCTTCTCCACTACCTCCATGACCACCTGTCAGGTATGGTTTTATTCCTGTAAAGTGACACCGCTGCCAAGGCAACTTACAAAAGAAAGCATTTAATTTCCGGCTTCCTTAAAGTTTCAGAAAGTTAGTTTACGATCATCATGGGGTCGGGCAGAGGACATGGCAGCAAACATGTATGACACTGAAACAGTAGCTGAGAGCTTGTATCTGTTTCATAAATTGCAGACACAGAGAGAGCCAGCCTGGGTCTGGCATGGGCTTTTAAAACAATAAAGCTCACCCAATGTGTCACACCTGCTCCATTCTTCTTAATCCTTCCTAAAGACTCTGCCAACCTGTAACCAAACTCAAATATATGAGCCTATGGGGGCTATTCTAATTCAAATCACCACATCACCATTTGGTTTTTGATAGTTATTGTTAGACATGGTTCAGAATTCAGAGGGTATCCACTGAGATTTCCAAGCTCTTGTATCTCAGAACAAAGAACTGAATCAGTGATACATGGATACTTAGAGGATGCCGTGTGTATACTAATCAATTATATATATATCTTTGTGTAGACCAATCAATTCTTTGGACTACAGGAATAGAATGTATCTACTTAAAGTACATGGCTGGGGATAAGGATGAGATGACTTGAGATGGAAAATATCTAGCAGACATGTTAAGCAATTGAAGTAAGAATGTCAACAAATAAAAATGCCGAATGTTATAAAGATGATCCATGTACAGAAAATATGACACTATCTATTTGGCCAAAGGGGAAGGTATCTAGAATAAAGTAATACTTCATTAATCTTGAATACAGAATTGCTACGCAGCAATGTACAATACACTTTTATTTCTTACTGTCAGCTTTGTGGAGATTGTGCAACCATGTTGAGTTTTCTCAAAATGCCTGGGTAGTGAACTATTGCAATCGTTTTCTGTTTTCTGTTTAGGGAAAGTCTTTTAACAAGAACAGGAATGGTTAAAGACTGATAGGCAAAACTACACAGTTCAAATATAATAAGACTTTGTTTAGCTAGGCTCTTAAATCAAAGTACCAAAGACATGCCATGTGCCTGAGGCCAAAGTAATGGTTTAAGGAATTGTACTTCTTGTATATCATGGAAACATTAAAGAATCCATATGTATCTCATTGGGAAGTGATCTCTTCTCTTGCAATGTGCTCAGAGTAGAAAGCATATTTGCTATGTTCCAAGTCATATATTAAATGGATTGAGGTCATAGAAAATGAGCTCTTCCTCATAATCAACATCTTGCCAAAAGAGGCACTGAAACTGCTGGAATTTCATTACTGCTCAGAAAAAAATGGAGTCTGAGTTGAATCTCTATCTTTGGGTAGATTCATAATGTTTTAAATACCAAAGAAACATACATTTGCAACCCTGAGAGAACCTTCCTGGTGCAGAATAAAGACTTGCTATTGTCGCTTTCTTTAGAGTTAGTATAGGGTCTGGAGCAATGGTTCAGCAGTTAAGAGCACTGACTGCTCTTCCAGAGGTCCTGAGTTTAATTCCCAGCAACCATAGGGTAGCTCACAATGATCTATGATTGTATTTGATGCCATCTTCTGGCATTCAAGTGTATATACAAATAAAGCACTCATAAACATAAAATACATAAATAAACCTTAAAAAATAGTTAATACAAACAGGCCTGTCAAATTTCTAAGCAAGAAAATAGCAATCAGAAAAGCCATCTATTTTTGGAACTTTTAAACACAGTATAAAGTCAACTTACAAAATATTCATTGGTATGACAGTCACTTTGGTCATTATTCACTCTCACTCCTTGGACGTGTTTAACTTCACAATGGTCTCTCTCCATTGTCCACTCATGAATACAAATTATTGTCTTTAGCAATGGTCCATATGGGGATTGGATACTCTTACCCTGGAGAAGTCACCTGAGCCTTATAACAAATGCCTTTACCTCTCTGTTGAGTGATTTTTATTTCTTGTCTGAATTCTGAATAACTGACTTTTATTGTCATCACCATGAATGCTAAGAAAGATGCTGTAATGCACGTGACAGCTCCTAGCAATAAAAAATTACATGTCTCAAATGTTAATAATGCTGAGGTTAAGAAACACAAATGTACAGAACCAGACTTAGGTAAATGAAGTAACTTTCTCAGAGTATTGCAGCTTAGAAAAATGAAGCAAATATTCTAGTAAACTATATTTGAATATAACAATATACCCTGAGTAATCTCCTTGAAATTACCTTTTGTACCCCTTTAAGTTTGTAGAGGTGAAAAAATGTGGGACCATCAAAGTTGCAGTATAGCTACTAAAGGAATTACTGAAGGGAATTAAGTAAATAATGACTGGAATCTAGAACAAAAGGCCATTGAGATGAGGATATTGATTAGCAAGGCTGCATGTTCCAATCACTGCAGTATTGAGAATGTTATCTTATTAGTTTGAGAAAATGTGAACTAGTTATCAATGTCATTAACCAACACTGTTGAGATGACAGTATAAGTGGGTAAAAGGAAGACCAGTGAGTTTTAAAATTATGGTTAATTCTTATGATACTGCCTTTGAGATGGGAGTAGTATTATTGGATTATTGGGTACTTTCTACTTTACATAATTAAAATAGGTAAAATTTTTATCAAAAAATTGTGTTTTTGAGCTAAGACAATGAGTCCTACAACATTCACTTCAATCCCTTTGGTTTATATGAAGTTGATAAGGAGGGCTCATAGTAGGTCTAAAGATAATCAGGAAGGAATAATTCTTTAGGCAACAGTAGTTTTTGATCAGGGTCCATGTTTCTTCATTATTTTGCATGAGTTGTCACTCCCATAATCTGTTTTTAATTTCTCACCTATTAAAATGTAATACTCTTGATTATTATAAAACTATATGTAAGCCACATTACTAAATTGAGTCTCAAGTCTCACCTAAGAGTACCAGGGATTTGAACAACATATCATAGGACTTTGAGAGTTAGTCTCTTGCCTTGATTACCTTTTGAGCACAGTTCATAGTTAGCTGTATTATACACATGCTATGTATTTATAAGTGTACTAATGAATGTAAAGATTTAATAATGAAAGTTAGTGGCCATGATCTTGGGGGAATTGTTGCAGGTCCACTCTTCTTACAAAGCTATTTACATCTATAGACTTTGACAGCCATTCTACAGCTAATTTTAAAGACAATCACCTATTCAATGTTCCTCCTAACCCTTGGAATTTCTATTATTTCTCTTGCTTCTGTCAAGCTGTGTTTGTTCAAAATAAAGCCCTTTATTCAAGGTTATAAGGAACCAGACAAACATTCCTTAACAAGTTAGACTTTCTTTTTTTCACATGATCTTGAAGAAATGGTACTCATGTGTTTGTGTGTTTGTATACACATGCATATGTATACATACAATACAATCGTGTGTGTGTGCATGTGTGTATATTTCCTCCATCAGACCACTTTGTTTTCTTTGTTGGGTAAATACTAATGTTTTATGAATTGTCCACATTGTGTTCCTTTCTGGCTACAACAACACTTTCTACCTCTTTTAATCTTGTATTTTTAATCTTGTATTTTTTAATCTCTGTAATATCTTTTTGCTCACCGAGGGATGAACCTGATATTTGGGAGCAGTTTGAAATTTTAAACTGTGAAATATTTGTCTATGGAAGAACAGACTGTGAGAAGAAAATCTAAACTATTGTTGGCTTTTTAAAAATTACTTGAAATGGTATAATGTAACACATATTACCTGGTACTCTTCTGAAAAATGTATGACATATAAAATATTTATTATTTAGGGAAAACTAATTATCAGTCTTTCCCAGATATGAACTGTGTGAGCTACAATAAAAGATAGCCTGACAAGATATGCCAACTTGGATATAGTAACACAAATATTATGGCACATCCAACTACTTTCTGATTATGTCTAATTAAGGCCTGCCCCATGAGATGGACTCAGGCCTGGCACTGTTAACTGGAACACGAACTGGTAGCTAGATAAGTCATAAGGCTTAGGGAGGGAACTATGACTAACTATAACTAACATAGTAATGGTAAAACTCTATATTCACTAATCAGTGCATCAGCATATGAAAATCATGACATTTTGCAAATTTAATATCTACATCAATAAATTAAAATCATCATATATTTAATGCTTTATTGAATCTGAATCTACTTGAATTGTTTTAACTAAATATTTATAAAGCAAATTTGTTGTTTCCTATGGCATGATTGCAAGGACGTAGAAATCATGTGTTTCCTACACATTTGTTGAATGCTGATTCCTTCTAACGTGCTTAACTGGTTTAAGATTTTGTAGTATTTTATCCTATTAATAGCTTTAAAACATCAAACATGCTTTTTATGCTTTTTATCAATATTTGTAAAGCATCTTAAGTTGAGATGTGATCTCTAATGATGGAATTAGACCAATTCTTGATGTATTTATGACTTCAAAATCAGCTTACCTTATCTACTTTTTTTTTGAGAAAAGCTATTTAGCTACAAAAGAATCAAGCAGCTTGAAGATTACCAAACACTATGTGTTCTTTCAGTAATATAGCTTAATGTGTTCCTATTGAGGAGGGAAGAAATTTTCTCTGAGACATAACCAGCCACCAACAAAGTACAAATATGAAACATAAGACTTTGTAAGTCATTCATTTCATTTCACTTGTATTCTTTATATTCACATGCATAGCTTAATACGATTGAGTCGAGGAGGGAAAGAGTAAAATTGCTTTGAGCCAGTTTCATAGTTTCTGGTCATTTTCTAAATTTGATGCACTAAATCACCACAGTTTTCATGTTTATCATACTTAAGGAATAAAAATAAGATACACAGTATGTGAATATTTCCACTGATTGTGAATGGTGCCTCGTCGAATCAATCTATTTGAACAGTGGCCTATTTTTATCTTAAAATGGGTGCATTAAGTAAATATTTGTTTATTATTGGAAGTGTTAAAAAGTCAATGATGTTAAAAAGTCAAATGATGGTTGGATGTTATAAGGACTAGCTCCTGAACATGACTGGCACACCAGCATTGACACCACAATGGGACAACTGAAGATGAAGTGTTACCATCAAGCTGAAATGTTTTGCTCTGAACTTCTGAGAGATAAATTTCCCAAATAGACCAGTTTCTTTTGTCATGTTTCTGAAGTTACTCTTAAAGAATAATCTGGAATTTGGCTGTGTTCCATTCCATTTTTTTTGTAAGGCAAGTTACTAGAACAACCAATACACTCCTCCAGTCTACTTTCCTTAGCCTTTCTTCACTTATGAAGCCAATTTCATTTCAGTAAATTGACACAAGGAATGAGAGACAAATGGCACAAGCCAAAGCTCTGTCATCTGGTACCCATAATGAATCCTTTATACATAGTCAACTGTATTGTTGTTTCTAAGGGGCAAGAAGAGATGACATATTCAACTTAAGTATGCCAATCTACCAGCAAAGATATCCACTTTTAACGAGAGACGTTGTAACTTCTATCCAGTGTGAGAATGTAGAAAAATAGAAAAGAATGTATATAAATAATATAAATGAACATTAAAATTATTTTGAAAAAGAAAAATTATTAGCTCAAACTTTAATATCAGTGATAAATTAATGCAGCAGATTTATGAAGAGAGATAAATACTCTGAACTGTATGTCTGAGTTGGGTATTCTAGAGTTGATTTTCTCTGTCATTCTCTATTAATACAAGTATCATCAGAGAATAATTTCATAAAATATAAAAGAAATAAAATATTCATGGTCTCTTGCACGTATGTAACAAAATTATCATCTGTATGTATGTCCTTCAAAGGCAGAAGAGATGAGTTAGGATTCTAGACCAAATATTTAAGAAAATAGGAACATGGGATGTATTCTTCAAAGGCACACTGTTGGAGCTGGAAAATAATGTCTCTTCATGGCAGATGCTTGCCACTTCTTCCAAATCCAGCAGTCTCTGATTGAGGCGCATTAAAACCTATCACTGTCTGTCGCCTTGGAGTGTGTGACATCATGCAATCAGGACACAATGATGCCAGATGTATTTTGACTCCTGAATAGTCCGTATAATTAGATTTGGCATGAATTATCAAAAAATATCTCCTCTCACACTGACAAAGGAAACAAATCTGATATTTTAATGAAGCTCATTCTGAACTCTCAAATATTATTCACATTGATAAAAATGTAATTTGATTAGGTTTAAACATACTCAGTTCAGTCTTTTCAATACATCTTTCAAAAGCATTTAAATCTAAACTTATAAGTCAATATCCGAAAATTGAATACATGAAAATGTTCTGGATCATGTTAAACTAAGGAATCATAACTTTCTTTCTACTTTATTGTTTATAAAAACAATTACCCAAACAGATCAACATATAGCTGTTTTCTTCAACCAGAATTTTTGAACAAAAATTGAAAAAGAGTTGAGATGTACAGAAGGAATTTGGAAATTTTTGGATACATTTGAACCTTGAAGTTCAGAAACCTCTAAACATCTCATCACAGTTATTATTTTTCTATAAAAACATCACAGCAATAGGTTACTCCACTTAAGAACATATGTGGCTTTATACACACCCACAGAGCTTCACTGGTGTTATGTTATTTTCTCAAAAATCAAACTTTCTTGGATGTCTCTGCAGAAATTTGAGCAACATTGTTCATGCTGACTTTCTTAAGCTGAAAGATGTGACTGCTGGGTCTTACACACAACGAGAAGAATGCCAAGAACAACTTGCTGAGTATCTGTCAAGTCAGACTGAACCTAGGGCAGTGCCCAGAATGAAAGAAAAAAAAATGTTCTAAATGTCAGGACAACACTTAACAACAGTTAACTGCAATGGGCTTAAAATTAACTTTTAATATGCAAAATAAACACTTAAGTTTTTATCAGTCATGAAAGAGTCTGCCTTTCTAGTCTCTCAGAAATTAAATGAATATAGATAACTTAATTAGAAGCAAGATACTTAGGAGAAGGTTGTGGTACAATAATAATGTTAGAGTACAGTTTAAGAGATGTTTTCATAAATTTATGCTTAAAATTACTGAAAATATCTTCAGATACTTAAAACCCAGAAAACAATTTTAGCTAAATGCACAGCAAATGCATCTTAATATATTCAGTACATGAGAGAGTAATGATTTCTCTAGTGTTAAAATCAATAGAAAACATCTATGCTGTAATTGAAATAAGATTTTATGTCATTACATAGAAATGGGAGTGCCATTTTCAGTCTCTAGAAGGGACAGCAATGCCGTCACTGTTGTTTTGTTTTTGGCGCTGTTGCTCTTTGTTTATTTGTTTTTCATTACACTAACAAAGGACAAGTGACAAATATTTTAAAACTACATATGTGAAATGAAAATAAATATCACCAAAGTGTTTCTTTTAGGTAACTGTTTCCCAACAGGGAGGGGACCGATAAGACACAAGACAGCTAACAAATTAAAACACTGATAATTTTTGGGAAAATATCAAGATGATCTCAAATAGATTTATTAATGAAAGGAGTTATAAAGATGTCATCATATAACAAATACTGGGGTTTTCTCATGTTTCATCGATTCAATGATTTTGAGAAATATTTCTTCTATCCAGGCCTTCTAGCTTTATTATATTTTTCATGTCTATCATTTCCATGTTTTTTTTTAATTTCCCATGTGATCCAAATTGTAATAAAATGTTGTCCTCTCGATTTGCCAGTGTATTATTGAACACGACAAGAGCACAGCACACATTGTGTTGTAACTTGAAAAGATGTAGTTATAGAAGTACAGAAGCAGAAGGAAAAATTTGGAGGAAGTTTTAACAAGCATAATTTTAAAGATCACATCTGTTATATATTTTTCTACAGAACTTTATGACTAGTAATTCTTTATTACTAGAATATAAAAGTAGCATCATAAAATTATTATTAAAATTAGTAGCAGAATAAATGTTAAGTAGTGTTAATCGTTAATACAATTGAGTTAAAACATAAGCACATGAACAACACACCTTTAACTTATTCCATAATATAAGCTATCTTAATATCTAGTAATCACATGAAAATCTAAGTCTAACACCATAATATATTTTGGTATTTTGTGTGTGGTGCATAATAAATGTTTTCTTTCCTCATTTTATTTAGTAAACAAGGTATCACAACCAATAATTTGCTAAAAGTGTTGTAATTTTAAATACGGACAGAAATGGCTCCAAATTTTATATCATATTTGATACTGAAAACTTTAAGTCATATCTTAAATTTTTGGACATGAAGTATTTACTTTAATATTGCTCGTATTATTAAAACCTAAAACATATATGCAGAAGATTTCTGTCTCTGAAGAACAAATCAACATTGCGAGAAATTTTGTCATTGCACAGATGATGAGCATGTACTAATTTTAGTAGGAGAATTAACATATTGAAAGGAAATATATATATATGTATTTATGGTGTTAGACTTAGATTTTCAAAATTTCTAATATATATTTATACTATTGTGATATGAAAATACTAGATTTAATGAAACCTCAGTCATATAATATAAAAGTGGAGATGCCAAAAGAAAATGCTTAACATATCCTTTTATAATTTAGTAAAAAGCAGTGTGTACCTCTTTATATACAGTTGGACATTGTTAGTACTTAAGGTGAATGGAAAGGAGGGATGGGAAGATATTAGTGAAAAACGACTGAAGTTTTCCTCACGGGATGGGTAGTCCATGCAGTATTAGTTCTTCAAAGTCATTTCCTCAAATCTCCTTTTATTAATTAGGAGTTTAGCAAAAATAAGACTGACTAAGATTAGTCATGTATCTGCAAAACCTAAGTAACAAATAAATGGGTATCTCCTGTCTGTAGGGAAAGCTGGCTGCTGTTGAGTGTCCAAATGCAAAGACTTTCCAGCAGTGGAGATACGTGTTCCTCAAAGGAAGAAAATATAAGGCATGATTTGTTCTAACACAGACCTTTCACACTGTCAGAAGTATGAGGAATCCTTACTCATTCTAATTATGCACAAGAGAAATAGACTGGTAAAACTTATCTTCTTTAATGTGTTCCGTAAGTTATTGTTTAAGATGATTTGAAACCATTGATGTATTTTGATAGTGGAAAAAATCCACAAACATATGCATATTCAAGATAAGTGCTCCAACAGACAAGACTTGAAGTGACTGATATGATGACTGCAATGTGTCTGTTTTCAGTGTTCTTTAAATGATTTCAATTAAAGTTTTAAAGTATCTAGGCAGCTTTGTTGTTCAGTTGACTAAATCTAGTTTCAAAGATCTCTCAGCGGTTAAGAGGACCCAGGTTCCATTCCCTGACACACATGTAGGGGCTCACATGCTACTGTAACTCCAGTTTCATGGGATCTGTCTACTTTTATGGTCTCAGTGAAAAGCAATCACACATGTGATGCATAGACATACATGCAAGTAAAGTACATACACAAAAATTAATTAATTTTAAACTGTGAAATGCTCTGTGTAAAAGGTTTTTCTTTTAAATGCAGATACAGAGTTTGATGTTGATATGTAATCACTGAACGAAAAGTAAAATTTCTGAAACTTCTGAGTGATTCTTTGTGAGTGGAATACATTACTGCAGATCAGACCCTGGGCCTCTCACATTTGGCAAGTGTTCTATCACAATGCTGAATCTCCATCCCATAATAAAGTTCACTTTAAAGCATGCATGCATTCATACATATTACAAAATCAAAGTTTAATAAATCTCTTATTTTTAGTATTTTTTCACATAAAATTTCTGATAACTTACAGTATATTGTTGATGTTTGTATTAGCTACAGTTAGGATTTACTTATTGATATAATTGATGGTATGATTGGGAAGATTAGGGCTTTATCAAAAAAGACTTTTGAAAAAAGTTATTTGGTGTTTCTTAAACTCTTACACATTAACATGGCCAAATGAATTAATGTAGTCAATGTAATTAATTTTTAAAGTCTTATGCTAATTTGATCTAGAAACTTATACAATCTTATAATTTATGTTTAATTACTTACACACTTTAAACTATTGGGAATAGAGAGATGTTTTAACAGTTAGAGGACTTGTTTTTACAGAGGACCTGGGTTCTATTCTCAGCTCCTACATCCATAGAATGAAACTCACAATCATCTGTAATGTAACTTCAGTTCCAGAAGACACAATTCCCTCTTCTGGATCCTAAGGGTACCAGGTATGCATGTGGTACACAGAAATATATGCCTATCAATCACACATATAAAATAAAAACAATAATTATAAAATATTATTCTTTGAATGTGTATAAGGAATTTTTTACTTTCCACTGATACTATCAAAAGGCTTGAAATTTACTTTACCTATTTAGTGGCAGAATAAATAGTAGTAATAGATGCTTTCACATTCTAATAATAACTACAGACAATAATAACTACAGATAAAATTATTATGCTATTTTTTTCTTGTAGAAATAGATGGACTTGCCTGAAAAATTGATTATAGTAATGAAGTAGTTATGCATATAATTTCATGATTGGGTGGTAGAGGGTCACAAAAACATAAGAAAAATATTAAAGGATATCAGAATTATCAAACCTGAGAACCACTGGTCTAAGGACAACCTGGACTATATAAGTCCCTGTCTCTCAACAAATAAACAAACAACATCAACAAACCAAGAAGTGTTAGTCATGGTAACATACATGAAATAGCAAAACTAATATATAAAGTTGATGATTTTGAGTAGATTGTGTGTACTATGAAATTGTAGATTAGGGTAGAAGCTAGAGTTAAACAGGATGTTATTGTTTCTCTATTGAGTTCTCAGACTCACAGAAAGATTGACATGGTCTATTCAAACATATTTATTCCTCCTACTGACAATAATGTATTTCCATCGCCTCACAGCAGATAATATTAATGCCACCTTAAAGAAAACTGTGGATTTAAGTGATCAAGGTACTATTTGTTCAGGAAAATCCAGGTTGTATCAATTCTACCTGAAAATTTTGTCATTGCATAGATGAGTATGTATTAATTTTAATAAGAGAATTAACAAGAAATAAAAGGAAATTATCAAAGAGAAAACCAGCAGTCCTCCTAAAGGGACTTGCTATCTCTTACTAAAATGTAAAACATAGTTCCAGAAGCCACTTTTTAGATTAACCACTTTCCAATAATGTTTTAAAGTCAGATCTAAAGTTACATTATTGTGTAAAATAGCCATTAATTATAAATACATTTTTTACAAAAGCTTTATAATGGTAGAGTGCTAATTGATATTTAAAATTATGAGATGAAGATATATATAAAATGATTCAATGGATTTTAGAAAGAAGGGACTATAAACATTCATGATTTAGGAACAACCTAGGTTTTCAGGTATAGAAAGATAGAAAATAGTAGAAGTTATTATATTATGTTAGGTTACTTGATTTAATTAAGTTTAGTTAACTTTACTGAATGTATATTAAGTATTGTAAATACTGAAGAACATAGATCACCAATATATTAGTAACAAAACTCTCAATGATTAGCATATTCCTTTGATTTTTAGTGTTTGAGTGAAGTTTTCTTCCCAGTTTATATGCTGGACAGGAAGTATTGACGTTTATAAGAATCTACATAATTGGAGGAGACAGAAAATTTTGGAACAAAAAGCATGGAGTGAATTGAGTCCTATAGAACTAGTAGTCTTCTATACAAGTCAAGGATAGATATGATAGATTTTAGCATTGAACCTCACAATATTTAGGTTTTTTATTAATTTTTCAGACATATATATGCCTTTTAATTATACCTAATTTTCTCTGGGGATCTAAATTATACCTAATTCTCAGTCACGGATAATATGTAGATCCTACATCCATCAACCATAATGAAATTATCACATGCAGACAAATTAGCCATTTTCCATACAGATAAAATAAATACTTGGTTAGAAATTTTATCACATTATGTTTTTAAATTATATCGCATTTCATTATCACATAACAGACATTGTGATGGAAAAGAAATAGTACACAACTACATCCCTGTGTGAAGTGAGCACAACCTGTGTCACATGGTAAGGTAATGGTAGGGAGCAACAGGGCTCTCTGATCACCAAGACTGACTTGGCTATACCATAGCCAGGTGATATCAGGAGCCATCGTTCACCACAATTTATCTTGAACCCAGAGTTCTTTGATCTCTCTTTATCTTTCTCATTAGGTAAAGTCTCTCAGTTGGCCACAGAAATCACTAATATGACTAATGTAACTATTTAGCTTGTTATAAGAATCCCATCTTTGCCTCCCTAGCCTACCTCTGCAGACCTGGCTGTTAGTGGGTGTGGGTATCTGAACTACAGCTCACATACTCATTTCTTACAGGAAAATGCTCTGACCCTGGAGCCATGTCACTAGTCTAGATTCTCCAGTCACTATAATCTTAGTGACTAAAATCTTAGGTTTTCATGCTGGTTTCTCCACAGACCATTCACAAAATACTAACCACGTTATCCATGTAAGAACTATGTATTATAACATTCTCTGACATTATCCTAAGCTATTAAGTAGATCATTTGATCCTCCTTTAAAAACTCTCTGATGATTAATTTAGGAATGATGCTTCTGCTCCCAAATCCTCAAATTTCAATGACTTTCCACTGATGGACTTTAGAAAAATGGTTGGATCATTAAAATCATGGAATGATCTTTATTTTCTATTCTACATCTATGCCTGAAAATTCAGATCCAATTTAAAACCACCATCTGAGAAAAAGAAGGTGATTGATTTCAGTGGCTTTGAAAATAATTTTACTATGTTTCATTCTTTGGAATTCTGTTAATATTTTAACCCAAAATTCAGAATCTATCAGAAGTTACAAATAGTATTAGTCAAAAATCACAGATAATTTGCAGATGTTTTACTTATTTGCAGAGAGCATAATAAAAATGTAATATACTACAGAGAAACCATAAATTTATTAAATGACAGGACTTTAGCATAAACATCCTTTAAAAATATTATCTAAGATGTGAATAGTAATTTCCAATACACAGATAGCACAAGACAAATAAACAATGAAAGGACATATGAATGGGGTTTTGGAAATCAGATTTTTATCTTTTGAATTGTACTATTAGTAATTTTTAATATTGAGATGTAATATTGTTCCAGAAAGTTAACTGAGTTGATTGCTAAATTCACCACTTTATTTACAGCCAATTTTTGTTTCTTGAGAGAGACCCAGAAGGAAAGAATACTGTATCTTTCAGTATTTGAATGGTAAGTATCCAGTTCTGTGATTCAATAGGCACACACAATGATTTGGTTTTATTGTAACATCCAAGCATTTCTTCAGGGTTAATTATTAATGATCTTCATCACATCTGTGAATTCTCAGATCATTAAATGAGACAAAGAAATTATCCTGAGTGCACACCTGCTGCTACTTACATTTCAAAGGACCTATCATCTTAGAGCAAGGTCCAAAAATATTAATTTTCCATTTGGATGTGTTGTACCAGATAATGTAAGTAAGCTGTAAGTAAGATTACAAGTAAGCTTACAAGTAAGATAGAGCCCTAATCTTTTCACTTTTATGGAGTAAAGTTCAATTGCAAATAATGAAAATGTGATAACATTAATGTGGTTAATGCTGATGTCTCAAATCAATGTTGTATCTAGAGGCAGCTGTAGGTATCTTATTGAAACCCAAAGTAAATTGGGCCAGTTCCCCCAGCAGCATAAAATAGTAAGAACTTTGGAGACATTGGGTATATTTTAGGAGTGCAGCACTGAATTCCCTTTCTAAGAATTATGTCACCTTAATTCAGTAATTTGGTATGCCTCAGGGTTTGCATATATTTCAGAGATACTCTAATGAAGTGTGTGGGTATTCATTTAAACACAGAAGTCCCTCACGAATAAAAGGCATGTCTAATTCACGAGGAATGCTTCATTCTCAGAATGTTCTTAGCATCAATGCCAACATAGAACAGCTAGGTGAGATAAGTTATTAGGAACACACACAGATGGAATGGGCAAAATGTACTAAAGAAATCACTGAAAACCAGGTCACTTGCAAATGAATTAATAAGGATCCATACAGTTTACAAACTGTAGCAGCA
The DNA here is from genome assembly GCA_026225945.1 of Cricetomys ansorgei. Classification (NCBI taxonomy): domain Eukaryota; kingdom Metazoa; phylum Chordata; class Mammalia; order Rodentia; family Nesomyidae; genus Cricetomys; species Cricetomys ansorgei. Next base: position 7,806,092 of record JAMJFZ010001133.1, on the reverse strand, counting down.
GGGAGTGTCTCCCCTTTCTACCTCTTACTGCCATCTCTGGTTTGTATACACTCGCCACCACAATTGCAAAGTCTTTATACCCTAATAGTTTCTAGTAAGTCAAAAAAATTGCCATGCATAAAGGAGGAGTATAAAAATGGAAGTAATTTTATTGGCCTAATTTAGTAGTCCAAAATAAAACATTGAAAATTGTATGTTTTTGAAAATGAGGAAAGGACAGACTTTTATAAAATAAAGTCATTATATTTTTATTTATGACTATAATTTGGTTACAAACAACACTGACTAGCAAAATTGAGCATTTTAAACTGTCTTCATTCACTGCTAACTGCTTCTATACAGAATTTGCTTGCTTTTATTTTACATGGGACACATGCCTCAGTCTCGGTTTTACTGTAATTGTATATATTCTATATTTTACTTTCCAGAATAGAAGTAAGGAAAGCTCATCAAAAGAAGCTGAGCTTTAGAATTTGAGGACTACTTTGAAACTCTGTGCTGTCATTTCTTGCTTATTATTATCATTTATTATTGTCTATGTATTGTTGTATTATCATATTATTCATTATTATATTGCTTATATTTTTATTTATTATTATTTGTTATTATTTTGTTTATTATTATTGCTGCTATTATTTATATTGTGAGAATCATGATTTCTGATTCCATTTATTGGAGCTACATATGAATCTTTAGAGATCATGATTCTCTGTTATTATTGTGACTACTTTTATATTAATTGTAGAAAAATTAATTCTTGTCAATGTGGATGTTGAGAAGAAAACAAAATTTGCCACATTCTAATTGGAGTTTATGTTAAGGCATTAGATCATGTTACTATTCTCATTACTGGATTAAATGTGTTTTGATTGCAATTTTTAGCTAATTTCATGTTAAATTGTGCTTAAGATGTTTCAAAAAGTTGTTTGATTTTCTATGGTTCTAGAAAATAAAGCTTAAGTGAAACACCACCATGGGAAGCATATTAGTAACATGCATCCATTTTACACACATACACATATACAAAAAAGATGGTCCACAGGAACCATGTCCATCCAAAATGAAATTTTGACAAATATTTACCTTTAGAAATAAAATTTTATTAATAACAAATATTATACTATGGAGCTTTATGTACTCATATACTAATATGACAAAATGATATTAATTGGCAACATTTGTCTTTGAAGATAGTTGCTATATTTTGTGATTGGTGAGTATAGAATCCAGCAACTTGGATGCTCTGGGAAAGGATAACATTCAGGGCCTGTGTAATCCAGATGGAATACAGCACATGACTTTAAGTAAGGCACACACATTTAATCTCAGCTCCTGTGATGTAGAAGGAAGCAGACAGTTCAGAAATAGGCCATGGTTTTCAGTTAATGATTCTCAGTTCATGGCTCTCAATTAAGAGTTCACAATCAGCTCAGAGGTAAGAGAAAATGGAAGGAGATTGAGTCTAGTCATGCTAGTCAACTGAGAAGCAGAAAGACAGAGGTGAAGTGAAGTATAGAATGATTACATGCCTTCATTCCCAAGCATGAGAGTGAATCAGAGTGAAGACTTGGCAGAGTAACTTCTTAGATGAATCAGAATGAAGAGAAGGAAAAATGAAGAATTAGAGGAAGAGTTAGCAAAATGAGTCAGAGAGACTTCATGCCCAACACTTATGATATAAAAGCAGGCTCTCACCTCAGAGAATCAGGCAGTCAGAGAAACAGTCAGATAAGACAGAGAGACAATTTAGCAGAGGGAGTCTCTTTGTTAGACAGGAAAAGTGAGTTTTGGAGAGTCCGCTAACAGTGAGAATCAGGATGAAGCTCAGCAGAGCTGGTCAGTCAGTGAAGTTGCAGGAGTCAGTCACAGTCAGCCAGAAGGGTTCAGTCAGAAACAGTCAGTCAGCTCAGAAGGTCAGTTTGAATCAGTCAGTTTGGAGAAGAATTTGAGCCAGTTGAGCCAGTTGAGTTCAGTACAGCTCTGAGTTCAGAAGAACTAGTGAGAGTGAGTCAGTCAGCAGAAAGTCTCAGAGGTTGAAACATTCTAGGTTTAGGTTTGAAGATTAAAGTGTACTTAGGCTGAAGCCTTCAAGGTCTAGTCTTTAGATTGTAGGAGGACAAAATGCTCCAGGACTAAGATTAGGGATTGAATTACCAAAGAATAAATTGCTTTTTGTCCTGAAACTATTATAGGTGAAATCATTCACATTTCATGGAATATTCTGGTTATTCATTGAGGAGAAGAAAGTTATGAAGATGTAAATAAAGTCTTCAAAAGAATATTAATTTCACACTAAATGAAAGACACAAAATACCCACAAATAAATCGTAAATAATAGCCAGTATTACATTTAGTTAAGGACAAACAAGAATTTGATTTATAATATCCTGTGTTCTGCATACTAAAGTATGTTTTCTGGGTTGATGTATGTGTTTATATAAGTATGAATTGAAGTGGACAGTTTATTTAGGAAATAACTATGGACAAATGAAGGCTGTTGTCATCATTTTTAAGTATGTACTAAATTATGTAAAAGCACATTTTCCTTTGAAAAAGAAAGACTTTATCTTGGAATATTGGAACAGTTGTTACTATGAATAAACAATGTATTGACTAGTGTATTAATGACCAATATTGCTAAATGAAAATATTTCAATTCAACAAATAAAGCAAGCTCACTTCATTTGATTTCTGTGGTTTGGAACTCCAGTTAGATTTGTTTTGTTTAAAGCCTCTGAAACATCTTGTGAGGGTGTGTCAGGGTACAAAAAGAAGACAGAATACTGTGTATGAAGAAAAGAAGAAAAACTATCAAAGATTTCAATTGTTAGTTTTAGTGTGCATTTCAATTACTTTACTTGGTCTTTTTAAAAATTTTTTCTGAGATTAAAATTTAATGATGCTATTTCCCCCTTTCCTCCAGCCAAACCCTCATATATACACCACCCTTGTTCTTTTTCAAATTAATAGTTTCTTTTTTTTTATTAATTGTTATTACATAACATACATATATTCCCAAATTCATAATTACAAGTTAAAGTTAAGTTAAATTATCTATGGCCTCAGAGACTCATGGAAGGAGGTACATAACAGGAATGGTATTGCAGTATGAAGATGAATATGCTCAATGTATGAAAACTTTAAAGTGAATTAAGATTAAAAAGAGATTGTTTGATCACAGGATATAGTACCGAATTCTGCAATACACTGTAATTTAAAGAACCTCAGGGATAGAGTGGAGTATGAGGGATATAGTAAAGGAATGACATTCCTGTGTCCAAAGCTAAAAGAATTACACATATTCTTTGTGACTGACAAAGTCACCCAGGTTCACAAGGATAATGCTCCTTCCAGTAAACATGGGGTTTTACCAGAAAAGTATGCATGCAGATAGCCAAACAGTGTGATTCCAGTTTCTCAGCAGTGAAACAGAAAGTTACAGATGAGCAATAAGAGAAATCAAGAGCAACCACATGATGATTAGCTATTGTTGGAGCCTCTATTTGTCTTGTAACTGAGCTGGCCTTGAACTCTGATCCTCATGATTTTACTTCCTAAGTTCTGGGATTACATGTGTGTGCCGCCACACTCAACATGTTTCCTATACTTAGAAATCCATTGGCAGGTAAAAAGAGAGCAATAGTGTGAGTATTATTTGTAACCAATGGTGTGAAAACAGCCTCTCCCTTTCAGGTGAGGCAGAGATAAAAGGACTCACACTATTCTGACACAGAGTCTTTGAGTTTTGAGATGACAGATGATAGATAGATAGATAGATAGATAGATAGATAGATAGATAGATAGATAGATTGATAGATAGATAGATAGATAGATAGATAGATAGATAGATAGATAGATAGATAGAGGTGCAACTTTGAAACTGGAGCTGAAATAAATGAAAAACTTTGCCAAGTGTCATCATTCATTGGGTAGACAGAGCCAGAAGGACCATGAATTACAAGTCAGCAGCCTGCCAGAGACTGACATTGTCTCAATCAAAGCAAAACAAATAAAACAACAGCCAGGATATAATAAAGTGATGGAGAACCCTACTAACATGTCCAACGCATTGGACCATCCCATTGCTAAAAGAGTTAAACTACGAAAGTAATACAATCAATTATTAAACACATATAATAAGTGTGTAATTAGTTAAAGGATAATATACAGCAAGCAATTATACACAACAATTGCATCTGTTGACCAAATAGAAGCAAATCCAGTCTCTGATTCATATTGCTGGATACCCTTCATTATGGTCCATTTTATATATGACATTTAAATACAAAAGATAGGAAAAATAATACCATTTAATCTCTTTTGTAATGTATGTGCTAGTTTGTGTATGTGTAGTGTTTGCATGTAATAAGTATGCATATATACACTGGTATATAAAATATGGATCTATACATATATACCTATACATACATTCTCAGTGATGGTAATTGGCTTAAATTCAGAGCCTCAAGGGTTCTCAGCAATTGCTCTATCAGTGAACCAAATCATCTGTTATACATGTTCATATACTTGTTCTATTATAACAGGAAAATTATAATCAAAATTCCTTGATATTTTAGTGTGTTAAAAAGTTAATGTGCCAATTTGCTTAAATAAATGAAAATTTCAAATGAAATGCAAGTACTATCATATCTATTGTACAATCTTTATAGAAGAAAAAAGAATCCAAAAAGAAAAGAATTATCAAATTACTGAAAAAGAAATAATTATTCTATCACACTTTTTTGTTTTGTTTTGTTTTGTTTTTTGTCTTTCCCACTTTCTTCAAATACTTTACAGTATACTTTATTTTTGTAGTTCTCCCAGTGATAATTTAATGAAAAATAGAAAGCATTTTTGAACTATGTATTTGGGATAAAAGATTAACTTGATGGATGATGCATAATTTATATATCAGAAATTTAATTAACAAAATTGGAACTATCATTTTTTTTCAAAATATGATAACAGTTGTTAGGTGTAAAGTACATGCTAAATATTATAAGGCTATGGAATAAAGGGAAAAGGGAAATTGTGCTTACCATTAATCTCAAAATTAGAAAGTAAAGATAACATATGATCACTAAATGGTTGGATAACTACATGAGGATGGCTAGCCAGCTACATTTGAGGACAGATATTCATTTATAGATAAGTTTGTGGTATAAATGTGAACATTCCTTCAATTATTTTGGCCTATACATATTTCATTTTTAGTAACAATATTGATATTTTATCAGTTTTACTGATGTACTTAGATATGTGTAGGTAATGACACTGGAAAACTTTCTTTGGAGAATGTTTAGACAATAGCAACAGAGAATAGAAATGCCACCCACCTATGCTGTGTAGAAAAACTTGCAAACAGGCACCTTGAGAAGCAATGTTGTACATAATAAAATGAGTACAACTGTTTCTGTTGCATTTCTGGAGCTACATACAACACCTGCCACTTAGTGCTTAATTTCTATTCTTAAAGTTAAATGATTCCAAGAATTGATTTTGTTGAACAGTTTGTTTGTAGAAGCAGTGATGTCTGCCAAATTAAACCATTCCTGTGAAGAGTGCTCATTTATCTTCCTTGGATTTCAACCAAGCACATTTCAGAGATAATGACATAATGTAACTGCAAAACTTCACTTGACTGACATAAGGTTTAAGTAGAAATATTCCATCTCTGACTCTAACCATATCCATATCTATTAGGATGTTGTTCATTTTTACACTCACTCATCCTTAGGGTAGTGAATCTCAGTTTTGTCTGTGTATTGCAGTCACTTGGGAAGTTGGAGTGGATGTTGATATCTAGATTCTGTTCATAGAAATTCAGGTTTAATTGGTCATGAGCATTGAAATTCCTCCAAATCATTCTAATATCCAGTGAAATGTAGAATCACTGTCAGTATTTCAAGCTGGAGCAAGGAAGATAAAGATTTGGGTTTTATGAATATTCCTTCAGAATAACCACATAAAAATATTGAGAGTTGTTTTGAATGTGTTTTAAAATAACATTTTATGATGAAAATTTTTATATATCATACTTGCTAGAAATCAATAATTTAAATCCAAGAAATGATACTGTTATCAATATTGTTTTGGTACCTAATCTATAAATCTGAGACTTACCAAACTTTCTACTATGTTGTAATGTTCTGTCTATAGTACTGACATGAATGATGTAATTAATATAAATTGAAATGCAGTAGCTTGTTGGTACATATTAAATAAGCAGGTTTTCAAGAGTAGTACAATTCTGGCATGTAGAGTTTTAGGATTCTCATGGCATATTTTCTTATAAATGTGGCTGATCTCAACCAACCATATAATATAACCATATTATGTCAGCCTCCTCAAGATTCAGTGCTGGCTTTAACATAACACTGTCAGGGACATTGCATATGCCAAGTTTAATGAAGACTATTGACCATTCTTAAGAAAATATGTCAATTATTTAGACCTATATATGATCAGTTCTAGTTGACAGGAAAGAAATGAGGGGTTTGAAGAAGAATAAAGCTTTTCAAATTAAGTCAGTCAGAAACCTTTAATTTTGAACACAGTATGAATCAGGTTTACTTCTTGTTATAGATTCACGATGGCATCTTTACTGTTAAAGAAATTATATTTTACTATTAGAGCAAGAAAAATAGTAAATCAATATATAAAATAAGCTCAGTGACTGTTATGAGACATGAGTAAAATAAGATAGATAATACAATAGGAAGTGATTGGCATAGGTAGCAGTTCCAGGATGGATGGTAGAGGAGTTTCTGAGAAATCTCACTTGAATTGGCAAGGAGAGGAACATGAGGTAGTGATGCTCTAACAGGTTGTATTAAAAAGCAGAGGTGAACAATATTGTTCTGGGGTGATTCATCATTTCCTCAGAGAAAGAAGACAAAACTGTAGCTTGGTACAAACATTTCTCTTGTTGAGTTGATTTCATTTACCTATAATTTAAACTATTTTAGGAGTCTAACTCTGATAATGTTGAGCTTCAAATTATGAATCCAAAGGTTAGTTGAGCTTCACTGATCAATATGATGTAGAGCTTGTGAGAAAAGACAGAAGATTCCAGATATAGTTCAAGCAATGATAATGGAAGATGGGGTTCAGTTTCCTAAATTACAAGCCAAGGTCGCATCCCTGTCACCTTTCATGGGTTGTTTGGTTATTTTTAAAGCAACCTTATGCTAATACTCTGCTCTTATGAAACACTAAATGAAATTCTCTAGGTATTCTTTCGCAAAAGTAAGTTCCAAACAGTGGTTAGCAGTTAGCATGGTGAGGGAAATTTGAATTATGGTACAAATGCTATTTAAAGCTGTCTGTACTTGTTGACCATTTTACTGAAGGATTTAATGGAATAGAAAAATTTAGAGCTTATTAAGAAAGAGACAAACCTCAGATATGAAACAACAACCACCACCACCACAACAACAATGAGTCAAATAGAGAAACTCCTCAGAAAATAGTGGCTACAGGAAAGGAGATCAAAAGAAATGATATTACTCTGGGGCTTAGCATTGAGGACACTCTCATTTCAGCCATTAAACTGCCACAGAGAACTGATTTCAACTTTAAAAATTCTATGTAGGAAATTGGAGATACTTAACGAATGACAATACATAAAGCCAAATGCTTTGAATTGGACACAGAGACAAGAAGGAGTAACTGTCAATAGAAATAGGAGTTTCTTTTCTTCTCATCTGTAAAGCACACATAGCATACACTAACCTAATAATGCATAGAACTGCCTAAACATGAAGCTGTTCTTACTAGCAAGACAAAATCTCTTCTATGAAACTCAATCCTAAAATACCTTAAGACTAAGCATATTGTGATGGTAAAAATCCACTGTCAAATTGATTGAAGTAGACTCAACTAAGAGGCACACCTTTAGGTTTGACTGTAAAAATGTCTCCAGAAAGATCCAAAAGAAAAAAGACCCACTGCAAATGTGCATAGCACTGTAGGGTGGTTTCCAGACTCAATGAGAATAGAAAGGGAAAGATGCTACCCAGGTTCCATCATTCACTTCACTTTGCTTTCAGACAATGCTTTCCAGACAATGGAAAATATCTCTTAATTGATCACATTTGAAAACAGTTATGTTCCCTAGAAATTAACTGCCTTTTTCTGGGTGTCTATTTTTCTAAAATATATTTAGACAAAGAGAGTGAGTTAAAATAAAATTACAGCCTGGTTATAGAATTCAGATGCCTCAGGAGAATGAAGATGATCATGATGTTTTTCAGTTACTTGGAAGATAACAACAAACTTTCTCTTTCTTTCTCTCATTCCTACAAAACTGTAATTGATCTTTAGCTTTCAAGTTTGGCTTATGATGTCAGGACACTAATTTAAGTGAAATGAAACTTAGCTATCTGTATATCAATGTAATATCTTAAATATCTTAGATATAAAATATACATCACTATTTTCTTATTGTATAAGAAACTAAATAGGAAAATAGGGACATATTGATGTAACTAATGTCATATATTATTAAAAAAAAGCATATGCTATGCCAGACATTATAAAATCCAAGTGATATAATTTTATAACTTCAGACTTATGATGATAGGTGCAAATTACCCAGACTACTTTTAGAGTGTAGAGAAAAGGGGTAGCATTTATTAATAATCAAGGCAAAATCAATTCAAAATTGAGTAGATATACCATAGTTGAATCATTAGCCATTGAAAATTTTAGGCTATAGAGTCAATCAAGGTTACTGGTAGCTTGCTTTTCACATATTATGTAGGATGTGCTAATGGGTTTAAGGTATTAATATTTTCATACTGAAGATTGACATATGAATATGATAGCCTTAAGCCCTCTCTAAAAGCATGTATTGGAATGAATTGTTGATAAGCTAACAATAATAAAAGCATATTGTTTACTTCTATTTAAACATGTTTAATTTAAAACATGTTGGGACTATCAATTTACTTAGGTTTAGGATGTTTTGTCTTAACATCGATTATATCCACCTATTTTACCTTCTTAATTGTTTTATAAGCATGTAACAACAACAGACAAAAAAATCGAACAGTAAAAAATTTAGAAAAAACTACTGCTTCCAAAATACATTATTATTTGCAAAATAAAACTATTACAAAAAAAAAAAAAAGCCCCGGGGAGCATGCCAATTAGCTATTTTTTAAGCATAAAAATAAAAATAGATGCCACTTGAAAATTTTATATCAGTTAATGTGTTTTGGCCTGAAGAGATAAATTTTGTTGCAATATTCCCAGATGTTTGTACAATGTGAATTCTTTTCCTAAAGCCTCTAGAGCAGTGGCAGATAGGTACTCCACGGCATTTATTGATTTCTCCTTCAGGAAAGAAGTGGAAGCCATGAACTTCGTAAGCTAAAGTTTCCTTAAAAAAAGTGGCACTTTTGGATTTTTGTGTGTCTCAAGTGGATGGATGTCTGAGAGTTTCATAGAAACAATGTAACACATGTCTGGGAAATGCAACATATGCTTCCTTCTGGGTGAACCTTACTATCCTTTTGCCTGCTAGATAACTGATATCATTTACAATATACACCAACGCAGTTCTGTTCTGCAGTTTAAAAATTACCTATAAAATATTAATTGATCACAATTGTAAAAATTGCATACTTTATGAATATAAATGTAGGACTAGTAATTAATTATTTTCTTGGCTTGTTTTAGACAATAAAATTTGAGGTGATGTTTCAGTTGATTACTTTATCTATAAACTTGATATCCTGCATAAAACTCATTCAAGCAAAAATCAGCAAGAGGAAATGATTGATATGTGTCATTGGGAAATCTTTTTTGTTTGCTTGATTGTTTCTAAATCATACAAGGAAGTAGACTTATTGTTTGGGAAAAGGCCAAATCAGATTTCAGCATCATTGAGTTTCATTCTGGAAACTACTATTACAAGTTACTAGAATTAAGTGTTCAGATTGTCCTTTGCTTGCATTATTTGTTGTACAATTTTAATGTCACAGGGTAGCTTGTAATGGAATCACACATACCAAACATTAGTTTGGGATTTGCACTTTGTTAAGTCTGTGGAACAAAAACTGTATGCAAATGGCAAACTTTCCGAGAATAATCTAAGTGTACTGCTACAATTGCATAATAACAGGGGAATTTTTTATATTCTTCACATATAAGTCTTCTATAAATATTGTTTTCTTCCCATGCAATATTAAAACAATATTGTCATAAAAATGGCACTAACTCTGAGAAAGCTCACCATGTTTGGCATTTTGGGTTTTTGTGGTTATTATGGTAAGTTAAAAAAAACAAAAACAAAAAACAATTATTTGTTCTATCTACATGGGAAAAATGCTTATTGTTAAACTTTGTTTATATTCATTGAAATAGGTAAATCTTTACGTTTAGTAGTCAACTTTAGTTTCATGAGTCAAAGACTTGTTTTCTTCTCCTCTATGGGCTTAAGACAAACTAAATTTCTCAACCTCTCTTGTGCTTATATATATTATGGTATGTTGGTGGATGAACAATGATTGGAAGTGGTATGTATCACTCTTAGACAGTACAGCCTCTGCCCTACACATTTGTGTATGTTCCTCTAAGCTATTTTCTTGTTAAAATCATTCATGTATATCTTGGTGTGTCCGTGTATATGTGTATGTCATATGTGTATGGGACCCAAAAAGACCAGAAGAGGGTTTCAGAGGTTTTGGAGCTTGAGTTGTGGGTATTTATGAGCTATATAATATTGGTGTATGTTCAACAAAATAGCAGTCAGTGCTCTTAACCACTGTGCCATTTCTTCAGTGATGACTATTTCTTATTTTACTAATAGGAGTAAGTATAGCAAGGCAATGTTGGTAACTACACAGTGAAAATGTCTGAGTTCTCAACCAGCACTGAGATAATAATGAATCCATAATTATATTGAACTAAAACAATCTGGCCATCACCATCTCCTTGGATTTATATGTGATCCAGACTCTACTACCATATTTGTGGGTTTATTTGTTTTTAGATATATCAATTTCAGTTGTAATTTTTAACCAAATAAAAACTCCACTTATGGTTTATTTTAAGTCATGCATTGGCTTTCTATAGACACTTACATTACTAACCTATTAGACAGCTGAGAGTACTATTTTCATGAATCACAGTACAGCTGTACATCATGGACTCCATAGATGTTTATAAAATTTCACTTATCTGTACTTTTTGAGAGAGGATTTGTTTCATGATGCCCAAATTTATGAGAATCACGTGCACTATCCTTTAGTATCCAAAGTATTTGTTCCACAACACCTATAAGAGTACCCAAGTTATTTATATAGTGGCAAAGAATTTCTCTTCAAGCATGAATATTCTCCTACATACTTTTCCAGAGGTAGCAGATCTGTAGCCCTCAGTGTGAAGAGCACAAATTAATTTATTTTCCAGGACACTTTGACTTCATTTTGTCATCAACAAAGTTCATGTTTGATAATTATATAAGCGCAAAACAGAACAATACCCAAAAATATTCATACTACTTTAAGAAAGTATATAATTTTTGTTGAGCCTCACGCAAAGTCAGGTTGTATGTGGTCCAGAGTCTATGAGTTGTATACCCCTACATTAAATATGCCTATATTCCTTATAAAGATAATGTGGGTGCTATAAAAGTAGATTCTGAATTCTGGGGATTGATTACAAGGAAAAAAAAATATTTGTAGACAAAAGTATTTTGAGTCTTTAGTGTTCATTGTTTGATTGAATTCATGGGTAAAAATTTCTTGGATACAAAAGGATGGCTCCATTATTACAAATGAAGAACAGCTCTCACTTGTTCAATTTGTAGTACTCACTCTCTATTAATATAATCTTTCCACCAGTGTAGACTGTAGTAGTTTATAAATACAAGACATTCGAATGGTAGAATACAAAAGTAGTGGGCAAAATTGTCACGCTATATTTTGCAACAAGTAATTGGTTCTTCAACCTTCCTAATGCAAAGCACTTTCTGAACAGAGGAACATTCTTCTTAAATTATGATAGCTCTATTGTGGCATAATGTACAGAGGGGAAAGGTGTAGTTTCTTATCTTTTTTTTTCTTTCCTGCCTTCTACTCCCCTAGGCCCAATGTGCGGAAAACAAGTGAAATAGGCATACATACTTACATACTACATACATACATTTTATTTTTAATTTTGATTTATTTGGTTTTTGTTTGCTTGCTTGTTTTCAAACATGGGGAAGAAGTTACAGAGCTGGGGAATGAGGAGGTAGAAAGTACCTAGGAGGTAATGTGAGGGGAAACTGTGATCAGAATATATTACATAAAAAATATTTTCAATAAAACGAAAATCAACAATATGTTAGGAGTTTCTGGCTTACACATGAATTCAAGGAGATGGTAGATTTTCAGCCCTTGTTCATATAGACTCAAGGAAGCCTATTTGGCATTTCTGAGCCTGGAAAGGAGATGTCAAAACAGGCCAGGTTACTTTCAGCTTGAGAGTCTGAAAGAAGTCTAAAAATTGCATCTGCTGAGATTCTGAGACCAAAGAAAAATTTTCGCAGCCTCAGAAGGAAGCTTACAACTAAAGGACTGTTTACTTCTTTGTCAAGCCACACAGAGTCCTGTCTTCTTTTCACTGTATGCTCAAACTAATACACTAATTTACTATGATTAAGATTGTTACAAGACAAATAGAAACCAATGAACCACCCTAAAATCCTGAGAATAAGTTGCTTATACTGAAATACTCAATGCAACAGGCAGATAGCAGCCTTAACAAAATGGCATCTTAAATTCTCAGGAAACACCAATGAGAATCTTAAAATCATGGTAATTGCATTGCAAATCCTATTTAAACATTAGTAAAACAGAACTATCTGGCACAAAATTTGTAGCTTGGAAGATCTAGTGAAATGATTGGCTCAGAACTTAAAGAAAAAGAAATACCATGTCAAGGAAACAGAAAGAAATTTGAGAACAGTTGCCAGAGATATACTATGAAGAATACAAAATCATTCCAAGGATATGATACAGTGAGGAGTGATAATAAATGTATACTATCTAGTCACTTTCAGGAAATTAATTACAGAAGAAAGAATATATATATATATATATATATATATATATATATATATATATATATATATATATTTATATATGATTCATCCTTTCTCAATAGTAATACTACCTGACAGAAGTAAATAAGAACTAGAAAGACATACTTATGCCAAATTCAGCATAATGAGGTATGCTGTAGTCTTTCTTCTTTCAGTATGACTTCATTTTTCAACATTGTGTTATTAACTATAGTAAATATGTTAACTAACAGATTTTTAAACTTTTTTGCTGCATCCATGAAATCTCATAAAATATTGCCACCTAAACACGGTATGATCAATGATGGCACAGTTGACAGGCCACCATGGATGGGGGAAAAATATAGGGCCCCACTCCTACATGAATATCTATCTACAGGTACTTAATGACTGATAAGAAAAAGAGAATTAATCTGCTCCAGGGATAAGCCCCTGATAGGTTTATACTATCCCAAAGTGTGTGTGTGTTTGTGTGTCTGTACATGTGACAATGATCATTAAAAGAGGTCATATATTTGACAGGAAAATAAAGTGAAACAGGAGGAGCTGGAGTTGGAAGAGGAAAGAGTAGAAATATAGAGTACTCACATGAGTAATCTTCAAAAAAGTCAATAAATTTTATGACCAGCATTATCCCAAACACCGTTCCTTATGCATCAGTTTCTGATAACTTCTAGTCTGTCTACTTCTTCCGTACCAGCAGTCTTGGATTTTTAAGAGAAATAACATCCAATTTTATCTGTGTGGTCCCAGGCAACAGGAATATCCTACGTGATATAATTGGACAGTATGTCACTGTGTGTTTCACTACTCTTTATTTATTTACTTCTCTTTCTAGTGATTTATGCACAGGATAAGTTTTGGGTTTTGTTTTTGTTTCCATGTCATTCATTTTCTTTCTTCTCTTTGGTAATTGTCAGATGAGTTATCTTTGCATTCACAGTTTTCTGTTTGTTCCATGCTTTTACCATGAAATAATGACATCACACTATTAATCCATCAAAGAAATAGTAAGAAAGAACTGAGAGGGTTATAATGTCATAAGTTTAAAATGCCCTCAGAGATATACCTAGGGGTGTGGTTTACTACAATCTTCAGTGTTCATTATACACAATAATTGGCAATAAAGAAAAATTAAGGGTAATTTCAATGAATGGTATCATCAGAAAACCAAGGCTTCCTGTCACAAGAATATTGTAAGACAATACATGAAACACAGGACACTGAGACTCACCTGTTACCAAAGGCTGCCCATTACCTGATGCCTTCAGTGGCTATTAGAGTTGATGTAAGCCAGTTATGGGGCTATAGATTCTACTAAACAAACATTAAGCATGTGGAGATTGGCTCCACTGTATATTAAGGAAAACCTGAAGGCTCACAGTGGGTACTGATCTTGAATCTGGAAATTGAGGCAGGCCTCCCTTCTACTGAGTTTTACCATTGTGTATCCAATATTGGTATCCAAAGTGAATTCCCTGACCTCTACTCTCTCTTTCTTCAGAAATGTAATTTAGCCCTCAGCATCCTGCCTGTGGTAAGGAAAAGGGTGTGATGTTTACAGTAAATATATTCTCTCTACTGTCTTCAGTGTGTCTTTTCTCAGGATTGTGTCTCATGTAGCAATTGTGAGCTCCCATTCTGTTCCTGTAGCTCCTGAAAAGCTCTTTTGTTTATGTAGATCTTGCCAAGTCAATAGTCTTTGGGAAGGCAAACCCAGAGAGTTCTGTATTGTTATCACACACATATGCTTTCTTTTATAACTATTTTTAGTACAGAAAAGAAAAATAATTTTAAAGTAATTTAAAGTAATTCTCTTAGTGAGAATATGGTAAAAACCTATGCCATAAGATGAAAATAGTTAAAATTTTATTTAACGCTCCAGTCAGGAATGCAGGTCAGCTAACTACAGATTTTCAACTATCACCAAAATCCATTCCCTGAATCTCATCCCCAGAGTAGTAGCATACTATTTGTATCATACTGATGTACCCTCCCCTCCCCCATGCTATCTCCAGTAGATCACACAGATATTCCCCTCTAAACTTCCTCCGTCCACTCACACTTTTATGCAGACACAAAATCTAAGAGCTACTCTAAGGGAACCCACAGGACACTCTGGCCAATGGAAACAGGTAGCTCAACTGCAGTTTGTCACCTCTTCTTCCCCTGCTTCAAATCCAGACACCCAGTTTCATCCCAAGGTCTGAGACGTACCACACCCTGTGGCACTTACCTCTAGTGGATCACACTGATCTTCCCCTCCAAACTTCCTGTACCCCACTAAATCCAACAGGTATCCCTGGGAACCTGACAGGTAAGCCTGCCAGAGAGGCAAGTAAACCATCCAAACAGGTTAGCAAGTTTCTGATCTTCACTGTCCTTCCTCTCTTCCATATCAAATTCCCTAGTCTTGTTCCCAGCTAAAGTATCAGACAAGTTATTGTGACCTTTCCTTACTCTCTGCCTCACTTGCTAGGGTACTAAGCCAATAGATCTTTCTGGGATGTTCTTCTGCTCTCCCTGCTGTGAACCATCTGCCCCTTCCAGGTCCATCCCAGTTCCTAAATGTAACCCCCAATATCTTGAAACCCGCAGTGGCCATACTTATCAGGGTCTGACAAGAATTCTCTAATAGTTAACACACAGCAATCACACCTTCCTAAGAGCAAAAAATGACAAAAAAATGGCAAAAAACAAAACAAAACAAAACAAAAACAAAAACTAAGGAAGAAAAACCTACCCAACAAAGACAAGAGCAGATATCAGTATCTGGAGTTACAAACGTCCCAAACTCAGATGCCTAGAAGTCAATAAAAACACAATTAATAACGTCTAGGATAATATATCTCTACTATATCCTCAAACCCTACCCTACCACGGTAGACCCTGGTGTTGCATTATAGCTGAACCATAGACAAAGATTTTAAAATAGTCTTTATGGATATGATAGAGGTCTTTAAAGAACAATCAGTGGAAGGAAATAATTAAAACAGCTTAAGACCTGAAAGTGAAATCAAAATCAATAAAGAAAATTCCAACTTTAGGAAATCTGAGAAATGAAAAATTTAGGAATTCAAACAGGAGCTTCAGAGGTAAACCTCAACACCTGAACACAGGAGATGGAATATTGAATTTCAGATACAGAAGAAACAACATAGCTTCGAGTGACTCGAATTTTCAGACAATTAATGTGACCAGTGAGTCTATGAAATTATCAGATTCTTCAATGTTGTACTTATTTTCTGATTGATTTTAAGCCCTCAACATTCCTGATGGGCTAACTTATAGCAGCCTTAGATGAGGCTAAGTACAGGATCTGGCATTGGGCACGCATTCCCAGGTGAAGGTTTAGCAGTTTTGTTTTGGCAAAGAAAAGCATAGATGAATATTAGGCAGCTTAAACAGATTTTATTCAGTAAGTATTGGTAATTCCTGAAAACTCTGGGTTCTATTCTGAGCTGTTTTGTGGTGATTGGGTATTTGAAGGGAAAATGAAGGAGCGTGATACAAGCAGACACTGGGAGTTAAAGATTACAGGGAGATGGCCACAGTAAATGCCATGAGGCCAGCTGTTTCTGCTGTCCAGCTATTGTGGACATGCAGATTGTATTCTGTCCCAAGAGAATTGGACACTAAGGCCTTGTTTCTTTCTCCTTTTCTTTCATTTTTTTCTCCTGCTGATCACATTTCAAAGGAATGGCTTTCAGGTGCTTGAGAAAGGCACTTCTGAGTTGTAGAAAATGCCCATACATCTCAAAGGGACAAAAGAGGGATTCATAATTGTGAGCCCTTTTTCATAAATTCTGTAAGATAGAGAGGTCAGGGGCCTATTGTCTGGTATTGGCTAGAATAAGTAGTAGATGGTCCTGGCAGCCCTGAGCTGTCTCAGGCAGGCTTTGTAATAGGGGAACCGAGAGGTCATTTAGGGAAACAGAAGCTGTTAGAACTTGCTAGAATTCTGTCCTCTCAGCACAGAATGGGTTTTTGATGTGTGTGGCAGTTCTCCAGTTTTCATTTTCAATTAATGAAGTGTGATCTGCATTATTCTGCTTCTACGGAGAGGCATAGCCTAAGGTAACTATTTCTAAATTTCAGTAAGAATGAAGCATTGTTTCTTCAACACATTCCATCAAGTTCTTTCATCTCTCAACTCAATTTTATGAAATAATAAGCACAGAATTCAGTAAAATTAGTTGGTATGAAGGTTTCTGGCAGAAAACATGTGGCTTCTTAAAATTCTTTGTTATTGTATTGTTTCAACTTTAATTCAGGTTTCCCACACACATCTCTTGCAGCTTCTCTGTGTCTCTTTCATTTTAACAGTTTCATTAGATTTTACAAATGAGCGCACCCGTGAGCAAGTGAATGTGGTTTGATTCACTACTACTCTTTCATTAGTTCAAACATGCATTAGATAACTTTTGTTAATTCAAGTGTATAGAATTAAAAGAATTCTCTTTTAAACACTTGCAAAATTAAATACAGATTTGAGCTAATCATTCCATTATTATTCAAAACATTTATACACATATGAAAGCAATTTAAAAAAAAACCTGTTTAGTAGCAAATACTATCATGTCCCATAGAGAAACATCATTCATTGGTTTAACATCTGGGTCAAAAAAAGGAGAAGATATCATAGTCCATTCTTCCTAATTAGCAGAAACATTGTTGCATATTATTTTAATTGCTGCAATAAATGGCTACTTTAAGACAAATGTGATCATGTTTAGAGATAATGAGTTAGAAGAAATCTGATAGAAGTCTCAAAAGATAATACCTTTTCCTTCGTTAAACAAAAATGATTTAGGTATTCAGATACAGAAAATAAACCAGTCATGTTAAAATTAATTAGGAAACCTGAATTTAATCAATGTATTAAAATGTATCTTCCTATCTGGTGTTTCAGTGCAGTGCTCTGGGCTCCTATCAGCAGGAGAGAGATCAGAGAGTAATTCTGAGATGGGCACTTGTGTGTTCCATGCCTGATTACTTATGGTTATCTTTAACAGAATGCACATTTGTCTGATTTAAAATTTGAAATATAAGTTAGTAACAGTCCAAATTCCCCTTATTCTTGTTCCTCATTTTTTTAAAGAAATGAATTTTTTAATTTGGTCCTTATATATGTTTATAATATTTCTCTTCATATTTTTATATAATATTTACAGTTTTACTCTTTTTGTGCCATAGGATTGTAAATCCATGGTACTGGACATATATTTTTGGTATCAATATCTAGATTAATTGCTATTTTAGGGTAGTAATACATTTAAGGCTTGCACTGACCACCAACTATGATATTCACACTCTGTAGGAAAGAAAATGAAGGGTCTATATTCCTTCTCCTTAACTTCAGCATCACTGGCAACCCCTTTCTCTGGAATGCCACACTTGCAGAAGGCTCAGAGCTTCCAGGCTATGTGAATGACAAGTAAGCCTGTTTTAAAATACTCATCATCACTGATCATTAATGAAATGAAAATTCAAGCTACAGTGACATAGCACTGGCTTGTAATTACAACAGTTAATTTTAAAAATGTGGGTGAAATCTGAGGACATGAGGGCATAGACTAATTTCAGCAATGTAAACTGGAACAATATTTTAAAGAAAATGAGATCAATTTCCTAGGAAATTAACTACAAACATAAAATTGTTCAAACTTTCATCTCCTATATACTTACACTAAACAGAAAAGCAATGCCCTAAAAAACATGTGAATATGAATGTATCAAACTTTTATATTTAACATTAGTTTAAATTCACTTAACTTGAAACAATTTTGAAGTCCTTCTACAGGTGAATATATTGTTATGTTTTGGGAATATGTGTATAATTAAATACTATTTAGAAATAACAGGGATGACATATTGCTATATGTAAAGTAGGGGTGAATATCAAAGTACATAGTACTGAATGAAAGAGGCTACACAATAACAAAGCATGCCATGCTCCTAGAAGTGCTCTGCATTGTGATAATACTGCTTCCAGAAACTGCAGGTTTTCAAATATGAATCCGAGTCCAAATGTGGGAGACTGCCCTATGATTCTCCAGAGATTCCCCCCCAAATACGGGATATTGGCATTTTTCTTTGTTGCCAATCAGAACAAAAGTGTGAGAGACATTATTGCTGAAGACACCTGGATGCAGGACTCAGAGAAATCAAGCCAGAACTGGGCAGAAGCTTCCTCTCTGACAGCTAGTGTTCAGAACGCTACAAGGTCTTATGTAGGTTGTGAGGAGAGAAAAGTTACTGGTGATCACAGACAGTTGTAGACCCTTCTTGCTACTACCTCACAAGATATGTCTTCTGCTAAAATAGGTGCATGGATTTTCTGGGGGTGAGAGCTGTTTCCTGGATGAATTCAAGGACTGCATCATAGAAGGGAATATAAGCCTGAGACTGTAGATGTGGAAAGAAGCTCATGGATAAGGATGTCACAGTCACTATGTAGGAATTTATGGTTAATGCTTTTCCAAATGGACTTGTTGTTAAATAATTTTCTAAATACTTATGTTTATGCTCATACACTAATGCTGCTTTCAAAGTAGACAGGAGTCAAAGCAGAGACTCTAAACTAATCAAAGTGTGAGTATTGAGTAATTGAGTGTTAGACCACAGAAGGTCATCTTTGTTACACCCTCTGAGGCCCAGGGGAACATCACAGAAGAAGAAACTGAAGGACAATGGGAATTGAAAATTGGGAAAACTGTAATAGAACACTGTTTTCTGAATATGGTGTGGCTGTAGCAATCATGAACACACTGGAGATAAGACAGTCTGCATGGTAACCCAATAAAATTGTGGGGAAGGCATGGAAGAGACAAGGTGTAAGTAGGAATGGTTGGCAGGAGTGGAGTGGAAGGGTTATGGTAAATGCTGGTGATGCTAATGTGGTCACACTGCACTGCAGATAAGTATGATACTGTCAAATACAATGTTAAAATTCTGAAAAATGCTAAAAATATATACACTGCATGCATACATATATACATATTTATTATACATATAATACATATATGTATACGTATAAATATATATATATGATATACATTTGTTATACATATATATTATATGTATTATTGACTCAAAAATGTGCAATTGGGTAATTAGGATGAGTATGAAAGGATTAAAATTAGACTCAAGTAGTCTTTAGCAAGTCATAAACATTTATTAGTCTGATTGTAGGGTTACATCAATGTTTATCAAATTCTACACTTGAATTATGAGCAGTAACTTCATTTAAAATATTTCAATATGCAAAAATGCATCATTTCCTTAAATATATGTGTTTACTGTTATATAGTACTCTGTGTTTAGTATAAAATTACCAAAATGTAGTAATTAAATTACTTAAATAAATTAAAATTATATTATATATATTCTCATTAAAAATCATTTACAAATACTCGTATGTTAAAGAGTATGGATGAATAAAAAACAGACAGAAAATAACATTTTAAAATTACTTAAAGAGAAAATTTAAAAGCAGATACATTATACAACAAAATTTCCTTACTACATACTTCGAATCATTAGTGAGATTGTCATTATGAAAATCATTTTTCTAGCTGCTAGTAGTCACAAACTGCTACAATAATTAAACTATTCTCTAAGTCATTTGTTAATGTGAACAAAACCAATTTTTTATTTTAAATATATATCTATATCTACCTATATCACTCTATATAGTGATTTATAAAGATAAATATATATTTAAAATAAAAAATTATTTTAAATTAAATAATTTAATTTAATAATTATCTTCATATGCATATATATGTATACATATATATATGTATACATATATATATATATATATATATATATATATATATATATATATATATTTTGAGCTCTTTTGCTTGTCAAGCCCTTCTACTGTCCCTTCCCTCAACTCCTTTATTCTCCTTCACTCTCAAAATGAGAGGCTCTTTTTCTTTGGTTATTACTGCTATATTTACACACGTGTTTGTATACATATATGTATATATGTATATGTTTATGTATATACACATATTTGTAAGTACAACAGTGGTATTCATCATAGGATTGCTACACAGTGAAGTTAACTTATAACAGGAATTATAAGGATTCATTTTAATATTTAAATTCATAGCAAAACTATTTAGAATTTACTTCTTTTTAATTTATTTCTTGGTTTAGTAGCTCTTTTTTAAAAGCATAATTATATCATTTAAATTTTTTACGTAGAATTTTATGGGCTGAGGGAATGAGGTACCTTCTAGGGTAAATATTCTGATCAATTTAATGTTCATGTCGGTGGATGAAGAATCAATGTGTCCAATTTTAAATATCAGGGTAATTAAACTTTCCATTTATAGCTTCAGAATTTAAAAAATGTTGAGCTTATTATAATTATAATGAAATATTGAACACAATTATATGAACTTTAATAATTGATATCAGTGTACTCTCTTTTTAACTATATGGAACATTGAAAAGAAGTAATTAGAAGAAAGAAAAGGTTCATATTGAGAGGTTAATGCTTTTGAAACTATATGGAAGATATAAAATTTCAGAATATTTGTTTTTGACCTTGGGTTCTGAGAATGAGAACACTATTTTATGCTAATTTTAGTTATTGAAGAGAAAAGTTTAGCTTTGTGCAAAGCATTATAATTTCGTTTATCAGCCTCCAGTGACAGGTAGAAAGATGCAATCGCCCAAGATAGTCTACCTCACATTTTCAGCATTACTTGATGGATGCTCCTTTCAAAATAAGAAACATATATAGTAGCAACATTTACTCTGAGGAATTATTGACTGTGCCTCTTCATTATCCAGGAAATATATGAAATCACTTCCTCTATCAACTTGCATCAATATCTTTTTTACTGAGAACTCAAGAGAATGGTGAAAAGAAGGATTTTTCATCCAAAGCTGTTTAGAGACATGTCTGTTTCTTTTCTTCTTTTTATGATTCAATTCATGTAAAATGTTTATCTTGTTGAAGCTTCAAGAAACTTGAAGAATAGTTTGAATTAAAATGTATAATAAAAAGGTTGGGTTTGCTGAGTACTTTATTAAGAGAATTTGAAATCATGCTAGAGATATTCTATTTATTTCCCATAACATATATATGTATATCATTCCTTAAGGACATATCAGTATTTTATTGACACATGCATCTTTTTCTACATTCATATCTTTCATTTTGCTAACATGTAAATATTTTAATGAATGCAGATTGTTTAATTTTATGACTATAGTTCAATATTTTAACTAGCCTCCTCTAAATAGAAATTCAGATTATTCAAACACCTTTGCTGTTGTAAAGCACTGTATAACAAATTTCATTCTATAAATAAAAAAGTGTATATCAAATGTATTTACAACAAAATATGGTAAATATTGATAGCATCTTGTTGCATTCACTAGTGCTGAAAATACGTATATTTGAAAAGATATTTTATTGTATAGAATTTTTATCATGTAATTCTAAAGATTCCTAAAATGTCATCATATCCCATTGGATATAAAGAGTGAGGTAATAAAATTGTAGCCAGGTGGAATTAAAGATATTTTTATTGTTAAAAACACAAAAGCAGCTAAATAAAATAGTGATTATGATTGGCAAACTTGTTGGAATATTGACCACACATGTAAAAAAGAAACTAGAGTATGCAAATTGGTGCTAAGAAAGTTCAGTACCTCAGGATATTTAGATAATGCAGTGTCCTAAAAGTTTAAACACTAGCAGGTTGACAGTAAGAGATGATGCCAAGAAGATTAGGAGGGTAACTTCAAAGGAAGTGATAGAGTTTGATATATGATCACATATTTAATGAAATCCAAGATTGCTTTTTCTACTTGGAAATTTTTATTATGCCAACAGAAGACTAAGCATTATCTCAGGAGCTAGGACACAGCATACAAACACTTTCATGAAAAAGTAGAGTCACATGTGGACCAGAATATCAATGGCTTCATGGGCAAAGAAAATTTTTTTACCAAGATTGCTTTACAGAGAGTGACTCATACACTTGAGAGGTGAATGTAAGAGGATAGCTCTGAGATCAGTCATAGCCTGAGCTACAGCATGAGAAATAGGGTAGTCTGATTTATAGAGTGGGGTCCTGTCTAAAGAAAATATACATGATTGCATATTGCACCAGATTCTAACCTCAACCCTAACACTAACCCTAACCCATTGCAGAAGACAACACCTACACATTGCATTGAGCATGGAGAAATAGAACTGTTGCCTACATAAAGCCTTCACCCCTCATTCTGGCATCTCTTGTATAGAAAGTTATTTTGCAAGCTTCCCCAGGAGAATTACCACACTAACCCAGTCATAAACTCTTTGATTTACAATGGTGTCGTGCCTGCAAGATACACCAGTGCAATATTGGCAAAAGCTTGTGGGAAAAACTAAGCAATGTCTGATTTGATGTAAGGCCCACTCCATGAGATGAAACTCATTCCCAACACTGCTTGGGTGGTTAATAACCTGAGACTAAAAGGCCAGTGAACTTGGGTAAAAACAAATAATATTCTTCTACAACAAAGTAAATGTAAACTCACATCAAAGTGACTCCTAGTCACATTTTGTTATCCTCATAGATAAATGCCTTGCTATGCCATCATCAGAGAAACTTCCTCTTGTAGCAGTGAACAAGTGCAGAGACCCACAGACAGACATTATGCATAGAGTAGAAGCCCTTAGAAAATTCGGTCCTAAATGGGAAATATATATATTGCCCTGCAAGATCTTTGCACATATATTATAGCTTCATCTTTAGTGAGTTTATGGGATTCCTTAGTGTGCAAACAGCTGGGTCTCTGTCTATATGTATTTCTTGTGTGTTTTCCTGGGCTCTTTTGTTTTGTTTTTTGTCTCATTCATATCTCACTCATACATATTAGTTTTTGTTTTATAATTATATTTATTATTATTATGCTTTATTATATCATATCATATATCAGATCATTTGAGATCATCATAGATCCTATGTAAAGAAAAGAGTCATATGATGCCAAAGGAATGTAACAAGGACAGGACAGTCAACAAGGGAGTCTATGAATAACTGTATTCAATACTTACATTGTTTTCATTGGAATACATTTCATTACAATAGTGCCTATTGATATTTAAATGTGAACTTTTGATTGACTTTCTTAATTCATTTATTTATTTTTTTCTCTAGATCACAACTTAAAAGTCTGCAGTAAA
This sequence comes from Cricetomys ansorgei, assembly GCA_026225945.1. Classification (NCBI taxonomy): domain Eukaryota; kingdom Metazoa; phylum Chordata; class Mammalia; order Rodentia; family Nesomyidae; genus Cricetomys; species Cricetomys ansorgei. The sequence goes on along the minus strand of JAMJFZ010001133.1, from coordinate 7,781,811 downwards.
ACTTACGATCATTTTTCAGGAAAACGATAGGTGAAATTTCAAAATTACTAATGGCAAGCTCCCACAAACTATATTATAGCTATAGGATGCTTGCCTTTTCCATATTATCATGTCTCTATCAGTACATGAAGGACCATTAACTTATGTAATAAAACACATAAAGTCATTGTTTTAAAGTCTACATAAAACCTTTATATTTTGTATAAGGCGTCTTTGAATCATAGAGTGCAAAATGTGGTGACTTTCAGACCTGCACACTCTTACAATTTCATATATGTAAAAGAAATTCATTTCTAGGATTTTATCTGGCTCAAACATGTGCATACTTTGTGCATGCTGCCACAGTCTCTGTGAGTCCTTGTGTACATCTGTCTTGGTTCTGAAAGACACTTTCCTTGGATTCATCCACCACCTCTGGCTCTTACAATCTTTTCCCCTCCTCTGCATCCCCATTGTGGCTGAGTGCTCTGAAATCCCATTCTCTTCATAATGTTAAGTTGTGTCCCTTCCCATCTACTAAAAGGAGTTTCTCTGATAAGATTTGAGTGATTCACTGATCTACAGATTTAACAATATGCCAATAGTATTCATTTTATTGCTATATTCTTTTAGAAAAAATAAGCAAAGTAGACTTTCCTCCTGGAAAATGACCTTTCGTGTTGGATACTTTGTAAGCTCCATCTTATGGAGTAGGCCAACAAAAATGCTGTTAGTTACTCCCATAATATTTGTGCCACTATTTTAACAGAATATCTTCCAGGCAAGCCACTGTTGTAGGTAATAGGGTTGTAATTTGCCCTTTGATTGTATGCAGAGTACCTTCCAGCACCATGAATTCTCCTGTATTGGAGCAGTGAAAATGGTTGCACAGATCCCCACTCCTAACTAAGAAGATATTTTGCAACTGATACTTGCTGTGAAAACAAAAACAAAAACAAAAACAAAAACAAAAAAACAACAACAAAAGAAACCCCAGTATTCTCTAATTCTCTAATGGGTATATCAACCACATTCCAGGGCTGGCTGAATGCCCAAATTATATGACAAAGTGCAAACAAACTACATGTATTCTTTTGTTGTTGATGCTGCTGTTGTTTGTGTGTAGGAGGGCTTTTGATTTTATAATTTTTTTAGGGGAGTGTTTGAAGATACCAAGAGAGAGGGGGTAACTTATTTGAAGTTGAGTGAGTAGAGAGGTATTTGGGGAGGTTATGTGAGAAGTTGGGGAAGGGGAAACATGATTACATTATATAAAATTTTTAAAAATTAATCAATTCACAGGATATATTTTATATTTATCCCATACTTTGTTAACATTTTTCATCAGTTCATATAAATGATTTGTTAAATGAGAGTCTGTGAAGCCTTTTTCTATAATAATCAGACCATAGAATTGGGGATTGGAACATATACAGAAGAAGTTAAGAATAAATAAAAGCATAACCAGAGAACAACTCAACAGAATTCTAAATCTGTTTCTCTATGTAAGAATGATGGGGCTCAGTGGCTAAGAAAACCTGCTGCTCTTCTATAAGCCCAGGGTTTGCTTCCCAGCACCACACCTGGGAGTTCACAAACACCTGCAACTTCAAATCCACAGTACTGATGAATTCTTCAGGTCTCCAATGGCACCTATATACATATACATATACATACATATTTACCTACAAAATAATAATAAAATAAATGTTTCTTTCTAACAAAAAAAATCAAACCACAGGCTGCTGAGCATACAGTAGAAAAGAGAGGTTAAATAGATAATGTTAACTCACAAGCACCTGTTCTTTAAACTTACAATTAAGAAAAAAAAAAAGCAGGTATTCAGCAACTGTGACCCCAGTGAAGAAACTTACGGTGTCTCTGTCTTACTGGTCTTATTAACAATTTATTGAAATTGTATAAACGCTCCCTGGGAGGCTAATGAGGGTAACACTAGACTCTGCCTCTTAGATAAGAATGCCCAGGAAGAGACATGGATTCACCACTTCATGGGAAGAAGTGTTTCAATGGCAAAATAAAGCTGCTCATATGTCTACACTAGAAAAAAATAGCAAAAATAAATAGGGTGGAGAGACAAGTAGTCTCCAGTAAGACTGTCATTTAGAAATCACCACTATGAAAATATATAATACAGGTTATCATGTGTATTAGGAAATGCTAAAGATTAATTTAATAATTACACGAGGGTAAGGGATACACAAGAGGTTGTCCAGTTTCAGCAAAGACAAGTCTTCCTGTGTTTTTATTCCTATGTAGCTTACATGAAGGTAATGTAAATACAGGGTGTTATAAATTTTTAAAAAAAATTTAACCATCCATACAATTTTATAATCTTGCATCGAAATGCAGCTGGTTTTATTTTACAAAACAAACATCATTATTGTGTATTAATATCTCTACCAAGGAATTCTGTGTACTTTCCCAAATGATACATGGCTTTCTGCAGATATATTCTTGCTATATGTCAATACTCTAACAGAACTCTATGAAATTGGATACCTTTTATTTTCTTCACCAAAGTTGTCTTCACAGCAACTATATCAGTTGGTCTTTTCTAAATTAGTACATAAAAATCACACTGGTGCTCATTATGCATCCTCATTTTTCTTAATGGTTTAATGGGACCTCCTCATTGTAATAACATATTAACTTATGATGCTATATTGCTAAGAACAGTTGCCCAGTCTTTTGTATTCCTCTGTAGTTTCCCCTGCATTACAGTCTCCAATTTTTAAAGTGTTCATTTCTTTTTTATTATTTGGGTTATTAAAACATGAAATCTGACACATTAAAATCTACCCGTGTATAAATATGTAAAGTGAGGATGGAGAGAGAAAGGTCAATAAGGGAAAAGAGGAGAGAAGGAAAGAATCCTGGGTGGACAGTCCCAGGTGTTGTGTGGAATTATTCATGGAGAGAAATTAACAATGGTCTACTCACCTCAAGTAAGGAACTGACAACAGACCATAGCAAGAATAACACCAAATTTCAACTTGGTGAAGTTAAAACCTGGAATCCTGTGCAGAACACATTTAGTTCAACTGGTTGGAGAGAGTTCTTCCCAGGTACCCAAGGTCAGAATTGAAGGTGTCCCATCATATCTCTTCAGAAACTACAGAACATATTGAATCTTCTGAAACCTACATAGAACAGCATCACCATGTCCCCATTCATTGATAACTGAATTACTATTTGCTCCTGATGAGTATGGGAACATATCCCATCTCTTCTGCACATCCATCCATCCTGTCCTTATCTTTCCTAAATGGTGGTGTGTAGTCTGTTTTGCAGAAGACCAAGTTCCAATAATTTTACTATTACGTATGTGTAAGTACATGCATATCTATTTGTCTCAGTAATAATGCACTAACACATGAAACCACAGATTCAGTCACATCAGAAGCAGCTCCTATTTGACAGTGATGTTTTGAGAGTGAGAACCAGGACTCAGGTTATTTAATTAAAGGTAAAAGAGTCCCCTGCCTGCTTGATGTGGCAGATTAGTGTTTTTAGGCCGTATTTTTTAATCTGGATGTTAGACACAGATCAGTTCTTCCTTGTAAGGATGAGTAAATATGATACATACAGAGTGTCTAAAGAGTTCTTGATACTTCTAAAGATCAGGAAAAGAGTGTTGGAATGTGACTAAGTAGAAGAGTACTCCTCATCTTATTTTTTACATGGTGTCTACCATTGAAACCTGCTGTTCTTTTTAGATTGGCTAATGAGGTAGCTCTTGGCATGTGCTTGTCTCCATCCACCAATGCTAGGACTGTAGACATGGACAGCCACATCATTCACACAGGACTGTGTGAGTCCTGGTAATGTGAAACTAGTTCCTTCTAAACTATCAGAGTCACTTCAAACTTTTCATGCAAGAACATTAACTGTTCTTAAATTCATGACATCCTTAACATTCAGAACATACTCCAAAATATAAAACACTTTTTTTATGTTTTAAACTCATCCACCTACTATATTAATTTGAGTCTGAAAATCTACAATTTTTGATTTACTATCATTTCTACCTACCATTTTTTATTACAAAGAAATTTCTTCAATATGTTTTAAGTTTATAATCTACCCCACATTGTCTTTTTATAATTTATTACATTTTATTTATTTGTCTGTTTTATCTCTCTCTCTCTCTCTCTCTCTCTCTCTCTCTCTCTCTCTCTCTCTCTATGAGTGTGTGTGTGTGTGAGATGCACATGGCATTCAATGGAGGTCTGGAGCAGCCAACAGGAGTTGGTTCTCTACCTCTACCATATGAGTCATTTCATGGATATTCTTTCACATTCTAGTAGGTTCCATTTATTTATAAAAATTTTACTCTCTTGTATACAACACTCTATTCATAGTTTCTTTCTTTGTAAAGCTGATTTTTTTAATTTAATATAAATCCACATGTCCATTCTGTAGTTATTTCTTTTGCTACTGGAGTTCTATTCACAGTTCTTGCTTGTGTTTATATTCATCTATATCATGAAGCATTTTCCTAGATTTTCTTCCAGCAGTTTTAGGATTTCTGTTCTTAAATTAAGGTTTCTGATCCATTTTAATAAATTATCTTTAAGCACAAAAGGATATATACATCCATATCTATATCTGCATATATTTCATTCTCATGAATGTGGATGTACAGTATTCATAGCACCATATATTATATTGAATAAGGTGACACATTTGTAACATTTTTACTTTTTTTGCCAATTCCACACCATATATATATATATATATATATATATATATATATATATATATATATATATATATATACTCTATTGCCCTGTAATGTGATTAAAGGTTGAGTATTGTGAAACCTCCAGCATCTCTGTTTTTGCTTAGGTTTACTTTGGTTGTTCAGAGTCTCCTTTCTTTCCATATGTTGTGATTTTGCCTCCTATAGAGAATGTTTTTGGAATTATGGTGAGAATTGCATTAAATATGTAGTTTACTTTTGGAACTCCAGGTATTTTTTTTTTAAACATCATTTTTAATGATCCAGAAGCAAGCGAGGTTTTTTTTCCCCATTATCTAGTGTCTCTCCTATTTTTGTAATCTTTAATTTTAGAGGTGGTCACTTCTTTCTTTAGTTTTAGCCATTTTAAAAAATGGTTTTGTTCTCATTTATTCTTTTTGGATGATATTGTAAATGAAATTCTTTCCCTGATTTCTTTCTCAGTATATTCTCTGTTAATTTTTGTAGCTTGCAACTTTATTTACAGTATTTATCAATCCAAAGAACTTTTTTTTTTAAGTATTCCTTAATTTGCTTTCTTCCTTGCTTATTTGCATCGTCTTTTTAATTCTTCCTCTGGACATACTTCTTAAGCTGTGTTTTTTGAGCACTATATCCAACAAGAGTTGAGGGAGTGGGTAATTTTGTCTTAATATAGATTTTTTGAGGTAGTGTTCTTGGCTTTCCCACATTTAGAGTAATGTTTGCAGTAGGCTTGTATTAGTTATTAACATTTTATTCCTAGTTTCTTCAGGATCCTAGTTTCATGCATGTTTCTTATCATACTGTCTTTGTCAAATGATTTCTCAGTGTCTATGGAAGTGGTCATAGTATTTTTTCCTTGGATCATTTTATATTTTATTTCATTAGTTTTTGATTTGCTTATCTTTAACCATCCTTTAACCCTGTGATGAAAGGGCCTTTATTAAGATATGTGACTCTCTTAATATGTTCTTATAAATTTTTCCATCCATATTCATTAGGGTGATTGGTCAATAGTGTTCTATTTTTTTGTGTTAAGCATCCTAGTTTGTTATCAGGTAGTACTTTGAAGAATTAGTCTGTTCCTACTCTCTCTACTTTTGTGTTGTGGAAAACTTTGAGAAGTGTTGCATTTGTCTCTCTGTTGAAACAGTATCATGATTGATAACCTAGACTAGCCACAAACCTGCAATCTTTCTGCCTCAGACTCCCTAGTGCTGGGGTTACAAATGTTCACCACCATGCCCAGTGTATGTGCCTTCATTTTATATCCTGTTTTCTTTGACATTTTATTTTTCTGTCTTGGGTATATAATGTAAGTACTGATTCAGATTTTATGCTTTGAATTCTATTATTTTAATTTATTATAGTCGAAATGTGTTAGAAGCTGAATGAGATAGTGTTGTCTGTTCTGTCATGTCATCTCCTTAATGTTTTCTGGCCCATGTAGAAAAATGATTTGGAAGTTCCATGTCCTAATCCTAAAATATTGATTATCAGTGCTTCATATTTATTACACTTTCCTATTCCTTCAATCATAGAACATTTCATTTCATCATTGAAGTTTTGATTAACAATATTTAAAGAATCATAATTATGGCCTTCTTCTTTGACTAATGTGGAATTTTCCAGTAATTAAGAAAGTAGAAGCTCCCTAAGAGCCAGAGCTGCTTGATTTTATTCTTTGATAGGGCAGACCTCTAATGTTCTTTTACTTCTTGGATGTGCTATTTAACATTAAGGAATATTTTTTTCGTCTGTCATGTAAACTCAATCTTTGTGGAGCTTAGGAGCATTTTACTACCCTGCCTTCAAGTGTAGTGTCTCTTCATTCTGTTTGACCTCTTGATGCTGATAAGCTGTTCTCTTCTTAGTCTATTGGAATCATAGACAGACAGCTCGAAAAAGAGTTATATTTCCTACGGAAATACTACACACATGCCTACTCACCTCAGATAGGAGTCCTACAACAGACTAAAGTAATGATGTCACAAAAATCCAAGTTGGTTAAGCAATAAATTTTATTGGCATTACTTAAAGGAATATGGGTGATGGGATATTTACAGGAGCAGAACTGATACCAAATCTCACCCAACATGTGTAACAGCTTAACAAATCTGGAAACCTGAAGTGCATTGTACAGCCTGTAAGCAGCTCTGCAGATTGGAGAATGTATTTTGCAAGCGATTCAGTTGGTCCAATCATTTCTAAGCAGCTAGGTTGGCTTCTGCTTCTTCCAGTTGGCTGGTATAGTCATAGAGTCTTTACAACATGGCTTCTTTGAGAAATCTTTACTGTTTATATAATCTTGGGAAGGGAGGAACCTAGCAAATTTGGTCAGTTTCAGGGACTTCCTGAATCTGTTTTTTGTTGATTACCTTTTATTATAAGGAGCCACCCTGAAGGATAGAATGTTTCAATCTCAGAGGAAACTGCTACATAAGACTCAGTGTTGATTTCCATCTTCCCACTAGAGACAATCTCTGCTACATTTTTCTCTATTCTCTATCTTCAATTTCTCTTGTTATTGGAGGGCCCATTATTGCTTTCTTGTCACCAAAGATGATGTGCTTCTAACTAGAGTTTGATAAAAATCTACTGGATTTTCTTACAGATTTTTATTTTCTAGGACCCATAGCCCTATACTACTTCTGTTAGTCATTTTATAATGTTTGTAAAAGTTAGTTCACGAATGCTCTCAATATCATAATTATTTTGATAAACCACTAAGTAGTAAACACTCTATGATGACTAAAAAGAAATCTTAAATGCTCCCAAAACGTGACATTAAATACTTTTAGCAGACCATCATTTTTACTTAAAACATGCTATTTTGTATATCACTTAAATTGCTTCCTACTGTCTAGGTATGTATGAGTTAATTTTTTCTTTTTCTTTTAAACATTTTATTTCAAACTATTTCCAACTTAAAATTCACCTGTATTTCTTACTCCATCTCCTTTATATTGACACATTACATAATTGCAGTATAATTGTTAAGAATTGAAAATCAATTTCTTGGTTCTTCTTGACTAAAAACTTTCTAAAGTTGCTAATAAGGAAAAATGTTCCCACGTCTACAGGCAATGCTGTGGTCTGACATGTTATCACATAAAATGGGTGTTTTCTCTCTGTGGTTGTTTGAAACAACAGAAGTTCTTTAAGAAAATGAAGAATTCAAATCAAAATTTGCTTTCCACTGTTAAAGAAGCAATTGATTAAGAAACATTGTATCATTCAAAATAAAAACTTCATCTTTAAACCATTTAAATTGCATTTAACACCACCTTTATACATGGAATGTGCTGCTTTAGTACTTCCAAATGTATAATCCTTTCATGAAGAAAGATATTTTTTTTTAATTTTCAGAAGGAGAAAGCCAGTTTCCAAGTGACATTACACAGAAAACACACTGTTTGAACTGGTCTGTTTCACTGTAGCAAAAAGAAAGCCTCCAGCTGATCCCTTTGATTTCCCTAGCTGGTTTGTTTGATTACCCTCATATGGATAATGCAGAAACCATATGGGGAGAATTTACTTCTCTGTATTTGCCACGAAAACCTGCTGGGATGCTTAGATCTTACTGCTTCTAAGCAAACAAAGGAGAAAGTCACACAATTTTTATTTCAGCACAAGGAATGAAGATGGTAATAGTGAAAATAAAAAGGCGACTCTCAGGCATTAGGGAGTGTATAATTTGGTCCAAAGATATTTGATTTTTCTACTTTGTTTCTTCTATTGGTTTTGATTTTTTTTATTATTTCCAGTGTCTCATTTCATTATCGTCACTTGATAATATATCTTTGTAAGACTAAGGCATCCTAAAATCATATGCATGCATTTTGTCTATCCATTCTATTCTCCATAATCACTAATAAAAATACACTGTTATGGTAGTCTATTCTCAAATAACAACCATGCATATATTCATTCACATATCATTTCATAAATTTTTTTGCATACCAAATGCATGCAAATATTATTTTCAATTTTAGGAATTCTGTGATGAAGAAGAAAGGAATATCAGTTGTTATCTTCAGTCTATGGATGCTACTTTCTCTATGATTTTCAGTAGTTATAACTATATCATAATAAGTCTGGAATGTGGCGTTTAACTGAGAGATCCACAATCTTTTCTTCCAAGTTTGCATTTGAATATATAATAGAATACAGTAAGATGTAATAGTTAGCTGCTGTGTAGCTCATGAAACAACAAGGAGGCACATTCATATGTGCAAACCCTGCAGGACATCAGCAGAGGGAGCTACCACCATGGCCAGTGCCACACTGGAAACCTGAGAGTCTGAACTCAGGTGGTTTTATGGATACAGAACTCCTCAGGTGTTTTACTGATAACACTTGCTAATCATCAACAATCAAACATCCCTCACATTAATCCAGCACCTGCAGAAAATACAAAACACCAAGACCTAGGCAGCCCCTCACTAAACAAAACAATTATTTTATACATAACTAAAATAAAATTATCAAAACAGTAAAAGAGAAGGTAAGTAAATAGCTTCATGAAGTAGCCAAGTGCATGGACCAACAATAGTAAAGACATGTATTGAAGGAAACTGAAGGGAAGATTGGTAGGCTAAAAAGCACAGGACTGTTGATGTTGGTGAGATACTTTTCGATTATGGACAAAGGTATGAAGATCAGTAAATACAGGTGTTTTTTTTTTTTAAAAAATGATAAATTATTTTGATTAACATATTGTAATGCTCACTAGCTGCTGTGCTTAAATGGACTGTGGGAAGCACAGGACTGGAAGCAGTGAAATGGTGCTTTTTTCTTGCTATTAAAATGTATGGATATATAGATTTGGCATTTGGAGAGTGTTGAATAATGGAAACAGAACTTGTAGCTGACATGATAGTTCCTCTGGGAAGTCTTCTCTGAATTATTATGCAGAGCTAAGTGCATTCTTTTCTGGGCTCACAGAACATCATTTTCAAATGTCTATTAGAAATAGAACCTACTGCATTTTTATGGCTATTTGATTACATGTCTACAACCACCATCAGAAGATTATAGGTCCCTGGAGAAGGGATTCTAAGTTTCTATATCTTTCTGCCCAGTGATTACTATGGTGTTGGTAATCAATATGCTCTATTGGATGTGTGAATGGACTTAATCTCTTCAATGCTTCTTTTGAGACTTTAGTATCCAGCTTCCAATACTACATATTTCATCATATTTTTGCATAAGACCTAGTGTTTTAAAATTAAAACTCTTTAATCTAGAACACACAATGAATATATTTGATAATATTATTGAGATTATAGAGAGTAATAATGCTTTCGTATTGTACATTCTAAAAATTTTATGCCCTTTGTATTCAACTTTTCCAATAGTTTTAATTTGTATAGTAGTACAATGAAATGAAATTTTTTCTTTACACAGTACAGTTAGCAGTCTTCCATAGCTATCAACAATTAGTACAAATTTGAGGGAAAAAGTGTAAAGTATTAAATTCCACATGTATCATCCTGTCAGTACTTGTTGAGAAATAAGCAAACAATCTTAATAACAGCCATAGTCAGTAAAGCATAAAAAAGTGAAAACATTATTTTGCTATGCTGTTTTATAATACCCAAAAATTGCAATTCTTTTCTTTGTAATTAAAACTTCCTAGAATATTCAGAAAAACAAACACATAAAATATAATATTTGTATTAGGCTGTAATACAAGATAATTAAAGGCAAAATGCAATAGTCATTTCTTAGTTGCTTGCAGAAATATTATTTATTATGTATCTGCTGTTAATCACTTAAACTAAATTTAAGTGTTTTATTTTATGTAAATAATACTAATAAGAGGAAATAAATTACCAACATAAAACCATGCACATAAGTATTTCCTGAATGTTATATCCATGGATGAAGTCTTTTACATTAAGGGTTAATTAAAAGCAACTTTTTGAAAACATTGTAATATAAAGCAAAATATTTTTATGAAAAACAAACTAAATTTTACTTTGAAATTAGGACATATGGGATCACCATAACTGATTTGCATTATGTTTCAAATTTTATTTTGCAATCAGCCACAGTATGTATTTACCAAGTCCATGGTTGAGTTTAATAAACTAAAATATTTACAGAAATCTATAAGATATTTTATACTTATATTTTATATTTATAACTTTAAAGTGTTAATGAATGAAACCATTCTTGGACCATGCTATCATAGTTATATTTCATGCTAATATATGTGACTTCCTTAACATATTGTACTTGAAACAAAACAGCATTTCTGTGTTTTTAAATAGTAAACATCTAATTCAAAATGAGAACTACCCCATTAAGCCAAATTCAGACCATGTAGTTCCTTGCACAAACATTTTTCTTACTTATCCTTTCATTAAGGATTTACTCTGTTGATCAGGGTATTAAATAGAACAATGTGACAACTGTTACCTTTCATATAACTCCCAGAAAGAAAATGCTGTATGCTTTCAAATAATGCAATCACTACGGGCCACACTCATCTGATGTTATTTTAAATTAAACAGCAAACATTAGATCCATTCTATTTGATTATTTTAAGCAGAGAAACCTTTGGGCAGATTACAAATTAAACTATTGTTTTCTTTGGAAGGACATTCGTTTCTTGAGGCTTATCGACACAGTCTAATTTAGTTTTAATGCAGTGTGTAGCTCACTGGAAATCGCATACCTTGTTTTTGCATCATGTTCTGCAGGGGTTTACCTCATGAGATTAAGAAATCAATGTGTATACCAGGTATTCAGCTTATTCCTTCCCTTGAGTCTACTAAAGCTTATACATCGCTTCTTAGTGAAGCCTGCTGAGAAGGAGAGAGCTGTTGCTTTTCCTTCAAAGCAATTGCAAGTATCCCTCTAAAGCAGCCTTCCCTAGGGTATAATTAGGACCATTCTTACTCCTTGCACACAACTGCTTTTTAATTGCTTTGAAGTGGTTGTAATTATTTCTTTCTGAGCACTGTGTGACCTGGACGAACAAAGGTTACAAGGAGTGCCTCAGTGTTTTTCTCCAATCCTGAGTTAAATACCAATTGAGATGTTGGTAGGACCATATTCTTTGTCCCATTAGGAGGTGTCACAGGAAACAGAGAAGATAAATATTACCTCCTGGACAACAAAAGGATCAAGTTGAAAACCTAGAATGTATCATCTTCCTCTTCATGTTATGGAAGATTTAGCAAATGTCACTGAGAAGTCAATCTGTTTAAATAACCCATCAATCTTCTGTTAGAGTAGTTGAATGTTGATTAATTAATAAACATATAAAATTAATTTTGATACCAAATGTTACTATATACTTTACATACATTATACTTTACAGTACTCTTTAATTGAACGAATATACCAAAATAAATAATGCCCTCCAGGTGCTGGAAAGGCTTCTGCAGTTAAGAGTACTTCCCTTTTAGAGGACCTGAGTTCAGTTCCTGGCACCCATGTTGGGCAGCTCAAAATTGCTTGTTCTTTCAGTTCCAGGTGATGACACTTCTTTTCCTGTCCCAAATGGACATTTGTATTCATGTGGCATATGCGTCCATGGATACCCAGACATGCAAATTAAAATATAAATATTAAAATAAATTATTAATAAAAACTTTAGTGAAAGTCACTGATATCTTTTATGACATTTATTTTGCTTTCATCTGTCAACATGGTTAGGAAGGCACTTTTCAAATGAGATCCAATATTCCTTCTCCATTAGAAAATCTAATGGCCATCTCCCCATTCTAAATATTTGACTTAGGTGATAACTGTTTCCTTGCAAACACTTTGCTTCATAAGTTAGAAGATGTCATGGATTTCTGCTCTGTTTTTCAACGTTAGTTATTGTTGTTGCTTGTTTTTTTTTTTTTTTTTTCGCTCCAGTCAATGTGCATCAATTATTTGGCAAATCAAAGTTTAACTTCAGTAGTGCTGATATCTTGTCACTCATAGCTGACACTACAGCCCCAGCTGACCAGAAATAATATATATTTAATTCAAACTGTCACATAGAATCATGGAGCAGCTCAAAGAGTTACCTCTGAAATTGCACAAGCCAGAGTTCTATTGTCCTCTACAATACATTCTGAGTTCCAACAACAATGAATTAAGCACTAAATCCTCAATGGCTTTTCCAGGTCAACATTCCAATATCCATCACAACTCTCCAATAGCAACATGGTCAGATCAGTCACTGCATTAGCCCACTCACTGGTATTAATTTCTGTGTTAGTTTGGTTGGTTTCTATTGCTGTGTTATAACACTCTGATGAAAATCAACTCTGAAAGGAAATTTTGGCCTACTTTATTTTGTTATTAATTAATTAATTACTTAATTACTTAATTTATTTATTTTTGACCTGAGCACAGTCCATCATTGATGGATGCCAAGGCAGCAGCACAAGCCAGGCAACCAGGAGGCAAGAGCTGCTGTGTAGATGCCAGAGGAATATTCTTTATTGGCTTCTTGTTTAAGGGTTGCTCAGCCTCTTTTTTGTATACAGCCTAGGAACAACTGCCTAGAAGTGGCTCAAGGCACCTTGAGCTGGGACCTCCACATAATTATGAATCAAAAAAATTTTTAAATGCCTCACAAACTTGGCAACAAGCAATTTGAGGAAGATAATTAAGGTACCCTTTTCTCAGACAACTCTACCTTGTGTTATGTTAACAACATATAGACCAGCACAGTTGTCATACCATTCATAAGTTATATGTTCTTGCCTGTCAACATTAAACCCATATACAGTTGAATAAGCCATGGAGGCTCTTCATTCTTCATAGCTGTTGATTAAGAAACCACTGCCTACTAAAACTAATATGCTTTATTCAATGCAATTTCCTATTTCTCTGTGCTATATGGATAGTGTTTGTTGCATTATTGAAGAAAGTCAATGAAAAAGCAAATACAGTGAAGTAATAGGTGTATTTATGCAACATTAATCAATGAAAAAATAGGCCATGAATTTCAAAAAAGAGCAAGGAGGGGTAAACAAATTTTTTTTGTAGGAACGAAAGTGAATTGAGAATTTTTATTTTATTTTAAATAATTTTATTATAACACCAAATAATAAACAAAAGAAAAAATATATTCATCTCATTAAAATGCTAATTTTCCTTTCTGAAATGTCTATAGTGTATATCAAGAATTAGAATTGAGTTTGGATTATTTTAGGCAGTCCACTTATTTTACATATTTCCTGCTTGTGAAGACCCATGATAACCCTTATTAATAGAGTATTATTTCAACTATATAGAGTTATAAAACATTTATAAGAAGATAATAAAAAGTTCACTATTTTTACTCCACTTCAAATATGCCCAGCTATTTAATTTAAACAGTCTATTAACATAATCATACTCATATATCACCTCTAATTATTGAGCAGATAATTTTAATACTTGAATAGACCAAGAACCTTGGGAAGTTTTGTGTTCATTACCCAGTTTCCCGTCATTATTTTCTCTGTACTAGAGTTGGGAAAATGGAAAATTCAAGTTTTTCTCCTGTGCCACTAAAGGGCCAGCAGCGATTGTAATACATTTGTCTTGAGCTGTTTAGTTTTTGCCAACTTGACACAAATATACACGAAATTTCAAAGAGGAAATCACTGTTGAAGTATTGCCTACATCAGTTGGCCTGTGGGCATATCTGTAAGTCATTTTCTTGATTTTTAATTGATGCAGGACAGCCAATACCACTGTGGGTAATGCAATCTCTATGCACGTGGACCTGGACTGTATAGGAAAGGGTAGTTGATATCATGGAGGCTAGACAGAAGAAATGTCACTTTTAGGTCAGATCCAGCACCCATAATCCCAGTCCTGTGTCCGAAGTGTGCTTTGTCTTAACAATATGTTCAAACCCAACCCTTGAGAGGCAACCAGAGCCTACATATGCAATCTGTATTGTTTTGATAGTCAGTTGGATTACCCTGACCAACATTTGACAGAAGATTTCTCTGAACTGGTAGTAGGCTTTTTAACTGTCTATGATTGTAAGAAGCAATGTTCCAGTTTCATTTCTCTCTCTCTCTCTCTCTATCTATCTCTCTTTCTCTTTCTCTCTCTCAGTATATATATATACATATATATATATATATATGTATATGTGTATATATATATTTATATACACACACATACATGCACACATATATATATATATGGAATATATATACTATAATTTTAATTATGTACTATATTTATATTATATACTTTAGTTAATTATATATTATAATTCTATACTATAATTTTAAGTAAACATAAAATAACATCATTCCTTGAGGCTTTATCAAACAAGCTTGGTGTTATATGTCCGTTATCCATCCTTCTTTTTCTGTATTGACATTCCTCCCAAGTTGGGAACCCCTCAACATACACACATTATTCTGCAACTTCATGTCAACTATATCCTGCTATTCTATCCCCCGCAGCTCTGGTCCTTTTAGGCATTCCTTTTTCTGTAGCTACTCACTGCTCTATTCTCACATCTGTGAATTTGGAGCTAGGAAGCACAGTTGAGAGAGAACATATGGAGTATTTCCTTGTAGATCTGGTTTACTTCACTCAATATTATCTTTTCTAGGTCCATTCGTTTTCCTAAAAATTTTATGATTTCACTTTTCTTTACAGATTAATATTTTCCATTGTCTATATATACCACATTCTCATTATCTATTACTTATCTATTATCTCATTATCTATTTGGATATTAGTTTGTTTGCATTTCCATACTATGCTGTACTCTGCCAAGAGAGAGAAGTAATTAAACATACCTACCAAGCTACAACATCTCTCAAATACGACAAGGGCCAGCATGGTTAAATATGCATACAAGTGCAGTATAGACACTCATATGTTAGGGGCAATTAGTAGTGCTCTAGTTGGCCTTAAGGCCCACTCACCAGGAGGGAAATCATGTGTGTTCCTGGAAACTTGATCAATTTACTGGATCTGGTGAGGCCTTAAGAAAGAATCTGCTACAGCCACATTGCAAGATCAGCATAATCCCTAGTATATTCTAAATCTTATCCTTACACTGAATGATAAATGTGAATAATATTTCTCATCAAATGACTCAATGCAAAGGTCAGTGTACTGTCAGGACCCCAGCACCAATGGATACAACTATATCACATCTCTTTCATCTATGTCTCATGGAACATTGTGGAAGCAGGGAAAAAATGATTGTAAAATTGAGACTACCAGGAAGCTTGACATGAAACATTCTTTCCTAGAAATGGCTGCACCCACAAAGCCTGAACAATGGCAGTATCAACTGACATGGTAATATGGAGGGAGGACTCTGATGGAATACTATCCCTAGACAAAGAACTACAGGCAACTAATGACTGCTGGGTGAAGAATTAGCCTCTTTCTAGAATGAGCTTGTTTATTGGTTGCCCAATAGAGAGTGGTCAGCCTTAAAACCATTAAAACACAACAAAAATGGATCCAGCCAAATATACGTGTGTGTGTGTGTGTGTGTGTGTGTGTGTATATATATTTCTCTGTGTGTGAGTGTGTGTGTATGTGTGTGTGTGTGTGTGTATGAGTGTGTTCTGTATGCACGTGATAATAAACAATGGAAAAGGCTATCAACTTGACAAGCAAGGAGTTGGGAATAATTTGAGGGAAGGTAGCTTGGAGAGGATAGAGGGATAAAAGGATAAGGGGAAAGTGACATAATTCCATTTCATTTAAAACAATATGAAAAGACAGAGAAAGAGAGAGAGAGAGAGAGAGAGAGAGAGAGAGAAGCTGAGTAACCAAGGGAAGCAAGCTAGTAAGCAAAATTCTTCCAAGGTCTCTACTGAATTCCTCCATGATCTCTACTTAGTCCCTGCCTCCAGCTTCCTGCCTAGATTTCTTGCCTTGGATTCCATCCATAATGAACCTTAATCTGTAAATCAGATTAACCCTTTCTCTTCCCAAAATTCTTTTGGTCAGTATTTTATCATAGCAACAGAGTATAAAATACCATAGTACTGTCATTACTGTCTAGAGTTTCTTTCCATTAAAGTCCTGTTGTCTATAATTCAGTATGTGGTTTTTGTGTTACTTGGTTGGGACAATTTCTGGTGTGGCCCAGCCTAGTCATGAACTCACTATGTAGCCCAGAGTGACCTTGAATGTCTGAAAACACTTCCTCCATTTTTGGAATTACAAGTGTGGGTCATTGTGCCTGGATTATAATGTTTGGATTGTCAGTATTTAAGTTTTAAGACTCAGAATGTTGAGTGGAGATACTAGGTTCTGTGTCAAGAGGAAGAATAAGAGGAGAAATAGACAGACAAAGACAGGCAGAAAGCAGAAAGTTTAAAAAAAAAAAGAGGATTGAAGAGAAGTTAAAAAGGAGTGAGAACACTTTTACTCCCCTTCCTATGAAAGCAATATAAAATGCACCACCATTTACCTTCCCTTGGGCTTTGTTGTAATCCACTAAAATACCCTTCAATGAGGCAAGTGTTATCTTTATACTGTTTACTACACAATTCTAGTAAAAACCAGCACAAGTATTTTTTTTTTGTTGTTGTTGTTTTTTAATGTACAATAAATAATCACTAAAGATAGGTAGATGTGAACTCAGTATTTAAACAGATAAATTCAATATTCTTTTTGTCAAATTTGATTATCAATGCACAGAGATCTTATCCTAAAACAGAGATGGAGAAAAAGCTTTGTTGCTCTGAGACTTTCTAGAATTGCTTCTAGGATGGACATACTTTTTAGCCTTGTCTTTCTTATGGTAACGTCTTTGATTTGCTGGTAGTTGTGCTCTATAACTTATATTCTAATATTCAGTGCCAAGATAATACATAATGGTTAATTTTCATTTGGCATATAAACAACTTTTCAGTGCTTTTTTTTTTAGGAATTTGAATATATTAACTTATGTCTGCTGGTGAACCATTTTGGCCTTGTCACCGAAGCCCTCCCTCTGGATTTGAAGCAAAGTGTCCTATCACTTTGATTTCCCTATGTGCTGAGTTTTGCCAGGAGACTTTAATCACTAGCTCTATTTTCAGCCATTACAGCAGAGTTCAGCAGATTGGGACTCAGTAGGATATTTCTCTGGAACAGATTTTTTTTTTTTAATGCAACAGTTATATGCTCAAATTCCTCCAATTTTTGATTCTTATTGGGAAGACAGAATCAACATTACATGCTCTCATATCACTCGGGTTTGTGAAAGAAAAATCAGAGTAGACATCAGTATAGTATTTGTGGGTTTGGTATAACAATTTCAGAAATGTTAACTCAATTCCCATTTGGTCAGAGTTGAGAACTATACAAAGGACTAAATGCAGAATGAGTCACTTTAATAGATTTCTAAACAGAACTCATTTACACAATGATGTTAATTTTAGTCTTTTCTAGGATGCGGTTATGAATTTTCATCTGTTATATTTAGCTTCTGTTTTCATAATTAAGTTGTAAGGACAGAGACAATGGGAACATGTTCATGGGTTCACATATTCCTGCAGTGGCTGCTGCTTTACTTGTTCATATTTTCATATCAGAAATGCAATAAATATTTCGTGATTTCTATGTCAGACAGATGGCATATCTGGAAAGGTGGTAGAACTTTTAAAAAGTGTACTTTTAAAATAACTACTGTTGCCATTATTTTGTTTTTTGTTATGATTCACTTCATTTTTTTAAACTTTAAGTTTTTGTGTGCAAGTGTTTTGCTTGTAGATGTTTTAGAGGCCAGAAGAGGGTTTTAGTTTCCCTGGAGTTGGAGTGACAGATGCTTGTAAGCAGCCATCTGAGAGTAAAACCGAGGTCCTCTGGAAGAAAAGACCAGTGATATTAACTGGTGAGCCATCTCTCAAGCACTATTTTTTTCAAACCAAGATTTCACGTAGCCTGAGGTAGACTTTAAATCACTATGTAGATGAAGTTACATTGAACTTTTGAACATTCTGCCTCTACTTCTTTAGACATATGATTACAGGAGTTACTATCATTTAGAGCAAAGTTTTGAGTTGCTGAGAAATCTTTGCATCTAGACTTGTTTGAACCTTATTCTCTTCAGTCACGCTCCCAAATTCTAGCAGTGCAGGTTTGTACCACTACACCCAGCTGCTGTTTACAAAAATTAATTTATTGCTGTCGTCAAATGATATATTTGATCATCATTTTCCCTACCTCGACTCTGAGATAGCCCTGTCTAATATAACAGTAGCCTTGCTATAACATTAAAATTGGTTTGTGTGGTTAAGAATATAATCCATGTCAATTCAATAAATTTAATCTGTATAAATGAATATCTATAGAAGACTGTTCCTTACAGAACATATTACCCATACTAAGAAAGATAGGAGCTATTTTATTATGACTTTAAATAGGTAATGACCTTCGTATTAACATATTAGAAAATTGTTATAGACAAACTTATGTGGGTAGAGTTCATTAAAACTTAAATTAACAAGCCATTATGTTAAACATTTCTGAATAGATACTTTTAAAACTCAGGATTCACTTATGTGGAATAGTATTTTCTTGCATACAAATTATGTCATAAGAGATCATGTAAACTTAAAAGAAGTAATTACTGAAAATAGTGATGATGTTTCACCTAAGGCTGTAATGTCTGTGAAAGTATTACTGTCTTAATCTATGAGCTAGATGATGTTTATTGACTATGAGCTAAATAAATGATAAACCAAAGAAGAAAGAGCATCTTAAAAGTTTGTAATGGAAACAGCCCCATTTTAAAAGGCAGGCTATGGTTTACTGGTTATGTGGTAAGAATTTTTGTTCCTATTTGTTAGTATGTGTACACAAAGTTAGAATTAAATTATAAATGATAAATCCATGAATAATCATTAATAGATCCATAATAAAAACTCAAGAAACATGTGCAGGTTTAATTCAAATATTGAGTTTTTTCAAGACAAATTTTTATTTGCTAGAAACTTATAGTATGTCTGTGATATTAGGAAGCTTTATAGAAACTGACCTTATCCAGAAAAGGCTGAAGAGTATCTAAATGAAATACTTGCTTTGCGTTTAAAATTATGTAAATCGATAATGATTGAGCTATAAACATGGTACCTTAATGCTATAGTGTGTTTTTACTTGAAAATTAAGTCTAGCATATTTTGATTGGATTTCTTAAATGATCAAACTTATTTTTTTCATGTTTAATAAGTCACTTTCAAATTGGTCCAGACTGACTTATTTTGGAATGAAAATATAGTTAAAAAAGAACACAGTTACATTATTCAAGTAGTACCACTCTGGTGATGTTCTCTTACCTAGGCCTTATTCAATGTGTTTATGTAACTCTGATATTTTTCCTCCCTATTATACTAAAATGCACATATATGTGTGAACATGATTGAAGAATGGTCAGACAAAGCACACACATATTTTTAATTATTCATTAAAACATTTCTAGGTTAATCCACTCAAGACACAAAACTAATCACAAGAAATATTCATCTTTCCATCACACACCTGTAGAGTGCTGTTTAAACTTACCAATGAGATCCCATTTTCTAACCTACAAATGTAGTGCTCATGAGCCAATTTAGAAAATGATGACTCATAACAGGATTGAACAATGAGTATGCACAGTCAATTTAAGTGATTGCTAACATTTTTTTTATCTAAGCCATTTCTGTTTCTTAGAGAATCACATGCCTGAAATATTTGAGTGACAGGTCCACGTGAATACTTCTATGCGATTAGCTTGAGATTATTTATTTAGTGATAGTTATGGACACTGGGCCACTGGCTCAACCACTCATACAACAGGATGGAATTGGTGATTATCCTCCTGGATGTGACAAACCTTAGGTTTCAGTACCTTCTCCTTTTAAGAAGCTGGTTCACATTTCGCAAGCTTGTATCTGTAGTTAAGCTTTGCTGAGTGAAGGTTCTAATGGCCGAGAGACATTTTTCCAGCATTATTTCTTACAAGAGGACACTGAGTTCTAAAACCTTATTCATTAGTCAAGACCAGAAGAGTGAGAAAATATTTTTGCTATTTTAATCCACCCAGTTATGTTTCAGTAACTCTTGGACATCATTACAGATGTGAATGCAGAAGTAACATTTGATTTAAGTCAGTGCTATGATCAAATACTGCAAAAAAGAAAACTCAGTTTTCAGTCAAGTCTCAGAAATAATTTGTGGTTCAGATTCAGAAAGACATGTTTACTATGGCAATAGCTTCTTGTTATGGTTAATGGATAGAACAGGCTTAAGAAAGAGAGCAAAATATAATGCAAAGGACACTGTCATTATTGTAAGGTACTTGGGTGTGAAAAGTGACAGTGCATGCCAAAGCTGTCAAGTCTCACAAAACAGAGTTTTATGTGAATGTTCATAGACATTGTATTAGGGGGTTTAATTAAAGACAGCATTCATATACAAGATAAACTTCAAGGGTAAATAGTAAAGAAGATGCAGAGATGAGTGAAAGATGTGAACAAAGATGAAATATTTCAGAATCAGAGTTCTTTTTCGGAAGTGATGAGGATAGGATACAAGCATATGTGGAAATTTTTGAGCTAATTAAGTAATTACCAACATAAAAGTCAAACATGTATTTGGCAAATCTTTTAATGCAGGTTAATAAAAATTATTTTTTAGAAACACATGATATTGGTATGCACTTTAGTGCAGTGATCTGAGCCAGGATACCTTGATGAAAGGAGTGACTGTGTATTGTCAGGACCACAATAACACTGAGACACATGCAAAAAGTATTTGATTATAAACTTATAAACTTTATAAACATCATAAACTTGCCTGGATCAGAACTGGAAGATTGCTCAATTTGCTTTACTTTCATCTAAGACTTGATAGAAGAGAGTCTATATGCAAAAGTCTTATGGAAATAACAACTGTTTTTCCTAGGAAATCCTACAGCATTTCATTGCTAAATACAATGATAACTAAATGGCATCATTGCTCTTTGCCACTAGCATTCAATTAATTTTCACCTTCTTTTACTGAAATCCTTACCATAAACTTTTTGGTTTCCATGCAATTTATTTCTGACTCTAGTAGCCTAAAACCCATGACAATAACTCCTAGATATGTAAGTATATATATTTCAGGGTAGTTTCATATATTGGCTTTGTGCAAATAATTAATAATGTGTTTACTCTGACAGATTCTGCATTTAGAGGGTCAAAAACTGTTGTCTATTCCTGTTAACTGGAGCATTAGCCGAAAGCTAATGGTGATCAAGGTAACCTTATATAGGCCCTTGGAGATGGCTACTCGTTTTTTCATGAATGCATATTCTGCTTTACTCAAACTCTCCAGTGATTGACACCTAAATTCACCGTGTTGTTTTACTTTCTTCAGCTTGTTAAGTTGTAAGATTTTTCTGACTACAGAAATATTTCTGAGAGAAACTCAGCTCCTTCATATATTAGTCTTGACTTCAGAATGACAATAATAGCTAAGAAACAAAGGAAATCAACTGTGGCAGCCTGCCATTCTAGTGTCTTCGTTTACCCTTGATCTAAGGTTTGATTCATCTCTTTTTGTCTGCTGTTTTGCAGTGTGCTTTACCAATGTGTCTGGTACAACACATGCTTAGTTTTCAAATGGTTCATTAGAGAGATATTCTGAAGAAAGCATAAAGATTTTTCTGGATAAATAATGTTTGGTATAAATTTTTAAAATTCATATTTTATTACCACTAGATAGCCTTTAATCCTTGCTTCTCCTTGAATAACAAGTCAATAATAATAATAATAATAATAATAATAATAATAATAATAATAATAATAATATAGGCCACTTTCATTGAAATTTACTCAACTCAGAATTATTTTCTTTGAAATAGAGTGCAATCAAGTAGCAACAAACCAAATAATTGGAAGACTCTATTTAAAAGCACATGGATTCCATCACAAAATTGAAAATACAATATAAATATTGAAAAATACTTCCCCACACTAATTTCCTTCCATTTCCAGTGTGTTCAGGGAATTCTTATCCATGATGTTTGCTCATTTAAACAACATTCTTGAAAACTCTTCTTATTAAATATTGAAGGCAGCACAACTTTCTCCAGTTTTCTTGAGCTGTGCACATGCAGGAGTGGTGTTTTCTGAGATGACTGAGATGCTAATCAGATATGAGTCTTTGCAATATTTGAGTTCTCTATCTTTGCAAAACTGATGTTTTTTACTCAGTTCATGTCAAAGCACCTCATAGTTTCTTGGTATTCTTTTTCTTTCACCCTTAAGACCATAAGCATAGTGCCTGGAATGCTCCAAGTGCTCAAGAAATACCTACTGAACAAATGGTCCCTTATGATATTCTAAAGTAATTGTTTGTATGTTAGTTTTATGTTCACTAAATGGACAAAATGACCATCATCTTTGCTACATCTTTGTCCAAATGCTCATCTTTGTACAAATTTTTAGTTTATACCAAAGTTTCTCATGAATTTTAACACATTAATAAGTGATTACTGAATATTCAAAAAGGAAAGAAAAACAAAGAAACAAGAAAATGAAGCACTTTATATTGTACAATTCCTATGTTCGTTCATTTTATTAAAAAAATGCCAAAGTTAAACTCAGTGTGGACTCTTTGCATCATTGTGCAGACCAATTAAAGGAGTTATTAAAGAGAAAAAAAAACAACAATAGCATAATTGTCTTGCCAGTGTTAAATTTAAAACTATAGGTAACATAGCCATTGCTACTACAGGTGGTTGGTAACATTATGGAAACATAAATACATCCTGAAAAATGGATATAATAGTTAATATTATTACCTAGATTACAGGATTATAATAAGGTAACAAAAGTGCATAACTGAGCTAGAATTTCAAGGCTCAAGGATGAAGAAGTTTTAATTTATTGAATCTCTTCTTTAGAGCTTTCCCCAAGATTTGTTTACTCTTCTCATCTTTCCTTCTGTGTTCAAACTGGCTTATTTAGTATCCTGAGGATATCCGAATGAAAAATATGTGTCTTTCATAGGCTGGTATATGGCCTGTTCCTTAGTAGACATGGACAGACACTTATTCATCACAGATAGAAAACCAACAAAAGGCCAAGGTAACCTCTTCAAAAACCAAGTTGGCAAAGAAATGAGCTTATTGGTGTCATTTCAATGAACTAGGTAAGGATTTACTTAAAAAAAAAAGAAGGAACAAATCAAGACAATTCAATCAAATGAAGCCTTGCTCAGTGTGGTTGACAGAATCATGCATCTGGACGGGTCTAAAAGTCTCAGAGGCTCTTCAGCAAACTTTATGGCTCTGCTCACTAAATTTGAGGAGGTGGGGGTTAATTAATTTCGTAAGTTTGGGGGACTTCCTGAGACTTGTGAATTATTAACTTCCTGAGATATATTGAGCCTTCCTTAGTGCTTTCTGAGTCATAAGGAGCTTTCTTCCTGGATGTAATATTTTAATACAATTGCTACACAATGGTTGTTGTTCACTGTACTCCTTAATTAACTGCACTCATGTACTGTGAGGGTTTGTGCCAGTTATAGAAGCATTCCTAAGAAATTCATCGTGTATCTTTCCTAAACAGTATTATATTTGGAAAAATAAACCTGATCACATAAAGTCAGATCATTCTCATATTTCATATTTTGATTTTTCCCTTGATCTGGGAGAACAAATAAAAGTGACCTATTCTAAGTAAGATGATGGATGAAGATGATTTAAATAAAAACTCTTGTAATAGTGGGTATATACCCATAAATATGGCACTTGCAAAATATATTAATAAATAAAATGGAAATGTCACTAGTCCATTGTGTGCATTAATATTACTCAATAGAAACCAATGTGTAACATTACATAAGACTTTGATCTTCGTCCTAGCAGAAAAGGATAAAGGTTTACATGTTTATTCTATCTAGAAACTTATCATTGTATATCAGTTACAGATTCAGTTAGTAATCAATAACACAGTCATAGATGGAGTGAAAAGCTAGGTTAACTGGCCAACTCACCAGGATTATACCTTCTCTCCTCCTCTGAAGATTCCTACTAATCTGGCCAGACTTTATATTGTTTGTATCCTTCTAAACTCTACTCTTGGTGCTTGCATGTCAAGTGCTTACTTCATGGATCCATGTCTGTAACCCTGAATAACTAAATAATTTGAGGAAAAAAAAGGATATGTTTATTTTATGTCATTACTTCAAGTAACTAAAGGCAATAAATTTCCCTTTTCAATCTTGGACTTTTAGTAATACCTATATCCTTCATATGTTTCTACTGGGGAAAATTGGTTATGACTATGGCTTTACATACTCTATGTTTAGTTATGATTTATTTTCCTTTAATGTTCTGACAGTTTAATAACTAGGTGACATTTCTCTTTGGTTAGTGTTGAAGAATATCTACTACAAAAAGTTTGCGTATGAGACATGATATTAGGAGGAAATGTATGCCTCAGGGTAATTTGTAATAATGTCATAGTCTAAGTCAGAAGGAATTGATCTGACACTTTTACCCTTCAGGTGAAAAACTAAATGTATTCATGTTACTTCAGTGATAAAGAAGATCCAATTTGGGATTAAGCAATATAACAGGTATAACATGGATTTTCTTTTACCAACTGGAATGCTTGTGGTGAAAATGGGAAAAGAATTTACAGAAGGATGAGAGAGTCCCATATAAGACTCTACTGTTTTAGGAAAGATGTCTCCATTTATTAGAGAGTTTTGCTGTGTTAGTTTCATGAATACTGAGTGAAATCATTAAGAGCACTGTTTTTCTGAAGTGCTTTCTCTTTTAGCACAGAAGAGTGGGAACTCTTTTTTTATCCTCCCCTTGTCTTCTTTTCCTTTACTACTTTAAATGAAAAAAAAAAGACATATCATTGCACATTCAGAGTTATTTTAAGAAAAGCTGAGAAAATAGAATTTCAATAGGTGAAATTTTTTGCAGAAGTCAAGCAAAGTCAATTACTAATTCTTCATATTATTTTTGGACTTTTTTCTAGTTTTCATGAGGAGAAGGGATTCAATTTACAAACAAGGACACAGGATCTGAAATTATTTAATTCTTAATTATTTAATTATTTAATTTAAGTCAAATATAATCACCATAAAATGCCCCTGCCCCCTAGGCAACATAGATGATGGTTTTAAAATCAATAATCCATTAAACATTTATGGTAATTTACCTGTAAATGTAAGATACAGATTTTCAAATAGTATTCTTACATGTTATCTGTCAGATGATTAAAAAAACCAAACAAACAAACATAGAAATCATATGACTCCTCATGGTTTACCATGGAGATCTCCACCTGGCCATGTAATGGGATTGGTCATCACTCTGGTGACAGTTTTGTTTTCTAAGCCTGAAGTCTTTCAAATAAATAGCTAAGAATTTTTTTAAGCACATTACTGTGAAACTGATAGATTTACTCTTCTTTGTTTGATTTTCTATTTTTTTCAGTGTCCTGAGAAAAAAGATTCTTGGCAAATCTATTTGTAGTAAGCTACCTTACAGTAAGAATGGGGAGTCTACAAAAACAATGATCTTATAAGGAAAATAGGCTACAATGAGAAAAATAATGGTTCCAAATTTCATATTCTATGTAATTTAATTGATTTTCAAGTTTTAGAATAAAATTTCTGCCACTGTATGTTTGAACTCTAGGCTCCATAAGATATCCATGAGGTCAAATATTTATTTGCTGACTATGTGGTTTCATTGTATTTATTTTACTCTTCACCATAAACCTCACTCACTTTCCTCATTTTTCAAGCTTTCTTTCTACTGCATGCTGTTGAAAGCTAGAGGATACACAGAAATATAATAGAGATCAGCAGGTTCTTTTCGATGATGATATCAAATGACTTCATTTCTCCTCATTTATTTATTAAATGTCTCACAAAGGATATCCACCTAAGTCACAGTGGACAGTTTGGATAATGTATCAAGTCTCCTTAACTCCACCTGGCCTCTCTGTCCCTGAGTTATGGTGAATCTCCTTTTTTGTAGAGTGACCTTGACTCTTTATCCTGGCTTCTTGACTAATTGAGGCTATTCCATCCCTTATTTCCTTATTTTGATATTTTGTGGCAAAACACACAAACTAAAAGGGAACAAGCAAAAAGTAAATGAACAGATAAACAAAAAAGTGTCCTTTGCAAGTGTGAAATAGCTTACTTCTCTTTGAACGTCTCTGAGTTCTGTCACCAGAGTCCACCGATACTGTTTGGGATTTCATGAAAATATCAGATATGATATTTTTTATCTGTAAGAAGTGCAGGAAATGCACGCCAAGGTCTCTCCTCATTCCCTATTCCTTCCATTGGACTAGTGGAGCCAGGCAACTAATATAACACAAATAAAATATAACAAGATTTCAAAAACAAACCGACCTTCCTGCGAGCTCTCTCCTGTGCTGCATGTTGATTTCCTGAAGCCAAATCAGATGAAATAGAAGGATAACTTTTGGGTGGAAGACATCATTTTTAAAAGGAACAAGACAATGGAATTTAAAATACAACCTTAAGAGTGTAAGCAAAAGCTGGAGAGAGTGTTTACTTTCTAACATGATTGTCATGTACACCTGGGGTCCTGAGTTTGAGTCTTCAGAAAGTGCATCAATACAAACTGGTTAAAGGGAAACAGAAATCTTGAGGCAAGAGAGCTAGTTAAGCAAGCTGAATCAGTGGCCACCTATGTTTATCAAGGATCCTCCCTCAGTAAATAAACTCTCTTCCTATGTAAATAAAGTAGAGAATAGTTGATAGCAGATATTGAAATCTGGTCTGTAGGGCATACACACATGCAAACCAGCAGACACACACACATATACATGCACACAAGAAAGACAGAGACAGAGAGATAGAGGTAGAGGGAGAGAGACATAGAGAGAAAGAACATACATTCTCAAGAAAATTGATTAATACAGTGACTTAGAAAGAGGTATACTTTCCAAACCAAAGCTTAGCATCATTACTGATTTCACATAAATCTTTGAAATCAGCAACAACATGTTTTCCCACTGGAGCAGTGATATTTTTCAATCTTTCTATTGTTTGGTGAGCTGGACTGATCTGTGAGTAAAATACAGCAGTTGCAATGTGGTCTGCAGGATACCTCACTAAGTGATAGGGCTGTTTTCTGCAAATGATGATATCATTTTACCTTTCTGTGTGTGTGTGTGTGTGTGTGTGTTTAAATTCTGGCTTGAGACAAATGTATTTAAATGATTCACATAGATATTTAGTATTACTTTTTATGCATCCATTGTATATTTGATAAATATTACTGATTTTATTTACTACTTTCATGATGTCATTAAATTTGTCTATTTTTTTCCTTTGAAAATTTCATACATATATAAAAAATATGTTAATCAAATTTACTCTCTTTTTTTTCTTTCTAGTTTCCCCAGTTTTCCTGACAGAGTTCACTCCTGCCTTCATATTTCCTGTTCTATATTCTACTGAGTCCAAGCAATGCTGCCCTTAAGCATATGGCTTTAAGCTATGACTTGAGAGACCCTCTTCCCTCCATTATGAAGACTAGATTGACCTGCCACTCCCCTTTCCTCTGCTTTTGCTTTAAAAAATGTCTTATGTCAGAAGAGTGTGTCACTATGCTCTGGGTTGTCTATAATCTTGAATAAAAGCCATTTGATTCTAATTACCAGACAATTTGAAAAGTAAAAAATGGATTAAAAACTCTTACAACTTTAGTTTAAAACCTTTTTATTACAATAGAAATAGTTTATCCTTTCTTGAGAAGACAATCTTTTATAATTTTGTGATAGTCATTCAAAAGTGGCATGCTCTATATAATCAGAAATAAAAGACTCAAAATAGACCCTTTACTTAACAATATTAATTTTAAAATGCACCATGGAGTTAGAGTAGAATACATTGTTGACAAAATAAATTAATAACAGTGGAGAATTCTGCTTTGAAAAGATTGATTGCAGAGCTTTCGTGAGTTTAAATTTAGACAAAGATGGCTAGAGTACTCTTGTGGCTCAAAATTACCTTGTTCAAATCTTTTCCATTAAAAACATATTTGCAAATTAAACAGATGAACTTGCTGCTTGCACAGCTGAGAAGCCCTCTTCAAAACCTCCTCATCATTACAGTACAGCAGTTCTCCAAGCCAGGCAACAGAATTGTGTTTTATCATATGTCCTTTCCTTGATTAGAAAGGAAAGGGTCTCTTTTAGGCTTCCCCAGAATTAAAAAGGAATGAGTAGGAAGCCTAATTGCCCTAGGGGATGGGGGAAAATCAGTTTGAAAATGGTATTTAAAATTCTATTTCTACCCAGCAGCAAACTCAGTCAAATTGGACTTGAACTAGTCATTTTAATTTGTGCCATTTCCTTTCTATCTTAAAATGCCTAATAAGCTTTATTGTTTGGTTTGGTAACAGGAACATCCTAGGGAGGTTCTTCAATAGGCTACACAATGGTCCATACATGTAATCATTTCGTGGCTCAGTGAAAATGTTAGTGTAAGGAATATTAGAATATTTTTTTAAAATTATCAATATTTCCATAAATATTTTACTAGAAAATATAAAAAGCACATCCTGTGTGATCACAGGTTGAAATGGCAATCAAGACAACACATTGTAGAGAGAATCACTTATACTAGGGAAGAGCGGAAAATACACTGATGAAGACCAGTGTAGGTAAAAACTAAGAAAGCTATGAGTGTGTGCCTAATATATTAATAAGGATATGGACACACATATTGAGGAAAATACACTGAGCATGAACAGTGAGTTAAAACCTACTACACGAATATATATTACCTTATCTGTATTTCATAATTGCCTGATAACAAAAATAGAGATGCCCCTGGATCATGATAGTCTGTTAGTATTTTTCATTTACATGATAGTGTGAAACTGATATATATTCAATAGCAAGCATACTTTGAATCATCAAATTTGATTTGATTTTGCAAATTATGGATATCTAATGGAAGAGTTTCTTGTAGAGCATGGCTATGAAAGCACATAGAAACTTCCCACATGCAGCCAAGCAGACATAAAGATGAACATTAGTGTAAGCAACTGGATTTTATTAGTGTGTAAGTTGCTCATCTTTGCTGTCCAGTAAGTCAGGTGAATGAAATCAATTTGACTAATGGCATCTTTAACTTATTGTGGGTATGTTGAGCTATGATTCCATAGTTAAGTAGCATTTTTTTTTGTGACAATCTATTAATGAACAAAATTTTAGTCAAGTTTAATATCTCCAAAGACACTATGTTAATTAATTAATACCTATGAACTCAAGCACTTTCTTAATTTGAGATAGTTAGTAGCAAACTAGGTCAGAGATTTCCCTACCTGATGTTTACTTCAATGAACAACTTAACAAGGGATACTGTTCCCCACTGCTACAATGCAAAGTATAATGATCTTCATGACTTCTTCATCCATTACATGCAGTAGAAATTACACACAAATTATATATAAAACTCATTATACAGTAATCAAATTAAGATACTGATTTCAAATTTTCTACTGTAGCTATTCTATGTTGAACATATAATGTGCTTTTTTATCGATACTATAAATACTATTTTCCAATTTTTATTACAGGTCACAGAGGAAAGTCTTATATTCTTCCAAATATTGCATTATTAATAAAGGAGTAGACTGAAGCTTAGCAAGAGGATTTACATTGCTTAAGGTAGCATAGCTATCAAATGGAGGAAACTAAATACAGAGATGGGATATTATTCTAAGATAGAGAGAAATAAGAATGGGATGCATACAGCTTAATAACTAAGACTTCAAATCAGCATTTTAATACTGAGAATGGTAATGCCAACATAACAAGGAGAATGACTTTGTAACATGAGAACAGACAAGACACATATAAACATACATACATTTATATACATGTTAACTATTATGTCATTTTACTTTTCAGTATTAGATATAAGAGACCCAGGGATTATGAAACACTTAAGGGGAATCATAGAGCTAATCAGACAGCTCAGGGAAGAGGAATGTCATAGACAAAGTTACTTTTGAGGAGGAATATGAAATAAGCAAGGGATAGGAGACCTCTAATTCTCTATTGAGGAAAGAAGTAAGAACTGAAAGAATGCACGCTTGTTGATTTTGTGCCATCATAGGATCCTGAGTTTTTATTTAATTGTTTTTAGTTGGAAATTAATCAAGTTCTGTTAAGTCTTAGAATAGCTTGGTAGTTGATGATCTAATGACAGCATTCCAGGTGATTCTTCCCAAAAGAAACAAATTTGGACAACAGTAACAACAGAATGCATACAAATTCCCAGAGACTGAACAACTCTCTCCTGAATAACTATGAGGTCAAGACAGAAATAAAGGAAGAAATTAAAGACTTTCTAGAATTCAATGAAAATGAATCTACAACATACTCTAACATATGAAACACAATGACAGTGATTCTAAGAGGAAAATTCATAGCACAAATTGCCTATTAAAAAAAAAAGAGGAGAGATTTCAATTAGTAACTTAATAATACACCTGAAAACTCTAGAAGGAAAAGAAGTAATGACACCCAAGAGGAGTAGACATCAAGAAATAATCAAGCTGAGGGATGAAATTAATAAAGTAGAAAAAGAGAGAACAATACAAAGAATCAAAGAAACAGAATTGGTTCTTTGAGAAAATCAACAAGCTAGACGATTGTCCAAAATAATTAAAAGATGGCGAAAGAATATCCAAATTAATAAAATCAGAAACAAAAAAGGGTATATAACTATAGATACTGAAGAAATCAAAGAATCATCAGTTGGTGCTTAAAAACCAGTAATTGACAAAACTGGAAAATCTAAAATAAATGGACATTTTTTTTTGATAAAAACCATCTACCAACATTAAATTAAGATCAACTTAACAATTTAAATAGACCTATAACCCCTAAGGAAATAGTCACTGAAAGTCTCTTAACCAAAAAAAAAAAAAAGTCTAGGCCTAATGGTTTTAGAGCAGAATTCTATCAGACATTCCAAGAGTTAGTGCCAATACTTATCAAATTATTGTACAAAATATAAACAGTAGTAACACTGCCAAACTCATTCTATGAGGCCAAAATCACACTGATACCTAAAATACACAAAGATTCAACAAAGATAATTACAGATCAGTTTTGCTCACTAAAACAGGGGAAGGAGAGCAAGTGGTTATAAATTGGAAAGGAATAAGTCAAAGTATCCTTATTTGCAGATGATATGATATTTTATATATATAAGCGATCCCAAAATTTCTGCTTCATAACTCCTACAGCTTATAAATAGCTTCAGTGAAGTGGCTGGCTATGAGACCAATTCAGAAATATCAGCAGTCCTCCTAAATTCAAATGACAAATGGACTGAGAAAAAATAAGGAAAAGACTCTTTGCAATAGCCACAAAAATATAAAATATCTTAGTGTAACTCTAAACAAGCAAATAAAAGACTTGTATGACAAAATCTTCAGGTCTCTGAAGAATATCTCAGAAGATTGAAAGATCTCCCATGCTCTTGGATCAATAGGATTAACATTGTAAAATGGCCATCTTACCAAAAGCAATATACAGATTCCATGCAATCCGTATCAAAATCCCAGTGCAATTATTTACAGATCTTGGAGGGGCAATAACATGGAAAAACAAAAAAAATCCAGGAAAAAAAAAAAAAAAACTTTTCTGAGGGGAAGCTGGGGAGAGGGTAGGGAATGGAAGGGAAGGAGCTAGAAGGAATGAGAGAGGGGAGGATGGGGGTCAGGTTGAATTATCTGAGAGAATAAAAAATAACTTTAAAAAGAATGTAAGTCTGAATATATATCTATATCTATATATATGTATATATATATATATGTATAATGTTTCTAAAATTTTTATAGCAATTATGTTAGTCAGTTTTTTGACTCTGTCTCAAATTACAAGAAACAATGGACTTAACTTGAAACACAGAGACACAGATAGTTTCAATCCTTTAGCTTGGTTTTATGGGTTTATAGCCGCAAGCCCCTCATGGTT
The DNA here is from genome assembly GCA_026225945.1 of Cricetomys ansorgei. NCBI lineage: Eukaryota > Metazoa > Chordata > Mammalia > Rodentia > Nesomyidae > Cricetomys > Cricetomys ansorgei. Next base: position 7,749,129 of record JAMJFZ010001133.1, on the reverse strand, counting down.
GGATATCAACAGAGAAAAATTTGTTCACCTCATAGTCATCTGGCAGCACAAAATCAAGAAGCTGGCATGAAGAGATGATTACCTCAATACTTCCTTTAAGGGCATGTCCTCCTGTGAATTTCTTTGACTAGTCTTTGTTGCCTAAAGGTTTTTACAGCCTGTTCCGCATACTGACGACAGAGCTTTCAATACAGGATCCACTGGTAACATTCAGGATACATGAACTCTATGTTCCTAATATCTCTTCCTTCCAGAAGTACCCACTGCAACTTGAGGCTATCTTTTGAAACTTCTAATTATTTTGGGGACTATTCCAGGAACTTTAACTCTGTTTAGTGACAAGGGAGTGTAACTATTGAAAATGATTAGAAGAATTAGGAGGTGCAGCCTTGTTGAAGGAAGTATGTTTCTGAGGGTGGGCTTTGATGTTTCAAAAGCCCATCCCAGCCCAGGCCCAAGAGCTCTCTTGCTCTCTTGCTCTCTCTCTCTCCTCTCTCTCCTCTCTCTGTTTCTCTCTCTCTCTCTCTCTCTCTCTCTCTCTCTCTCTCTCTCTCTCTCTCTCTCTCTGCCTGTTGCCTGGGAATCAGGATGAAAAACTCTCAGGAGAACCTAGAGCATCCCTCTCTGTTTGCCACCATGATGATCATGAACTAATTCTCTAAACTATAAGCAAGTCTTAAATTAAATGTTTCCTTTTATAAAAGTTGCCATGATCATGGTGTTTCTTCACAACAATAGAACAGTAACTGTAACAGAAATTGGTACTAGGAATGGGCTATTTCCATGAAAGACCTGACTATTCTGTGGGAGACTTTGATACTTTGGAGTAGAAAAAACATTGAAAAGTTTAAGCACGGCTTAATAGGCCATGCTAGTAGGAAGATGAAAAATAGTAATGCTGTGAGCAATGTAGCTTTTGGGAGACCAGCATGAGAATTTCAGAGAGGAAGAATACTAGCAGCTGGCCTAGAGACCATTGTGATATTTTGGCAAAAAACGCGCCTGGTCTTTGCACTTGTCCTAAGAATCTGACTGAGGCTAAATTGAAGAGTTTGGAATTAATACCCTTGTCAGAGGAAATCTCAAGGCAGTCTAACATTGACTGTGCCAACTGGTTATCAGTTATCACTCTCGCACAGATCTACAATGGAAAGAAGCAAGTAGAGTGAACAGAAGTACAAGATGTACAGTTTGAGCAGAAAAAGAATAACAGGAAGTGTAAAGTCAGAGCCACATCTTCATCTCTTATCCAGTTGTGAACACTGTGGCATACAATAAGGAACTGCCTCACACAATATCCCCAGTGGTACATGGACATATTGTAGTAAACATCTGCTTTTGATAGTATTTAAAGAAAATGTCAAAATACATTACCTGCCTGGTATTTATTTTGTTCTTCTCTTTTATTTATACATCTTGACCACTTTTCCCCTTCTCTACATTCCTTCTAGTTCCCTTCTACCTCTCCTTTGCCCCAGATCCACTCCTCCTCTGTTTCCTTTAGAAATAACAGGCCTTCCAAAAGCTGCATAACAAGATTAAAAAAGACTAGGCATAAATCCTCTTATCAAATATGGACAAAGCAACCACTAAGAGGAAAATGATCCCAAGATCAGGCAAAAGAGTCAGAGACAACCTCAATCCCACTGGTAGAGGAGTCCCACATAAACAAAACAAAACAAAAATAAGCTAACAATCATAACATATATGCAGACGAGCCAATGCAGCCCTGTTGCTTAAGATGTTGTACCTGTTGCTGAACCCAGTCCCAGGACCTTTGGGGTCTGGGGTGAGCTGATGCAGTGTTCACAACACAGACTCCAAGGTCCCATAAGCAGCAAAAGCAGACTGGTTTATTCCAGGAAAAGGGACCTCTTTTAAACCCTTGCCCAGAGTTCCATTGGCTCTAGGCTGCTGTTGTGGCTCTTTTGCATTGGCTTGCATCTTGCCATGTCATCTGGGCCCCTTGGCAATTTTTCAGGTTGGTTCAATCAGGGAGGCTTAACTGCACATTTGTCAATGGTGGGCTTATCCCTGGGCATGCCAGGGCCTGTCCTGGGCTGCAGGAACCCGGTGGTGCATGCACGCCATGTGTGCAAGTGGTTTGACAAGCCATATGCATGCTGTTTGTCAAGTCACCAGGACTCTTGTATTCATGCTGGGTAGGCATTGTTCCTGCCACACAGACCCATTCAAGCTCTGTAATTGCTGCTTCAGTTTCTTTGAGCTCCTGGGAGCCCAGCTTACTAGATTCTGTAGGCCATGTTCTATTGATGTTCTTGAATCACTGAGTCCTACTTTACTTCCTCTATTTCTTCCTTGAGTTCCCTAAGCTCTGAGGGGAGGGACCCGATGGAGATCTCTAAATTGAGCTCTCTCAATTTTTAATGTTTGGCTGTTGGTCTCTACATCTGCTCTCATCAGCTGCTGGAGGAGTTCTCTATAATAATGATTGGGCTACTTGCCTGGTATTATTAACTAGGCTAAAACTTTTGTCTGTCTAGGTCAGAGGCCCTAGAAGAAGATCTAACACAATTTTTCTGTTAAGAGAACATAATATGAAATTATACCCACTGATTACTCTGTCTTTCAACCTCCATTAGAGAAGCTTCTTTTTCTCAGTGGCTTATGCTAATTTGGAGAATCAAAAACTGGTTAACATGAAGAGAATAAGACTGTGAAGTGTTCAACTTTAAATGTGACATTTGTATCACACCTCTTCCCATAAACCTCTGGAATTGGTTCAAAGAAGAGAAGCAAGATTGGAAGTTCCAGAGGTAGACAATGGCATGAAACAGTATTTTCAGCATGTGACACTATCATGACACACATAAACTCATAAGGATAAACTATTTAAAATAGCAGTAAGAATAAGGGAGGGGCTCATGGAGCCTCACACTCAGCTGATAAGATGCTTGTAATTGACAGCCACACACAGAGAAAGAATAAATAATTTAAATTAGCATATATTGAATGGGACAATAAAGATATGGAACTATCGTAAATTTATAATTAATGATGTTATTTTACAAAGGGAACTAGAAATGTAGTGCCATCTCAGAGTGAGTACATTCAGTAAAAATTACTTGGGAAACATTTTTAAAAATGGCCCATCTCAACTTCTGCTCCAGGTTCATTAAATTTATGTTTAAAATTTGGACTATACCTCAGAATAGTTTACATAATCTCAGAAAGAAGATAATGGGCAAGCTGAATGAAGAGTTAACTATGTATTTAAATTAGAATAGTTTTATTTATCAAGAGAGAGCAACAGATTAGACTTCTGAAGTTATGATGCATTTTTATCTTGTGAGTTTGACTTCTAAGCTTATTAACCTAGAGGTTGCCTTAGTGCCCTAACTTCAGTGCTCTGCATTTTCATTCAACTCTACTGTGTGTTTGCTCCTTGTGAATTTTGACATATGACTCTACCTAAATGAGATGATGAGATGGCATAAGCTAATTATATATAACTATTTGTGTTTTAATGAGCAGAAGTTTAAATCAAATGTCCTTAGAAGCAGTTGTTAAATTTTGTGCGATAATTTGAGAAATGTTAGTTACTTCAAGTAAAATGAGTGCAGAAGATCACCCACTTCTGTTTGTAGGTGAGGAATGGTACAGTTTTTCACATCCAGGTTTCTGGTTTGATTTGTTTTAAGTTTTGTTTTTATTACTGTCCATTTGTTTTTGTGATAGGCTCTTTCTGCATAGCTCGGCTAGCCACAGTTTCTTTATTTTCCTGCTCAGCTTCCAAGTGCTGGGAACACAGGTATGCATAATCAGACCAGAGAATATTCCATTTTGTGAAACAGTTTAAATTAATAATTATTTCAGACACTGACAAATATGGTGAAAAAATTCTAACAAAAACGTAGACTGCCATAGGCAGTTAGTAAAGGTGAATCTGGGCAGGTCACATTTTCTCAGAGTTGGTCTGCTATTCTAGAGCCAAACTCTCTCTTCAAAACACTCCACAAAGCTACAGCTGAGTCACTCTGTGAATCTTCACATGTATACATGCATCACAACTGTCATCAAACACTGAAACCCATGTACTTTTGTTTCCATTTTATGATTTAAAATAATAGCTATCTTTTATCAATCATATCTCACAAACGGTTTGAAACAATTTAGAAATCAAGTAAAAGTCATTTTTGTATGGATTTTAACCAACATACAAGTGCAAAATGAGAACTCTCTATGGAGCTTTGACACCGAATCACCTCTTGCTAGGCCTCAATTTGCCTTCTAGACAGATATTTTGTTTTATTATAAATGATAGTAGCATTCCACACTTTTTTAAATGCTTTCTAAATGACTTGTTTGGGGGTCAATGTAAGGACTAGTGAGGAACAAAAGGAAAATTTTGAATTGTAACTGAAGTTTAGCCAATAAAATGTAAATGCTATTATGTCAAATGACAATTGTATCTTGAAAGAATATAACATTTTCTTGGTCAGTTAGCAAAATTTATATTAAAATTTTAATGGAATGTAATTTTTGACATAATTTTTTTATTGTCAAAATAATTATATAATTTAACATCTAGAAGATTTTTTTCTAATTTTCATAATACAAGAATATCATCTAGTAACTTATTCCAAAATGTATTGATTCATTCTATGCTATCTTTTTTTCCCTTATATAACTCAATTTCAAATATTTAACTTAATTTCTTTTTTAGGGGATCATGGGGAATTATCACGATATAATCTCCAGCATGAAAATTTGATATAACATAACATTTCAATTTAAGGACATTATAAAAATGTATGCATGAGCAAGTAACATATGCTGTGTCTGAAAGTCTCTTGGAATACAAATGAAGAGTTTCACTAGAAACTAGAAATGAGAAAAACAATGTATTTAGTAAAATAATGGCTTAGTTCCATTTGATATTGAAACTTTGAATTTAAGTTCAGAATAATTAGAGCTAGCAAAATTATATGCAGCAGTGATAAAGAACAATGTAGGTGTGATTCTTTGAAATGTTTCTATCTAGATGCCTTTCAAGGGGCTAGAAAGACGGTTCAGTCATGAAAAACACTTACTGGTCTCACAGAGAACATGAGTTCAGTTCCTAGCAGCCACATGTCAGCTCACAAATGTCTATAACTCCAGCTCCAAGAAATCTGATTCCCTATTCTCCCCTCCAGGGCTGCTGAATATTTACATGTTCCTCATACATAATTTAGGCAAAAGATTTACACATGAAATATAAATAAATAAGTTATGTAAGTAAGTAAGTAAATAAATAAATAAAATAAACCTTCAAAAAAGATAGGAAGACTGCCTAAACCTGAGCTTAACAAGGTTAACAATGCATATGCCACAGTGGACAGGGCAAACCACATGGGCCCTCAACCATGCACAAAAATCTACAGGCTATTAAGGAGTGTTGAGAGCATGTTGAGAGCACACCATCTGGTTGCCCTGTAACAAATCTTCTGCCTTGAAAACATACATATAAGTAATATTATACAGACTGATCAGGTAGAATTTGTATGTTCAGTATACATGTTTATATATATATATGGGTTCTAAGGGTTCTTTTGGAGGGCGGAAAAGGAAGGAAAGAAGAAATGTTTTAATTACATACCAAAAAAACAAAAAATAAAAGAAATCATCTTTAAAAGGAGTTGAATAAAAAGAAATTGATAAGAAATCATATGACTTAGGGTGGAATTAAACGATGTTTAATTTCTTGTTTGGGTACTTTGTGATTCATATTTAATTTCTACGCAAAGAAGCAAGATAGAGGAAAAATTCACATTGAAATATGAGCTCTATAAAAGTTTTTGATTTGTTTTTGTGTGTATTTTCAAGTAGAAACACGAAGTTGGTTATGCAGAAGAATTAGAGAATGTTGTGCCTCATATAGTTACAAACTCAGGAATAAAATGACCTGGAGGAAACCACTGATAAGTTAAAGAGGTAGTGGAGTGCCAGGAGCCAAGGAAGAAATGGTTGCAGGGAAGGCAAGATGGTCTAAAATTTATCAACTTTCAACCCCAAACTAACAGCATCTTTTAAAACTGAACTCTGACCTGCCTATCACTGTTGTGCTCACTACCACATGATTTTTGTTGTAAACCAAACTCTGTTCAAATCAGTGCACTGCATTTGCTTGTTATCTTCAATTATGTATTTCCTGTAAACATAAATCATAAGGTGTTTGACCTATGGTCACCAATGATACTCCTTCTGAAATATATGTTTTTTTTGTTTGTTTTTTGAGACAGGGTTTCTCTGTTGTAACTATGGCTGTCCTGGAACTCACTATGAAGACCAGGCTGGCCTAGAACACACAGAAATCTGCCTGCCTTTGCCTTCTGTGTGCTGAGATAAAAGGCATGTGTGTGGCTTAGATATTCTTAACATGTGCAAACATGTAGAGGTATGATTAATCCTTTAATCTGGCAGCATAGCTGCTATAGGGTAGAAAGAATGTTAGTAAACATCTTAATCCCAGTATTCAGAAGGCAGTGGTGGTCTACACGTTTAGTCCTTAAGACAGAAACAGTGTGGAAGCAGACAGGAAGCAGTGCTCAGGAGTCAGTGTCAGATTGGAAGTAAAGTCTGAGATGAGTCAGAGTGAATGTCAGACAAAGTGTCTTATCAGAGGAAGAGTTGGCCTAGAGTGAATCAGAATGAGGACATGCCCCACTCAATGATATATAAAGTAGTCTCTCAGCTCAGAGAGAGGCATTACAGTCATTCAGTTACAGAGTTAGTTACAGCGACAGAATGGAGCAGTAAGATCTCAGACAGATACAGAGCAGTTTAAAGTGTCTCTGAGTTCAGAGAGAGCTAGTCAGGATAGTTCAGTCAGCAGTGTAGATTTAAATAGTCTAGATTGCATAGAGGTTGAGTCTGAAGCCTTCCAGTTCTAGATCAGAGCTAGCATCTTAATTATAGACTGTAAAATGGCCAAAATGCTCCAGGGCTCCAGAGCTCCAGGCTAAGAAATGCTAATTGAATTAGACAAAAGAATAAAAACCTTTGCACCAAAGGAAAGGCTACATCTGGCATGAATGTACATCTACAAAAACCTATTAGCAAGATTTATAAAAGAAATATCATAAAGGTGAGAGAACAAATAAAAGAAGTGGTAAATTTATAATATTGAAGTTTTTATACTTTTCACCCACTACAAACTATTTTATCTATATTTTTAAGAATCAAAGTATGTCATTAAATATTTCACAGATTTTAGTATTGCATACATGTAACCAGTGTGCTTTATATTGCAAAGAACATGACTAAATACGAATAAATATTTTAAGAATTGGGTCAATATCTCAAAAATCAAATTAAAATGTTATTTTCATCTTTGGAATAATTCCCCATATTCAACATTTGGGAATGTAGAACCTTCAGTTGCAGTATGAATCTTAATTGCCAAGGGTAAAAGCCCCATTTTAATTTTATCTATGTCAATTATTAATGACTTGATATAATGCTATGATTTTTCACCCTTGTCTTACTTGCCTTGAATAGAGAAGTGAATGCCATAAAAACTAGAGCTAAAACTTGATTCCAATAGTTTTTCAGTTCTTCCCAAATAACCACAGTTATGTGCTATAGAATTACTAGTCAGCAGGAGAGTAAGCCATGTAGTAATGCTCATGATTTCAATATCAAGGTAGTACTGTCAACTATTGCAAGCAAAAATTCATACTAAGTGGTTTTTCTCCAGAACAACCTTGGTTGTAAAACTACATATTTTATCTCAGTGGAAAAAGGTAAAAATGAAGTAGTTACTATTAATTTTTGAACATATAACAGTGATCTTTGATTGAACTATGAGGTTAAAAGAAGAAGAAAACCATTCATCCAACAAATCCTCATTAAAATTCAGACACAGCTCTCCCATTATTATACGAAATACAATGGGTATGTCTTGAAAGTATAGCAAAAGTTTCATTTGGGTTTCCAATGTTGGAAATTCCAATCCATGATCAACTGACTTTGTTGTTTGGGGTCTGTGGGGATAGTACATTCTGGTGCAAGTACATGTCAGGGGAAGATACAAGGAAGGCTCCAGAATCAATGAGAATGAGACAGGAGCTGGGGTGGTTGCAGCCTCTTCATGCGCACACTCCTATCCTGTCCCAGAAAGTCTCAATGATCCCTTCTGTTAGCAGGTTATTCTACTTATCAGTAGAACCATTGACTGCTGACCAGTCTACCAGATGGGTTGTAGGAGATATCTATCTAAATCTTAGCCGTGCTATTCTCAAATATGAGCTATTTCTCTCTTTAAGAATAGGGTAGGGGGAAAGTAACTAGAATTTTTTCCATGGGAAGTTTGATACACAGAACGTCTCTACAAAGCGTGCACATTCCAATAACTAAAGTGGCATGATGCCTTGTGCTTGTTTATGCATGTAATTGAGTGTGTGTATGTGTGCATAGGAAGTGTGCATGTTTGAGAGTGGGAAAATGTTTGTCAAAATACTTATGTGGAGTGCGGAAGACAGTCTCTGGTGCTGTTTCTCACCTTTTACCTTTTTTGAGACAGGGTCTTCCTTCTGGTTCCTTACTGTAGATGTCTGGTTACCTTGCCAATAGCTTCTGTGGATTCTCCAGTCCTTGCATCCTGTCTCTCTGAAGGACAACTTGGATTACAGATATATAGTACAGTACCCGAGTCCATGTGGGATTCCAACTCAGAGTTCTTATGCTTTCATGGAAATTACTGTACTTTTAAAGACATCTTTGTATCTTGCATTCAGTCTGCAAGGTTACTTTTCTACATAGCAAAGGAACAAGAAATACTTCTACTTCACTACCTAATTTGAACTCTGTAGCTAGGGACTAAGCAGCTCACAGCATATGGGCAAAACAAAATAACACTGAGCCACTGCTTAAGGTTCTTTTAATCTTATGGAAATCGACTTCATTTCCAGGTTGTTCTTTGTGGGGGTGTGGGGTGTTCTGAAACAGGTAGGGGGTTCTTGAGGGGGTGAGGGTGACAGAGTCACCAACCCAAGAAACCAGACTCCAGAGACCAGCCTCAGGTGCAGATCTACTTTATTGCAAAAGAGACAGGATGTTTATAGAGGAAGCAGGGGTTGTATAAGGGAGAGAACTTACTAGGCACTTCAATCAGCCTACCCAAAACTTGCTATCTTGGTAAGGAACTGGTTTCCCTGGTGATTAGGGAGATTTCTGTGAAGACAGGGAAGTGGCTGTAGTTCCTAGTGGTAGGATTTTCCACTTGCCTCAGCTAGGATCTACCTTTTTAGGCCACATTTACCTGTTGTAGGCAAGTTACTCATTCTGCTAGAAGCATTACTGAACCCTCACTGGGGCTAGACCTCGGTATGAGTCATTTAATTTTGCCTATTCTTTCTTGATTTATTATATGCATGTGTTATATGTATATATTTCATAGATATCTCACACTGATAGAAATAATATAAAATGCCTATAGTTATAAAGGTACATTAGTTACTCTATTTTTCTCCCAGGAAAAACACACTGAGAATACAGTTTTCTAAAATATTAATATTGATGCTATAATAAAATAATTATTTGCTTAAAGTAATTCATTGATATTGGATGAATACCTAGGTATGGCTCAGTGGTGCATGATTTTGTTATCAGTTTCTCTTAAGGATTTCACATACACACTTTCTCCCACAGTGAGCTCATAATAAACATTGAGAACTTTCAAAGTTATATCTGATTAGTTTCTGTAGGTATGAAGAGTAAGTAATGTTTAGTCATCAAGTTCTTCACATACATATGTGTGTGTGTTAATTTTATGGGAATATAGGTGATACTATTTGTTATGAAGTGCAATACAGCCAGAAACTGAATGTGTTTGAAGATAAGAACATACTGGCGAGTGGTGTCAGCATCATGGATCTTATAACTGATCACCTTTCTAGTTTGCCAGAATTATTTAAGTACAACATTGTTGTTCATTTACAATAATTGGTTCCCAGGGTCATCATGCACAACTGGCATAATTACGCTTCTCCTAATAAAGACTTAACGGCAGCCTAAGACTTAATGATTGCGATTGCCCTGACTTGCCCCTCTGAGTTGCCAGTTGGAGACACATTCTTCAATATGATGATTTGTCTTAATGTCTAATTGTAAATGAGGATAGTGTGTTTTTGCTATGGGAATGGAACCTAACTAGAGATCAACTCTAGTCAACAAACATTTACAGAAACATTTTCCCAGTAACTCCAAACTTCAATTATTGTACAAAGTTTTATAACAGCATATTTCCTATCTTCTAGTCATACCAGTAGCAACATTTCTTTAACTCAGTACTACTTGGTGGAATTTAGTATTTTCTAAGGCAGTTTATAGAATCAATTGTGTTACTTCAAATATCTCCTGCATCACTTTCTATCCCTCAACTATTTTTACTACTAAATGAATATAGAAATGATGTCCTGAAGGAAATTTATATATCACAAACATGCTCCCAGGACTTGAGGATTACTACAGTAAAGGGACTAGAATTAGTTTAAGAGGCTTAGGTGGTACATGACTTCAAGGGAACATTATCTTCTGGACACTCAGGGCAAATGCACATACGAACTCATAGTAGTTTGACAGCATGTACACACAAGACCTTTGCTAGTCCAAGCCATACCAAAGACCAAAAAGAAGAGAAAAATGGGTGCAAAATACCACCACTAAACATAGAGATTCTGGCAATAGTTAGTTGCTTGGAGAAAGACTGAGTGTTTTCTCTTAAAATGTAGTCCCAGATAAGGTGACCACTTTTCAGTGGAAGACGACACGTACAAGAACATATTGGGTATACAAATTATTCTTGAAGGATCTTTTTTTAAATATGACTAAAACATACTCTGTAAATGATACCCTAAAGAATTTTATTTTAATTAAATTCAGTATAGACCCTGAAATTGCATCAGTTATTTTCAGAATACCATATTTTGCTTCTAAATAATTGTCAAACTTCTTGAATGATTAGCAATACATGATTTACATTTTCTGTAACTATGATTAGCTTATTTCAATGCAAAAAACAGAGTTATCACATCTTTAAGGAAATTAGAGATAGTTTCTTTTTGAGCCATTTTAAGTGATCAGGAACCAGAAACATGGATTTAATTTACTCCACATATCGTGCTCCAAAGTCAAAGCAGTTTCCTGATGGTTTATAGTTTTATAGAACAAATAAAGTCATAAAATAAGCAAATTTGAAAATAAATTTGCGGCTACATCTGAGAGGCAGTTACAGCACTGAGGAAAAGATCTTCTAGAGTCCCACAGTGACCCCTTGTGACATTCTAAGTTTGGGGGTTGATAGAAGCTGGTGGTCTGCTAAGCTAGTGGATTCCAAAAGGTTTTCATTTATTAGATACAGCATGTTGGTCCCAGCACAGAGGTGGGCAAGGAATATCTGTTCTGGAGAGCTAGAACTGGTCCAAGATAAAGTAGCTAGCCTCTGCACTTGGAATAATACAATCTCTCCACTGAACTGAAATTTTCATTAATTAGTCCATATAGACATAACTTCTTTCTAGGAGATTTCCTTCACACTCCTTACGACATAAATTATCAACTAAATAATTCGTACAATGCTATGTAATTATTACTCAAGCAAACTTTTTCCTTTAAAGGTAAAAATGAAACTGTTTATAAGGCACAAAAATGTTTCTAAAAATATATAATTGAAGCTAAAACCATATTTAATGATATAACAGATGAATTTGCATTTTCTAAAAAGATAATAAAATTATTTACTTTGAACTGGGGTGTTTCAATAGCTTCAACATTATTATTTAGAGATTATAAATATTCCAGTGTATGTCAGGAATATTTATGGGCCCCTATGAATATTATAATTAACATTAGGCAAAAAATGTGAGGCTATATATGTATGAGAGGAACATCTGGTCTCTAAATCATATGGCTTATTTTAAATAAACAATCAAATAATTTACATTTCAGACATGCATCAAATAATTTAACCATGAGTTATTTAAAATTAAGGATGTCATAAACCTCACTTAAGACACAGAATAATTATCTCTAATTGTTTACCTGGCTTTGTGCCCTTGATTTCTTCCAGCCTACATAAACAGAACGTATTAAGATTCCTTAGAAAATTCATTGTGTCTCACATCCTGAAACAAATCCCTTTTCTAATCCTAGGAGATTTAATTGTGTCTTCTTCAGATGACTGACACTTCAGCATTCTGACTTCTTTTCGAATTTTTCTTTTATGGTGAGTTTTGTGTAAACAATATTTTAAAATAGTTTTTGTGGAATTTTTTCAGTGACTTTAATTAATCTTTGCTTTTCCCACAAGTCTCTGTGACAAAAAATTTTTATTTATTTAAAAAAATTCAATGGAACTCTCTAATCTCTGTGCCTAATACATTTTATGAACATATTTCCTGTGAGGGCCTCCAGGAAAAATCTAATAGAGCATGTGGATTATATGCACATTTAGAATTTGATAAATTCAAAATGGGTTTTAAGATAATTTTCTATGATAATTTAAGCTTTGTGTAGTAGAATATTTGTGTCTTTCTAATGCAATAATTTATGCTTCTTATTCACCTATTTATTCTATAAATACATTTAGAAGTGCTAGGATTTTCCCTTTATGAATAGTTTGAGTAGTGAATACATATACATGAAATAAAGTTATAAGATTGAAAGATTGTAAAATCTGTAAGAACTTGAAGAATCAGAACCTATTAAAGCTTACTTGCTAAGAAAGTACTTATGTAAGAAATGGGTATATATATGAAAATTAGAGTAACCCAGAAAATCAGTATTTATTGAAGCAAGGAGAAACACTGAATTAGGATGCTCATATGTTTTCAAGATAGCAGGAAGAACAATATTGGGGTATATAGCAGGAAGATTTAAATCTTAAATCTTTGCTACACAAAGAGCACAGTCAGGTGTTGCATTATATAACTGGTAAGAATTGAATCTAACTAGTAGTGAAGTAATGCCCCTCTTTTTTTTCTTCAATTAAGACATAAAATACTAAGAAAATTTTTCTGTAGTAAAGTTCCAGAAAAAAAAGATAAAAATTTGACAAGATTTAGGTGAAGAAAGTTGTGTATTACTGAAGATTGAAGTTTCAGGACATGATTGATTTCCAGCATAGGATATTGGAAGGAAAGAGAATTACAAATGAGAAAAAGAAAACCAAGCATTTGATCTGCACCTTTTCCTGAAGGTTAAGTAAAACTGAAGCATATATTATCAGTTTTTACCTTCCTTAATGTCCGGTGCCTCTATTGTCTCAGAGAGAAAAGAATTTGACATCTCCTACATTATCCCTTCATGTTGTATAATTATCATTCTGATGATTATGCTTTAAAGTTTTTTTTTTAGATTTCTTTTTTGTATCTTTTTTCCTTAAACAAGAATATTTTTAAAAAAATAATCAATATAGTAGTAATCCTTTACCACTGTCTACAATATCCTTCTTTTTCTGTTTGTATCATTATAGTGTGAGCTTACACATCTGCTCTTCCTCTTATATAAATTATAGATAGGAATAAAACTAGAAATAGAACTATATTCTGAAGTTATATGGAGCTACACTAAATACAATCTATCTGAGTAAGATAATTCACAGGTGGATACATTTTCATTTACATTTACATTTTCTTTGTGTCATTGAGAGACATCCCTCACTGTATCCTGAAGTGTATCAGTTGACATGTTTGATGTTGGTTTATCCGTTGCTCATAATGAAAGCATTAACCCTGAGTTTGAAGGTCAAATAAATGTAATAAGTACATTTACTTTAATGTTTTCAGGCTTCAACTTGTGTTCATTTCCAACCACATGAAAACGCATCTTATGTATCTGAAAAAATCTGTTTAAGGTTGTAATTTTAATTTACCAGTGAATTCATCTACATTAATTAAAATGCACAAGTTTTTAAAATAGAGATTAAAATATGAAACGGATCAAGGTATTTACAATCTAATTAGCTCAGAATTGGATGAGCAATACAAATGCATAATTAATCTAGTTTAATGATGACAAACTTGAAAGGGATGTTATGAAATTATTAGGGGGAAAATAAAGTATCTCAAAAAGGCAAAAAGTATCTTGCATCAATGACAAAAAGAATAATTTCATCTGCCATAAGTCAAGAAATATATACACCTTACATATTAAAATATTACCAAGACAAGTATTCAAAAGCAATGTAAAAGTACACTGTTATATTGCCTTAATTCTAATACTTCATTGATTAATTTTTTAGCTTAAAACTTATTTATAATTTATGTGTATATGTGTGTATCTGTGTGGAGGGTTGTTCACATGAGTACATGTGTTTATGGAGTGCAGAAGAGGGCACTGGTTCCCTGGAGCTAGATTTACATATTATTTTATGCTATTTGATGCGAAACCAGAGAGGTAAAACTCCAGTCCTTTGTAAGAACAGTATGTACTCTTATTTTCTGACCTGTTCTAGTCAACCCCGTAATCTTCTTTCATCTAATTATAACTATATAGTGCACATTTTCAGGTTATTACTTTTAAAATGACAAATCTATCATAGTACTAATTCTCAGAATATATAGGTAGTTTAAGTTTTAAAAACATAATAACTATATTAAAAACAAACTAAATATACTTCTCCTAACATAATGTGTAAATGATCAAAAAATATTGGGAAAGGTGGCCATCATTAGTAATCATTAGAGAAATTTGAATTTAAATCACAAGCATAGCTACTTGCCTACCATGATAGTTAAATAAAAGAAAAAAAGGCAATACAGAAGCAAAAACCATGCAACAAGAATTGCAAAGACTGGAACACATATGCATCACTGGTGGGAATTGTATGTAGCAAGAGCCTTATAAAACAATATTGAAATGCCTAAAGTATGAACAAATAAACATAGAATTACCAAATGTTTCATGCACACACACACATACAGAAAAACTAAATGATATTTAAATGATCAAATGTCTGTCATTGAATAAATGGGTGAAGAAATTGTTACAAATATAGTAGATTGGAATATTTTTCAGTAATTATGAATAAGAAGTGAAATATTGATACATACTTGCAATAGAATGAGTATTATAAAGCTCAATATAATGGGTGAAAAACAGACAAAATAATGACACAATTCATAAATCTTATATGAAATTTTCAGAAGATGTGCACAGAAAAATATACTAATATAAATGTTATGCAGACTTGTGGTGACCTTGAGGTATTGCTGGGCAGTGAAACAGCTCTGCAGGACCCAGAGTGCTGCTTTTTATGCTTGGAGTAGTCCAAAGCTGGAGCATATTATTTATTTGGTTTGTCGCTGTGACAAAACACCAGACAAAAGTGACTTAGAGAAGGAGGTTTGTTTTGGCTCACAGTTTGACTCAAGCACCCATCCTTAAGGGAAAGATCACAGCAGAGCCTAGAGGAAGTTTCATGTCCCATTAGGTCATGAAGTAGAAGGAGATGAATGTTAGTGTTTGGCTTTCTCTCTCCTTTTTATTCATTCCAGAATCCAATCCACGGAATGTTGCTATTCACATTTAGTGAGGTCTTCCAACTTTTAATGAATCTGTTTTGGATAACATTTCACAGGCATACCTAGATACTTCTACTCCAGGTGATCCTAGATCCTATCAAGTTGACAGTCTTAAACATTACACTGAGCTCCTGGATTGGGCTGTTAAGTCTGAAGTGCTGTGAATGTGTCAAAGATTACAGGTTTTTATTTTTTATTTTATTTATTTTATATTTCATATATTTCCTTTCAATAAATTATTTTGAAAATGGATGGAACAATAAATTGAATACACACAAACTTTTCAAGAATTGTAAATAAATTTGTAAATAAATATATAATTGCAAGCATGGGAAAACTTTTCAAAAGTCTGAAATATTTGAAAAATTCAGGACATGAGAAAGTCAACACATATATGGAAGTTATTGATGAAGAATAAGTCCGGAAGATCCATGGCAACAGAGAATGGGAGATGTCAACATAGCTGATATATTTCAGGCAAAAAAATATAATGGAATGGCTGTTTGATTGCATGAATCAGATAAAGAAAATACAATTTAAGGCTATCTCAGTATTTTTTAAGTGTATATTCTTTGAAAGGAGACTGGTAAAATGTTTCTTAAGTCAATATTTTAACTTTGAACGTTCATTCTTCCCTTTTTAACATTAATATTCATTATTCATTATTCATTCTAAAACATGAGCTGCTTAAGAATATTATTTCTTTTAATTCTTGTGTCTCAATTGAGTGCAATGTGTACCAATAAGCATTTCTTTTAAAAATAAATGAAATGTGTGTTCCAACATAAGATATGTGCCTTTTATTTTCATCTGACTTCTTTCCAATACAATTTTAGTCAATGAAATAAAAAATAAATACCTCAAAATTGAAAAGCAATATGAACATTTTAGCAGGGCAAGAATTAAATAAGTTGATCATTTAAATGGTTCCAGTTAACGCTTAGTAGTAGCAGTTAATACTTACTGAATAGAAACTGAGAAAAATGGTCAGAGAGATTAATCTATTATTTCAGAATTCTGTTTGCTAATGGGCTGATTCTGAGCAGCAAAGGGATAGATACTCTGTAATCACAGTTGAGGAGGAATCACGTGTATTAATTATAAGAAGCCTCACCTGAAGGTCTTAGGGAGATGACTCAGTGGGTAAACTGATATCTGAGTTGGCCTGTGGATTTAGACATCAGTTCTTCTGCAAAATCCCAATGTGTCAATGTGGTAATATATGTCTCTATGCATTTTCAATACTACAGAGGTAGAAACAGGTGGGTCATAGGTCTTTAGTGGAATCCATTCTAGTCAGAAGAGCAAGCTATAGGTTCAGTAAGAGAACAAAACCTATCAAAAAATTAATTAATTGACTTGGAGAAGTGACTGAGAAAAAGAGCTGACATCAAATTCTGGCTTCCTTTTGCAACCATATTAGTGTACCTGCATGTGCAAGAACATGTATACACACACACACACACACACACACACACACATATGAGAGAGAAAGAGAGAGAGAGTTCACTAATGAATAGTCTTATTTAAATTAACATTGAACAAATATATTTATAATTTTAGCAATCATCTATTTATTCTATGCCTAACCGGATGCTTCTTGTATTTATATCCTGACAGAAGAATGATGAAACCAAAGGTTCAGTTTTATCTATTGTTGTTCACAACTTAATATACCTATATTCATGGGTGACGTGTACATGGAATATTTTATTGTGAATAAAATATATTTACATATAAATACATTGATATATATTTATTTACATTTTATATTTATATTAATTATTTATATATGTATAAATATGTTTATCTGTCTAAGTGATATATTTACTATGTCTATTTTGTAGATGTATATTTACTTACTATGTACTCAGGTTTTCCTTTTTAGAATTGTATGAATGTATAAGAAGCTAAAAGCAAATAATTTATAGAAGTTCTACTTGGCGGGAGATATTAATGAGCTAAACTAGTGAACTTAATGTATATCAAAGCAGGAACTATGTTCCAAAATCAAAGTCCCACATGAAGCAGGAAATGAAATTGTATGGCTCATAAATTCTATTCTAATCATTCAAAATCCAGGCAAGTCACTCAAGGCAGCTGTTGGCACCACAGCACTTAATTCTCATTGTAGGGTCTCTGTTTCCTTCTTCTGTGCTTTGACATTACTTTAGAGTCAATTTTCTCTTTTGTGCCTTCATACCTTTGACAAATAAAAGTGTAAATAAATAAATAAAGAAACAAACAAACAAACATCTGTTCTTGAATCATGGCTGTGTTTTTGTATACTCTCCACATAATTATTTGAAATTCCACATTCCCACATAGAATTTCTAAGTAATTTGTTCTCTCACTGTTTCTCTCCCCCTTTCTCCTCCCTTCATAATTCCTATTCAAGTTGAAAAAAGCTTCAATAACTAACAAAAATTAGTCTCCTGCAGCAGCTGCTCTATCAGTATGAAGCTGTAACTGAATTCTCTTTGACTGTGTTATGACCCATATGTGCATTTCACATTATCTAATAAAGGCAAAGAAATCTATAGTAGTGGATGTTCAGTGGACAGCAAAACTGTGGAGTCAATAGCACTTGTTACTGGAATGATAACACTATTTCTTGTCCAACATTTTAGGCTAACATTGTAGACAATTCACCATTTAAAAACAGAAATAATTTATTATTGTTTCAAATTTTAAAATCTGTGTTTATGCACACCACATTTTATTTAATGAACTATTGATTCATTGGACAACTGAGCGAATTCCACATTTGATACTGGTGCAGTGCAGCTTGAAGAGCAATTCTGCAATCTGCATCCTGACTCCTCTACACCGTCTTTAATGGTGCTGAAACCGAAGCAAACTTTTTCCAGTACAAATAACAAATGCATCAATGTGTTTCCAGTAACACATCTATGGGTTGACCTCTACTATAGTCTCTAAAATTAACATTTAGTTAGATGATGTTCTATTTTAAGTATTCTTAGAATTGTGAGAAGGTGGGGAGACATAACCAAAATTAGGTAAAGAGCTACTACAGTTTCAGTGGACCACACTATGAAGAGAATGCTACCTATTTGAAAATGGAATGAAAATGGGCTGTGAGATGGTTTAGATACTACAAGTTAAGCCTGATGATTTATGTTTGTTCCCAAGAACCCACATGATAGAAAGAGAAAATGTACTCTACCGAGGAGTTCTCTGATATTCACATCAGTGCTGTGGCCTACCTGTGTGCTGCAATGCACACACACACACACACACACACACACACACACACACACACTAAATAAATAATAAATAAATAAATAAAACATGTAGAACAAAAATAATTATCTCAAAGAGGAGAACTGTCAGGACTCTTGGGATACCTGAGAAATCTACTCAGAAAATAGTACAGTTGAGTCAAACAGCAAAAAGAAGAAAGTTTACTTTCTAATTTATAGGAAACCTTTAAAAACAACAGTACACACAAATCCCTTGATATTAAAAAATATTGAGCTTGAAGTGTCCAAAAGCATAAAAGTCTGCTGTGGCTAGACAGCAGAATTGAAAATGTAAGAAGCTGATTTGGTGACGTCAACCTTACATGGGATATTGTTTAAGCCTTAGGGACTAGAGGCAATGAGGAATCTAGCTTTAATGTTTGTGGAAGTGGCATGTTATTAGCCAAAAACAAGGAAACAGCACAATGAATTTTGTATAACCTCTTAAACTTAGAAAACACAATATACTTCCACTAGAAAATAATCCTATAAAATTCATTAGATATAAAGAGATAAGAAACATTAATTTCTTTATGTTCTGAGTAACTATATTCACACACTTGACTGTGCATTACTCACATATGTGCATAGGCTAACTAAAATCTTCTGTGAATAGAGACAATACAGCATATTTTTCTGTCATGATACATAGGATAATTCCGTATCTAAATTGTCTTTAGGATTCCTGAAAGTACAGGTTTAGTGAGGAGCTTGCCTGAATTTCTAGAACTTCCTGGATAAATGGGATTAAATTATAATTTTGTGTAGGACCATATTTAACAAAGCTGATTGCATTGTATGTGAAACAGAATTTATTTCAAGGTGTATATGTATAATCATATGTACCTGGAAAGACTACTCTTTCTTAGGGGGAGGCAGAGTGGGGGTGGGAGGATGGGAGCTAGATCTGGGGGATCGGAAAGTTCTGTGAGGAGCTGGGAGGAATGAAGAGAGGAGCATAAGGGTGATGGAATGTAATACATGAGAGAAGAAAATTCTAATAAATAAATTAAAAATAAAATAAAATGCTTGTGTGCTACTTTAAATCTGTTGTTTTAGGAGAAACAATCAAGTTTTTCTGAGTTCTATCGCTGTGGAAATTTTAAAGGGGAAAAGATGATTTTTCTTTTAGGTCAATTATTAAATTTTAAAGAAAATGTAGTCTTTTTTGTTACACAGATTTTTAATTTTAATTTTATGTTTATGTGTGTGTATGTGTGAATGTTGGCTTATACATGAGTGTAGATATTCACAGACACCAGAGAAAATGTTAGATTCCCAGGACCAGGAAATGTATGCATTTGTGAGCTGCAGGATGTAGGTTTTATGAACCAAACTCGAATTCTCCAAAACACTATATACATGTAACTGCTATTACATTTTCCAGCTCCAGGGTTTAAACAAAACAAAACTAAACTTTTGAAAGTAATGTCTATGAACTAAGGAAGAGAACGATAATATGTTAGTAGTGAAAATTGAACGAATTTATTTATCTAGATATAATATAAATAATAAAATATTCAGCACCTGAGTAATAGGTTAGTCTCTTATTAAAAGTCCAAATGTAATAAAATTGTGCATAATCAAAATGTTCAGTGATATTTTGATTAGTATAAAGATGAAAACAGGCCAGAAGGTGGTGACTCACAGCTTTAATTCCAGCATTCAGAAGAGAGAGGAAGGTGGAACTCTTGAGTTTGAGGCCAGCCTGATCTACAGAGTGAGTTTCAGGGAAGCCAGTGCTATGTAGAGAAACCCTGTCTCAAAATTTGCACCTAACCCCCAAAAAGATGAAGGCAGGTTTTGTGAGGTGGTGGTTCACTGAGTGTTTCCTCCAGACCAGAGTTGGACTGTTCCAAAATTTTGACATTTTCCAGGACTATCATGAACAAAATCTTGGAAAGAGGAAATGAACATCAGAGTGTATAGAGAAAGTTTACAATTCTTTTCATTGACTTATGGTATGCTAAAAGGTAAGTCTCCACATTCTTTCCCATCTTTCATTTCTCCTCCCTAAGTTTTCTGATATTTTCCAACACATTTGTTTATTTAAAAGATCATCATAGCATTACCTTGCAATCATAAAGTTTACTGATTTTATTTTCCTTAAGTTTTGGGTTGTTTTGGAAACTGTGTTATTAGAATCCCCTTACAAATGCTTATGAATATATTTGGCTAGGTAAACAAATACAATCTATTATTTTGATCTTTGGGGGTTTGAAAAAAGGAAGGAGCCAAATTGAAGATGATCTATACCACTAGGCACCCATGCCCCAATTGGAAATTAATCAGGGGTTCCTTGTATCAGAGGAATCTAAGGCACAAGGGTTATATTTATGCTAATTTGTGTTAATATAGCTTGGAGGCAGCAGGGTATAGAGAGACACAGAAAAGCCCCAAAGTCCTAAGAATAGAATTCATTTCTCAGTTTTACCAAAGGAATCATTCATATTACACAGTGCTAAAAATAAAAACCTTTATCACTTAACAATATGATGTCATTTTTTCCACAGGTCACTGATTACATTTAACTCATCATTTTTAGTGTTGCCCCTATTTCTCTCTGAACTGGTTCTAGGATATTCAAACATAATGTTCATTGTCTGCCCATAGATAATTGTTTTAGAATTTTATGAATTGCAAAAAATGTAATGGCCATTCATTGGTGGGTTGTTTTCAGCAAATTCCTGAGTACATATGCTTGTATGGAAGCGAAGTAGTTTGATCCCTGGTACTGAAAATGGAAGAAAAATATAGACTCTGGACTTTGGTCTTTCATATTCATATACACACCATGGCAGTAGTTGTATGCTTTCACATACAAACACACACACACACACACACACACACACACACACACACACACACACACACAATGAATGACTGACAGTTAATTCTATTGATAAATTATCCTTAAATAAGTTGTAACAATTTAACTTCCCATCATAAATATGAGTTTTTCTTATATTTTACTGCAAAATTTAAGCGTTTGTTAGAAAATAGCATTAGACATAAGAATCCAGGAAGTTGAATAAAGGTAATATTCCCAATGTTTCCTTTGCTTTTTCAGAATTCCCTGTCAAAAACTTACCTTAGATAGTTTGTTGAGAAGAGGTAGAGAGGTCAATACACACCAGGATATAATCCATGCACATACTGGTAACTATCCATTGAAAAATAATTCATCTGTGTGCACTTATTTTACAGTTCAAAAGATAGTATTGCATGCCCATTCATGTTTGCTTACAAAAATTTGTGAACAACTCTAACTGTATAGCATAATAAAGTCCCATCTATTTTATCATATAATAAGAGACAACTTTAATATAAGTGATTTATTCTTTCATAATTAGTTTCTGTTAGGTTATGTGCAATTTAGAATGAAATTGATAAATATCTAAGATCATTTTTGTTTTAAGTATACATTTCATGAAAAAAATACCAAAAAATATTATTTTTTCAATTTATTAATCTGATTTTGCCATCACAATTCCAGTATCATGAACTCAGCACAAAAGCTTCTGATTTTCTTTCTAAGGCAAATTCAAAAACATATTTTGTTAAGGAAATAAGAGCACATTATAATTCAGCACAGCAGTATACCCTGGTCATAAATTCTAGATTGCTGTCTGCCCATTCACTTAAGGTAGAAACAGGAGCTACAACTTTCTGCCCACTCCTTTCAAGCAGACTGATAATGAACCAAGCCAGCCAGGTTCTGGTAAAGCAGCTGTTGTCTAAGTTGATTGATCTGACATTCAATCTGATTGATTGGTACTTAGACTGTGTAGGTTTCTGAATACTTGAATATTGCACTTGATTACATTTCACTCCATATCAAATCATCCCTCAAATACCGTGATTCCTTCTTCATCAACCTCCTTGCATCATGTCTATTTTCTCCACCTTCACATAAATATTCACATAAATATTCAAAAACAGGTCAATGGTCTCTTTATGAATACCAAAATAAGTTTCAACCTCTCATGTCATGTCTATTGTAAACATTACCAAATACTTCCAACTGTTTAAACATAATATTCAACCTCATTTCCATAACACACATTATTATTTATAAGGAGCCAATATACTTAGGTTGTAGTCTTGACTCTATTCTTTCTAATTGTTTATTAATGTGAAATAAAAATTTATAATTGCCACTTTATATCTCTATCATTGAAACAGTATAATGATGCGATTACATAGCGCTTGGGATAAATCTGGAATATGTCAAGTGTTTAATGAATGCCTTTAACCATAAACAATATCATCAATCATTAGTTCCTAGTAGCTTCAATATTCTTGAAAGCTCACTATAGCTTGACCTGTTGCTAAGAATTCAGGTTGCTAAGAATGCATGAAAGTGGAGTGAATGGATACCATTGCCTGCTTCCTGGTCTTAGTGGAAATGCATTGAGTTTTTCTATCTTTATCATAATGTTTGCTATAGGAGTGTTGTAAGTAGCATTTTTAGTGGAAGTATGACCCTTCCATCCCTAACTTGTCTGTCATTTTTATTGTAATGGGTCACTGAATTTTGTAAAAGGCATTTTCTGCATCTATTAATGATTTGAATTTCTGTCTTTGAGTCTGTTTGTGTGATTAGATAATATTCATTGATTTGTATATATTGAATCACCCTTGCATCTTTGGTGAAGTCACTCACCCATGTTGAATAACCTTTTTGATGTGATATTGAATTTGGATGACCTACAATTTAGGTGAACAAAACTATTTAGCAGAGAAGATGATAATGCTGTGTGTGGGGATTGCTTCCAACAGACATGTCTCTAGAGATGCTGTTGGGATACTTTCTGGAGCCATAGAAAACACCACAGGTACTTCATTGTTTTCTTCTTGGCACATGGCAGGCTTGCCCTTTATTGTTACTGTATGCATACTGGTCCAGAGATATTTAGAGAGGGAAGGTAAATGACTAAATGATCATTGAAAGATTGCTTGTGTTTTCTCAGTCAATTTTGAGGCTGTGATATTAGGTAAGTATAAAGAAAGGTTAAGGTTAAGGTTTGCTGAGTATTTTAAAAAGTAGAAATCTGAAATTGTCATGAGGGATACTGGAAATCAAGAATGAGAGGGAGAACAGAAGACAGAAAGAGGATTTCTTATTTACCCTGTGTTCTCTTTGGAACTAGGTGTATGACTGTTCTCATTTCTCTTCCTACCTTGCTAATAATAATGCACAAATGTTTCCATGTTCAACTCTGATGAGGTGAAATTGTGGGGTGTTTCATGTTTCTATTATCAGCATGGGAGACGCAGAGACAGTAGGATTTCTAAAAGTTTAAGAGATGACTGGAACCATAGATAACAAGGCCAATTCTGGCCGTTGTGTGTGAACTTGTCTCAAAATAAAGAAAGAGAGAGAGAGAGAGGGAGGGAGGGAGGGAGGGAGGGAGGGAGGGAGGGAGGAAGGAAGGAAGGAAGGAAGAAAGAAAGAAAGAAAGAAAGAAAGAAAGAAAGAAAGAAAGAAAGAAAGAAAGAAAGAAAGAAAGAAAGAAAGAAAGAAAGAAAGAAAGAAAAGTAAGAAAAGAAAGAGAAAGAAAGTCAAAAGTCCCTAATACCCTGTTTTGCTGTCCTTTGTATCTTTGGCCTGGAGTATGAAGTCAGGTTTAACCTTTCCCATAATGAGGGAGACTTGCATATCTTTACTTAAATAGTAGATTTTATTGTTTCCTAAACCTGTGAAAGTTACCTTGTAAAACAACTTCCCAGTGTTCTACACTTACACCTCTAGATGATATTGATTTTGTTCTTGTTTATTTTATTGCTACTATAAAATTTTTCTGAAAATATTCTAAAGTTTAAGAAAATGGAATTTACATAATTCGTATGAAATCAGTAGTTCAGTCAATGAGCTCTTTAAAATGGAAATTGCTAGAGAAATTTTCATACAGAATCATGGAGGTATGTATTTAATCTAAGAATATATTGGACTGAATATATTGACTTGAAGTAGTAGCATTGGCAGTAACTAGAGCATTTATATTCTTCTGAACTCTTTACTATTTTACTCTAGTTAAATAATAAACATAGAAAATGGAATCAATTTTAGCAATATTTGATTCACTTATCTTTAAGATTGAATATTACTTTTCAGTATTATAATAATATAATATTATATTATAATGCACATGGATACATTGTAAAGATTTATCACTGTTTCCTTTTGTCACTCATGGCAGTCATAATACCTGATTGGATGAGCACATTCCAGTGTAGTCCCTATTCCTGAGAATAATTGGGCAGCATAAACTTGATTCACCAGAGAAAAAGAAGAAAAGAGAAGAAAGGAAATTCAAGTTGAAGAGTAGGGAAGTGAGGGTATAGAGGGTGGATAATGGAGGTTTGGAGGGGGGATATGATCAAAATATATTGTATGAAATTCTCAATGGACTTATAAGATTTTATTTAAAATTAATATAAAACAGAGTTTTCTCTGAGTAAGAACAATCAAGAGGGACTCTGGGCAAGGGAATACAAGGCAAAGGGGAAATATTTCATGAGTCAGGAACAGAATCCTCAAGATACTGAAATCATGCTTTGTTTTCCCCACTCTATATTTTTATTCACTTTTTAAAAATTACAAAATTAAAATAGTATAAGGACGTGTTTATTCAATACTAAAACATTCATTTATTTTCAGTACCATGTATCTGAACTAAAATTTATTTGAATTTTATATGTAATTATATTCAGTTGGTATTCAGTTCAAACTGACAAAATACAAATGATTAAGGAAAAAGGTTATTTCAAGGAGATATTTGTTCTATATTATATATATATATATATATATATATATATATATATATATATATTCAGTAACCTTAATAAAAGAATATATAATATAGATTAGCATTAAAGTTATTTTATAGGAATAATTTTAATATAATGGGACTTTATCTCTTTGTGAAATTGTAGTTTTCATTGAATGTCAGCATAAATGGAAGTGAACATAAGGAAAAGTCTATACTGATTAGTACCCAAGAGAGAATGACTATTATTAAAATTTATAAAATCAACTCCTTCTAAACTATTATATGTCTTGCAGCTACAGTCAAGGTGATAAAAGGTAATTTGGAGAATATATATTTTCTTTGTGTCCTTGATAGTTTAACTGGTAGACTATACATCACAAAATAATAATGACAATATTTTGAGTATGTAATGTTCATGAATAATATATGTTGATCTTCATCTTTTGCAGTATCTTAAAAATAGAAATGATAATTTATATTTTTATGATGTGCCAAGAATATTTTCATATGGGTGAATAAATTATCTCTCCAATCAATGTATTACAAAGTTTGTAAGATATCTTTTATATCACTTAATGACTTAATTTTTTACTAATTTTTTTCTTTTTTTCTTCTTCCTTATTCATCTTAAAAATGACCCATTGTAGAGGAGGCAGTTGTCCATCGCTCTCAAATAAAAAATATAAAAATCTATTCATATACACTGATAAAGTAGTCACACAGCAAATTTATTGTCAAAGATAAAAACAGGTTAATAGACATAAAGTTAGGTTCTGAAAATTACCTGTTTTAGAAACAGAAATAGAGACAATTCATTCCCATTATTCAAATCTTTCACCCCTCCACGCTGTTTGTTCTCTGAGGACATTCTTCTATAATCTCAGAAGGCAATGTCAACAATAAAACGAAAATAACTTATGAGATAGAATAAATAAGTGTCCAGTATATTCATATACGTTTTGCTAAATATGCCAAATCTGTCCTCTGATCTTTATAGAAATAGTTTTGTTACCTGCACTATCTACACTGGAGAGAAGTGTGTACCTTCACCATCTACACTGGTGTCTGGCATGTGTAACTCCAACTGCTCCTATGGTCAGTGTTAGACTTCATGCCCAAGAACAGATAATAGTTTTCTTCAAGTTTAAATTAATTCATAGAGGATATAGGAAGCTCACATAGGAGGTCAGATGGGGGAAATTTTGAACTAACTATGAAATAATTGTGAGTTACATGAAGTTTCACAGGAAAGAAATTTTGGACATTTTCTTAAACAAGTTCCATGCTTCCTGATCAGGGAGTGGCTTAAATTAACTCAGATGAAGTTCACATTTCTCCCAAGTAATTAGAAAAAGAAAAAGGGTAAATATGAATGCTAAAAGAGCTATAATAATCAAATATGAGTATTCAAATCGTATTTTACCACACTCAAATACCTTCAAATGAAACCTACCCCAGTGCTCAGATATGCCAATACCAATCACATAGAGTTATTTTGGATTATATTCCACATATTGTACTTAACTTTGGATAATTGATTTGATAGTTTTGTAATATCACATTCACAAGATGCTACAAATTTAGGAACTTAACGCAAATAAACCTTCTTGTAGTTTTTAGGTCAAAAGTAGATCACGGACTAAGTAGACATGGACTTGAGCTAAAATTCAATGCAAATAGCGCTGTGCTTGTGGAGACCACAGACAGATATCTATTTCGTAACTATTTCCAATATAGAGATT
This sequence comes from Cricetomys ansorgei, assembly GCA_026225945.1. Lineage (NCBI taxonomy): Eukaryota > Metazoa > Chordata > Mammalia > Rodentia > Nesomyidae > Cricetomys > Cricetomys ansorgei. The sequence goes on along the minus strand of JAMJFZ010001133.1, from coordinate 7,721,821 downwards.
CTTACCATGATAGGCTCATGACATGATGACTTCCATTTTCAAAGCCAGCACTGTTTCACCTCTAAAATTCTTCTGCTTCAGCCTTGATCCTTTCATGATCCTCTTATTCAAGTAAACATGTTCATTTTTATCATTCTTGCAAAACAAGCAAGTTAAAACTTCATAATGCATATAAAGTATATAAACAGTTTTTAGAAAAATTATCAGGACACTTTTTGGTATATAATTATTTATATGCCTCTGTGCATTCAATGTCATCATTGCTCAATATGAGTTAGTTCCATTATATAGAAATTTGCCACTCTTAACTTGATATCTTAGTGCAAGTCTATAAACATGTGGAGACACACCCATATTTAACTCTATCATTTCCAGAGAACTAACAATAGAATCTAATTTTTTGTAAACTAATATCTAATTTAAAGACAATGTTTTATTTGTTTATAAGACAATAATATAAAAACAAACTGGACATGGGAAAAATGAAGGGTCTGTATTATTTTCAGAACATTTCTATAAATAATAAATTTACTTATAATTTTAAATTACATTTATTTATTCATTCTTATATATTTTTTAAAATTATTGTGTGGATATTTGTATGCTTAAGCACATTGATATATTTGAAAAAGACAGAAGATACTTTGTGAATTATGTCAGTTAACTCTGTCTGCCATAAGTATTCTTCCAAGTCATTAGGATTGGTGACAGCATTATCCACTGTGCCATATCACCGGTGCTCAAAAACTGTGGCTCAGTAAAATATTAAAACAAGAATAGAAATGAACTCACAATTTCAATCCATAATAGTATGACTTCAGTCACAAATGAGTTCAATGAGCTATGATATATTTGACAGAAATTGGTTTCTGATTGGCGTGGGTCTGACAGGTGCTTTCTGTTGCTACTTGAGAAGCCGTGTTTTCCTCCTCAGAAGATGCCTTGTTTGCTTAGATTCCTCTGGTGCCTTGTTAAAATTTTCCCTGGACTTTAGAAGAATTGATTTTGAAACTTCATGATTCAAAATTCAGTGAGCTTACAGAGACACATTCAGGGACATTTGATCTTTCTTCCCTATTCACAATGTCTGTTCTATATAGATAACTAAATCAGAAACTGAGTACCCAGGTAACAATTCAGACTACCTTAACAGTTCTGAGTGCATCGTGCCAAATTAGACTTTCTTCATGTAGAATCCACTTTGATCCTGGTCATTGAATTTACTATGTTTATATACAGGGACTATATTTTGTGGCCTTATTAGTTAAAAAATATTTATGTTTTTTTCACTTCACAATTAACAAATGATGTCCAATTAGTTATTGGCTATTAAATGGTACTGAGTTATGTATCAGCTAATTTAGGGAATTATGCTTTTTAATGAATTATAAGCTGCTTCCTATAGAACCTCATGTTTGTATGAGGAGCACTAACATACCGATAATTAGAAAACAATGTGCCAAATTACATCATTAATTAGAAGTTATAAACTACATAATAATTGCATGCTATTCTATGCAAAATGAGGTGACTATGAAATGCAATAGTAGAAAATAGAAAAAAAAAGAAATTGATTTAGATAAACCATAGAAAATGGAGGAAGAAATGTTTAATGATGGTCACAGAATGAAGCTTTAACAGCTCCTAAAGTTATATAATAGGAAGTATAAAGGTAGAATTGGACCACAGAAATTATATTTTGGTTGAAATTGTGATTATACAGAATCATTGAAAAGAATGAAGTAGTTTAATCAACTCAATCAATAACTTGTGGAAAGCAAGATGTTTACTGCAAACATTCAGAGATCTGGAGATGGGGCTGGTGGAGCAGTGCTGTTATCTTAAGTACTAAGGAGACTGAGAACAAAAATAGCAAACTCAAAGATTCCTTCATCAAGACCCAAGTTCGGAATGAAAAATCTAAAAATCACATCCTGAGCATATGGAACAGTGAGAGGGGTACTTGCCTAGGAGAAGTAGGGTTCTGAGTTTCACCCTCAATAGCAACAAAGATGAAAAGAGTGTGATGTGGTATGTGACGCATGTGATAGTCTTCACTTAAAATGGTCAAAGTGCATATGTCCACTTGTGGCATGTTAGCTGTTATGGGAAGACACATAGACTCAATCCTGCTAGGACAGTTTTTGTACATAGAAACATATAATGAAATACTTAACCATTTCACTCTGCCCTGGGTAGAGCTAGGGCAAAGTCACAGGTCTAGGACCCTACAGCAGTGATATAATTAGTAACATATTGGTTACCCAAGGAAAAACAACACCCAAAACCATTCCTATATCTGACAAAATTGACTCAATTCCCACCTAAGTCTCACTAAATTGTCTGATGGAAAGGAAATCAAAATACTAGTGTAAGTATACCGTGACGGGTCAAGAAGAAGAGAGAATATATATAAAAATGTTTTTCCTAAATAGAAACTCAATGTAATTTTTCATTATTTAATTGTAATGATGGTATATGCTATGGGACATACGTTAAATTATGGTCTCCTTGGAATTATTATAGAATTTGCCTTCAGTCATCCTAGCCATGATCAATTTTGTCTTCTTTTCCAGACTGTCTTTAAGGAATTGTTCTACTAGTCACTGATTGGACACATTGGCTCAGCATAAGGAGCAAGTTCAATATTTTCAGAAAGAACTAGTCACTAAACATTTAATCACTTTCTCTTAATTTTGGCCACACATTTCCCATTAATTAGATTCAAATTGTATTCCAATAGTGTATGAATGTGTGTGAGTGTGTGCCTGCTTTTGTCTGTGTGTAACCGCAAAACATCAATGACCAATTTGCTGCTGAACAACAATGCACTATTCTTGTTTACATATTCTATTAATGCTATTAAAAAATACAAGTTACACTGTTCCAGATTTAAGAAATACATATAAAAAACTATAACTTATATATTTGCAAAATTAATTATATGCATGTTACCCAGAAAATCTACACTGTTATGCATGGTGGAGCTCCACTCAGTCTCACTGCTTTGGGGTTCATTATGTCATAGGTTTATCAAGAACCTGTGAGATTTATGAAGAAGCTTCCTATATCAAGACTGTATTAGTTCCTCATATTTTCCAAGATTTATAGAGACATGTGAGTAATAAGAAGAAAGTGGGTCTGTTGTCTCTCCACTTGCAGTCAATGGTTAGAGGTGCTTTTCAGAACAGGGAAAATATCTAATTTATTGGCAAGAGTATAGGTGCTAATTTTGCTTAGAAATGAAAAGAACAAGTGTTTGCCAATTAAATCAAGCAGCTGCTTTCACAGTCAGTGTTACTAATAGCTACCAACAAAACTCCAAGCCATTTCTCTAAATTGTTTAATGAACTGCTTTTAATATGTTGTAAACTATAACCCTGATTCCTTAAAAGTGCTGGGCTGGGGCTTAGTTATTCAACTTTAATTGACCTCTCAGTGGCTTCTCTGCACTTATTCTTGTAGGGGAGAGCCAGGCTTAAAGAGTGCACTGAACAGAGATTTGCATAGCTTAGACTCTTGCCTGCTGGTTAGGATTTATGATTGGCATTATATTCATAGCCCTTTGTGCATTCAGCCACTTTCTGCTACAGTGTTTAGGATATTTTAAGCTATGTGTTTAAGTTATAAAAGACAGTACTAGCCCACTCATTCTTTCCTAACCATTGTTATCTAAATTACTTTCACAGCTGATGAAAATGACAAAGACAGAAAAGTGTAAATGGAATCTCTGCTCTTCTTAGGTAAGTGATTCAATGCTGCATATCTTAGAAACTGCTTAGAAATCTTGAAATTTTCATAATTATTAAAATACTGAAAGGTTTGATGTCAGCCTGTTAGGGTCCATAGAAACATCCATTAGAGGTCTGTAAAGTTATTAAAATGGCCTGTTAAAAATCTAGCATCATTATCAGAATTGTTAATTTTCCTTGTTCTGTTATTTTCTAATTCCCTTAACTTGAAGATTCTGGGCAGCTTGATAAAATCATAGTTACGACATCAATGACAGCTGATAAAATCATAGGTAAAACAGCATCCATACAAGGGGTGTGCTAGGAAAAAAATATAACTTGTTTTAGGGCCTATAGGATGAAATGATACATTTAATATATACATAAATTTTACTGTCAAGTTACTTGAGTTTATGACTGGTAAATTAAGTAAAACTATAAAACCAATAAACAAAAGTTTTATTTGTATTGTAGTGTAATATAATTGTCAGCATTGTTTCAGAATGATACTGTAACTATAAGCTTTTATGAATTTAAAATTTACTTGTAAAAGAATTAACTATTACATTTATTTTTCCATTTCTAGCAAAAGAAAGTCACTTAGACTGAAGTATCTAAAAATTTAATCAAAGAATAATAATAGATTTCTTCAGTAAAAATCAGGTAATTTTTGTGATAAGAAACTGTTAAAGATATTTATTTTAGTCCAGTGGTGACAAAGCAATGACTAAAATTAATGTGAGACTGAAATTAGCACTTAGAAATGAGAATTAGCTAAGGATGAAAGGACTTGAATTGTGTTATGTCAACACTAAAGTAGGTTTTAAGAAGTATTATATTCACAATATATTCACAATATTCACATTACAAGTATTTAGTTTCTTTTTAAAAATTTTCTATACATTTATTTTATTTTTCTAAAAAAAGATTAAACTATGAGTGCTCTTTCTCTGCAAACTCTCTTTCATTGTTTCAATATATATGTTGTGTGTGGCTGGAAAGGTGGCTCAGAGGTTCAAAACATTGACAGCCTCTACACACACCTAGTTTCAGAACTCAGAACCCACATGTTAGCTCACAAGTCTCTGTCACACCAGTCCCAAAGGATCTGGCATACTCTTCTTGACTGTGCAGACACTGCACAAGCGAGGTGCATGGACACATATTCAGGCAAAACACTTAGATACATAAAATAAATATACATAAAATAAAAAGATGTACACATTGGGTATCCACTATCCTGCTCATTGAAATGTCTAGACACCCACTTCTAATTGAGTTTGTCACACTTGAAGATATTCCAGCAATACTGAGTTGAATATAAGCTATGTTTGTGGAAAGGACACAGAATACCTAGTCTGTCCTATATCTGCAAAACATATGAAGACCATTCATTTTAACAATTGGCAGGTGATAAGTCTTATTAATCTTTTCTAACCTGCTTTATGAAACTTTTTCATATTTCTTTCACTTTCTTGAGAAATTTGTAATGTTCTTGGAATATTTTCTTTTACTTTCATATCAAAATTTTAGATTCTTTGGAAGATTTGAATTGTGGTTTTCTTCTTAAGTTCTTAAGAGGCTCATCAACAAGAAAATAAAGTTCTTGTAAATAATGGAGTATTTCAAGTCATGATGTAAATCTATAGTATATGTGTCGAAAATCCCTTATTCCCCTGGTGTAGTATCAGAACTGACTACTGAATTGGAAGTATCTAAACACCCTCATTTCTCCCTTCAGTGGACAGTAGGACTGTGACACAGTTTCAGTGCCTGTGTCATGGTACATCCAGATGCTAGCAGCAGTATCACCAAATAAATATTGTCTAATGGCTTTGGTAATCCATTTCATCACATCAGTAAAGACAAAAGGGAGATGGGGTAAACAGTGTATGAACAGTTTCTAAGATGCTTTCATAGTCCCCATTGCTTGAACCAATGAACTTGCTTTATTCTCCAGAGTAGCAGCAGCAATTGTTACTTGTTTCTAACCAATGGAACATGGCAGAAGTGAGATCACGGCTGTATGTTGTAGTTGATAGCTACTGGATGGGTCAGCCAAGAAGACATAGAATAATTTTTATAGATGTAAAGCCTGTCAGACCTCAGCAGAGGGAAACACTGTCATAACACGAGCCATCCTGAATAGTGGAACCCTGAGTGTCTGAACTCAGGTATTTTTATTGAATTTCTCAGATGTTCTGTTAATAGCACAAGCATATCATGAGCAATAACATCCCCCAAAAATCCAATACCTGCAGACAATACAAAATGTCAAGTCCTAGGCAGCCCTGTTTCCAAAAGTACACAAAACAATTATTGTAAACAAAATAAAAATGAACTTTTACAACAATTTCCCTTTTTTGTATAAGATAATCAATTTTTTTTCTCTCTGCAACATATTTTAATACTACAAAAGCAAAACTATTTACAAGAGGAACAATCATGAAGGTTGCTAATGCACAGGACCAAATGAAACCAAACATTTATCAAACTTTTTACAATGTCTTTGGTCAGCAGAAAAAACATTTTCAATGTTCATTTATCTGGAATTCAGTCATAATTTTCTGGGCTCTTCTAAAGGGCGTGGGTCACTTCTCTAGCTCTGCCCTCTGCAGCACAAACAGTTTGTCCTCCAGGATCTATCTGCTTTAACTCCACTGCTGCTGCTGTCCTTGGTAGTCATCCCATGGCACTGGCATCTCCAAAACTGCTGAGTCCCTTGCAGCAACTGGGCTACACTTTCAACAATAGCCTCTCATAGGTTCTCTTCATGGAGCCAAGCCTCAACTTCTCTGCATGAGCACTTCAATCTGTACCTTCATCTGCCACTGAGGGTGAACTTTCACTAACATAGGCTCTCTTCATGGTGCCAAGCCTGAACTTCTTTACATGACCTTTTTTCAATCTCAACCTTCAACTACCACTAAGGCCTCTCTAGGCCTCTCACAATGCCAAGCCTCAGCTGCTCTCCAAGATCCCTTCATACCTTCCAAAGCAGCATCTCCTGGGTGAATCTTAGAGTACCAAGTTCAGCTTCCAGCAAAAGATACAACCTCAGCTACTTCTACAAGACAGCTTCTGTGTGCTGACCCTGAGGAAAAACGTGCCAATTTTAAGAAAGAGTTTGATTTACAGGTGAAATAACTAGTAACCTTGTCTGTGGGTAGGGATCCCTCATGGGGTGGAGTTCTCATCATCATAGCAGATGTGTCTTGTCAGGACCACCTCACCAGTATCTAGACCACTCTGAGTCAGGTTTGCTGAAACAAAAGAAAAGGACTCTACAAGGTCTGTAGTTTCTTTTTCTTCTTCCCTGTCTCCATGTTGGATTGGTAGGCATGATATTGTGCCAATGTTGGCATACCATTTTTAGTTGTTATGCTGCTGTGGCAGCTCAACAAAAAAGACAAAAAGGCATTTTTCTTAGGTCCAAACCCTGTCAGACCTCAGCAGAGAGAACCCCTATCCTTGACAATGCCATACAAGACAGTGGAACCTCTTGTATCTAAGCCCAGGTTTTTTTATTGATACAGAACTCCTCAGGTGTTCTACAGATAGCACATGCAGATTATGAACAATCAAATATCCTCCCATATAAATCCAACACTTGCAGACAATACAGAATGCCAAGTACTAGGCAGCCCTTTCCCCAACAGTGCACAAAACAATTATTTTAAACACGATTAATAATAAACTTGTTTGAGAGTATGTAGCTACATGTACATGATTTTCCAAACAAGGTATATCTTGATGCATTATTATTAGCTGATTGTCTTTAGAAAGAAGATAGTCATATAACAAAGTCATAATGGAAAAGGCTGATGATTAGTATCCACTGGTTACCAAAACAGAATTGAAACCCCCAGCAACCCTGAATTCCTACAAGGATCATCCTTGTTTCAAAACCGTGTGAGCTTGGAAAGAGGTCTTTCATATAGGCTGGAGATGCCTCAGTGGGTAAAGCACTTCTCATGTGTTGAAGGATCTGTGCTTAAATTGTCAGATCTAACACAAAAAGAAAAAAAAAACATGGTAAATCTTGCCTGTAATAATTGTCCTCCTATGGCAAGATGGTAGACATAGGAGAATCCCATGAAACTTACGTGTAATCTATCCTGATGTATGTAGCAGCAAATAGAAACACTGCCTTACAGCAAATGAAATATTCGGATAAACATTGTAATGCTCTCTCTCTTTCTCTCTCATACACACACATACACACACACACACACACACACACAATGCACAGAGGGAGGTGACAAAAGAGAGAGTCTCAGAGATAGAAACAACTTTTACAATTGACTTTCAAATGAGTTCAATATTCTGATGACACCTTACTTATAGCTTTATGAGATCCAGAAAATGGACTCAGCTGTTCTATTCTAAGACTCTTGACCCACAAAAACTGTAGTTAATGCACATTATATTAAAGCACCAAGTTCAGATCTCATTGTTATCATGGTATGCAGTTAGTTTAGTCAGTTGAAAGTTGAGCAGTTCATCAGTTCAAAAGCATAGCTTCAGTTCTGGAATTTTCACTGTTGTAAAATGAGCCACTTCAAATTTAGTGATTTGAAAGCAGAATAATTTCCTGTGGCTGCTCATGGTCTGAGTCAGAAATTGTGACAAACTCCAGCTGTCTTGTTCTGCCTGTTTCCACTTCACCCAGTTCATGGTTATTTGTTCTTAAATGATCCATCAAAGCTTCATTCACATACTTGTCTGGAGGGCTGAGGTCAGTTGATCCACTTTCTCAGTGCTGCCCCTACTTTTCCCAGAAGATTGATGAATTACTAGCCTGCTAAAGATTCCACAAGGCACTAAGAGACAAGACAGAATCTAAGGCTCGGAGGATTGCTCAGTGATGTGAGGACTTGAATTATCTAGCCTCACATAGAAGTCAGGTGTGATGGCAAACATCTGTAACCTCAGAGTGTCTCCAGTTTGCACAAAATACATAAATGTAGACTATACATATACATAGTATACATACATACACATATAGTACTTCTATACATAGAAGGAGGAGTAGGAAGACAAGTTGGTAGAGGAAGAGAAGAAAGAAAATGAAAGGAAAGAGAAAGAAAGAAAAAAGAGAGGAAGAAAGAAGGAATTAAAGAAGAAAAAGAAAATATGAAACCTTAGGAAAGAAGCCTCAAAGAATGGCTCTGTTTTCATGACTCCTCATTTGATTCGGGTTTATTGAAGAAGATGAGACACACAAGGACAGCTGTCCTTGCTACTCTCTCACTTGTTTCATGGTGATAACTGACTATATCAACTAAGTTTTCCAGTATGACTCTTTCCTAAATGCAAAAATAAAAATCAATTTTCCTTTTCTATTTTCAACACATTTGTTATTTTATGACTATCCACAAAGGAAGGACCAATACATAACTCACATTAAACACATCCCCCAGTAATTTCTTTCCTCAAATTCACACTAGTATTTGCTGGTGTGCTCAACTACTAATCCAAGTAATCCTTAAAGTTTGTATAGTATGCTTTTCCCAGTGTAAGTTAAGTAAACCTTTGAAACTTTCATCTACTTTGTCTCTCACCAAGTCCACTTGTCTTACTATATCTTACCACTTGGGAGGCATTGGCAGCTATAAACTGTATCCATTTCCCAAGTAAAGTAAGCACACTGTAGGGAAATCTAGAAACCTGAAATAAATAGGTTCATATTTTGGTATTTTTTTAGTTATATGAGACACTCACTATGTAGCTGAATCTGGACTTGAATTCTCCATCTACCTTCTTACCCTTCCAGAGTAGTGTGATCCCAGATTGTATTTCCACTGTTATTCTATCTAAATGCAAATCTTCTCTTAGCTAAATACCTAGAATTTTGTATACCTTAAAGTATGAAAACTAAAATTTTGCTAACTCACTGGACAGCATTTCAATGCATCAATAATTCTATCCGAAAATATAAGATCTTCTTAAACAGGGTGAATAGAACCAGTGGTTTCTTGTTTGTTTGCTTTCAATGATTGTAATTTGGAGTGGGGTGGTTGAAACCCTGCTATAAATATGCAATACTATCATCTTAGCAAGGAGCAACTTCTTTCCTAATGGAATTGGTATACAGTATTACAGTATTAATATTTTTGTTTATATTAACATACAGTGTTTTCCAAGTAACTACATTGGTCTTTTTTAGCTTCACTTGGCAAAGTGAATCTATTTATGATAAAGCTCTAAAATAGTCAGTGGAAAAATGAGATCTTATTTTGGAAATACTAATTTTGAAATTTACAGATGGGTACATATAGTTTTTGTTGTCCTGAGTATATTTCAACAAACATGTACTTACTTAGGACATTCTAAAACATTTTATAAATAAAGCACAGAATTCATTTGACCATGGTGTAGATTAGGGCAATTTAGTGAAAATATAAATAGTCCCATTTGCTCCATTATTTGTTTCAGCTCTTTCAGTTAAGTATTTAGCTAGCAGGAGTGGTTATTATCCTAAATATATATTTTATAGAATTTTACTTTTAATTTATACATTTTATGAAGCATAAATTTACAGATATTTCATCCCATCTGTTCTACTGTTCCTCTAGTATTTTGGGAAACTAGATGAATTTTTATCTTCTGAAGTGATTAGAGAAACTAGGCAAGATTTTACCCATGGGTCACAAGACCAAAAAAAAGAGTAATAATAATTTTAGAGTAATTGGGCATGCCTTTATCTCTGAGTCTTTGAATTTTAAGTGTTATATTTCATTTCTTAGTTATAACATTCCACCTGATGTTCAAATACAAATTAAGGCCTGTAAGAACCTCTATTGATATAACACAGACAGTTCTTCTGCCTCATACAAGAAAGGTATCCAGAATGGTTGCTGCATGCTGTTGAGAAGTTTTTGAAGACATTCCAAGACTATCACACTTTCCTTTGATGTTGAAATGAAATATAAGACTTAGGCATAAGCATACTGAGAGCTTTGAAATGATAGGTACTAGATCTATTTTTGTGGAAAGATGTGAAATTCTACTGAGTGATCAAAATTTCTTGATAACTTGAACAATCTAAAGCTAAAGCATTCACATCATGGAGAGGAAACAGGAATTGGATTTTATGGCACCTCCATGTCACCTATGTTTTCTTCTCTTTTTCACTCCATCTGTTTTTCTATCTGTGCTGTCACCTTCTATAAAAGCCACCTGATGTCTTCTTCCAGACATATGGTGAAATATATTCCCTGATTTGCTTTCCTCAATGAGTATAGAACAGAGAAAAAATATATCAAGTGAACTTTCAATAAAAATGTAATAGGATGAATCTGACAGGATTATTTGAAACATGATGCAATTACAATTTGTAATTGTAAGTTTAGTTCAATATCTAAGACCATCTCTTACTGGTGATTTATATAAATAATCTGGAAATCATTGGTGCAAGATTGGTATATTTTGACAAGGTTTAAATTTGTAACATTTGCCATCATCCTTGATATAATTGTTTGTATGTGTGTATACTTGAAAAATGATGCTTATAGGTAATATTATATCATGCCAATGATGCATAACCATATAAATGATATTAAAGTGCAATTTTATGTTTCATTTCAATTTTGAAATGATGTTATTCATACATTTTACACTAAAATGAAACTATAACATTTCATACAAAGCTAAAATTTTTGAATCCTACCATTCAATATACATAGTTTCTTTGATTGTACACAACAAAATTCAACCTCAGAGAGCTATGAAAAGAACCAGTCTATTTTTCACAAAACAATAATTTTGTATCAGTGTAATATTTGACTACATTTACCTTGGATTTCTTGCATAGTGGAAGCTATCCTATTGTCAATGCTGAGATAAACTTGGTAAAATGTTAATATATAGAAAATCTGACGTAACTCTAAATTTGGATTTTGAAAAGCATAATAGTTTGTATAAAGTAGACACTATATTTGGTAGTGGCTGGCAGTTTCTTTTCCTAGGCTGGCTATCATAGCTCAAATTAGCACTGCTCATTGAATTAAGCACATTCCTTTTCTTTCACATGTGTGTATTTCCACATCATTTTTTTTTAACCAGATGGTAGTTCACTTCTTACTTGTTCAACAATTGGTACTAGATTTAGACAGCAACTCATCAAATATCTTTGGGATTTATAATTATTTTTTGTTAGAATGCGAGAATGAAAATTGGGTTTAGTTGCGACATTTTGAAAAACATGAGTCACTGTACCTTGCACACATCTGTGCTATCCTGGTCACCCTATCATTTTTTCCTCCTTTTAGATCTTCATCCTCACTGCAAAAACGCTCCTCCCTGTAGTACAACTTGGGGTCTGGCTGTATGACACCTCTGGTATTTTTCTTTCTGTGTAGTTACATTGACTATTCTGGGTATTATCCACTTTCCCAAAATATTAAACTTTACTTTTACAAATCTCAAAGAATGTTATTGAACTTTGTTAGGAATGGTGTTGAGTTTGTAAACTGCTGTGATATGGCATTTTCATAATGTTAATTCTGTCTGTTCATTAGAATGCAAGGTCCTTGAAGAATCTTCTATATCTTCAGGTTTTTCTCTTCATTGTTATCATCTTTGAATTGTAGAGATCCTTCACTTACTAGGTTAGGACTGCTTCTTGGGAGCTTTTAAAAGTATTAGTAAGAATGAGATTATATTACCCTAATTCTTTCTTGGCAATTTTTCTTCTTGCCACATTGGAGATGTGCCTCTTGTTTAATTGGTAGCACTCAGAATTACAATGTGGACACTACTTTTATTGTATCTTAAAGTGTATGGACAGTTGTATTTTGATTTTTAAAGGTATTTATTTTTATATGTATGTTTAGTCTGTAGTATGTGTGTGCACCAAGTGCAAGGAGTGTTCATGGAGGTTAGAAAAGGCAGATGGATCACAAGGGACTAGAGTTAAAGATCACTGTGAGCTGCTCTGTACATGTTGAGAATTAAACTTGAGTCCTCTGAAAGTGCAGGTAGTGTTTTTTTTGATTTTTTTTCCTGCGGATCCTTCTCTCCATCTCCTTCAATTTTTACTAATATAATTTTATGGCATTATCAATGACCCTGTGTCCATTCATGTATGTTTGGTTGAATTTATAGTTGTTTATATAGATTATGTTGGTTGCCTTGCCATTTATTTCTTGATATACTCCACCATGATACGATAATGTATAGGATAATTTCAATTACATTGTGTGTTTTAAGACTTGTTTTGTGTCCTAAAACATGATTTATTTTAGAGAAAGTTCCTTGATCTGTTAAGTAGCATGAGTACACTACAGAGGTTAAGTGAAATCTATTAAAACAATTTGATCAATGATATAGATTAACTCTTGTTTCTTTATTGACTTTTAGTCTGGATTGCACATCTGTTAATGATAAATGAGGGGTGAAATCACCCACCATTATAGTATTGAGATCTATTTGTCCATTTATATCTATTCGTATTTGTGTTCATATTGGAAGCCAGGTTTCAGTGAGTAAATTTAGAATTGTTTGGTCTTTGGATTGAATCACCCAATCTATATTATGAAGTAGGTCATTTCTTTTCTGGGTAACAGTCCCTTGAACTTTAACATTTATAAGAATAGCTATGCTTGCATGTTTTCTGGTTTACATTTATCTGGTGCACTGAATTTTATATTTCATTCTCTATTTGTGATTCTTGTTTCATGCAGTGACATATTTCTTGGAGACAAATGTAGTTGGGACTTGTTTTCTATCCTATTGGCTATTTTATGTCTTTTGAATCTCATGATCACTTGGATAGTTACATCTACTATTGAGAGAAGTTTATTAATTTCTATAGCCTTGATGGTTGTTTGCTTCAGTTGGCTGTTGCTTTCTTTTCTTGCCACCTGTTTAGATCTTCATAATTACTTGCTGAGCTGGTTCTGATATAAAATTTCTTAGTTCTCCTGTGTTCACAGATTGCTGTCATGAAATTTCTTGTTTCCTCTGGTCCTTTGATTGAGCCTGGCACTCTTCACCTTCCTCCATGCTTAGGATTCCTTAAGCATCTTCCGCTTTGTTGGTGTAGTGACATGACTGTTTAACTTGTTCTAGTCTTGGGAAGATTTATATATATTTTAAATCTTATGGTTTTCAAAGATAGCTTTGGTGGACATAGTGCACAGCAGTTACATGCTTTTAGTATTTGAAATGTATTACCCAATGATTTCCTGCATGTCATCTTCTCAGGAAATTTAATGTCAATCTGATGTTTTTGCCTTGTAAATGTATATTGGTGTAATCATTATAGGTGGATAAGTTCTTACATCAGTTATGTCTCCATGGGATTCTAAACCTGTCTTAAGTTTGAGTGTTCATTCATTTCTCTATATTTTCTGCTACAATTTCATTGTGTATTTCTTCCTTAGTTTTTAATGCAGCACATAACTTTACCTCATGAATTGTTAGATTCTGCATCTTGAACATATCTCATAGTTTATCACACGTTATATATGCTCATGTTTATGTGACTATTTGTGTGTGTTTTCTTAATCTATTATGATTTTTTAAAAATTTGATTCAATATTTTTATCATTCCCATGAATTATTTTCTTCATTTTTCTTCTCAAAACTCAATTTCCTTGCTAACCTCCTCACTCAGTATCTTGTATGTTTTATTGCCTTTCTTTTCAGGTTCTTAGCTGATTGTCGTGATACATTTATGACTTAATTTGCATCCTTTTTCAAGTAACTCATCATTTTTACAAATAAACATTTGAATTCTTTACTGAACATTTTACTTATTTCAGAATCTTTTATTTTAGCTATTGAAGATTAATTATCTTTTGGAGAAGTCAAATTGCCTGTTTTCATGCTCCTTGTGTCTTGTGTTGCAATTTGCATATATGTTGACTACTCAATTTTTTGTCGTTGTAATGTCTCATTGAACAGCTCATGTTAAAAGGCCAAATCCACTATACCATTGATAAAGGAGAAAATAATTCGCTTAACAGCAATGACATCAAAATAACAAGATCTAAAAGTACTAAAATAATCAATTAAAACCCCCAAATATACCACCACTTATTAGACACAAAATTACAAAAATCATATTGAGTGTACCATGAAATTATAAAACTATTTATGTAAAATAGCTGAAGATATAAGCTAAAAAGGAGCAATTGAGAGAGGAGAATGTTTAAATAAATTGGTAAGGAGAAGAATAAAAAGAATAAGAATAAGAATAAGAAGAATAAGACTGCTCTGCAGGGGAAATTTGTTTTAAAAAAGCAAGTTTATTGTTTTTGTTTTCTCTTTTTGTAAAAAGATTTTTAAAAAGTCTTATAATGAAAACAAATAGGCTGCTCTTTTAGAGGACCTGGGTTTGATTCACAATCCTAACATGGCTGCTTACAGCTATCTGTGACACTGATTTCAGATGCTCTGATGCTCTGGTTTTGCCTTTGTCATTTACTCTTGTGCTTGGAGCATATTGTACTGGTGTCAACAGAGATGACTTCAAGTTAGCAGCTTACTTTTGTGTTCCAGAAGACACTGCTGGCCACACTAAGCACTGCCATTTGTGGTCCAGGTATAGTCTTCAACTCTGACAGTCCACAATTTGAATATTATTAGGTGACAAATAATATAGCTGGATATATATCTCAACTGTTTTGGGGACTGATGAATCACATCATTGGAAGTATGTGCAGAAAGACAGGTCCCTATACTTTCAAACTGTGATAAACATTAAACACCCTGATATAGGGATTAAGCTGCAGATGTCACAGAGTCTGTCAGTGATTCAAAGTTCTCAAGAGTAAAATTCAGAGTAGAGAGATATCTTGGAGCCTGTTCCTAACACTGACATCGGGGTGAAGACTATCTTGCTCCAAAGTTATTCTCCAGTAATAAGATCAAGACATAGACAATAAAGCTAAGGGATGGCTGATGGCTAGTTTTGATGTCAATTTGATTACATATGGAATTAACTAAAATGCCAGGGGCTGGGTACACTGAGGTACCCAGGATTTTATTTTATTATTGAACCATTTGAGGTGAGAAGAGCCACTCTAAAGTTAGGTTTTTGAGATGGGAAGATCCTCTGTAAATCTGGAATTTAACTTCTGGTGGCATCCTATCAAAAGGATATGAAAGAAGGAAGTGTTGCCTGCTTGCCCTCACTATCTCTAGCCAGAACATTCCTACACTGGCATTAGAGCCTACTTCTTTAATATATATACTTAATATATTTCTCGTATATACTGAAGACCAACTGAGACATTTAGCCCAATGAACAGAACAATTGTAGGATTCTTGTACTTCCAATAGGGAGAAAGGCATTTATGGGATAGTCATACTATAACATGTAAGCTACTCTAATCCAATATATATATATATATATATGTATGTGTGTGTGTGTACATATGTGTACATGTATATATGTGTACATATATGTATGTGTGTATATATATGTGCATACACACACACACATATATACATATACACATACATATATGTACACATATATACATGTGTATGTGTGCATATACACACACACACACCTATATACATACATATATACATATATATATGGGATGGAGTAGAGTGGCTTATATGTATATACACACATATATGTGTGTGTATATATACACACATACATACATACACACACACATACACACACACACATATATATATATATGAGAGATGGATTATAGTGGATGATATATTTTTCTCTAGGGAACCCTAATACAATGATTTAACAGCATGCAACCCTCTTGCTCTATGACTATTTCATGTGGCTGTCTTTGCCCTTGTGCTGTGGCAGGTGTGGCTCCAGTTTCTTGACCTATGATTGTTCTCTTTTCTAGGTCTCCAGGATAGCTGATTTAAATGGAAGATTCCCTTTCAAGATGGTACTTGGCCACAAACTTCTGAGCCAAGGAAAGCAATGAACAGAATTGTGTTTTACTGTTGATCCATTTCCTCAGAGGGTCACAATGTCAACCAAACCTGGAAATGGGTGTGACATTTTCCAGAACTGAGGGCCTGACCTGTGGTTAGGATTGCTGTCTTTTTTGTTTCCATTGCTATCCACTTACCTTGATGATGGGGAATCCCCTACTCCTCATCCTGCAGGGACTGCATAGCACTTTCAGGACAATGCTTCTTTTCTTCTCCTGAGGCTTCCTTCTGCATCTCTGCCATTTCAATTCCCTAATTGCTGCTTTTGTGAACTTCTAGTTATTTCTTCTCTGTCTTTACTTGGAATTGAATCTATTCTTTCTTATCCTGACTCTTCTTTCCTCAGATTTGTCTTTCTCTCATTCACTATTTAATTCACTAATAATTTACTATTTGAAGCATTCTGACTTCTATATAATGATCATATCAAAACTGGATTTAAAATAAAGATGATTTTATGGGATATCTGGGAAGGTCATTTAGAAATGTAGTCTATTCAGTCATAACTGGTGATTTAATTTCTCCTTTTGAATAAGTAATGGCAAATTTCCCTTGCTTTTTGGCAAGCTAACAGACAGTGAAAATTATGTGAATTAATATATGTAATGCATTTGGTTCATTACATTGAGTGTTTTGAGTTGTAAGCACTCCATGGTGTAGTTTTCTCATATATTACTTAAACTGAGAATTTTATAAACTTCTTTTGAATGTTAAACCAGGGAACAAGTATAAAGTATATTAATCTTTCAAAATGTTGTTAGATATCCAGCAGGGTAGTTAATGTTCTAAGTTAAGATAAGTTATTTTCATTAGTATATTTTGTGCCTGAAGCTATGTAACTTACAAATAACAGAAAATAACAACAAACAACATGTATTTTCACTGTCCTGAGTGTCTGAGGAACTTGAGATGTAGGGTCCTGTACCGGTAAAGAAGGCTTTTCTCATTTTGTCGCATCATGGCTGAAGATAAAGAATGAGGATTTCAAGAATGATGAGACGACTCAGTGGGTAAACTATGATTGGAGTGCCTATCCCAGCCAACCCCAGTGCTGGAGGCATGGATAATTGTAGATCCTAGTGTCATTTGGCTGCATGCCTGCATGAACAATGATCAGCCTTGGTTCTGTGGCAAGAAAATCTCAAAAAATAAGGTATAGAGTCACAGTCCTCTGGCCTCTACATGTGCATGCATGTTCAAGCACATGAACATTTATTTCACATATGTACATAGAGACACACATATGTGTATAAATACTAAATAAAGCACGCCACCTGTTATGAATTCACTCCATGGTAATAATAATCAACTTGTTTATGAATACGAATTATGAATTCAGCAAATAATGGTGCTGCCTTTCAACAGAATTAAATAGAGTTTATAGTTAAAAGACTTTAATTTTGGGAAAAGTCCAAACCATAGGAGCAGTTAACTATAAAATTTGTTTTATATTTCAGTCTGTCTAATTTAAATACTTGTGTTATTTTGCAGCATTAAATGTGAGTGTGATATTTTCTAATTTATTTTAATATATCATGTCCTATTCAGTATACTTTTGATATTTTCAATGAATGTTGTAGACTTTTAATATTGTTAATCACTTGTTTAATTAAATTAAACTATTGAACAAATAATAAAATATATATACCTACACACTGATACATGGTTTCTTCATCTCATATCTGAGACACAAATATGTATTGTATACACATTGTGGCAGTATGTTGCATAAAATATTAGAGCATTCACTCAGTCAGGAAATATTTTTTATGGGTTTCAGTGAGGACAAAACTGTCATTTTCACAATAATTCATATTTGTTTCTATATTTCTCTATCACCCCCATACTGATGTCAGATGCTATAGGAATGCATCTATCTATCCCAGTGCTTTTAATAAAAAAAGGAGAGATGAGAATCCAACTGGTTTGCTTTAATGGAAAAATTAGGAGATTTTTGGAAAAAGTGTGAGGCAATTTTATTTTACTGTTTCCCTGCCTAGAATATTATATTTACTTGTGAATTTATTAAGATAAATAAGAAAACTCCTAATAATAATACAATTAAAAATAATAGGCACATAAATAAAAGTTTTTCAGTTTGAATGACTACGGTAGAGATTATGAGTCACATAGAGCACAGCTCGTGGATACAAAAAACTTCTCAGAAGCTTCTGTCAGTACATGCCTCTGTGAAGCAAAACTATAAGTCAATCAAACCAAATGTCTAACCCAAGAGATTAAAAAGAATAAAACAATGGAACTACAGGAGTCACAAAGGACAATTCAGATAAATGTAAGACTATATGAGGGAAAGTCTTGAAAATGAAAGAAAGGTATGGAAATGTAATGATTTTTCAGACAGAAAGACAGATGTTTATATTTGACTATGTTAATGAAAACAAAAAGATAAAAAAGACACATACAGTACTGCGGTGATTTGAACGAGAATGGCTCTATAGCCATTTGAATATTCGGTTCCCAATAGGCAAACTTTGAGAAAGATTATGTGGTATTACCTTGTTGGAAAAGTTGTGTCACTGAGGTTTGGCTTTGAGATTTCAAAAATCCAGGAAAGTTTCAAACTCCCTCTGCTTGCAACTTGTCAGTCAGATGTGAGCTCACAGATACTACTTCATTTAAACCTTGTTGACAAGAATTATAGCATTTGCATATATAAAGTCAATGGAAATATATTTGTATTAATGCATTAGAAGACCTATTATTTCTGAACTGTCCATATACCAAAGATCACACATGGATTAAATGTTGTATCTATTGAAATGCATGTTGTTGCTGTTATTGTTATTATTATTATTATTATTATTATTATCATTATTTTGGACAAAAGAAAAATTTTCAATTAGTATGAATTTCTAAAATAACTCCCAATAGACAAATCAAGACTTCATACTATTTTTAATCATGTTTCAAATTTTTACTCAAAGCATCATGTTTAGTAAAACTAAAACATTGGAAAAATCTTAAAATTCAAAGATAAATAAAAACATGTTGTCAATTGCTATTCATAAACATTTTCACAAAATCACAGAACAGAAAAGCCATTTTAAAAAGTCCCTGGTATTTGGAACACTGGATGATCACATAAAAAGAATGAAGCTAGACTGTACTATCTCAGGATGCATGAGTACAATTCAAGTAAGTATACAGATGGAGACATAAAACTGTAAGGTGTAAAATTAACAGAAGAAATCATGAGCATAAAGTTTTTATGGGATTCATTGGCAATGATTGTTATGTACACCCATAAAGGTATAGAAATAATAGTGTAAATATGATTTCATCAAACCAAAAACTAGAAAACAAAGAAGATAATAGCACTAAGAAGAGAAAAGCTGCCAGAAAGAGAAAACACATGCAAGTCGTATATTGAAGAAGTATTTAACATTTAATATAAGCATTGACAGAAACAAGTCAATAGCAAAGAAAGAAAATGATTAGAGTGGGAAAGTTTCTGTTGGCACAGTTGCATGATCACTGTGTACAGGGAAAATTGTCTTAACATGAATTGGATATTAGAATGAAGCAGCTTGAAACAGCAAGTAGAGAGTTAATACTTCACACCTCCAAGCTAGTATGAGATAAGAATTATTTAGGAGAAGATAGAGAACAAAAACTTTTGTAAACTTTTGATGGCACTGTACATTATTACCATTACCATAATGAAAGCATAATGGAAGAAATTCATGATAGAATTAATGTACAAATGCATTGTATAATTTTGGTGCATATTGTCAAAGAAAAACAAAGAAGTATGCTGAGGGCAAATCAATTTTGCAATATTTTTATATCACATGATTAAAGTTCCCAAATGCTGTCACTTGATTATTTCAGAATTTGGCTTAGTTGAGAAACACATAAACTGATGTCTCAAAGACTAGAATCTTACTGTGGAATCAATGGCAAGGTTTGTGAAAACGGAGTGTGGATGTGACAGGTGAAGATCGGGAGTAATCAGTGTGCTTAGTTTGCATGAGGACTTGCATTCTGTCTTCGGTTGAAAACAAAACAAAGCAAATACTACTAATCTTATTTGTGGCAAATGTCTGTCCAAATGTTTCCATAGAACCTGTCTTCATATATGTGGTATAAATCTTTTCTCTCTTACTAATACTTCTAAAATTAAACATTTTAAGAGTGAAAAGAGATTTGACGTTAAAATAAGTTTCTATACAGGAGGAAGCTAGTCAGTGAGCAGAATCTTTCAGGAATCTGTTGTGCTCCACTCCCACTCAAGGCATCCACAGCTCCTCACACGTTCATGGAAGGAGAGATGCTATGTTGGTGCCAGGTCCAGTGAAGAAAGCTATCAGATTTTGGAAAGGTTGGAAAGACAAAGCAGCCATGACAGATCTGGAGGAACCTTGGAGGAGAGAAGAAACATCTGCAGCATAGAAGAGGAAAACCAAGAGCCGAGTCTAGTGGAGCAGCACCTCCTCTGGGCAGACCTATCTTGCCCCATTTCTGCTTGCAAGATTGGGGGCTTTCCCACTCGGCCCACTGGCTTGGCCTGCAGGTTCTGCTCATGGGTCCTGCCTGCAGCACAGAGGAAAAGAGAGACCTTGTAGTGTCTGCTGGGCATCATAGCTACCTGACATTTCATGGACCTCACTCAGCCCAAAAGTGCTACCCAAACCATGGAGAGGCAGAGTGTGTATTGGAGGAGTCTGGGATGTAAGGTCAAAGCTGCAGACAGAACTCTGGTGGCGGGGCAATAAGCAAAATTCGACATGGCTCTGGTTGCTGCCTATCACCCTGGTTCAGGTTGCCCCCTGCTCCTCAAGTATTCATGGACTGGTACAACGATCATGGTGCCTCTTCAAGTGGTAGGAAGGTTGTAAATTAAAAGTAACTAGAAAGAAAAAGGGTCAATAACACATCTGGAAAGTCAGCTGGCTATGAGTGTAGAGGAAGGATTGCAAAGCGAGCTCACAGGCTCAGCCTGCACTGAACTGGAAACCCAGTCACAAACAAGATAGAGTTTGTGTACCTGAGAGGGAAGAGTCTTTGGGATACCTTGAGGTTGAGACCATGGCCTGGCTACCATATAGCAACCTGCCAGGTTCGAGCTGCCACTCAGAAAATGAGCACACAAACTGCAAAGAGGAGACCTGAGGACTCAGCAGACACAGGAACAGCAACAAACATTGCTGGAAGTCACAGGCATGGGTGAACACCCAGGATACCAAGGTCCTCAGACTGTCACTAGACCCTCCTGACCATCCCAGTGCCTGCCAGTTCTGCTGCTCCGGTGGCCAAGGCTGCCACTCCTATTGCCCTCCTGATGGGAGGGGAGATCATGCACTACAGTGCCACCAAGACTGCAAGTTGTAGCAGTCTGGAGTTAGACCATGCCCTACCCCCCAAAATAGCTGCCAAACTACAGGATCCCTAAGCTCCTGAGAAATGACAGGATAGTCCAGTACAAGAGTGTCTCATTTCCTAGATTGAGTATGCATACCAGAGACCTGTCCTCTGGTTATCAGCAGACCCTCTTGGCCAGACCCTCTTGGCCTCTTCATCATCTGCTAGGCCAAATCTGCTGCTCCCTTGACTGTGACTGCTACATGTAATACTCTCTCCCTGATAGGGGGAGAGAATAGACTGTAGTACCCAAGAGCTGCAAGCACAAAGGCCAAGGCAGCAGGAAGGACTGTGATAAGTGTAATAAATTGTGGAGAGATGTGTGTGCAACAATATGAACTATGGCAAGTTCTTACCCTGAATGCTCTGTCAATCCTCAGTATCATCCTGATCCTGAGCACTAGCAAGATGTCCCAGCTGAAGATTATTCCATACTAGGTGTTGAGTGTCCTCCTTTTGAGAGTGGTCTTAGAAACCTTAAAACACTCATGTGGACAAGGACAATTAGAGATCTGTCTGCATTGTTGACACAATCAGTGTTCACTGGTTGCTTGAGCCTGGCTTCATGGGGCACTTGTTTAGGCAGGCTGTTGGGTACTTGTGTGAAATTCTGGCGCCTACATGTAGTCCAGAAACATGCACGACACTGGGATACCTGTGGGATGCCCAGATGACTGGGGTAGGACCAGACCTCTGTGGGATATTTGGGTCCCTGCTAGAGGGATGGATGCAAGCAGGATGTCTGTGTGCTTGTGGGATGTCCTGGCACATGTGGAAGGCACTGGTGCCTGAAGAATTCTGGGTGCCCATGAAGGACCTTGGTGTCCATGAGATGTCTGGGGGCCTGCAGGATTCCCTGGTGCTCAAGGTATATTGGGGTGCCTGCATGATGTTCAGATATCTGCAGGATGTCTGGGTATCTCTGTGATATTTGGGGATCTCTAGAATGCCCTAGTGTCTTCATGATGTCTAAGTATTTGTGGGTTGGCCCAGTGCATGCATGATACCCAGGCATCTGCAGGTTTCCCTGGAATCGGTGATGTACTGGCACCTGTAGGATGTCCTGTTGTCTAGATGCCTGAGAGAGGCTTTCATGACTCTGAGATGTACTGATACTGTGAGGTATCTGGGGCATGGGGAGCTGATAGATGCCCTGATTCTTGCAGGATATCAGGATGTCTGCTCAGTGGCTGGGTGCCTGGCAACATCCAGGTGCCTGCTGTAGGCCTGGGTAACTTCAGACTTGGTCAGTGAGGCCCAACTTCAGGGAGAACCTCATTGTGCTTGATCTTGGGTTAGTTTGGGCCAGGTAAAATGTCCATCATCAGAGTAGCCAGCTGCCTCCAGGAACTGTGATGATGCCCATGACTAATGCTCCTGCCACAGTAGCTGGAATTAATTTCCTTTTATTTGTTTGTTTTTGAGGGCTCAGGAGTAGGAGGGTGTAACAGGGAGGAATGGGAAGAGGGTTTGGTAGGGATACATTGTGTGAAATTCAAATTATTAATAAAAGTATTATAAAATACGTTTCTATTTAATAATAAAATGCAAATAGAGTGAATAAAAATGTATCCATAATATTTTGAACTCTACAATTTATTAGTGAGCATTAATAATAGCAAAAATGCTACTTAAACATGTAAGTAGTATGTTATCATAATTGGATATTATGATAATATATTGGATTTTCTCATTTTAAGGATTAAGTATAAGTTATTAAAGGTCATTAATTTAACAGTTTTTACTCCTCTGATATGAAATTTCAATTCAAAATAATGAGTAACTCAAGAGTAAATAGTGACATGAAGCACAGAAAGTACATTCTTTGTTAACTGAATTAGCAATGTATCTTAAAAGACTTTTTAAAGTTTATATATATATATTACTGATTTGAAACAAAGAAAAAAACAGCAGTGTATTATTATGTAACACAAACAGTACGTTGTGGAACATCTGGATCCTGGAATTAATACATGTAATCTTGCATGTAACGTCTTCCATTATTCTAAGAATACAGGATTGTATTGGGTAGGGATGAGAAAAACACACAAATTTCACTTTTTTAAGTTACCATTATAGTTTGTGTTTGTGTAGTTGGGCCTCAGGGAAGGAATTGTATTGGAAGGTTGTGGAAGCTTTTACACTGGAGATCTTTCTGATAAATAGTGCTGTAAGAGCGTGGCTCTAACTTGTAATCAATCTGACATTCCTGCTTCATGCTATGAAGAGACATGAGGACCTCAACCTCTTTCCTCACCATTAGGGATTGGGCCATTTATTACTTTACATGATGGACTGTATCTTCTCAAGTAATGAAACAAATAGATTCTTCCTCATTTTATTTATTTATTTATTGTTTTTGTTGTTTGTTTGGGTTAAGGAAATGTGTTCCAATGATGTGAATAATAACCAATACAGAAAATTGGCGTTGGAGAATTGGATTGTTGCTGTGACAAACTTGAGTGTGTGGGCCAAAAATCTATGGAATTAGTTGGTGAGAAGAATGAGGAAGAATTTAGATCTCTGGGAGGAGCACTGACAGAAAAATCTAAACAATGTTTATTGGGCTACCCCTGTGAGAGTGGAGTTCCATAATGTTCATAAAAATCCAAACAGTGGAAACGTGCTCATATGGCTTTAGAAAGCATATATACTCTGTCAGAACTGGGTAGATTGTGTAGTGACCATTCATTTTATATCCTGGAAAGCAACCTAGCTACTTGCTTCCAATGTGTTAAAAATTTGAGTGAAGCTGAATTCGAAGTCATGAACAAATATAAGTGGTAGGGAAACTTTCAAGCAAATCTGGTATTCAAGCTATGGCGTTGTAATATCTCACAGAATTTAGTTATATTTACTGGGCAAATTTAAATAGGGAATAGTAAAAATGCAAGACGTGTAGAAAATGAGCATTGACACAGTAAAAAATTTCATCAGAGTAATTGTAGAAACCAAAGTTGGAGTAGAGTTGTACCTTTAGGAGAGACATGGGATAATTTTCACAAGACTTAAGAAAGGTGCCTTGCAGAAAGACCCTACTCATCAAATGATTCAGGGTATAACATTGAAAAAAAATCTATTATTTTTAGATTTTTTTAAATAACATTCATTTATAAAAAAGTAAGTGCAAAGATAAAAGTTTCGTGGTGCCCTGCTTTAAACAATTGCCTATGTAACATGCCCCCAGAACTTAGCACAACTGATGCCATGATGGAAGTAGCATTTAGGCCATAAAACTCAGAAGGTACACAGCCCCCCACCTGAGGAAATGAAATGAAAACAAAGACTTAATCCATTAATGTCCTTATCTCTGGGAATGCCTCTAAATGCATTAACCTTGCTTTTTGGCTTCTGTAGTTCTACTTATGGCAAACTGTCCTTGTTAACTGAAATCTGTCAATCAAAAGGTATGATTTTGTAGTTGTTCACCTTGAAAAAGGTTCAGGGCTACACTGGTATCCCTAAGATCCACTGAAGTCTCTGATTAATAAAGACTTTCTATTGGCTTTCTATTGTGTGCACCTGTATCCACTGGTGGATACCCAAGACCTGGTACTATATTTCTCCAGGTTTGAATCAGAAGGCTACCAGAAGCTATTGTGTACCTATGAAAAAGCATGGATATATCTTGACTCTGGAGTAGACCTAGCCACAGAAATACTGAAGTAGCTTTGCAGATTCAGGCATTTTAAGTAAAGCTGTTACACCAAGATTCCAGCCAAAAGTTGCTGGGTCTGGCAAATTATGTCAAAGTAGTAATATCTGCATTGAGG
This sequence comes from Cricetomys ansorgei, assembly GCA_026225945.1. Classification (NCBI taxonomy): domain Eukaryota; kingdom Metazoa; phylum Chordata; class Mammalia; order Rodentia; family Nesomyidae; genus Cricetomys; species Cricetomys ansorgei. The sequence goes on along the minus strand of JAMJFZ010001133.1, from coordinate 7,696,008 downwards.
TCTTGAAAGGCTATTTCTAGTCTTATAAAATGATGTAATTACTGAATACATTTGTGTGCTTACAATTGTATTTTAAATTTTATAAACCAGAAAAAGGATCTATTTAAGTAATCTTGACAGATAAAAATGGAATATGACAATGTAATAAGGACAAATCTATATGTCTTTCTTCATCAGGCAAATATTAAATATATGGTTAAATATCATTACATAACACTTTTACTCCAATTACATTACTTAAAAGACTTCATGCTTTATTGTTTTTAGTCCTGTGGTAAATTTGTGTGATGATTAAATTTGTGTGTTAAATTGGCATATAGTTTGAGAAGATGCATTTTGAACTTTTCTTCTGGGTTCAGTTGCAAAAAATTTTGTAGCTGCCATCTACATTGTAATCAGTGAGTCCAGAAAAGCAGTTTGCTCTTCACAATGTGGAAGCACTGCAAAATCAACTGAAGACCACAGAATAAACACTGTGTAAAGCCAAATTCCTATGTCTGCTTTCTCAAAATGGGGCAATGCACTATCCAATCTGGACTCAGAATAAAATCCAGACATATCATGGGTTTAAGCAAGCAAGTTTTCAGAATTCAAATTTCACCATTAGATATTCTGCTTCTTAGGCATTTCAACTAAAATTGGGACTATAAATCAGCCTCATATAATTCAATTTCTCTTACTATAAATACTGTAAATTCTCCCAAACCTCATGAGTCATTTCCTGATAAAATAGATGATAGACAAATAGATGATAGAAAGAAGCTAGCATGCATACATCCATACATACTTCCACATCTAAATCAGTATTGTGGATATTATCTGTATTAACTTACATCTAATTATATGTATCTATACCAGAATTTGGATCATTTGTTATACTATTTTCTATATATCTATATACCCCCTTTATTTTTCCTAGTTTTAGTACCGATTAAAATTGAACATCAAATGCTAGCTTGGAATGCACATATAGTATACTAGAGGCTAAAGCAAGAGAAATAGAAATCAGAGGCCAGTTTAAACTATATCAGGAGAGTAAATATCAATAAATAAAAAAGTAATTTAGTGGATTCATGGCCAAACATGATTAATAATTTAAAATTTGTTGTACATTTACCTTTTAAATTTTTATTTGAAAATTTCATACATGTCTGCAAAATATACCTTGATCATATTCATCCCTCAACTTCCCTATCTCTCTCAAGATTTTATATCACATCTCCCTGCCTACTTATCTATCTATCTATCTATATATCTATCTATCTATCAATCTAGCTATCTATTATTTAAAACACTTAGTAGTTCTTTTACAATTTCATACATGTATGTAGTGTACCTTAGCCTTTTTCATCCACAAAATTTCTTATACAATATTTTGAAATTTTTTATATGAATCATTTTGTATGTTTGGAAAATAAATAATCTATAATGTTTTCTTTTTTAAAAGTTACTTTGATATTTTTTTCTGATTTCATTCACAGTAGCTCAATGGTCTCATATACGTGGAGAGATAAATAGAAAATGCAAATTATAAACTCTGCATCCGTTGCTATCATCTGTCTTGTGTCTGATGATTCTCTTTAAGTAAATCAGATCTCAGATATTATATTTACATGTGGATCAGAAAAAAAGAAACAAGCTTCTGACTTTACAGATGGGTGTTTTTCCTAATTATATGGATAGCAGTTTAGAAATAACTAATTGGTCATGCCTGACAAGTGATAGCAGTTTTTCCAAGATAAACAAATGTTCACATTTTTCATACTTAATCAGAGACTTTATGTGCAAAAAATGACCAAATGTATCATCTATTCTAAGCTGCCTGTGTTGTTTTGTAATAAACGACCATCTGTACTTTGATTTGTCTAAGGTTTTCTGTGATGACCATAGAATCTGATTACATGGCAGATGGTTGGAGAAGAACTTGTCTTTTTAGAAGTAAGCAGACAATTGTGCTTTAATACCCACCCCTTTCCCTCTTTTTCTTCTACTGCAATACAAAGTTGAGGTTCATGATATCAGCACTTCAATGACATTGTCTTTGCTTTCTTAAATCATACAAGATACAGGGAGAGTTAATATATTGCAGTCTTTAGAATTTGTTTCTAAGTTTCTCTCTGTCATCTATGAGGAAATACTGAAAGTGTAACAGGCTCCTGGACCTCAAATGATGCTGTGATGGAAATAGTACTCTGGCTGTGGAACTTAGCACATAGACAACATCACCTGCCAAAATGACAACAAAGACTCAGCCTTTAGTTCATAGTTCTGAGAAAGCCTCTAAAGGTACTAATCTTGCCCTTTGGCTCCTGTTATTCTGCTTCTGGCTAACTTTTCTTGTTCACAGATGAGTTTCAACTCAGAATGTGATTTTACAACTTAAAATTTTACTCTGAGAATTGTTCTTGCCAACGCAGGGATGCCAAACACCCATTGTATTTACTGTTCAGCTAATAAAAATTTTCTATTGGCTTTAACCCTTTGATGAGCAGTCTTTTCAGTAGTTACCCAACAACATAACCTTAAGCATCTAAGATGATTTCATTGTTGTATCTTTGAGTTGTCATACACAGTTCAGTACAAGCTATAGAAGAAATAAAAATCTAATCAAATATACTCTATTTAAGAAAACTACATTCACATTAGCATGATGTCTGTTTATTTTTGAAAATGGTTTCTTTTTCTTCCACCTTAGGTTTTGAAGGACATAAAGACTCTATTATGAGTTTTGTAAGAAATGGAAGGAGTTGGTTACCCCCTTTTCTCTTTGACAAAAATGTTCAAGAAAAAAAGATAGGAAGAATTTTTCTTGCCTATAGTTTTAGACCCTATTTAGCTGAATCTGAATGTGATTTAGAGCTGAGGTAAGTTATGCATTTCATGAGAAGGGCAAGTTAGAGGAAGACTAATTACTCCAAGGCAGTGAGGAAGCATTTATTATGATCAACTATATAATTATTAACTTTAAAGTTTTTGATGGGTCTCTAAATGAATCATAATGATGCAATCATAGTAAGCCTATATTGGATGCTGTGTTGACTACCACAGTTATGATAGTAAAACCAAACAAAATAGTCAAATGAAATCTGTCTACTGACTCTGAGGATTTTTACCCCTTAAGAAAATATCTACCAGAAGATTCTCAGTAAAATCTAAAATAAAATTCAGAGAAAAAATATCCAAAGCTGTCTAAAGAATCTAAAATTTATAGAGTATCTTATCCATAGTTCACATGACTGTGAACTAGTCTTGTTTACCAACACTGAAATTACTCTAAACACAATGACAGTACTAAGATCATTTATATATCATATGTGACTTTACACTTAGGTGATTTATCTTATCTTACATTTTAATCCCGATTTTTTAAAGAGCAACATATTTTAGATCAGTTTTTCAATATTCTTTTCTCTCCCCTGTTTCTTCTATGTAATATTCATCAATATCCACCCTTTAGTATTTTTTTAGTATTTATTTTCTATGCTTATGCTTAGACATGACATTCCTACTAGAACATGGTTCTCCTGCCTAATTTTTCCAGTGAATTCTCAATGCAAAAAAAAAAAAAAATCCATGCTGCTCATAGGTTAGTCCTTTTAGAAACGTATTTACCTATAACACCTTTCCAAAGTAAATGATAGCTTAGTTTTCATTTGGTTTAAGGACAAATGATAAAAACCAAGGCGTTATCAGATTCACAATTATGACCCTTTTCATTGTGACCATCAAGAACACATACATATGTATTTTCATATGCTTTGGTAAAACAAAACAAAACAAAAAAACCTATCCATTCAAAAACACTTCTTCTAGCCCCCTTCATGCGCTTTTTTCCAAAAGATGTACTGTTTATTTAGCTCCCTTTTCTTTTCCACTTGATGTCTATTGTCTTCTCTAACTCCTTTTTATAACTAATCTCATGGATTCAGTCATAGATGATCCCTTCTGAATCTTTTTCAATTTACCTGGCTTCTTTATTCTGTTCTCCTTCATGTCTTTTATAACTGTGGATAAATTCTGGATCAAAAATATTTCTATTATTTTGAATAAAATCATACAAGCTTTTGAAAGTAGGAAAATTATTCTTAACCAGTTAAAGGACTCCCAAAAGAGTAAAAGGATACCCATTTGCTAATTAGCTTGTCATGCTAATATGGGCAACAAAGGATTGTGAGATCCTTCATCATAGATTGGTTAGAAACAAAGAAAAAATGGAAAGTTGAAGAATCACTATAGGTATTAGCAGATGAGATTGGAGAATTGGTGGCTTCCTGCCTTCAGTTCTTGTCTGTCTGAAATGAAGTACACTGGCACCTGTAACTACAGCTCGAGAGAATCTCCAAACCTTCTCTCATGTGATACTCATTCAAAAAGGCATTCACACACACACTTAAAACCAATCTTAAAAATCAAAATAAAACCACAAAACAGGATGTTGGTGGTGCATTCCTTTAATCCCAGCATTCAGGAGGCAGAGTCAGGCAGATCTCTGTTTTATAGAGTGAGTTCCAGGACAGCCAGAGTTACAACAGGGAAATCCTGTCTCAAAAAAATCCAAAAATAAATAAAGAATTAGAAATACCACCAGTGTTTATTTGTATAATACTTCAAAATCTGAGATGCTATCTGTAATTTTTGTCATAAGGGGGAAATGTTGGATACAATATACTATTTTTAGTCTGATAATAATACTCAGATTTGTGAAGGTGTGCTACCATTCTGTCATTTTATTAATGCAATTATTTGCATATGGTATTTGGAGTATTATTTTTCATTTGTAGGGAATTTTTTGAAATATGAAGCACTAATCACAACTTTTACATGATGCATGTCAATGAATCATTTCCTCTCCACTAATCCTGGTGCTGGAAAATGTCTCAAGTGCTATATTGATTCATTTTGATTGTTAGTGCTTTGTGGCATTATTAGGAGAAAAAAATAAATTTCTTTCTAAAAACTCTTTAATACATTTTTATAACTAACTGACATACAAACATGAAAGGGGAAAATCTCACAAGATTCTGACCTGAGATGAAGAACTGCAGACATGCAATAGATGTAAAGAGAGAGAGAATAAGTCTTCTCTGAGGATGAGACTTCTATAGGTTACTTAATCTCAACTGGTAAACTCTAAACACATATCCATAAGAGAAACATTAAATGGACTTTAGTCTTGACATAATGGCATGTTATTATAAAAAAGAGACGAATTTGAAGTGAGGAGTGTCAGAACACAGGAGCACCTTGAGGACAGAGAGAGGGGTGAAAATTATATTAATATAGTACTTATGCATGAAATTCTAAAATAATAAATTTTAAAAAGGATAACACTTAAATTTCTAAAAATTAAAAAGAAATATCTCTGATATATTTTTATAATGAATCATGATTATTTAGAAAAAACAAAAGTCTATTTTGATGTTTATAAAAAGTGCCCTTGATTTTAAAGTGGGTATGAGTGACCTAGTTTAACTCCTTTAATGTTGTTTCTAAACATATAAATCCTATGCCATGTATCTTGTGTTTGAGAAAACTAAATTTATATTTATGAAGATCAGTTTTTCTAACAAAATGAGTTAAGAAAATTGTATCTTGGTGTCATCTCACAGGAAGGACACTTCACACAAACCCTAGAGCAGCTCTTGTAGAAGCTGGTAAGAATAAAATACATCTGATATTGACACAAAACATAAAAAAAAAAATCTCTTTTCTCTGCTCTTATTTCCAAAGTTAAAATTACCATTTTCAGACATATCAAAGAGGCATACTATTAGATAGTAAGGATATTTGGCCCTTTGGACACAATTTAGGTTAGATTAACATATAGAAACTTCAATTCAAAGTCCAATTTCTCCTTCAGGACAAAAATTCTGTAAGAATAAATTTATAAATCTTTTATATTCTTACCAGAGGCCATTGAAAACACAATCTTGAAAAAGTCTCTGTCTTATCATGTGACATTAATTTGCTACATAAAGTATTATATACTGTTCCCATCAGATAGAACCAACCTGAGAGTTAATGGCAATGCCCTTGACTTTTAGGATTCTTCAGTCCAACTATGTACCTTGGATCAAGTAATTACAGAATTATTTTCCATTCTCTTGCTTGCATGCATCACATAAAGTTCTGCACATATCCTTTTTGGATATTATTTAACTTTTTGCCTATAGACCTGTAGCATTTTCCAAAGACTTGATATTCTAGCATATATTACCCTTCCCTCTTCTTATATTTTACCTCATAATTGACAAGCTTTAACTCCTCCTATTTGTTAAAAGAATCTAAGTTTTAGCATGCTTTTTCTTAAAATACTAACAGATTATTTTGAAATAAAAATAAATTTATTCATGCAATACATCTTCTTCCCATATTCTTGAAAAAGCATATTAATTATTGGCTGCAGTCCATGAAGTAGCATATAATGGTAGAGCTAAAATTTTATCCTTCCAAACCAAGTGAAATTGTAGATACAAATTTTAAAGTTATGCCAAACAGGGACATTTCATTTTTCCTCTGTGAAAGTCTGACTCCATAAATGTGGTCTGTGCTGTACAATCTACTTTTTAGTTCATGTGAACTTAGTTTCAGGACATAGATAATTAACTACCTTTTTCATTTATGAACTTATTAACTATAAAGAAATGTAACAATTGAGTAAATGATTCTCCCTAGAGAATTCCTTATGAGATCACAGGTATCACCTAGGTGGCAAAAGGTTATGTATCTTCTCTAATAGAAATGAGGACAATCAAGACAATTAACCATAATGGCTTGAGGTTCAGTGAAGAAATCAACCTTCACCTACAGAAGCATCTTAAACAGCTTTTTGTCATATTTCCTATGGAAATCTCACTGACGTAGAAGCTTCCTGAAGTTATTTTATAAGTCTTCAGTAGTCTTGAATTCTTTCTTAATCATCCATTCAGTCTAAATTAATCAATTCTGTAAAGCACAGGTCATTTTGTGGAAGGAAAATAGGCCCAGATTCTTTGTGAAATAAGTTTTGGCCTGTGCCTGACAAATGGGTTTACCTCTGATGCATTGTGGCAAAGATGCTGGTTTTGGCATCTAATAGCAAAAAGTTTATGGAATTCGATGTTATCTGTGCTTATCTTTGTCAGAATTACCTTGGAGAAACTATTTATATTTGCAGGAGTGGGGGGGCACAGAAGGGTTTATTCAGCTTATGCTTCCAAATCACAGTTAATCATCAAGGAATTCAGAACAGGAACCTGGATTCAGGAGCTGGTGTAGCAGCCCTAGAGGTGTATTGTTTACTGGCCTGCTCACCATGGCTTCTTCAGCCTGTTTTCTTTTTTTTAATTAAATTTATATTTTTAATATCTCATATAATGCATCCCAACCTCATGGTCCCCTCGTTCCATGCCTCCCAGGCCCTGCCCATCTCGTCTCTCCCCTAGATTTCCTGGTTCCTGCTTCCCCTCAGAAAAGAGCAGGTCTCCTAGGGTTATCATTTGAAGAGGGTATATCAAGATAGAGGCCCTAAATCAAGGCTGGATGAGGGAGTACAGCAGGAGGAAAAGGGCCACAAGTTCAGATGAAAAGATAAGAGACCTCTCCCAAACTCTAAATTTTAGATGTTCTACAAGAACACCTGTTGGGATCCCGGTTACCCAGATTATGGAAGCTTCAGCTTGACAAGGTTCCTGGGCATCCGCTGTCGAGAACTGGAATTCCTTAACTGCTTTACCCCTTTCTTATCTTTACTGTATGGTGACATACGTTTTCTCATCAATAATAAGATCTGCATAGTCTAATAGTAATATCCAAATTAATCCCTGAGCTGGCCACTGTGGGTTGGAATGAAACACAGCCATGCTATTCAGAAGTAAATTGTAATCACATCCGGACTTCCAAGTCCTGGAACATGAGGGCAACCCAGGTTTATTGCAAATGCATCATAAAGCTATTCTTGGAGTAAATGCTGATCTTCCCAGGAAGAGATAAGCCTTAATAGATAGAAGCCAGAGAGCTTAGTTAGAAAGTTAGTGCACCTGGAAAGACAATTAGCCCTTCACTAACGAAGAATATAGCAAGCCTGCACCAACTTAAAAGTAAACATTCCCAGTACTTAAAGAGAGAAATAGCCTTCAACATAGCCAGGCCACCAGATAAGACTAGAAATTTAGAGCTTTGACCCAGAAGAATAAATACATACCAAGGAACTAAAAAACCATAAAATCCTCCCTGGTGCCTTCATGGCATCCTGAACTATCTGTGCAAGACAAATGGCAATCAGCAGTGACATCCCTACCATCCACTAATTAATCATTGTATCATTTACTCTTTGGTGATAACTGAGTAACTTTGAAGCCTGCAGCTGTAAAGAGGAGAGACACGTTTCACACTGGTTCCTGTTTGAGATATGCCTGACACCTGCAACCCTTAGGTAAACATTCCTACAGTGTGCTACTTAAGCTACAGAAAAGTCTTGGTCAGAAAAAGAACGAAGAACAAAAGGAGGAACGAGAGAGCGAGACGAGAAGACTGGATGAGGGCGAGGACGAGGATGAGGACAACGGACATAGAGACAGAGACAGACAGACAGGAGAGACGAGAGGAATGAACTAACTGAGGAGAATAGATTGCAAGGCCTAGAGAGTTGGATTGCTAGCTTAGAGAAACTTTGTATTATTCCCTTAATGTTCATGTTGCTATTTTCTTTGATTTTATTCTTTGCTTTTCTTTATCTTTCTTTAATTTACTATTAAAGAAGCGCTCTTGCGTGTCTTAATTACCATAAGACGTATTCTATGTGTCTTGTTAAAGAGCTTTAAGCTTGCCAACTAAGGGTCTCATAGAAGAGTGAGATACTGTGCTCACTTGTCATAGTTTCGATTGTTTACCCTCCTTCTTGGAAGCTGAGAAACCCATCACGGGAACTAGAGCTGGACTCAGACCCCTGCAAACACCAAGCACGAAAACAATAAGGTATATGGATGGGGCCCTGCAGGCACAGTGTCTGCCTCTTAAGTCTCTGTGATCCCCTAAGAATCCTGGTTAGTGGACTCTGTGGAGCTTGTTCTTCCAGTGTCCCAGAAACCTTTGATATTCACAATCTTTCTTCCTAGTCTTTATTGGGGTTCCCTGAGCATGCCCGATGTCTGGCCCTGGTCATCTGCATCTGCTCCCTTCAGCTGCTGGAAAGAGTCTCTCTTGTAACAATTGGGTTAGTCACTGATCTATGAGCATAGCAGAATATTATTAGGAATTGTCTCCAGCCTATCCAGTCTCTGCTTCCTGGCCTACAGTGTCAGGCATGGGCTTCCTACTTTGGTGTGCGATTCTGCCCTTTTCTTAAGGGAGGTTAGATTATAGTGTGAGAAGTTTCAAACTATAACCTACCCAATTCTTAAGATACAAAGGAGAGCGCTCAGCTCAGAGCAGAGTTAGTGACAGAAAAGTCAGTTATAGTAGGCAGTATGAAGCAAGCAGTCTGAAGTAAACTGACTTGGATAAGACAGGGAAACAGACAGACACAGAAGCAGCTCAGCAGAAGAAGTCAGTCAATATTAGACAGGAAAAGTGAATTAGTTTGAAGATGAGCAGAGTAGTTAAGTATGAGGCAGAGAATCAACCAGAATCTGCCAGAGTCAAAGAGTTCAGTCAGAAACAATAAGCCATCTCAGAAGGTCAGTTTGAAGCACTCAATTTGGAGAAGATTTTGACAGCATACTGAGTAAATTTAACATGAAGAGTGAAGAGCTCAGAAAGAGTTAGCTATCCCAGTGGCTCAGTTAGCAGTAAGTCACAGAGGTTTATTAGATTGTATGGTGGTTTAAATATTCTAGATTGTATGAAGGTTGAAGTCTCCCAGATCTAGACTGAAGACTAGATTGTATGGGGGCCAAAATACTCCAGGGCTTCATGACTAAGAACCAGTTATTGAATTAAGTATAGAATAAACTGACTTTTACCCTCTGAACATATTTCTACACTCTTTAGAGAAAAGAATCAATAGTGTGTGTGTGTGTGTTTGTGTGTGTGTGTGTGAAAACGAGAGAAAGAGACAGAGAAAGACAGAGAGGGAAAGTATGAGAGACAGGATGTTGTGTGTGTGAGAGAAAGAGTGAGAGAGATAGAGAAAGAAAGAGAGACAGACACGGTGTGGATGGGGGAGATTTATTATCACTATACTAACAGTGAAGCAGAGGAATTATGCCTGCATTCATGGGATAAAATAGCTAATTCTACACTTTCAGCACAAGAGCTGATTGCCTTAATATTCTCACAAAGACTTGATATTCCTATTCAAATTTCAAGGTCTAAATAAAAAAATGTGTTGGTTTGAAGACATCAAAATAGATGGAGTTAATTATTGTTCACAGGTGATTACAGTTTTATACTATAAGATCAATTGTTTGGGTGAGACTCACTAACACTGGGGGGCAATTTATTTGACTTATCCAAATGTCAGTCTCAATTACAAACAATCCCATAGACAAATTCAAAATAATGTTTAATCAAATGTATGACAACTCAATAGTGTATATGTCTACTAAATATAATTCTACCTGAATAGTGTATCACTTTACAAATGTCACAAAAAGCATATCATTGCTTATAGAATATTACAGCTACAATTTAAAATACACTGCACTTGAGTTAATGTCTGTGTATTTTCTATATTAAAAGAATTTTCTCTCATCCTCAAGTAATTCTAAAATTTTCTCCATATTTATTATTTTATGTGGACAATAGCAGTAGGAATGAGGCTGGCTTCACTTAGTTGATATGCATAGGATATTAAAAAACGATGAGAAGTTCAGTTGCAGCAAATTACAGGGTGACTCATAAAATACATAAGGTCATTGGTTTAATTCTGTCATTAATTGAAGAATGATTAAATTTAAATAAGAAAATTATAGACTTGTGAAGTGTGGCTTTCTAAAAGAAGATTAATTGTGGGATAGTTCTTGTAACTCAAAGAATTTGATTAGTCTCTGGAATAAAGGACTAGCAATTGAATGGAATCTGGAGTAATTCTAAAGACATTTTGAAAGTGAGAGACTCATGGAATATGTAAACAGTAAAATCAAATCAGGAACCTTATAATTTTAAACGTAGAATTCATGTCAAGGATGATGGCCAAGAGATTGAAATCTACATCCAAGAATAAATTTTATGTTTGCCTTATGTTTAATTTTCTATTTAATAGTCCTTTGGAATATGTTAACATCCATAAGTCATCTAAAGTTTATCAGTGTCTTTAATCCAAGTTATGTCCCAATAAAATAGAGAAGTCATTCATGGGATTTGAGACAATATAATTAACAAGGAGAAAATGATTGAACTTGATACTGTCTATCCTCATAACCTACAATCTTTGTTATTGCTTTCTACTTGAGAAGAAAGCTCAGGCCTGCATCTATTCTGGGTACCGTGCTCACACTGCCTTTACTTGGGTTCTGGGAATCAGAATTCTTGTTCTCATGTTTCTTTGCTAAGTCCTTACAACACTTGGTCTTCTCCCCAGTAAAAAGTGTTGTTGGACTTTATTGTTAAATTGTATGAGTTCAGTTATTTTGACAAGGGTATCTGAAATTCTGTGCAAAGATGATCTATTGGCTTCTGTGGAAATGATTTGAAAATGTGATTGGCATTCCTAATCAGATAAATTCAGGTAAAATATGTCATCCAATATGAGATGGATGGATCTCATTTAATTACGTCAAGACCATAGTGTTAAGGTTTCCTGGAAGAAGAAATTCCATGTGTGGAATGCAGATATAGTTTGAAACTCAGAGTTTTAGTCTTCCTTCCATGGTGGCCTGCCCTACAGTTTGTGAAGAAATCCCTCATAACTTATAAAATCAACTCTTCCTTTGATTAAACCAATTTATTAAAGTAAATCATTTGGTATAAACTTAATACCAAAGTTTGTGTTTATCTTGGTAAAAGATGTATAAAAAGTTAAATGTTTGATAGCACATCCAGCAAGACAATCACACAGAGGCAGAATAAACTTATTCCCCAAAACATTCTCTGGATTGATTACTACACTCAGCTGGGTATTTATTTCTGTAAATTTGCTCATTTATACTAAAATTGTAAATATTTTATACAAGAAAATTTGCTAATTGATAGATTAAAAAGAAATTTTGTGCATTTAATTTTCTTACAAAATATTTTTGGAATAAATTCTCACTGAAGGTAATTTCAAGAGTGAAGGACTATATGGGAAAGATTTACATAAGTTAAGTGACAGTCAATCTCAAATTTTAGGAACTAAATACAATCTACCACATGTGGATATGTAACTGAGGATGATAATTTTATGATACTCCTCCTGAATTGAAAACATAGCATTTTACAGTAAGAATTACAATAAATTAACAGTAGGAATAAATCTGAGATTATCTCTGATATTTGTATTAGTGACACAGCTGGGGTCACACCTTGAGAATGCAAGTCAAGCTCCACAGAATCAAATTGTACATTGGTTCAAATTCATACACAAACCAATGGAGAGCTTTGCCAAATGGATTCACTCCTATGTTCACTATTCAAAATAGAAAGTATGAAAATAGAAAGAAAATAACACCAGGAAATCAACTTAAAATAAAAAAATAGAATGAAAATATAGCATTTCATGAAATAGTTAATGCATCTTGGAAGCATCAAGGAAAGCACTGTGTATAACATAACAATTTTCCCCCCTAAAACTGTGCTATAAAACAAAATATTTGTGCCCCTGACTCCAGACCAACCTAGTCATTCCTGAGAAGGACTGCTTTTCTAGATGTAAATTCTTTCAATTTCATTCAACACAAGACTCTTTTGAGCTATGACACTGCTGTTGGAGACAGTAGATTTGGGACCTTAGATAAGACTATAATCTTCATAAATCTGAATCTCTGAGCATAGAATGGAAGCACAGCAACTCTGTGGTCAGGGCACAGAGTACACCAAGTCTCTAGATATGAACCTGAGTGTGCTGAGCTTGGACTTAGCCTAGTGGCTCGCAGGTGGCCTTCTGGATCTAACAGGGCAGTTGGTGAAGAAATGAATTCTACAAGTTACCATTGAGCAGAAAGGATCAAGCTTATCCTCAGCATCAGATCCATCTGCAGACCCAGGTATATTGAGAAATGCTCATTAACTTATTAGCATACAGCTCTCAAGAACCAGTTATGTAGACTAAATGGGAAGAAAATCTTATTACTGTATGGCAGAGATTGTAATTTATCTTTCTTTAAGTAAAAAATTCATTGATGCTTTTGTTTCAGCCTCCTCTGAGTTATGATCATCACTATCGTAGTTCACAGATTATTGCTTTTTATTCTTTCTTTTCTTTGGGTGTGTATGTCTCTCTCTCTCTCTCTGTGTGTGTGTGTGTGTGTGTGTGTGTATGCGTCTGTATGTCCAAGTATAAATAATTAGTATCTTCCTCAGTAATTTTCTAACTTGAGTTTTGGTACAGGATTTCTAAATGAACCCCGAGCTAATTAATCCAGTTGACTTGGCCTACTGGCAAGCCATCTAACTCATCACAACCTTCCCCACTTTGAGATGGCAGGAGTGTGCCACCATACCTTGTTCTTTAATAGACTCAATATACAGTAGGCCATTACATTCTTTATTCATTCTATTTCTTTTGTGTTTTGTTTTGTTTTTTGTTTGTTTATTTTTAAATCAAATCTAGGAACTTGCACATGCTAGCCACATGCTCTACCACTTACATATAGTCCCAGATCCTATAACATATTTTAATACTTAATGTAGGAAACTGACACAAAGTTGGCTTGTATGTTGTTATAAACACATTTTATACAAACATACATTTTTAGAAGATATTAATTATAGACTAGGAATGCATTTAAAGTAAATAAATCAAAATGTTCTGCTGAAAGAACTTACATATCATATTTATTTAATAACAAAATGTCTATTTTTTAAGTAAATAACTAATTACAATTTAATTTTGAACACTAAACAACAAAATATCAAATAAATCACTTAAAACAAAGGATACTACAATATTATTACAAAAATAGAAAGGAGATTTTCTCTCTCTCTCTCTCTTTCTTTGTGTGTGTGTATGCAGGTGTTTGTGTGTGTGTGTGTCTGTGGGTGTGTGCACATGTTCATAATGCTTGGATATTAATGCTAAAAACAGAATGGAGGACATTTTGAATTAAACAAAATCTTCAGGGAAGGGGTGTTACTAAGTTTCTGTTTGGTTAAGGGCCACATTGACAACAAAGAAGGTTCTGTACCTGAGCACTGGAATTTGATGGGAATTAAACTTTCCTTTAAAAAATGGCAATATATTTTTCCATATCAGTGGTTTTGCCAGTTGGTAACCAAATGTCAAGTCTTTTCTTTCTTTTTTCACTTACGCTTTCTAAGAAAATTTTTAAGCCTAAGAAATATTGGGTGACTTCTAGTACACTCTTAACTTTAGTTAGCTGATCACTTGTACCCCATCTGTACCTCCAGTACACCCCTGTGTAATCCTTGCCCCATTTTCCTCCATGAATCTTCACTGTCACCTTTTTTGTCACTTCCAGGTCACTAATGCATTCTAAGTTAAAAAATAATAACAACATATCTCAACGTTTGATGCTTTAATCCACATCTGAAAGAGAGCATTCAGTATTTGATGATCTGGACCTGAGTGACCTCACTCAGTACATTTTTTTCAAATCTACCAATTTTCCTGAAAATTTCATAATTTTGCATTATAGCTGAATAACATGCCATTGTGTGCATGTAGCATATTTTCACTTGTGACTCAAAAAATTGATTGAAATTGAGACTGATTTCATTTATTTGCTATTGTGCATAAAGCAAAAATGAAGGTGAATAAGCATGCAGTTGTTTCTATAGTAGGATGTTGAGTTCTCTGAGGTGTATATGTTTACAAGTGGCATATATGGGTGGTTCTATTGGATGTCTTTTGAAAAATTGTCAGACTGATTTCCAAAGTTGCTGTCATAATTGTCACTGACACTAGCTATTGCTTGAGGATTTTCCTCTCCCTCACATACACCAGTGTTTGTTTTCCTCTTTACTCCTGATGGTGGCAATTTTGAGTGGAATGAAAAGCAATCTCAAAGTTATAATGTGCGTTTCCTTGATGATAAAGATTATTCGATGATTTTTAATGTGAGTGCTAGCCATTTGTATTTCTTCATTTGAGAATTCCCTACTCACTTCCCTGTTGCAGATTTTAACTGGGTAGTTTGTCTTCTTGACTTTTTGTTTTCTGTGTTCTTTGTACAGTCTAAACATTCATTATCTGTCAGATGTACAGCTGGCAAAATTCTCTCTGGTTCTGTAGGCTGCCCTTCATTCATTTGAGTGTTTCATTACCTATACAGAGGCTTTATAGTTTCATGATATATCATTTATTAATGCTTGGCCTTACTTACTGCACTACCAAATTCCTATTCAGAAGATTTCGTATGCCTATATGTTAGAATGTAGTCCAATTTTCACTCTAGCTGTTTCATATCATAAGAAATTATGTAAGGTCCCTGACACTTTGAAGTTGAGTTTGGTACAGGGGAGAGAAGGATCTATTTTCATTCTTCTACATGCTGCGATCCAGTTTTCCAAGCAACAATTGTTGTAGTTGTCTATTATCTAATGTGTATGCACGCATGTGTGTGTGTGTACTTTTCTCAAAAATTAGCAAGCTGGAATTGTACTTGGTTCCTTTCTTCCATTCTGTTGTTCTTCATGTCTATTTTGTGACAGTAATACTTGTATGTTCTAATTTGTTTCTATAGAATAATTTGAAGTCAGGAACTGTGATACCCAATGGAGTATGGTTTTGTTGTTGTTCAGGATATTTGGCAATCCTTGGTATTTTGTGTTTCCATATGTATTTTAAAGTTCATTTTCCTATGTTTACATATAATGGACCTGGAGTGTTGATTGATATCTTATTGAATATCCAAATTTATTTTGGTAGAAAGGAGTTTTCACAATAATGTTTCTCTGGTCCATTATCATAGAATATTTGTCTATGTACTAGTGTCTTCCTTTATATCTTTCATCATTCTTAAAGTTTTTATTATAGAGAGCTTTTTTTTTTGTTTCCTTGTCTATTATATTAGGAATGTGATTGTTTCCCTAGTTTATTTTTCAGTGTGATTGCTATTGGTATATAGGAATTTTTATGTGTTTTTTTGTATCTTGCCACTATTGGGAAACATTTATTAGTTCTAAGACCTGTTTCCTTTGAGACATTAGATTCTCTTACAGGGAGAATCATATTTGCAAATAGGATATTAAATATATTTTATTGGTATTTCTTTTATTTTCTGCATTTGTCTTATTGTGCTATATAAGACTGCAAATACTATATACATAGGAGAGAATAGAGTGAACACCTTTGTCTTGTTTCCCATTTAGTAAAAATGTCTTGACTTTTCCATTAGCAATATGTTGGCTAATTGGTTTATAGTACATATTTTTTATTCTGTTAATTCTTCCTTCATCCTTAGAATAAACAAGAATTTTATGTTAAACAGTGTTGGGATTTTACATAAAGTCTTTCAGCAGCTATTTGAAATGAACTTTTGTGATTTCTGTCTTTGAACTCATTTGCGTGATGAATTTTTGTTGATTTACATATGTTGAACCATCTTTGCATCTCTGCAAAGAAGCCAATATGAGTGTGGCAAGTAGTCTTGATATAAACTTGAATTTGGTTGTTGAGAGCTTACTACATTTTGTTGAATCTTATATTTTAACAAGATAGACTCTGTCTGTGGTCCTCATTGTCCAGGATAATTGGTGAATACCCATCAATTGTGTAGCGCATACATATGTGTGAAAAGTAGAAAATAAATATAATTCATGAAGATAACTTACATAATTTATAGAAGGGCTGGTGCCTCCCCATAACCTAGACTATTATGAAAAGTATGTCCTCCTAAAGGGAATCCATGTCTCCATTAGTTAAGATCTAGAAAAATCATCTAGAGGAAGTCTGATAAAATGAAAACTATTTTTTTTCTCAAGACCACCCCATCCCTACTAATTTCTTGTTGAGTGAAAGGCTAATTATCTGCTATGACCTAAAAGACCTTAGGCTTTTAGTCTCATGCAATCTTTATATTGTTCCATTCTTCCTTAGTTTATTCAGATTGTAAACTGTCTTTCCTGTTATAAGATAATGAATATATTGTCACACTTGAATCTGGCATGTTCTTTTTATAAATGTTCCCAGTAATGCAACCTCCCTGAACCTTCAATTATTGACTTATGTGTCAATTTCTCATTTAGATTTAAAAAAAAAATATCTGGTACTAAACCACAGTTTCCTCCTAGAATTCTGCATTGTGCAACAGATGACAGAATCCATGGCACACTGGATTTCTGGATGTATTTTTATATCTCTCTTTATGTTCATAGTTAATTCACTAGAAAGTCTCTAGTAGAACATGAGCTTCACAGTGTATGGCTTGTTGGTGTTCCTTGTTCACTGCTATATTAGCAGAGCTAAAGTAGAGTTCTAAACCATCACATAGGCTGCTGACATAAAAGGAGCAACTATAATTGTGAGGACTCAGTTTTAGCTTCTTCTATTTTGAAGCCACTTTTGAATATATTCTTCGTATAAAATGATGAAGTGTGATTCTCAAGTATAGAAAATAGTATAAGTATGTAAATATGTATGCAAATTTTTATTCAGTAAGCAGACTTACTGAGTGATCATGATACTATTGTATTGTGTTGAAGTACAGGCTACTCTGCATGCTTAGAGAAAATAACAATATTTGACAAATGTGTAAATATTAACAGACATATAGACTAGTTGCTATACGTCTTATTAGTTAGAAATCAGTGTTTCTAGTCACAACTACATATTTACAATTATGTCAATATTATTAGTTCATATTTCATCTTACTTTTTAGACCCTTTTGAGTCTGCCTCTGTGACAGCTCTGTAAAGAGTTCTTATTAAAGTTAATGTGATCATTCATACTAATTATTTCTTATCCTTGGATTCCACCTTTCTTTATAGTTATTGTTTTGAATAAAACCATATTGAAAAACACCTAAGATACTAAGTAATACAAATAAGTCCTCTTATATAGAGCATTTCACTCAGCCTGTTTATGTTCCTTAGTGTTTCTCAGAATAGAAACAGGATAAGAGATGATTTCTTATTCATTCTTAAAGTCGAAAATTATTCTCAACAAATATAGGACAACTTCAAGAAACTTGAGTTAGTAGCATTAAACTTCCATAAATAAACTTGAGCCTTAAAAGCAAGTCTCCTAAGCTATATCTGACCAACATGTAAGCTTGCATTATATATTAGGAAATTGACACCCTATTATTTAGTTTGCAGGGTTGACACTAAATTTTAGTGTCAGAATTATGAACAGAACACAAATTTATGGATTTCTAGCAGGCAGTTTATTGTTCCATGCTGGCCTTTAGCATTTTTCAGTTAAGACACCATGTCATTTTATTTGACATGCCATATTATTTCTGCTTATTCTATTTTTTTCTCTTATAGATATCAAATTAATTGCTCATTAATATAAATTTAGAGCTAGATTCGATCATTTTAAATAATCAAGATGTGTAGGCATACCACCTAAAATCACTCCATTAACCAATCATCAATTTTTGAAAGAATAGAAACTAAAATATTTACAATCTCAATTAGATAAAATCACTAGACTAAGCATTAAAGACTATAAAAAGTAAAGGCATACATTTGCATGTTTCCATAGATTGACAAGAATTGATATAAAGTAAGTAACATGTTCATCTCATTGTTTTGAAGTTGATTAGTGAAATTTTAATTCAAGTAATTAAGGTTATCCTAGTAAGAATACTGTCTGCTTCAAAAATACAAGTTGAATTAAACTATAGCAGACTGAGCACAACTTTAAGCCATAATTGAACAATCAACTTGACTATTGTTAGATAAATTATTGGTCCTGATATGTTTTGATTTCTAATTTTAGGAGAAGTAAAATTTCAACCTAGACAGTTTTTCTATGTATTTATATATTTTTCAATTATATATAACACCAAATTGAAATTCATGAACATTAAACAAACTCCTTATTTACACAATATTCTATAGTTTATTAATTAAATAATTGATCATAGAGTCAGAATTCTCTATAATTGCATCTAAATATTGTCATGAGTGTACAAATACAGAAGAATCAAAGCATTGCATTCTAATGGGATTCTTGTTGTTCAGTCTTTACCCATTGTAGAGTGTTACAATATGTAAATTATTATAAATCAATCCTTTTCCTAAGTATCCTCTTATTTTCAATTGAAACAATATATTTCTAAACTAATTTTAAATGTATAGATTAATATCTATCATTGTTTTCAATAATATCAATAGTTTTCAATACCACTCAACCTCTAGAAAATTGTATTATGTTCCTTTAATGGATGTATTAATTTTGTCTTCATGTATCAAGTGAATGCTTTATGCGTGTCATGTAATAAATGCATTGTAACTTACAGTAGTCTATTTATGCCCTTAGACAATATACCTTGTTGACTTAAAACTTCCCATAAAAGTCTTACTAGGTTATCTATCTCAATTATTTGTGAGTAAATCCTCAAATTTTGCAAATTCAATTAAAAGATTTATTCACAACAGGTTATGTTTAAACACCCTCATATTATCAATATGCTAAGGAATCATGAAGAAAACATTCATTAGTGTCATTGTTTCCTGTCATCTTGGATACATGGAGGTTCTGAAATTAGATATCAAAGGGCATGTGTGAGGATCGGTATACTAACGCTAAATGACATAATACTCCTTATGTGAAACATTATTTACTATGTAAAAATCTTAATTTATCTACTTAGATAATTACATAAAAATATACAGCCTCTTTATTATAAGTCTGTATTTTAATTCAGATCCAATTTTCCTATTTTTCAAGAGTATTTTACTGAACTATAAAATTAGACATTTTATATATACTTTGGCATTAATTGGAATTATTTAATAAGGACTACACGTTTGGATAACAATAAATATTTTGTACTGACAAAAAACTGATTATTTTCATGTGTCTTCTGTAATTTGTGAAAAAAATAAACAAAATCAGCTATAGTAATTTCAGTATAAATATTTACTTCCACAGTAACAAGCTTTTCAAAAATAAAACCTCAAAGTAGTGCCATGCACTTACTTGAAATTCAGTCATTATTTTGAACAGATTTCTTTGAGACTAAAATTAAATTTTATGTTTTTAAAACCAATCAGCAACTGAGACTTAAAGCCAAGGAGTTTGTTTTGAATAAAATCTTTCAGTGGACTTTTAAAAAACTTGAATTTATTCCCTTTGTGTCTTGAAGACTGCGAGCATACTGACTACAGTACAGTAAAGAAACTGGAAAAAAATCCAACAACATTCAAAGTAAACAATTACCTAAAGCTAGGTTGCAATTAGGTAACACTCTGAAGATGTCATTCCGAAGGCTTCATGCATAACTTAAGACATTTTTTCTTAAAGTATATTCATGCCTGAAGGCAAAGATCTGCACAGTGTGCTAATCTGGTTGTCTTTAGAAAAAAAATAATGAATGGAATTAAGGCATTTTTTCCAGCAGCATGCATTAACCTTCTGTTCCTTGAAAGAAAGAGCTCTAAAGGCATATGCACCCACAGATGGAAATGGCTTTGTGGAATTTTTCTGCTGCATGCCAATATTAGTCAAATGATGGGAGCATTTGTATTTCAGTTGGACTGAATAGGGGAATAGAAGCAGATGATATTAAGAACAGATTAATAAATTTGGCATTTAGCACACAAAGAAGATTTTTGCTCATGTATTCCTTTTCTTCTGTTTTGTTTTGGTGCCTGTTTTAGGAGCATGGTCTGCATTTTTAGTGATTTCTGCTGGATTAATTGTGTTTACATCAAAAAATAATTAAAGTGCCTGAATTCTCTAAAACAGTTCTCTCCCTAAGGAGTGAATGGATATCAAGGGAATGCAAGACAAAAGAACTGCTTAGCTACTGTCTGTCATGACTTCATTCAAATAGCAAAATTTCTAACCTTATTTTCAGAAGAGACAGCAGGATGAAAAGTAAACACAATGAATCTCTGAAGTACTTTAAATATTCCATCATTTTTCATCCCACTCATATCCTATTAGTATCAGTGTTGTGGATGAATGAGTGATGAAAATGTAATACACACACGATGCAATTTTATTTAGCCATAAAGAAAAATGAAATTCTGAAATTCACAGGCAAATGGGTAGATCTGGAAATAATAACACAGACTGAGAAAAATAAATGTTACATATTCTCTTTTATGTGCTGATTTTTGCTTTTAATTTTTACAAATGTGTATTAGATGGGAATCTATGTATAGGTCAGGAAACTATGAAGGGAGACAACAGGGTGAGTTATGAGGTAAGAGACAGGAGGATTATAGGATAGGACACATGTTACATAAAAGAAGAAAAAGTATAAATGGGGAGGAAGATGGTGGAGAAGATGTAGCAAGATCAAGAGAGTTATAAATAAAAATGTTATTATGAAACATATAATCCTGGATACTAATTAAAAATAAAATTAATTAAATTTTATAAAATCTCACATTTCATTTCAGTGTATCTGGCACATATTGTGTTTATTAAATATTTGAATTTATATTTTTGCAGATGACTTCCAGAATATGGATAGACACATTTAGGTCACCCCAAGCCATATAGGCCATTTAAATGTTGACTCTGCAATCGCTCCATTTCTCCATATGTTCTTCAATCCCTATACTATGTTCACCCAGTCTTCCATGTGTGCTGCCCCAATCCAGGAAGATCTAATAATACATATGTATACCTGTGAATCATCTGGGCTGTGTTCATATGTTCACAGACTTTTCAATGACATTTCATTGTTTTAATTGTGAAAATAAAGTTATAAAAGGCTACATGAATTCTATTTAAAGATACAATATCTGCTTATGGAAAGGTACAATTTCACTATAATTTTCATAATAAATGAGCAAAGTTCTATTTTTGAATCAAAGCAGAAGGAAGATTCTAGAGGAGAAATCTTCATTCTTACCTCTACTGATAAAAAGCTATGGCTATTTGGAATCTATTTTCAAATTTTACATGATTTTGGAAAAAGTACATTTGAAGGTTTTAAAGTAGAAACATGAATGGGCCATAAAAGACAACATTAGGATTGGTTAATTTGTTAATTGACAATAGAGCTGGGCCCAACAGATGAAAGGAAGAAGGGGGTGGTAGGTAAAAATAAAACAGTTATATAAGGCAATGGTCAAAATGTTTTGGCTTTTACAAAGTATCATGGTTTCAGTTGTGAATGTTCAAGTTATCTTGTGTCTGATTTCAGAGAACACAGAGATATCCACTCAGAGCTCTGTGAGTCTATTATTTCTTCTCTCTAAAGCCCATGTGTCTGTGATGATCTATTTTTATATTTTGTAATTTTTAAATTTTATTATTTTTTCCTCACTCATACAGTTCATACATTATCTTATGACCTACCTCCTACCCTCTCTGTTCTCCTCCCAGTTCTTTCCATCTTCCTCTCCCTCAGATCTTCTCCCAGAAAAGTACAGCCCTCCCCAGGTTACAACTCATAAAGGAAATGGCATAGCAAGATGGAACAAGGCAGCACACTAGTCCCTACATCAAGGTTGGGCTAGCATTTTTGCAAGAACGCTGATCCATACAGCCATATATATTTAGGGGGTCTTGCAGGTTCTGCGTCTGTCCCTTAAATCTCTGAGAGCCCTTATGTGTGCTAGTCAGTAGACATCGTGCGACTTGCTGTTCTGGTGTCCTTGACCCATCTGTCATGCTTTCATTGCCACATTCCTAGAGACATAGAATCCTTTTCTGTTCTGTTAAAAGAGAAAGTCAGCAGATTATTTTAAATCTCTTTTAGTTGAATCTTGTCAAAGTTAAAAATTAATAAAGAGATCAGACAAAGGCTGTGACTAGACCGTGCATAACTAAAAGGTATTAAAAGTCCAAACCCTTCCTGGTCCATTGTTACTCTTCCTCCCAATGTAACTCCTGTGCTCAATCTTCCCACTGTCACTCCTGCTACTGAAGTTTAAATGAAGTGATTATATAATCTTTTTGGTTCTGTTTTGCAAGATATCCTTGCTCAATTTCCTATTTGTATTATGAATTGTTTTCTGGATTTCTTTAAATTGTCTATATTATATTCCTCTCTCAGGTTGACTTTTTAGAAAGATCATTAATTCCTTTTGAGAAAATTTTTAACCATTCATTTGCTTTGAATCATTTATTTATTTGGTTTAGTGGTATCTCATTTGCAGATTTATGGTAGTATGTTGGCTAGTTAGATTAATAGGATTTGCTTTCCCTGGTTATAAATAGGTGATTGATGCACTATACATTGCTCAAGAAGTTCTTCCACTATAGTCAATTTTGGGACTACTTGCATATACTTCAGTAACATGAGCTGAAGAAGCTTATGAGGCCAGCTCACTCACTGGTTCAAGTATGACTTTATTTCTGGTAAACTATGAGGCTGGACCGTATGGTAATTTAGCATAGGCCTGGTAAACACTTTAAGGAACTATTGGCTGAGGCATAGAAAGCTTTCCTTTGTTGAGCATGATGCCAAGAGAGCCACAGATCTTAGTAGTTGGAGTTGGATTCATATCCACGGAGATAGGAAGATGGAATAATTTTAAGCAGCTTGTTCCTAGTAGGTAGCAAAGTGTAGCAGTCTGGTTGCCAATACTAAATTGGACCATGTATGTGTTATGATGACTGAAACCCCAGTGATGGAGAGTGTTATTTATAACTGATCTATGGAGCAACACTCTTTCTATTTCCAGTTCCAAATTCAAGATGTAGCCATGGAACATCATTATTTTCATGGAGGGTGCCCAGTATGGAATCTCCCAGGATTGCTGCAGCAGCATAGAATGGAAGAGGTGCCTAAGCTGGATCCAGGACATGAGCAGGCTGTAAAATTCTCAGCATTAATGACTGCATGTGGCCATGGCATTAATGGAGGAGATGAGAGCCTTCCAGGTAATGCTTTCTGTTGGAGAGAAGACTCCATTGGTTCTGAGCTGATACAAAATAGATGAATTTAGCAGGGACAGGAAGGTTTATTCCCTTCTATATGAAGCCATCATGATGTCTGTGCTTCATAGGCTTTCACAGATCTCCTGCTATTCTCCAGAGCTCTGTTTTACAGGCTAACCAAATGTAGTTGTTCTGCCTATTAGCCATAGGGATTCGGTGGTGTTAGATCTTGATATTCAGTCAGGTTCCTGATATTATTCTATTTCTTTCACAAGTTTACAAGTTCTACCATTGTCATCTGTCTTTCACATTTTTTATAAGAAATCTCAATTATCTTATAATTGTTTATTTATTGTTTATTTTATTTTCTACATAAAATAGGATTTTCTACTTATTAATGATGTTGGAACATTTTGATAATGTTAGAATTTGGACTGATGACATTTCATTATGTTTCTTATGCTTGGTAGAATGAAGACTCCAAGGTCAATGACTTTTTGTTTAATTATTTTTTTAAGTTTTATCTTTTTATTTATTTATTCTGTGTATGTGTAAAAGTGCCTGTCTGGATGTGTTTATGTAATACTGCATGTATACAGGAGCTTACAGATATCAGAAGGTCAGAAAAGAGTTTTGTATGTCTAGAAACTGGAGTTAAAGGTAGCTATAAGTGGCCACAAGTTTGCTAGGAACTTAACTTACATTGTCTGCAAGAGCAGTAAGTACCCTTCACCACAGTCTCACCTAGTCAGATTCTGAAAAGGAAAATTCAGGCTTATTACACTTTCACGCACTTTAAGTACAAAGATAATGCCTTAAAACTTGAAGCTGGGTAAACTTCAGCAAGATAAAGGACTTGACTTCATGATAACACATCTTCAACTTTTCCTAACAGCTTGTAATGCAATCCAATATCTGAAAAATATGAAACATACTTTGAGATTCTCTGAGCAAATACCTAATGGTGATAACGCTGGTATGAAGAGCATAGGCAGGTTCATCAGAGGTGATCATTACTCAGGCCTTGGTTGTAGTTGGAACCATTTAGAAGGCATGATTTTGGAGCCTATGAAATGTTTCAGGTCAACTTCAGGCTCCAAGCTAGACAAGGGAAGTCAAGTCTTATAGCTGTTGATTCAGGTTCTGAGATGGCTTAGTATTTTGTCTAATTCAATCACCAGTTCTTAGTCCAGGAGTCCTGGATCATTTTGGCCTCCTTACAATATACTCATAAACCTAGGACTAGAATGCTTCAGCCTTCATTCAACCTAGAACGTTTAAACCCCCAAACAATCTAATTTACCTAAGAAGCTTACTGTTGACTGAACCACTCTGATTACCTCCTTCTGAACTCAGAGCTATAATAACTCTTCTCTAAGATAACTTGTTCAAACTGATCTTCTGATCTGGCTTATCATTTATGCCTGCACTCTTCTGACTCTAGAAGACTCTGGCTGACTCTGAGTGCCTCAGCCTGAATTGTTCTGCTTTGGTTCAAACTGATTCATTCCTCCCTTCTGATACTGACTTCAGCCTAGTTGCCTCTGTGTCTCTGCATCAGACTACTCAGACTCCCCAGTCAGACTGCCTGCTTCATATTCCTCTTCTCTGAGCCAAGAGCTCACCTTTTTATTCTAAGAGTTGGGTGTGCCCCAACTCTGACTCACTCTGCTAACTCTTTCTCTGGTTTGTCACTTTGTTTATTCTTCACTGACTCATCTCAGATGTCACCTATTTATACCACCACTGCCTTCTGAATACTGGGATTAAAGATGTTTGCTACCATGGCTTTACTGGGAGTAAAGATGTGTACCAATCTTCTTAATAGTCTGTCTGCATTCCATCAGGATCACACAAGTCTCTGAATGTGATTCCTTAATGTAGAAACCTGGAATATAGATCCTTCCTAGATTTCACACAGGTCTATTCCTCTACAAACCTGTCACTAGAGACAACATATATGTTCTCCCTTCCTGTCACAAAGTCTGAGTTAGTTAATATTTTTCTGTCAGCATACTTCCAGTACAAGGTCTTGAAGATTGTACTAGTGTAACCATACCAGGCCAACTATCAGAAAAGTTATGAGGCATTTGTTTTCTATAGGGTCTACAGTGGTCATACTAGTCTTGGTAGTTATGTTTCCAAGGAGTGAAGTACTGCCATGAAAGACGTACTATCTTAATCTTTCTATTATCACTTCCACAGATTTGGGCTAGAAAGGATTTCTGTGAGACCCATGTCATCCTTGAGAAGATGGAAGTTCTCTGTAACTCCATTGGCATATCTCATTACTGCCCCACAATTACAGGCATTTAGATATCCCTTCCTCCTCAGAAGCTGCATCTGACAACTTATATCAATAACTCTCTTTCTGCTATTTGTAGCTTCACTTTTACTCTGGGTATTTTCACAAAGAACAACTCTGATACCATCATCAAACACAAAATCTAACATGCGTCAGCTAAGTCTCACTTTCAGAAATTCATTGTACATCTTCTAAAGACACACATAGACTAAAGACACGATGGTTTTGACATGGATTTCTGCAATGTAAAATAAATTTGTTGAGCCTGTATTTTTGCACTCACCTGATAATTTTTTTTTATTTATATTTGCAGTGTGGAATGTTCTCAGCATTTGTTTCTTGAAGACACCATTTCCTTTCATATATGTCTACTATTCATAGAATTCACGTTTAAAATAGCACTTTTTGATCACAGCAGTATAATGATCTTAATAAAGGAAAATTAGTTAATTTGAGATGCTGATGAAGATAAATAGAAATAGCTACACTAAAAACATAAGGAAAACTTGAATTCATTTAAAATCTTTGAGTATTTATAGATCAAAATTGCCATCATTAATAAATATCATAAGTTATTCAAATTAGGATAGTTATTTTGAAAGGACAATCAATATGTGTATGCAAACACATGGACTTGTTTTTACATGGAGTGATTATGCAGAAACACAAACACATACATACACATACACACACACACACATTCAGACACAATTCAATATTTGAAGACCTGAAAATAATAATTTGTAATAGTTATGTACGGATCACAGCAATGTGACATGTCTATGTGTTAGAGAGTGTGTGTGTTTGTGTGTGTGTGTGTGTGTGTGAATGTGTGTTATATGTGTCTCTGTGTATGGAGAGCTTCTTTTTTTGTTGCAATAATTAAACATATGAGCCATTAGCCAGTTAGTGGTGGTGCATACTTTTAACCCAGTACTTTAGAGGCAGAGGCAGGCAGATCTCTGCATTTGAGGACAGCCTGGTCTACAGAGAGAGTTCCAGGACAGTCAAAGCTACACAGAAGAACCTTGTCTTTAATATATAAAAATTATAAGTATCATACACATATAATATTACATACATTCTTATATTATTATTATATATTATATAATACATGTAAAAGTATACAATATATATGATGTGCCTTGTTTTATTACCATTCAAATCTTAGATTATTGCCAAAAGTTACTAAAACATTCTTTTAACTAGAATTTTATTTAAAAATGTTTTATGAATATTATGGAACATACACAGTTTCCTTGACTAGAAAGCTTTTATCATCAAAAGTATGATTAAAATCAGGTACAATAACAAAAATTAACTAAGGAAATCTGTCTTGTTTTATTCCATAGGTTCATTTTAAGTAGCAAAATTACAATAAAAAAAGAACCTAAATTAAAAAAAAATCAAGGTTCACTGATATGACATCTTTTGTCAACATAGCTAATCATTTTAATACTAAAATATAAATCTCTCTGAAGGGTGTCATGAATTCATCTTGACAATGTACTGTGTTACCCCTTCTTTGTAACCTAATTTCCTCTAGATAAACAGCCTCCATAGTACACAGAACACAGAGACAAATGGCTATGTTTCAAAAGAAAAGCATTAGAAAAAAAGAAAAGAAATGGAAAGAGACAAAAGGGTTTTAGAGATGTATTTGCAGTATTTGACTGATACTATATTATATTCTTCATTTTTCCTAAAGAAAGAGATCTAAGATATAGGAAATATCATTGTGTCAGAATTATATTATGCAGATCCTTAATGCCAAAGTGCAAAAGTGTTATAAAATGTGTGTGGTGGTGGTATGACTATAATAATTCATAGTCAGTGTACTGACAGTAACGGGAAATGTAGCAAAGTGACCAGTAGTCTAAATTAATCTATAGCAAGGCATCCATAATGACAAATGAGAACAGGAAAAATATTCATAGTCTAAAGAGATGAAACAAGAACTTCGATTATAATATGATTAGATTTTGTGACATCAAATGCTATTAGTGGTATGCAGATCCTACAAACTATTTTCCTTTCAAAATAATTAAACATATCATTTGAAATGGCATACTATTTTATTATTTTTGCTGTTGGCATAATATATTACATATGTGGTATGTAAATTACTTGGATTTGCTCTTTGGTGTTTTATTTTCATATAATTCATATAGTTATTTAAATGAAAAGGCTATTTTTCTCAACTTATTATCAATCTTTCTAACAGATGCTTCTATTTTAGTCACAGATAAGTATATTTTATAAAAGTTTTTTTTTTAAATTCTATATACATTGCAGTATATTTCTTTTCAGCTTATTTGCTTACACTGTAAAACTCTGTTTCAATTTCATGATATTGAATGATATAATTTGAGACAGTCATCTAGAAATCTCATAAAATTTTTCCAAACATGAAATTCTTAAACATAATAACATTTTAGTTACTACAATATTATTTTCATGTTTTTCAAAAATAGATACAAAAAAATAAAATGAAAACTGGTAAATGTTAGAAAGTTGAAATTACGTGATACATTTTCATATTTAGGTTAAGAGTACATATTTCAAATATATTAGAAATTTCAGTATAGAGATGTATGCTAGAGAAGGCTACTTGGAAATAATGTAAGTCTAATGGTGCTGTACACAATAAGCTTTTAAAAAGATAAATTTGATAAATTACTCTTTCCATTCCTCATACTAGTACAGATATTGAGTATTTGAACTGAATGTTGAAGTCTGGGAAGTAGGAATTTTTAAATGCTGTAGTGTTAAAATGTTTATGGTACTCATAGAAGAGAGTGAGTGTCTATTGGTGTTTGTTTCTCTTCATCAAGCTGATAGATACCCAGGGTTCTCTATATGCTTCCTGTGCTCAGTTATTAGACCTTCTATAGTTCCATGATATTTTTTTAATATTATTGTTAAAGTATGAGCCACAATCTCAGTTAATTATTGCCCAGAATAATGAACAATTCTTTTTTGCCCCTTGTCTATAAATAACAGAAACACATGTGCTCAAGCAATGGTACATTTTCATTCTTTATTTACTAGCAATTAAGTTCCTTCAGTTTTCATTACAGTAGAGTACAGTTAGATTTTCTTAAACAATGGGCAAGATTAATTATTTCATTCAGTTGAAAATGTTTATGGCAGTTCATAACACAAATACAGTTTCTAGTATGGAATCTGATTGTTATTTCTTATGTGTCTGGCCACAGGAAGTTGTTAGATTTATGTCTGTCTTGATGCAATATTTCTGAGGATTTATATAAAGACTCAGTGATCACTTTTTTTAAAGAAGCTAAGAAACTGGCATTGATGTAGTTCATAGATGTTGTAGATGCTAAAAACTACCGCTTGCCTTTGTTCTTTGGACTCTTTCAAGGCTTATGATACCACAGCATTAGTCCTCAGAGAGAAGGCTTTCAGGTCTTTTTCAGTTCAGGGATCTCTAGGTGTTATGTCTGAAGTGCATAATGTTTAGCAAAATTTCTCCTCTGTTTACAACCAGAGGCAACAGCAATAGGCTGAATGTTTGAGGGATCTTTTGTACAGCCCTAGAGAATAACTAAAAAGAGGGCTTTTCACAGTCTTTATTTTGGGTGTGTGGTTTGTGGTGTCTTGGAGGGAGCATTGTCAAGCCAGTTGATTTCATTAAAACTATGTGTATATTTATATACAGAATTATGTGTATTACAGGTTTTTAAGGTAAGTAGTTTATAGTATGATTCCTTATGTCTATTTTTTTTTCAGAAACCCTTATTACTACTTTACCGCCCTCTGTCCTTTTTGAGAATTTACCTGCCTAAAGGATCCCTTCTTTTCCCATTCCTCCTATTGGATCACTTGTACCCTCTAATTCCCCTTTTCCCTCCCGTGACCTTCTTTCACAACCCCTAAAAGGTCTATTCTTTTACATTTCTTTGATATTTCTCTTTGGATTGTTCCCCAGTGCTGCTCCACTATTCTGGCAATGATACGGCTTTAATTCCTGATTTCTGGAGTTACTACAGACTATATACTTAAATCTAAATATTCAGAGATGAGGAAACTCCAGAGGAAGAGAAAATGCAACATTTGTCTTTCTGGGTCTGGTTACTTCATTCACTATAATATTTTCTAGTTCCACTTTTCTATCCATTCACCTGAAAAGTTTATTATTTCAATTTTATTTAAAACTGAACAGTATTCTATAGTGTACATGTAGGATGTTTTCACCATCCATTTGTTGGTTGAAGGACATTCATGTTGTTTCTGTTTCCTACATAATATGTATAGAAGCACACCAACAAGAAGTGGAGAACACAGAATCTATTTACTTATCTCTCTTACTGGAGTCTCCTAGCTCTGAATATTCAGATATAAATACATAGTCTATAGTAATTGCAGAAACCGGAAAATTAAAACCCGACTATTGTCAGTGTAGGAGATTGGCATTAGAGAGCAAGCCAAAGGAAAACAGCAGGAAAATGGAAAACAGTAGGCATTTTAGGGATGGGTGAAAAAAGGTAGGAGAAGGGTAAAGGGGAATTGCAAGGTACAGGTGATCTAATGGGAGAAATGAGTACATTACAGAAACGACACCAATCCAAATGAGGAGTTGGAGATCCCAGTCTAAATGGTTGCATCTACAAAAGCACGCCCATACCTAAGGCTCTGGGAACATTGCAGAAGAGGAGGTGGAATGATTGTAAGAGTCAGAGGATAAAGGAGCTTGCTCTGAGATGGTGTCTCCTAGTAATGTCAGAAGCTACACCCATAATGTTTCACCAACATTACTGCTCAAACATCAGCTGAACAAAAACAACACCAACAGATGTGGTAGAATGGATGGGGAAAGATCGTGGAGTCTCAAACCTACCCAAATAATTACAAGCAATTATGGAGTGCTGAGAATAGGAGAAATAGGCATCTGCAAGGAAGTGTACTCCAAGTGGTTATTCAATACCAATGGTCAGTCCTGAAAACATTCATATAAGTAAAACCATACAGAATGAACAGGTTGTATTTAGGAATATATATATATCCAACAACAATTAATGATAAAGAGGACATGAAATTGAGGAAGAAGGGGAGGTGGGAGGAGTTGGATGGGGGAAAAGAATTGAGGAAATGATGTAATAATATTAAAAACTCAACAATAAATGGAAAAAGAAAACATGTCTAGCAGATCTCAAGGCCATTGGCATGAAAGGTTGACTACTGCTCTTTTTTTATGAAGAAAGTTCTTTAGAGTGGCTTCATTTTAGTCCTCTTTGCACTATTATGAGAAAATCCCACAAGTTCTCAATCCTGCAAAAATAATTGCCGCAACCAAGGAATGCTAGGAGCCGGAGAAACAGTCTTCCTCAGGGAAAAGCACACCAAGTGATTGTCCAGTTCCAAACGCTCATTCCTGAAAGCATATATATAAGAAATATTATTCAGATTGAGCAGCTTATATAATAGAAATATAAAGACATACATAAATGCAGTAACAATTAATGAAAAGGGTTATAAATTTGAAAAAGAACAAGGAAGGAACAGTTTGTAGGACAGAAAAAGAAGGAAGAAATTTTATAATTTTATTACAAAAAGTTTACAGGAGATGTCATGATCATTCAACTGGTAAGATCATTTACTACCACACTTGAGGATATGAATTCCCTCCCCACTCTGATATGGTAGAAAGAGAGAAGCACCCAAGGTGGATTATCCTCTCAGTTCCACAGACACACCATAGGATGAATACCTAGTCCCCTATTGGAATGCATACACAAATATGAACAAATAAATAGATAATAAATAAATAAATTCAGCTTTCTTAAAATAAAAACAATTTTCACATGATGAACTTTGCAAATGACAGGACTAAGATTTTTGACCACATATCAATTATCTAGTAATTCCCTACAAAATCCAAATAAATAAAGAAAATTGAAAAGTGTGATTTTACATGGAAAATACTTTACAAGTTTCATCCAGAATTTGTGGAATGTATTACTTGTCAGAGTTTTGGAAAGGGAAAGAACATGAATTTGAAGGCTTGCTGGTAGGTTGTTGAGGCCAAGGAAACAGGATGAATACATGCATTTTGAGGATACAATTGCCCTCTGCTGAATAAATTATAAGAATTTATAATTTAAGTTTTATATTTATATTATATTATATATTATATATTAATTTATATATATAATATGTTATATTTATAATATAAGTTAAGAATGGTCAAGCTTCCTGTGTATTAAAACTGTGTTTAATGAGCATTTTATTTCAGAACTCATGTTTGATCAACAATAAGTGAACTCCATAGCAGAAGATCATATTTAGCTTATAACTGTGACGTGTGACAATTTTGAGTTCTGTAAAACACACTGTCTCCAGTATAAAAGGTCTGTATTACTACTCTCTCTTCTTCCCTTTCCCTCTTTTCCCAAGTAATTAATTCCATCTGCAACTCTTTGTCCTCATTTTAGATAAAATTTATATATGAACATGATTTAATTTTTAAATGAAAATAAGACATTGCTACAAATTATAATATTCTTCCTTCACTAGGAGTTATTATTATCTTTTCTTGCTATGTAGGATACTAACATATATTTTTCCCCTGACAGTACAAAGCTGATAGGTGCCTGCACTATAAGCAAATATCTTGAGAGTAAGTCCTGCCTTGAGGCAGAGACTCTGGTACAGACGCCCTCTGTGAAGCTAATGGACCATATCATAAAGACACTGGTTGCTAGAGAATGAAAACTGACGATGTCACACGTGTTTGCAATGTTGAGGTAGATTTGGGTCAGGAATATTCTGACCTCAGCCATCTGGGTACAACTTATAAATATTTATGAAGATCGTTTTTAAATGCATGTTTTCTCACTGTGATGTTAGTAGACATGTTTCCAGAAGGAAAGGTATCCCAAAAGTGTGCATTTTGCTTCCCTTAAGCACTGCCAGTAAAATTTGCATTTAGGTTGTTTCAATGCAGTCTTGAACAAGATATTCTAAGAGCTACAGATTTTAATTGATTATCATTGAAATTGTCTTTAATGTTATTTGGGAATTGTCTATAGATGTGATTTTAACATGTTATAGTCAACCTGAGAATAACCTACTATTTTCATTACAAATAATTTGTGGTTAATTTCACTATGAAACAGACTGACAATTACATAACATCTGTAATGAGGATATGTAACAAAATGAATAAACATTATGCCACTTTTTAAAGTTATGGGATAAGCAAGCACTGTGCTTTCTTAATCTGTGTTATGAGGGGCATTTATTTTTATGACTACCACCCACTTTTAAGTTTCAGTGAATCCAAACAAAGTGACACTTGAGAAGGAGTGTTTATTCTGCATGATTATTAGTATCTGCTCAATAGCCATGCTTTCCATCAATTCTCAACAAAACTGTCACTTTGCAAAATTAGACTATTAATTTCCAAAAGGCATGACTCTCAAGCATTGTGGTACTTTCTCCATATAATCATTGAGAGAAAGTTCATGAATACTTAATGATAAAGAGGAATTTGCATCATGTAAATACTTTCAACCTCCTGTTCTGTATGCAGTGGCTGCAATACCATCTGGCAAAAGTTTCAGTTGACTGAAGCTGAAGCAATAAATTAATACAGTAAAAGATGCTACCAACACTTTTGAACCAATTAAAATGCTTGAAGCAGGCTCAATGCATGTTAAAATGCTATGTCTGACAACAGCCTTCCAGGAATGCAATATAATGAGCCCACCATGGGTGAAGGGAAGTTTGCAGAAGTCAAGGGTGCTCTTCCTAGTAGGCACATATAACAAAGACTCACACAATTAAAAGATAAACACAAGCTAATGCCCACAGCTCTCATTGTTACAGCTCCACCTCTCATATAAAGAGGGAATTTTGCTGGGTTTTTTTTTTTTTGTTACTGAATTCACAAATACAACTTATTCAAATCACTGAGTTTAGAATTACATGTCTTTTGAGAAATCCTACAGGAATTCAATTAATTTATAAAATTAATAGAAATCACAAATGCACCAAAGATGCATTTGTGATTTGGTCACAAAACAACTTTTAAAAATTATTATTAACTCTAATTTATTTGTTACTATTTCGTTTGCCTTAACAGTAGCATTATCTTAGAGACAGGAGAGAAGTGAAGATAACAAAATCCTTTAATATGTAGATAATTCCACAAAGCTCCTTAAGTTATTAATTTGCATCTGCCTTGATACACAAAATGAAGTAAAATGTATTATTTTTGTATAATTCATTGTCTATTTATAGATGTAGCACATTAGTTATATTTATAAGAAATTAGACAATTATGGATGATATGTTTCTTCTCCTAAAATATAAAATATTTTCAAGAGACAAAGTAGGATTATATATTCATCTCATATTGCTATATAAATAGACAATATCAATGTCTGAAAATATTGAGAAAAGATGTCAATGTTTTTCAAATAAACTACAAATATATTGTGTATGTTTATATTTTTAAATTAAAAAATAATTATATCATTTTCCCCATTGCTTTTTCTCCTTAAAACCCCTTTCAAACTTCCTCTTATTCCCTCTCAAATGTCTGTCTCTCTTAAAGGCAGACTACTTGGAGTTGGATCGTCAGGTAGCATACTCATCCAAGAGGAAGACAAATTCTCCCTCTCTTAGCAGTCATTGGTTGCCTGAAGTTTGTAATCTTGGAGTAGAACTCTGTGAGAGTCCCAACTTCTACCTTAGCATGTATATTGGTGTTGTCATAGTTCACAGAAGGCTTTCTGGTCCTCTGGCCATTATAATTTTTCTGCCCTCTCTTTCACTCTGTTCCCAAAGCCATAGATAAAAGGGTTGTGTTGTGGAATATTAAACAAAATATGTCAAAATTATTTCCCCATTTAGGATTTAATAAATTCTACCTGTCCCTTTCTTTCTTTCTTTCTTTCTTTCTTTCTTTCTTTCTTTCTTTCTTTCTTTCTTTTCTTTTCTTTCTTTCTTTCTTTCTTTCTTTCTTTCTTTCTTTCTTTCTTTCTTTCTTTCTTTTTTTCTTTCTTTCTTTGAGTGTGGCATCATTATCCAGTCTAAACCCTATAGCTAAAGATGTAATACATTCCAGGGATGAATCACTACTATTACTCTGCTAAATGGGCATAATATTAAACCAACTCCTAATGACTTGTCATTATACTCATATATTAAATCTCCTCTCATATCTCAGCAGAGGAGATTCATTTTGCAGTAAATTATGATCAGCCCAGACATGACTGTCCAAGGTATAGAGAATAAAAGCCTATAGAATATCCAGGCTGAAAAAAATATACATACCATATGTTCTCCTGCAAAGGCTCAGGAATTGTTGTGGAAAAGGGAATGCAATGACAGTAACAACCAGAGGAGGTAGATAAGTATAAGAAAACAGTGCCTTTTTGGTCCATAATGGAAGGTGCACATATGATCTCACAGCTGTTGTGGAAGAAGCACCTGGACAAGCTCGAGTTAGACCAAATGACAGCATGGAGAAGGGAGTTGGGCATGAAATACCAACCTTAGCTGAGGATCTTTTGGTAATCATTAGCTGCTGAAAAAGGGTCAATTTTCTCTTAAGAGTGTAGCCACTGATAAGCTGACCATGCTTTGATGGAAGGCCACATATTCAAGAATATTTGGTTAGAACAAATTGGGCTTCACTGAGATTAAAACAAACAAACAAGTAAAAAAATCCAAACAAACAAACCTAAACAGTAAAATTCAGTGGAAAGAAAATGTAGAGTGGATGTGGGAACAGTTGGGGGAAGGAGAATGAATATAAAGCAAAATTTGTACAAAATTCTCATTAAACATGTATAAAATTCCTATCTACATATTTAATACTATTCATGAATACACACTTATAACATTACATATATGTAATATTAGTTATAGAAAACAGGTCAATAATTTAAAAGAAAGCAACTTTGTATATGGAATGGTTTGGGGGAGGAAAAAGAAAGATAAATGATGTAATTATAATCTCTACATCTCACAGAAATTTCTCTTAACTGTAATTATTCTATGAAATTCCTCTTGAAACCATAAAAATACAGAGATAATAATATCATTCTATGGATGTTCTTCATTATTAATTTGCAAATCAGAAATGCTTTAAAGACAGCATTTTAGTAGTAAATCTTAAACTATAGCAAGATTATTATGCAGATTTTTATGCTTATCAAATAAGAATTGAATAGTTTATTATGATGTTTTTTTCAAAATATATTCCACCTGTGTGCAAATTATAATATTCTATACCAAATTTACATAATGTCAATCACTTAGCATTCAATGGAATACTTTCATTTTAAATTAACACATTTCTGGATTTTGAAATGTATGATTAAGCTACTGTTTCATGGAAGGTAGAGATTATGTTTAAATTGTTTCTAAAAGTCAATTATGCAACTAACCATTTTGCACTTTAATATCAGAGATATACTCATAAAATATTTTAATTGAACTATGTCACATAATTCTGCATTTCAAACATTGTACTATAAAATTATGCCAATGTGAGAATGAAGATACTAATGTTTCTTTTACCAATTTAACATTCCAGATGTTAATGATGATGAAGCCTATGAGATGATGCAATTACTGTCCTTTTGTGGAGAGTCCACAATCTCAGTTGTAATGTTTTTTCCTTCTGTTTCAATTCTACATGTTTGTGTTGGCCAAATGATATGCAAATATATACATAGGATAAAACGATGGGAAAAATAGAATCAAGGAAAAGAAATGCTAAAACTATCTCATATAATATGAATATAATGATAGATAGAGCATATCTAGATTCCAAGAAAAAAATGCCTCATTATTCAAATTCACTGATGGTGCATTGGTCAGTAATAGTCACATGGTAAACTCCAGAGTCATCTTGGGAGAAAACTTCACAAGCACATAGCTACCAGTAGGAACTATTTATATAATTATGTCCCAAGGTACATGTCTTTTATTCCAGAGTTTTGATTATGAATCATAGTTGTCAAAGACTAATAAAATGAAAGACATTATCTGCTGGTTGTAGCAATTCAATTATAGATAAGTTCAGAAAAATGTATCAATCTCAAACCACTTTCCCTTTCTAAATTAGTTGTTTCATGTGCTATATATAGTTGTTTGTCAGGATAAAAGTGTCATAATCTGAGAAATACTTGTGTGATCAACACAGAGTGTATTTAGACAAATCCAGGCAGTGCATCCTATTGCAAACCAGGCTGTGTTAGACCACTGTTGCTTATAGGGTTTCCTAACTGACTATAACATGGTTGCATAATAGCTAACAAAGTCATTTAAAAACACACAAACACTAATGGTGATTGGGAGATAGCCAAATGAGTTAAAGTTTCTTTGATCTGTACTCCAGGGGAATATTAACCCCATATTTAAGTTTGCAATCTATATTATAAAGCATCTTTTATGATACGAAACTTGCTATTCTGTTCTATTATATTTAGGATAAATATTTCATGATCAATAACTTGTTTCAAGGAATTCAAAGGTGACATTCAAATAATCTTATAGCTTCTTAAAACTACCAAGGGAATATAATTTATTAAGAAGTAAGTCCTCATGAATACTCAGAACGTAGGTTCATCTTCAAGGGACTTCTTGAGACTATCTCATTCTTTTGAAGTGTCACCAGCCTTTGAAACTGTCTTTAGATAATAAGAACAAAACACTTTTACATTTGAAATGGCATGTGTAACAAAAATAGAACCATCCTTTACTAATTCACATTGAAATATCATGGTTAATTTTCTGTAGCTTGATGATAGTGAGTGAACAAAGACAAACGCCTGGAAGTAGTTTTATGAATCATGTTAGAGCTATCCATTAAGACATTCCTGACTATGCTAGAGTTAAACCTATTTAAACACAATTAGAATTATTTAGGAAAGATCAGTCTGCGGCAGATGTACTGAGAACATAAGGTGACTGTGCTAAAAAAAAGCAAAAACAAAAACCAAACAAACAAAAAAACGAGGATAAACAGTATAGAATGTGATAAGGATGTGAATTAAGGAACTGACAAAATTTAGTGAGCACTGATGACACTGCTGTATGACAAAAACTTACTAGCAAACAATGTCAAAAAGCAAATGCTGAAGCTCATTCCATTTCTGAGCCAGATATGAGCCATAATAATGAAGAGAGTTTCTGCAGGCTCTCCTTCAAATTGGAGACCTAAAAGCAAGAATGTGCTGTGCTCCATCCTCAGTCCTGTCCAAAGGTCCTGTTCATCTGTGCTTACCCATCCTTTACCACTCTTTTCCTTTGCTGACATTTTTGTATACTCCACACAGAGCAGAAGCAGCAGTCTCACATAACTGTGTAACTGCCCTGCATGGATGAAGATAAGTTCTTGTATTGAAGTATATATAAAAGACAAAAGTATATAGATAAATATAATAAACAAACATCTATGAGTATAAAGACAGTTTTAATTTATCAAAATTGCAATGGTAGCATTCCATTGCTATAAATGCGTTAACAAATGAAAAACAAAGAATAGAATATTTGGTATTTATTGAATAATATTGAATAAATTTTTTTGCTGTTTTCTTTTTTTATTTTTTGAGAGAGGGTCTCATTATATAACAACAGCTGTATTGGATCTTGCTCTATACAACAAGCTCAGCTTGACCTCATGAGATCCTCTTGCCTTCTGCTTCTAAATCCTGAGTACTCTGATTAAAGACAAGTGCTGTCCTACAGCATTTTATCTTTTTAAATAACCAATTATTTTCTGGGAAATACAAAGTGAGACAGAAGGTGTGGATCCTGTGTACAAGGCTTGTGTAGGGTACATGAGTTTAATACCTAACCCTGAATAAAAATAAATAATAGATCATACAACATAAAGTATTTATAACATAACAATCCTTCTTACAATAAAAATCCCTATAATACAAAGTTGAACCAAAGCTGAAAAAATGAACAATGAAGTGGTTATGGTTGTCATCTTGAGGATATAATGAGGAATGACTCTGAAAAACAGCTCAACAAATTGTTAGCAGAACCAGATTAAGAAGGAAAAATAGAGAATTCCTTTGAGATATGAAAAAATCAGAATGGTAGCCTCTTAGAAGCCAAAAACATAAGAAATCAGTGAATATTATAAACAGAAGAATATTTCCTCACAGATAGATGCTCTGAGTTTTGTCTGTATGTCATTGTACTCTTGCCTTCTCTTCTTGACTGGTAGAAGAATGGGCACAAGTCACAGTATCAATACTAGATACACATGCAAAATCCTAAAAGCATAAAAGCATGTGTAATAATGAGCAGTTACATAGTCTGGTCATGTTATATAGTTCACCAATTTCTCTTTTTTATACTTGGGAAATAACAATTAGTTAAGAGCTAATATTTCTGTGTCATTGTGTAGTTCTGCATGAACATATTTCTGGGAATTAAAATGTAAATATCAATGACTCAGACACTCTTAGAAATATCTATATGGTAACTGCTTGCCTTCTATTCCCTTTCATTCTCCTTTTTTGTATGCTTGAATTTGAACTCCACAGTGTGGAAGTTGAGTTACATGGGTACCTCTGACAGATGCCTCTAAGATGGAAGACTAACGGGATGAAAACAACCAGAGTTCCTTGTGACTAGAAATACAGAATCTTCTACCTTGATCACCTACTATCACAGACTGACTTGTAATAATCAGCAATTCTGTTCCCTTTGACTTGTCCCACTGAAGGATATTTTTTGGAACTATAAAATAGTTTAACAAATAAAGAGCTATATAAACATTAATTGAATATGATCTTTGGCACTTTCTGAACCAAAATTTTCTTACGTGCTCAAAATCAAGAAGTGTATGCCTACACATGAAGTGATGTCTAGTGAAATTTAATGCTCTGGATTTTTATCTTCAAGTACTGGAAACTAATGTACACATGCCTCCAAATCAAAACCATGCTAGACAGTTAATGTGACTCATTGATTTATACTTACTATTCCGTATCTGAAAAAAATGTTTTCAAATTAGAAGTTGGAAGAAGTTTGACAGCAACGAGAAAAACTTAAGGGTGGGAGTGAATTAAATAGAATGTGGTGGAATAAAACCACTCTGGATAAGGTCAATGTTATTCTCAAGTGCATAACCAATGTTCCTTCCTACAAAGCAGAACAGCTAATATTTGAGAAAGCAGTGCTCTTCCAAGGACATTTAAACCTCACTATGATGTGCTATTATTTCCTTCAAGAGACAGAGACAATAGAAATATACCTCAGAGGAAGGAAAAATATCTGGACTTAGGAAAAAAAAATCACTGTATTCAAGGTAGATACAGTAGTCCTATCGTTGTGCTTATAATAGTCCTTATTTTATTGTTTATTTATATATCAATCTTATATAGTCATGTCTTAATTTGGGGATAGTATCAGAATTTTTAACTGAGAAATAGAATGTATACCTTTAGAAGAATGTAGCTGAGTAAATGTGATCAAGTATGCAAGTTAAATTAAGAATGGACAGTCTAGAGATTCAAGATGGCAGTGAGGCAGCAAGCAGGATCTGTCAGGGATCCAGAATCACCCTGATCCCCCCCCAACACACACACATTCATGACCCTCAATCAGGGTGTCCACATCCCCTCATGAGTTCATGGAACAGGAGATGCTACATTGGCACCTGATTCAATGACATAAACTATGAGAATCTGTAGTGATTGGCAGTGACAGATCTATATAATGAAGTGGGCTGGTTTTTCTGGGCCACAGTGTGTAAGAGGCAAGTGGGGAGCAGAATCTGGGAAAGTGGGACTTCTGCAGGGCGGCCCATGTGCCACATCACTTCCTGAAAGGCAGGGGGCTCCCACTTGGCCCATGGCTTTAGTCTATGGTTTCAATCTGCCAGCCTGAGGTTCCCATTGGCAGCATGGAGGAGTGACCTGGTATGAGAACCAGAAATGGGCAAGCGGGGCAGATACTATAGGAGAGAGATGCAGAAGATGCCTATTAGGCACTATGGCTGTCTGGTAGACTGGGAAAGCACTCAGCCCATGGATACTGCCCAAGACATAGAGGAGGGAGGCAGTGAGGGGCATACAGTTTGCAGGATCAGAGACACATAGCCAGAGGCAGGGAACAGCATGAGTATGCACTCACGACAGACAATACTTTATAGTTCCTCAGACTGCCATCAGACCTTCTTAGTCTCCCCAGTGTCTGGCAGGCCAGTCCTGCCACTCCCCTGGCCACTCTTATTGCTCTCCCTGGTGGGTAAAGGGAGAACAGACCCACAGGGACCAGCAGGCACAAAGGCCAGACCATAAGGACAGGGTGGAATGCAGCAGTATGAAGCTGGACCAGGTCATGCCTCCAAACTAACTGCCAAACTACAGGATCACCCTTCCTCAGAGCAACACCAGAATAGCCCAGCTTATGAGGAGTGTCTCATCTCCTGGACTGAGTTTCCACACAAGTGACCTGTCTGCTGGTGCCTCCTGGCCTTCTCACAGCCCACTAGGCCAATTCTACCACTCCTGAGGCAGTAGCTACTATATGTATTACTCCCCTGGATGGGACAGGGGACACCATGGACTGTGGCGATATCAAGGGTTGCAAGCACAAAGGCCAAGGCAGCAGGATGGATGATGATAAGGGTGATAAGGGGGCTGTGTGTGCAACAATTGGAGCTCAAGCAAGCTTGACGAAGCTTGACTTGATTTTCTTTCTTTCTTTCTCTTTTTTCTTTTTTGGGGGCACAGAGGTAAGAGGTTGAAACAGTAACGAATGGGAAGAAGGTGATTTCGCGATATATTGTATGAAACTCAAATTATTAATAAAAGGATTATTAAAAAAGAATTGATAGCCTGTTGGGACTATAAACTTGAAGAAACCTGACTCTCCCTCTATCAGTTTCTACCAATACCAATTACTACTCAGATGATGTAATATTTAGTGTTATTATGTAGTGATATTATATAGTGATATTATATGATATTGTGATGTAATATTAAGTGATAATATTTAGTGATCAATGTTCATCAGTGCAAGGAATCTTATGCATACAGTCATAGCCACTGTGACTCCATGTGTGTAAACGTCTGCCCTTAATGGGTTTAAAAATAAACAAAAACCAAATTTTTTTAAAAATGAAAAGGAGCTCATGTAGTAGAGAGGAAAATAGGGTAAAGAATGGGGGAAGAGTTGGAGGTTAGGGAATGGAACGTATTTCATTAAAACATTATATGCATGTGTAAAAAAATCACACACAAAAAAGAAATGAAAACCTTTTCAATATTGCACAGAAGAACATCGATAGTACATGGAAGTTATTTGAATAGTCACGTCATCACTTAACATTACTGTGCTCATGGAAATTTTAATGGAAATCTATAGTAGGGCTCAGCTTTTTGAGCAAAGTGACAGCACTAAAAAAACACAACTTTGTAATTACATCCAGAGCATGAATGGAAAGTACATATAGGATGTTAACTCAATCACTAAAGATCCTACAACATGTGAAAGGCAAAAGCTTGGTAAAATAAAAGATATAAAAACACAACAACAATAAAACCCCTATTATTTAACCTAGGAGACTGTGTAGTAAGCAGTATTTTATGCTTAAATGTGAGGATCTAAATGCTCATTCCAAAACCTCATGTAAAACATTGCCTAGTGGTCTATAACCCCAGCTCTCCTCCAGATAGGAAGTAATGACAGGACAATCCCTGGAACCTCATGGCACAGCTAACCTGGTTACATAATGGAAAATAATAGACCTTATCTGAAAGCAAGGTGGAAGATGAGGACCAACGCCACTAGTTGTCCTCTGACTCCAACTCAATTGCAATAGCTTGAGTACACATGCTCACACACCCAAACATGCTCATATGAACCAATTATTCACGTATATCATTTAAATGTATAAAGAATTTTAAAGGGAGGCTTTATATATTTGTATTTACTTCATATTTATACTATATTTATGATGCCAGAACACTTATAACACATTGCATAATGGTGAGAGTTAAATACAATGCACTGAATGAGGTTTGATGCATGTGACATATTTCCTCTGATAAAGATCCAGAGATGGAATGGGTGTTTTCTCCACTTGCCTGCCATAGGAAACTCCATTCCTGACATGTTCAGGAGTTCCTTCCTCTCAAATCATTCTTCTTCATTTTTAGGCTGAACACATGCATGCACATAAACTCAAACAGATCCACAGACACAGTCACACACACACACACACACACACACACACACACACACACACACACCTAGGAGACCAAAGAAAGTACAAAGACAATTCCTAGTATTAATCTCAGACTCTTGACATCCATTTTATGCAGTGTTTGCACACGCTAATTTACTTTACTCTGGTCTTCCTTTTAGATAAACCGTATGTTTTATCTGGAGAGTCAGCAAAGAGCCAATCCCATTAAAGTTGCAAATGTGCACTGTTCCCATTTAGAGCCGATGCCTTATCCTTTCTCAGTGGATCATGACTAACTCTTCCATGGTACTCCTCACTGAGGGTTGTAGTCTGATTTTATTTTACTGTCTGGGTTGTATTTCATTTTAGTTTTACTGCCCTTTATTAAATTGTTGTCTCATCCTGTATGCAAAGCATGTCTTCTTATAATGTGACGACTCTGATTGAGCTACAGCCTACCTCAAAAAGCTATTTTCCCTTCTCACTTCATTCAGAATTCTGTCTCCATAAAGCTAGAAACTTAAGGATTCAAGGTTTGAGGGTTAGTATGCCCTATTGGAAGGGGATGTAACTTAGAAAATAACAAGCAACATGTGTTTCAAAACATCTTGAAACAGAAGTTCAGGGTTGGGAATATAGCTCAGTGATAAGAGTGCTTTATTAGCATAGGAAAGGCCTTCTGCTCAATCTCCAACACTAAAAAAATTAAAATAAAAATGAAAATAAAAAAATCAGCAAAACAAAATTAAAATTAGAGTCCAGTTTTAACAGGCAAAGTTATTGTACAAACTCCCCAGTTGATTTCTTTTTTTTTTTTTTTTTGGTTTGTTTTTGTTTGTTTTATTATAGCCTGAGACTCTATAGGTCTAATTGGTAATCTTTTCCTATGATAATTAAATTTCAACATGAGTTTTGGAAAGAACAAACAGTTAAGCTACATCATATCAAATCAGTAAAGAGGAGAAATTTACAGAAGCAGAAGTTCCTGATTATTGAGCAATTAGAAAAATAAATCTCCCAAATACAAGCATATAATACAATAAGAAGGCCATTTGATTGAAAAAATAATGAGCCTGGTAGTTGGTGGTGCATGACATTAATTCAGCACTTAGGAGGCAGAAGC
The DNA here is from genome assembly GCA_026225945.1 of Cricetomys ansorgei. Taxonomy (NCBI): domain Eukaryota; kingdom Metazoa; phylum Chordata; class Mammalia; order Rodentia; family Nesomyidae; genus Cricetomys; species Cricetomys ansorgei. The sequence continues at coordinate 7,651,351 of JAMJFZ010001133.1, read as the reverse complement.
AGGCAGATCTCTGAGTTCAAGGCCAACATGGTCTACAGAATGAGTTCCCATGTAGGATCCACTGGAGTTACAGATAGTTGTCAGCCACCATGTAGGTTCTGGGAATTGAACCCTGGTTCTTCGAAAGAGTAGTCAGAATTCTTAACCACAAAGCCATCCCTTCACTCCCCAGTTTTAAGTGTTAGTAATTCTGTAGACTATAGATAACTGTATCTATATTTATCTTTCAACAATTCTCAAAAAGTTTCCCTACTTAATAATCAAAATATTAAAATAGAAAGGAAGAATCAAAGCTTCTCAAATTTTTACTCAATAAAATTTAATGACCCCCATAATTTTGAAATATGTGATAATTCATTTGACTGCATCCTTCTCTGATATTTTTCATAATGTGAAATAATGACATTCCAATTTCTCAAGTTCCTAAGACCAACATTTTAAACAAGTATATAAGTCTTTCCACTGTGTTGCCTTCAAAGTTTTGCTATCAGGACTGTGTTAAAAATGCAAAATGAATTTTTAACAGAGCATTGACACTTGCATTGTTAATGTGCCTCCAGGCATGTAATTAGCTGAGAAGTTTAATCTTTTATACTCTAAAGTTTGATCAGAATGCATAAAGACCAGAAAAGCTATAAAGTATTGACCAGCATCTTTGATTAAAAAGACAGTTCTTAGCAGTAATTTCTGTAAATGCAAATTCTACTTACTTCTAAAAAAAAAAGAAAAACTCTATTAAATATAAAAAGTGAATTTTAATTTTTAAATATCAAACAATAGCAAAGCTCTTTCTGTATTTCCTACCTCATAATTCTGAGAGATGTGATTTGTTTCGGAAGTTGAAAGGAGTCATATGTAGAGCAGATAAATGGATCATTTATTTTACGAACGATTCATCTTTGACAAATGTTTAATACATGGGTGGGAAAACATCATTCAGGTAAATATAGAAGGTAGTATTATGATGTAAACCTTTAACATATTTCATGTTTATTTATATTTGGTAAATACTTAAAACCATTTCTATAGCATGACACCTTATATTTAAACACATAGTCACTTATGTGACAGACTAAATTATGGTAAGGTTTGAACTGGATGTTGGTGACTGGGATTGGAAGAACAAACTGAATAAGGTTGATAAGAAAACACCTTGCATATGAAATAGATTCATGTCAAAATAGGAGTTATCAATACTTATCACATCAGTATGAATGTAATTTTACCTCATTTGGAGAATTTGTACATGGCTATGTCCTAATTGATCAAAATCTACCTCTTTTATTTTTACATTAATATATATTAATATATATAATATATATTCATCAAATAGTGATTTGTAACTAAATCTTGTTGCTTAATTTCCCAAAAAGGAAAATCATAGTGTTTTTGGCTATTTCTACAACATACTAAGAAGTTTTTAAACATTGGCTCATTTGATTCTCAAGGAATGTTTCAATGCAAGTATTATCATGCCTGCTGTTTATCTTATACATAATAGATTCTGTAATATTAGATATTTTAAAAGGCTAACTTTTTCTTGGTGAAGTACAAATTCTTTATCACTATTTTTATGTAGCTTTAATAGATTACTGCTTCAAACCTAGCACAAATTCATGTTCTATAGATACATTCCATTCTGCAAAATAAGATTGTCATGAAAAGGCAAATCAGCTCATATAACATACTCCACATGAACATTGCAAAGAGGAGGAAATCATGACCATTTCATGAAACATTATCAAAGGTCTTATCCTGCAAGCCACAAAAATCAGTAGGGTTGGAAAAACAAAATAAAACAAACAAACCAAGACTATCAAGCATTTAAAAATCTAAATTGACTGAAATTAATTACAATATTTTAATAGTATCAATAAGTTTTGTCCTTGTTTTCTTTTATTCAAACAATAAAGTTGAAGAAGAAAACTATAATTATTTCCAACTTTTAAAGCTAAGATCTTCTCTTTTATGCTAAGCTTTTGGGTTTCTTTTCATGAGTAGACCATGGATTTTAACACCCATCCTTAGAGATCAGAAATGATTGTGTATGTTCTTCAGTGTTAATTTCCTTCAAGCAGGAAACGGCTTGCTCTAGGATTTAAATTGATGTAAAAATATGTTAAAGTTAGAAATAAATTTTAAATTAGTTTCCATTTCAATGACTCAATAATGTTAATAATAAATCACTTAATGAAAAAGCCATGACTGGGACATCTTCAGACTCCCTCCGTAAGTGCTGTGGAAAAAGGTAATAACATCTATTGCTTTAAAATGAAAACAAAGTAAAATAATGTGTAAAAAAGAAGAAATACTTTTTGTTGAGAATACTAGGACTTCTCAGTGGACAAGGTTCTTGATGTGAAGGCACAAGGATCAGGATTCAGATCTCCAATATCCACACATCAGCATGGTTTCACACACTTGTAATTTTAGCACTGCAAGATGTGAGGATCTTAGACAGGGGCATCACTTGGGCTTGCTGGTTGCCAATTTACCTGAAAAAATGTGGTCTTCAAGTTCAGTGAGAGATTCTGACTTAATGGAATGTGACATGGAATGATAGAGGAGAACACCTAGCATTTTCCTATGGCCTTGACACATGTACATAGTTGTACACTCACATATCCATATATTCATACTTTTATATACACACATGTATAGCGCGCGCACACACACATACACACACACACACACACACACACCACCATATTATCATTCTAAATCTTTGATATTGTGTCCTTGACATTATGAAGAAAATAAAATGATATAGATGTAGATTCAGGGTAAAAGGCAAGATATTCTTTGACTAATTCAATCCCTGGTCCTTAGAGGGTTTCGATCTCCATACAATCTAATCATGATACCTAAAATGTTTCAACCTCTGAGACTTTCTGCTGACTGAGCTCACTGTGACTACCTTCCTCTGAACTCAGAGCTGTAATGAATTCAACTGACTTTTCTGGTTGGCTGGTTCAACTCTCTTGCTGTTCTGGCTCAAACACTTTCTCAAAACTGCTGGTTCAAACTGATCTGAGCTAGCTGACTGTTTCTGACTGAACTCTTCTGATTCTGTCTGACTCTGTCTGACTCCCACAACTTCTCTGACTGAATTGCTTTGCACAGCTTCAAACTGACTCATACTATTGTTAGTTGATTCTCCCAAACTTACTCTCTTTCTGCTAAACTCTATGTCTTGTCTGATTTATTGCCTCACTCTCTGAGCTGACAGCCTGCCTTTTCTATCCTAAGAATTGGGCATCTCCTCACTCAGACTTACTCTGCTAACTCTTCCTCTGATTTGTCACATTGCCTGTTTCACTCTGATTCATCTCAGATGTCATGCTTCCTGTCTGACATTTACTTTTTCTGAGCTCTGCCCCTATCTCAGCTTCCTATTCTCCTTTTACTTGTTTCTGTCATGGGGATTAAAGGCATGTGCTACCACTGCCTTTTGAATACTGGGAATAAAAGTGTGTACTAAAATTCTTTCCACCCTAGAGCAGCCTTGCTACCATATTAAAGGATTAAATGCTACTGTATAAGTTGTCTCTGACATTGTTCTATGACATTAATGTCTATTTGCCAGATCAAAATGTAATCATGTTAGAGATTAGAGCCTTTACAGATACAGTTATTTAAGATTCTTATGACAGAGTAATACTGAATTTGCAATGAGCTCTAAATCCAAAGGTTATAAGTGAAAAAGGCTATATGAAAGTAGGCAGCATATAGAGTTCTACTACAACATTGCAAAGACTTGCCAGAACTGGTATAGGTTGGAAGAAGCAAAGAAGAATTCTTCCCTGGAGTCTTCAGGGAAATATTATCTTGCTGAATTGTAGGTTTTACATTTCTATCCTATAGAGGTAACAGATAGTGAACTGATTTTGCAAAAACAATCTAGTCTTGGAAAATTGATGGGAGAGTCCTATAGAAGATAACTAAGATATTGGTTCACAAGAGAGAAGTGGTTTTTGAAATGAAACTTTCTTTGGAATTAGTAATAATGCAAAACTTCCCAAATTGAAACCTATGACAAATTTCCTGTTTCATCAAGAGAAATGTTAGTAGAAATAATGAACATTGAAACAACTTCTGTGGAAGACTGATATGGAGGATAAGATGTGTCATATGCACTGGAGCAAAGATGAACTCTGTGTCAGCAAGGACTGGCTTAAATGTCTACTGTATTGAGTAGAGAGGGCACTGTTACAATGAGTATCAGTACTAAGTACATTTCCCTGAAGAGCATTAAGGGTGTGATCTGGTGGCTTGTAGCTTATAGTAAAGCATAAGAAAATTAATATGTGTGTAAAGAAACTGTTAAGAAAAAAAATGTCTGTCCATCACCATTTGTAAAGTTCTTAGTGTATTTTTGTCTCAAATGATAGTAAAAGCTGCTGTTGAAATATTTCAAGGGGAAACTGAATAACATTTTAGAGAATATATTAGTGAAGTATGTGATTTCGAATCTAATGTATCAGGTCAGCGTGACCAGGCGTAGAGAGTTTGTCCATGAAATACATATGTGGTTCCTTATATTCACAGCATGGATCTTCACTGCATAAGTATCAATCCACAAGATTCTGTAGAATCTTATACCTGAAGAAACATCATGGACACATCATCTCTCTCAAAGGTAACTTAGAAAACATGATATGAAAATTTTTGAGTTGATAATACTTACATCATTTGGACTCTGCTAATAAGACTTTGGGAATGAGATAGGGTGAATGTATTATTCACCCTATGGAATATATGTGAATTTCATGGGTGATAAGGATACAAAATAGAGAGTTGAACAATTGCCCTTAAATGTCAAGTACAGACACATATTTTATAATAACTTATTTTATTTATTATTTAGAAATCATAATATTATTTCAACATGTCTCTCTTCCTGTTTCTCCCTCTAAACTAGATTCCCCTGGGGCAGCTGCAGTTGCTATTATTGGCTATGCCATCTCTTCAGCCCATTATTAAATGATCATAAGGTAGTTATTTTTAAAAGGGAACAGAGAATTACCTTAGAAAAGGCAAAGTTTATTGAATTTGGAATATGTATATTATTCTAATGCTTACTAAGTATACCTGTACACCATAGTTCCATTTCTTTAAAAGTAATATGACTGAGATGAGCTTCTGAGATAGACATAGAAAAGTGCCTTGGCAAAGTTCATTTCTAAGTAAATTTTTAGGTAGTCAATATTTTAGCACTGACTTCCCAAACATTATTGTGTTGAGGAATTGAAATAGAATTGAGGACTATACTCAACTTCTTAGTTGAGACTTCCAAGAACTTAACTAACTTAAGATGTACAAATACTTAGTTTGTGGTCTATTATACTGAATACTGAGTAACATTTTATTTTTTTATATTATAGTTTGTATTCGTTTGAAATATTCCTGTGTTTTATTTTTAAATAATCCTTGAGAATCATGGTGCCCAATTGCTTGACTATCTCTAATCACTTGATTCTCACGCGACTAGTCACAAAGAAGATTATTCCTTACAAGTGATGTTGAGAAAAACATTATTTACCTGCAGTGAGTGTGCTATTTTTGAAATCTCTTTAAGATGTGTTAAGAACAACAAGTGCATATTTTCTTTTCTTAAAGTTTATTTCTACTTTTATAGGTAATCAAAGGAAAATTTAAAATAATACCTTGTTACTTCATGCTGAACAATTATAAATTGTTCTGGGATCGAAGACAAATGGATGGATACATGTAGCTGAAGAAGTCCCAAACCACCATAGAACTCATATGTAGAAGGAAAGAGTGTGGTGTGTAATCCACACTGTGAATATTAATTCCAAATACCTCAAGATTGGAGAGCATTTCCTTCCTCCCAGGAGAACCATTCAAATTGTTAAAATATACAAACTCCTGAAGTTATCTTCATGAATTGCTTGCCACAAGTTCACAGTGAAATGTAACTTACTGATGTGATATCTGTTTGGTAATAGAGTACTATTATTTTACATAAATTATGAAATGAATAATTGATGAATATATTTTAATATTTTATTCTATTTTCCATTCATTGCTTGAAATAAAGTATATGCAAATATGCAACCTCATATGGATAGAAACAAGTTTTACAGTGTATAAGGAATATATATTTATTCTTTATTAGATTTTTCTAATGTGTCTTTTTACTATACCTCTTTGCCTAATTTTTATTCCTTCCCTACATGTTACAAACATCACTTTCTGGAGATAATATTTTAAATATATATAAGAAAATTGTGCTTTCAATTTCAAATCAAAAATATTTAGATGAATATAAGCATCTTAAAGTTTTATAGCTGTATGCACATTAAATAAAATATTAAATATGTATATATATTATATATATGTATATATATTTCATTGCTGTATAATTTTTAAATTATATAGGCAAGGGTTAGTTCTAATATCTCCTTTAAAATTGTACCCCATCAGCATATGACATCTTCTAGGAGTATAAGGTAATAGCAAAAAGTATTAGTACATAACTTATAAAGGACATTTAAAATTGGAAAAATAATGACATATTTTTACAATTTAAGTGAAATACTTTGAGAAGACAAGTCTGATCTCAGATTGTTGAAGATCCTGACATATTATTTATTCTACTAAATTTCTTAACAATAGCCAGATAGTGTAATGTTTTAGGTATGAAATGTAACTAAAATGATACAGCTTAAAAACTTGTTTGCTGTTTGCTGGATTGAGGGCTCTTGGGAATTGATTTGATGCTGTATTAGATACTTTTCTGTTGCTTTGATTAAAAAAAAAAGCACATGGCTTATAGAAAAAGGCAATTTATAATATGGAGAGGTTGTTTTGGCTTACAGTTCCAGAGGGATAGGAATCTATCACTGACATGGCCAGTAGCATTTCAGTAGTCAGACAGGCATGCAGCTGGAAGTTCATGTCTAGGCCTATGAACCAGAAGCAGGAAGAGCTAACTAGTGATCCTGGAAGGCTTTGGAAATCTTAAATGCCCTTCTCTCACTGATAGACCTCCAAACCAATACCACACCCCCTAATCCTTCCCAAACAGCTTCCAACTGTGAACCAAATATTCTGATGTTCATACTTATAAACCACATCTCACTCAAACAAGCACAAATGCAAAGGGCTCTGATGTAGTAAATGTGCACACCATTTGTGATTTATTGCATGATTTGGATGTAACACATAATTGGCAAAAGTAGGTTTCCCAAGAAAATGTTCTGCAAAGACAAATCTTGTATCCACTCCTTCCTGATTCTTTCTGGCCCCTCACGAGGTGAATTTCTCGACTCTAACATTAAACTCTGTCTTCCCACAGCCCAAAGTGATGGGGCCAAGCAACCATAGGCTCAGTCTTCTGAAGCCATGAGTTAAAAATCAATGATTCATTCTTTACATTCATTCACTTAGGTATTTTCCACAGAGCTGCCATGTTTCACACATACATTTACTTTAAAGGTATTTTAAAAAATAATTTTGCAGTATAATAGTTTTCCAATATTGAAACAGCTTACTTAACCATAACTATATATGTGTAAACATTTTTTCTAGTTGCAACATTATGCTCACAGTTTTTCAAGAATTAAAATGAACCTGGAATACTGTTACATATTTAGTGATGAAAATTTCCATATGTAAAAACTAACTCATTAATATATTTGAGTATTCATAAAATGCTTAATATTTTATAAATTTAACTATGTGATTGATTCAATCCTCAGTAAACTTTTGTATCTATTAACCAGTGGTTTAAAAAATTTTCAAAATATATGTGGGAATATTATATACGACAGCCATTTAACCAGAAACACAATTCCATGTGAATTTGGTGAGACAAACAGTCTGAAATTCTTATCAAATGATCTTGGTAGCCTCCTGAGCAACAAATTTCAGATTGTTATATCATCTCTATTTCTTTTTTGTCTCCTCTTTCTGCCTTTATCTTTTCCCCAACTTCATTCTACAAAGTTTTAGAAAGGTATTTGATAGATACAATATAAGCATTTATCAAAATTATATCAGCCAATTCACTGAGAGCTATGCCCTCCTTAGCCACAGGCTTTTTTCTAGATTCAGTGTATTAATATTAGTTCCCTCCTATGGAACAGGCCTGAAATACGATTACAAGGCAGTTGAGTGTGCCAATTATAGTTGTTCCCAAAAGTCCCAGGAGGAGTAACTTGCTTTATATATTTGTGCTATGCTCAGAAGACCGATAAAGAGAGGACTTATTGGTGGAAATTATGTCCCGGAAGCCTTCCCTAGTTGTTCCTTCTGACTAGCAGAGAGGGTGCTTTCAACTTCCTCCTGTATTGATTTCTGTTGTCCTGAAAACAATGCAAGCAGTACCCTCAACAAAAGTACTACCAAATCGATCTGACATACAACAGCAGCAGCTGCAACAGCATACATGGTTGAGGTGTCTCAGAAGCCTATCTGCTCAAAGTATCTCACAGAGGTAGTTTGTACCTTGTACTGGGATTTTTCATCCAACAACATTATGAGTGTCCTCTTTCCCTTAAACTGAGGTTTACATTTGAACTTTATCCTCTGATCTTACTGCATTATTTCCATGTTTTTCAATTCAGTAAATTATCAGTGTTTGGAATTATATTTATATAATGGAGAATTTTTTACAGAGAGCATGCAGTACCTCTGGAGGTCCATACCTGTCCATTCCCAGTGAGTAAAACTGTTCTTGTCAATTAAGAAAAAATACTAGAAAAAAATAATGGTTATGTGCCCCATAGGATTTAAAGTTTTCATTATTTATATGATTTTTTTATTAAAAGAGAATTTACAGGGGTACAGAGAGATAGCATAGTGGTTAAGAGTACAAGCTATCCTTACAGATGATCTGGGTTTGATTTCCAGCAACTACATGACAGATCACAACTGCAAGTACAGTTCTACAGTCACAGGGTATCTAATGCACTCTTCTGGCCCCTGGAGGAGCCAGGTATGTGTATACACAAGCACACATACACACACCACACGCACACACATACACACACATATATATGTATGTATGTACGTATTTATATATATGCATATGTATATATGTGTATATATACTATATGTGTGCATATGTATATATATAGGTATATGTACCTATATGAGTATATATATATATGTGTGTGTGTGTATATATATACATATATACACACATATATGTATATGTGTGTATATATACATATATATGTATATATGCAGGGAAAATAGTCATACATATAAAACAAAATCTTAAAAATTGTAATATGGTAGTGAATGCTGTCGATGGAAGATAACGAACATTATTTAGTTCTCTCATTTACAACCATTCTCCGTGAGTTTTCTCACTTCCATATTCTGGGACACTGCTTCTTTGCTATGGTACCTTTCCCTGACAGTGTGTGCAGGGAATGTTGCTGTTGTTTGGCCCTGTCTGCAGGTAGAGAAGTGTGAAGCTGTGCTCTCTAGTGTTACACATGTGGCCCCTACAGGCTCCAAGGCTCTTTAAGGCTATGAAAAATAGTTGTGGTCTTGCCTCAACATCAGCCATTCGTGTCCTAAAAGGGTGCCTTGCTGAATGGACTAAATTCTCCCACACTAAATTTTGTTCCAAGGAAGAAAAGTCCATCACATGCCTTAGGAAAATAACTGTCCACACCTAAGACAAGTTTGGTTTACTTCACTCCTACCGCTTCTTCATTTATATATCCTATCAACTGGGAATCAAGATGCAAAGCCTTTCAGAGGTCTACAATCCAACATTTGTTTTCTGTCCATTTGTTTTTATTTGAACTTTTGTTCAACAAAAATCTTGCCATGTTTGCCTTCCAGTGACCCAGACAGACCATTACTTCTTCTTTCCCCCTTTCTCATCCCATTTTAATTGCTTGTGCATTTTTCACGCTATAATTATATGCTGTTCAAAGTCATTCAGATTCCTTATCATCCTCTAGCACAGAAAGATCACATCCTACTATAAATCTCAGTAAATAAACTACTAAAGTCCTATAGCTGTTTTGAGGTCCTTGATGAAGTAGATTTCTTATCTCTCCTGTGAACATTACCCAACGAGGCATTAAAACAGTGATGTCATGCATGACATGAGTCCTAGAAACCTGACTCGTTGATGGGGGAATAATGAAATGAAAGACAGAGAAGAAGAAATAACGAACACATACAGGAGAGATCAGATTAATAAGTTTTGCTTGCTCTGATGGAGAGTCACTTTCTAAGCAATTCAGAAATACAGTATATTTCTCCACAGCACAAGGGAAAGTATTAGATAGTTCCCATGGGATATCTTTATAGGGAAATGGTCTTGAACCATTTCTGGGAGAAGTAAGCATAGCTAGACTGACACTTTCTGTATATCAGTCTTACCTAAAGGTCAATCATTCATTCATCAGCAATCATCCTTGGACCAGAGGCTTTACTATATCTCTGAAACTCACCCTAGGAAGATTTTGCGTTTCCTGATTCTGAGGCATTGGGGTCCTGAACATGACTGCACTTATGTCCCCAACACATACTCATCAGAGCTTCCACTCCCCAAGTGCTTGTCACATGCCTAATTCTTTCAATAACTCCTATCGTTCTTCTTTCCTAGTTCCTGCTATTTATGAAAACATTAGCTGATGATTAGTAAGAGTTTCTAATGGTTCATATAAGCCAGTTAGTAGGAGTCATTTTCCCTCTATCCCTATTGTACTGACCATGGCATCTTTCAGAACACTCAGACTGATTCTACCCATTGCCACACTTCACGGCCTCCCATGCTGTGATAAGCTCTGTCATCACTTGTTTAAAAGTTGTTATCTATTAAAGCAGTTGAGATGCAGAATATTTCCTAATTATCATAATCTTCTGTACTGGGTCACTACTAAGATCACTGTCTGCATGCTGAATCTGGAATTTGTCCTTCCTTTTTTCTCAAAGATTGAATTTCTGGGCTATTTATCTTTAGGTCTATCTCACTGTGTCCCCCTTCACTATCCAATATTCCCAAGTACTCCAAGTCTTAGTACCCTTGGAAAGTCTGTTAAGTACAGATATAAATTACAGTCCACTTTCTTGTGGATAATCAGCTTATTAGCTGTTAGAACCACTACCTGCATATTTGCTTGTTTGCTTATTTTCTCAGGTTTACTGCCAAATTAGAGTCTAGTGTGGAGAATATCATATGCTTTTTTTTCCCTTTTTGTGATTTTCCCTGTAAATATATTAGTTGTTTTCCTTGTTGCCACAACAAAATACCTGTTTTCCTTTTGTTCACAGTGTGAGAGTATTATCCATCATGGCAGAGAAGTCATGGTGGCAAGAAAAGGATACAATTATTTGTATCATATCTACATCAGGAAATGGTACAATTCAAATACTGGTACTCAGATGGCTTTTACTTCTTTATTCAGTCTAGGACCTCAGCCCGTGGGACTTAGCTGCTTCCCATCTAAATTAACCTACCTCAAAACACTTCCACAAACATGGCCAGACTTTTGTGATTCCAGATTCTGTAATACTGATAAACAATATTACTCATTATACATGAAAAAGTTATTTCTATATATTATTATCCAGAAAAAAAAGACCATATAGTTGGCATCAGATCTTCCTTATGCTCCCATCCCATTAAGTACTACTATATTTAATTAATAGTCATTTGATGAATGCATGTCCTCAAAACACACAAAAGATGATAGCCAACCTGATATTCCCCAAAATGATATTCTAATCTCAGTAGGCTCAGCTTTGGCTTCAGGTTTTCACCAAGCTTAGAGTACATACACTTGCATAGAGCAAAGAGGCACACTATCTTATACCACACTGAAAGAGGCAGCCATACAAGGATTTTTGTGGTGAGTAGCTATTTTTTCTGATTATGAGACTGAGACACTTCCTATTTCACTCAGATAAAGCATTACTTCTTGGAGGAAAGCTGGTAAACATTCAAGTATCTAAGCAATAATATATTAATGAATCAAAAATGTAATTAACATAACTCCAAGTAAGCCTTTGGACTTTTGCAACATATCTACAGCAAGAGAATTTACATATCAGAAGCAATACATTTTAATAGGATTTCTCTCATGACCATAGTGGTGGGGTGGTTATTAACTGTTGCATTGAAAAGCTACCAATGGCTACACCACTGTTGTTGAAAATACTCATTGCTGAAACCTTAAGAACCATTATGGAGGTATAGAGCTTCAGAAGCCCTTCCATATCTATGACGGAATGATGAAGGACCCTATGTTATACAGGTTGTACAGGTAGCCATAGATCCTGTAACATCAAGAAAAACAATGAACAACTGCACAACAAAGATATGGAAGTAAGGGGAGAGCTTGTTTGAAAATAGGGCTTCAACATGAGTGAGAGAGGTATTGAGAGATATTAATGGGAGTGGAAATGACATATATATATATGTATATATGTGTATATATATGTATATATACATATATATACACAAATTTATGAAATCATTAAAAAATCTGAATTGTTTTCATATATAGATTATTTGACACCACTTAATATCTTATTATTATAGAATGATCATTATCAAATAATTTGGTGGCATTTCTTCTTATAATTTTATATTCTGTAAAATCAACAATAGCTAGACTAGAGTTTCTGATATATCTCCTGCTTAGATTCATGTTCCTTTTCTTAGATAAACATGAAAGTTTCCAATATCACACTGAAAATAACACAGGTGTATTTGCTATTGAACATCTGAGCACAGATAGATTTAAATATGTAATATCGAACCAATCGATTCCTCCATCACAGTCTGGTATTAATCAAACGGCACATGTTGAAAATGTTTTGCCCTTGGGTTAAGAGGATATATTATTGTGTTTCATACCTATAACTGAGTAAGAGAGTACAAATAGGCTTTTACAGGAACTGATTGCAAACTAGGTCTCTGGAGGATAAAGCTACTGTGGTTTCCAGAGCAAATGAATTAAATGTGTGCAGGTGAAAAATTTTAGATCCCAGTGGGGGTTGTTTAAGCTATAAAAACAAGAATGACTGGCAGAAAGAAGGGGGCAATAGTTGCACATTAAGAATAGCATGCTTCTCCTCTTTACTCTCTGTATTAAAGAACTCTGCCTCTGAACCTGGCCTTGAGACGATGGCTCATGCACAGGAAAGAAAAAGAAAAATTAGCAAAGCACTAAGTTTTTCTGAACAAAAACTGCAGCAGAAACTAGCAAACCACTGCTATACAAATTTTTTGTCTAAGTAGAGTCTAAACAGTTCATGTTAAATTTGTTTGAATTTTTAGCATACTTTCCCCACAATGCACTGATGACTTGAGGAAGAATTAGGTAAAGGTGATGCCACCATTTCCTGTTTAAGATGAATGCTAATATATTCTGCCTGCAGGAGCAGCATTCAAAACAATCTCCAAGAAGAGCTATCAATTTAAAAAACAGCTTGAAATATGCTCTGAATATTTTTCTGCTAAAATCCAAATGCAAAATCATATTGTTGCCAGGACCTTCCAAAGGTCATCTCACAGTCCAGCTTTCATGCTTCCTGAACAGGGATGAACACAGCCCTCCCGTATTTCATCAGGTCATCCAATCTGTTCAATGCATGCCTTTTCTGCACAAATCTTTGTGTAAGAATTACGGATATCATGAAAGATTAAAACTCACTCCTACCATGAAGTTAGTTTGTCCTGTGAGTAAAGTAAATGATATAGTTGGTAAATTGTCTTAAAATGTTTTCACATACTGTGATGTACTCAGTACATACTATACAGGACAAAGAAAACTTTTCATAAATAAAAACAGATGTATATATCTTATGTTTATGCAATGTCTTAGTAATGCTACTTGGAAAGTCATGAACCTGTGTCTATGGCAACTTCACCATGTTGAACTTGACATCTTGCTTCCCTTATCTTCCATTCCTATAGAGGTCCATAGGAGTATTTCATTTATGATCCTCCATAAGTGTGTTTCTCTATACTCCTTACACAAGGCTCCCTCCCAATTCACAACTTCATATCCTGCTTCCTATGGTGAACCGATGCCCTGAGGACGGCTGTTCCCAGATGTATCACTTTTTTTCAGATGATGCATGCATAAATAGTCTATGCTTCTGTCTAAATCAGTTCTGATCACCTTTAATAAAGTTACCTTCCTGCCAACCGTAAGGATGATCCCAACATTCTTTCCTCCTCCGCCTCCCATAGTGTTCTGATAGTATTACTATCAGAGCACAAAATGACATTTTGCCATCATATAAATAAACATTAAATGATTTTTTTCTCTCTTCTAAAACTAAGCCTCACAAAAGGATTTATTTATATATCATATGTTATTATTCTATAAAAATAATATTAAAGGAAATTTATGAAATTATACTCTCCAATGTCTTTCTTGATCACCTCTCTTGACTTTACTCTGTTTCAAGTTTCATGCCCACCATGCCACAAAAACTGCACTTTTCAGCGTTGCCAAAGCCCATTGCTGAAAACCTGAGTTATTTCTCCTTTAATCGTCAATTTGAGAACCACCAAAGTTAACACGTTTCTCCCATCCTTTTCATTCATCTCTCTTTCCACATTTTCAGTCATTCTCTCTCAGTCTGTCTGACTGGGTCACAAGTGTTGTTTATATTTTCAAAGTGAACTAACACTGAGAGCACTTAGACCAGGCCATACCAATTGAATATAAGTGCAATTTAAGGGACTATTGATATGCTAGTAACAAAGATAAATAAAGGTGTTTCAAAAAATTAAGATGAAAAGTTCAGGCAGCAGTCATGGCCATGTCAGATTATAAATGAACACAAAACAGTATCTTTAGTTATTACCATGAGGCATCCTTCAGTTAGTGATAATATGCTTTGAATTCCATTGTCCATATATTTTTTGACTTATAAAAATTCACATATTCTCATAGTTTAAAAATTTGTCAAAATTTATGATTTCTAAGATTCCATCTCCAGCCTGGAAATTTTCCTGAAATTCTGCAGTTTAACCAACATTCCATTTATAAACTGACCAACATTCCTAATTGGAAAGTAGTATACATATAATATTGTGGTATTATACTTCAAGACATTTTTATTATTTATGATATTGTAATCTGAAAGAACTCATTTCTGAATTATGAGGTAGAATGTAATCTGAAATAAAGAAAACATCAAGACACAGCAGCAGAGCATTTGGAGCTTGAAGGAGTGTGTCACAAGTGCTTCCTCTAATCACTTACTTTGTGTTGTCTTTTATTTAATGCAGATATTATGGGCCTCATTTAGTCCTTGTTGCTGTATGGCATATTCTTATTTTTTTCTGCATCTCTTTTCTCTTATACAACATCTTGGTTTAATCATATTTTCTCAAATATTATATTTTTATAACTTTTTTAATTTTATTATTTATTTATTATTTATTTTTCTTGTCTACATCCCAATCCCAGACATCCTTCCCTCCACTCCTCATAGCTCCTCATCTCCTTTCTTCCCCAGATCCACACCCACCCCACACTCATGCTTCCCTCAGAAAACAGCAGACCTACCCAAGGTTATTAATCAAACAGGGCATAACAAGATGGAACAAGGCAAAGCAGGGGCTCCTACATCAAGGCTAGACTAGGCAGCCCAGCTGGAGATAAATGGTGCCCATGGCAGCTAAAAGGGTCAGAGACCATATCTCTCATTCCAACTTTTAGGAGTTTTATAAGAACATCAAGTCAGATGACCTTAAACTATGTGTAGGGTACATAGAGCAGAACCATGAAAGCTCTATGTCTGCTGTATCATCTCTGTGAACCCCTGTAAGTGCTGGTCAGGTGACCCAGTGGGACATGTTCTCACGGTGCACTCAATCCCTCTGGTCCCCACAATCCCATCTCTCCCACTTCTGTGGGGTTCCCTAGTCTTAATAGAAATAACTAACATAATTGACCTTGATAAACTAATTGAGAATATTGATGATAAATCTGATAGATTTGAATATAAATATCAATCTAGAGGTGAAAATGCTAAGTGCTTCTTGCCATATGGTTATAATTATGATGGCTCATTATGTTTTCTAACGCATAATGATGCTAAAGTACATTGAGTAGTAGCCAGTCTCATATATTACTAAGATTAAAAAGTCAAAATACTATTGGTATTATAACATTGTCCTCATTTTGGTCAATATCACATAGTAAATGCCCCAGAGATGTGTAAGAAGTGTAATTCTGGACTAATATTTAAAAATAGGCAAGTGGTTTTTATCAAGAAAATTCTAAAGTGTTTGTAAAGAAGAATATAGAACCTCTTAAATTGTGACTAGGCTATGTAATTCCTAAAGGAAAGGTGGCCTGATGTCATATCTAGAGATACTATTCTGTCATCTGACCTGTTACTCTATTTGTCTTACTCTAAATATGCATCTGTTCTTCAAAATACTGGCTTCAGTAGAAAGTTGCCACAATTTGTCATTGCTCTTAGTCTCCCAGCTTGTTGAAAAGGATATGATAATAGCTTAAGTAATTTGATTTTAGAGACTAGGACTTCCTTGGTTTATAGAAAGTCATATTCTCTTTGTACCCTCAGAATATGTAGAGGTACTTCAATCTCCTCTTTTTATGAGACTGCCCATACTCATCATAAGGACCCACAACAAATCATAATCTGTTATGATGAGTTATCTGTTAAAGCCCATCTACTGATAACATCACATTAGGGGCTCTAGATAACATCACAAACATTAAGGTGTCAGCATGGGTATTGGAAGGTCCCATCTTTCCAGTCCAGTTCACCACCTAATTACTTCACCCTAACAATCTAGATTGCAATCTCACAAATTTTACTTCTATTATATGAGATATGAGATGTTTGTTATATCTTGGCATTCAAATAATGTCCTTCAGAGATTCTTCCTGTAAGCAGAGATGTAGATGTGTTGAATTAATTATTGTTTTTAAATATAAATAATATTTAGTCATTTAATTTAATTATTAATTAATAAATAATATTTAACTATTATGGTCCTAGAAGGTTTCAGCCTTCACATAATCTAATGTTAAACATAGATGTTCAGCCTCCATAAAATCTAATCTTCAAACCTGACCTATAGTGTTTCAGCCCCAAACTTACTGCTTCCTGGGATCCTCTGACTAGCTCCTTCCAAACTCAGAGCTATACTAACTCAACTGACACTTCTTGTTGGCTGATTCAAATCACTCGCTGGTTCAAACTCTTCTCCAAGCTGATTGGTTCAAAATGACCTTCTGAGCAGACTGACTGTTTCTCACTGAATTGTTCTACCTCTGGCTGCCTCTGGCTGACTCCAGCAACTTATCTGACTGTTCTGCTCTGGTAGACTTCAAACTGACTCTCATTGTTAGCTGACACTTTCCCCCAAACTTATTCTTCTTGTCTGACACTGACTCCTTCTGCTACAGATACATTGGTCAAACAAAAATAGATTTTCATTGCATCATAATGATGGAAACTCAGAGAATTGTTCCAGTTCATAGTGGAGGGGACCTTTGGAAGAATATGTTTACATCAAGACAGACCAGGCATAAAAACAGAGTGACAGAATGTAGGGGACAGCATCTCTTCCAAGGCCAATCCCTAGTGACGTACTTCTTCCAGCTAAGCTCCTCCCCCTACATATTACAAAGCTTTCCACACAGCAACATGAGCTAGGGTGCAATAAATAATGGCATGAGCCTTTGGAGTCATTTCAGAGTCAAACTGTAACAGCCTCATTTTGCCATAGATGTTACCTTGTCTCTTCATTTATATTCCCATAACCTGTGAACACACTACTTTCAGAGATGCTCTCCAATCTATAGCATTTTTATGATTAGTCTGAAATGGTTAGGCTTTACATTTTGCAATTCTTTGCATTGGGCAGTCATGACATCTTTCAAAAATGCAAACCTGCATACATTAGAATTCTGTTAAGAAATGTTATTCTTATACAATGCAGTCCCCCTTTCTCACCATTTCTTGCACATCCATTTTAAAATATTTAATTATATGCATAACTTATACCTCATCTCCAACAGCTTCTAAATCTTCAAGGGCATGAACCTTGTCTTTTTAATAGCTGTTTCCCCAGCAACCAACATGTAACAAGTCCTCAACAAATAGTATTGCAATGCTACAATGGATGAATTATTTTTAAGCTCCCTTACCAGAAAAGATTGAGCACACACTTTTCTATAGCTTTAGTTAAGTAAAAGTATTTTGTGTCTGAGAGTACAGTAGCCAGTATATTCAGGACATTAAAAGTTAACTAAAGAGTTTCTTATTTCATCATTTCTCTTCCACAGCCAGTTCCAAAAGGAAAAAAATAGGTGGTCACAATAATGTCAGTAGAGCTTTTGCAAGTCTCATTGTATCCTTTGCCCTACTGTTCTGGGTCAATGGAAGAGGTACATCTAGCAGAAAGAATTGGTAAAAAAATCTCTTCAGATCATTCTAACTCAAACTTCAATACCTTCCATCAATAATGGGGTGTATTTCTTTTTTTTTAAACTAAATTTTACTGTAAAGAACTCTCAATGCAAAAAATAGTAATAATAATAATTAAAATAATAATCACACACCAATGCAGGTAAGGGACACTTGAGTTATGAAAGAGGAGATTTTTCTAGTTTCTACTCTGTCAAACTGTTTCTTACTTATGCTGACTTTCAGCACACAAATATATGGAGGTAGAAGTTCACACACATGTATTTGCAGTCAGTAATGGCTATGGCCAGTAGTTGACTTTGCTTTTTGTGAGTGAACTGTATCTGAACTTAATACACAATCATTTTCCATTCATATTTTTCATTCATGAAAATAAAGTCAGTATCAACTATTTATTTTAAAGGAAAGATTTTCAAAATTTTATTGTAACAATAAATATTCATTGGTCTATAATAAAGCTTTTATAAATTCCAAAAGTCACATTGAGATTCCATGTTAAGCTACACTAAATTTGTGCTATGCATCACAAAGAGATAAATTGGCTGTTCATTGCAATGTCTCAGAAAAAGAGTGAAAAAATTACAGCACAGTGAACATTTGTATAAGACCTGCGTTAAAGAAATACACCAGGGTGGATAGGAGACTAGGAAGGGAATGGGTGGGAAGAAGTAGGGATTTGGTTGGAGTGGAAATAGGAAGAGAGAAGATACTGAATATGAATGTGGTTACAGTATACTGTATAAAAATATAAAATGTACAATATTTTAAAAGACTAAAACAAAATAAACTCACACATAAAAATATATAAAAATTATCAGAAATTTTCTTCATGAAATTATTGATGCTTTTCAATTAAAGGTTCAAATAATTCTTTGTGAGTTACATGCATTGACATCGTTTTACTGTGAATCATTACTTTGTGTCACTGAAAAATATTCTGAATCAAGTTTAACCAAGATGACACCTTTATTTCCCTGGCATGATGGTGAGAATTTTGTGTGCAGTATTATAGCATAGTTTTGTGTTCCAGTGAATTAGGAAGGGAGACAATTTAGGAAATATTGGTCACTCATCAATCTTATACTTATATATTATTCATGTCAAACAAATATTTCACTAGCAACAGCCATACACTGATGCTCAGAACTCTTCCTACAGCCAACACTTCAGTTCCACGATCTTTTGTTGTATGACTTCATAGCAAATTGGGCTCTATACTTAGGAAGCTGTCAGGGAAATTGAAACCTTGTATATTTAGTGCTACCTTGAAAAAATAGCAGCACACTGCTTACATTTCTCTTTACTAATTGGGATGCTGCGTCTACACATCAGAGTTGTAAAAATTAGATGATATTTAAAATCAAATACTATAAAAAATTACCCATACTAGTTGTGAATGTATATCCATATTTTCAGTCATGGTGGATTTCATACTGATTCCCTCTATGACCTTGAACTCACAGATATCCTCCTGCCTCAGCCTCCCAAGTGGAAGGAATAGTCCAAAGCCACCATCTCCCACTTATCGATTATGCTTATGGTTTCATTTATTGAAGGCGAAATACTTTTGAGACTTACATATAAAGTTTACTTAATCTTAATACATTGAATATTCCTTAGTTCTTAATTAATATTTTGGTATTAATCCCTATATGTTTACCAAAACATCTTAGTTCTGTGCCCTGATAAACCATCTAATTAGTCACCACCATATTTGTGTCTATATCAGACATTTCTCCAATTATACATTGTGTTTTCATTTTTCCATTCTTACAGGTAGCAGCAGTACACACATAGAAGGATGCTTCCTACACACAAGCTGCCTTTGACTGGCATTATCAGATGTCATTGTGGCCAACATGCACTTATCTCTTACATATTTTAAATTACGCATTTTAATTTCTACGAAAAATTCCTTAATTATCTCAACAGAGATAGAGAAATATAGCTTTTTCTAAAAGTGCAATTTGGATTTTTCCCATGCTACATTAAAAGAACAAAATAGATGTCAGTCATAATGCTGAAACAATTAGTTCTTGGCTTTTAAATATGGGGAAAAATTAATGGAGAACCATTGTGTTTGAGTTTGTCCTCAGCAGACCTCTGTCTAATTAGCACATTACACATAATGATAAATAATAATCATGGTTTTTTATTTAATTTTATTTATTTATTTATGAATGGCTGTTATATTGCACCTGGATACTTTGCAATAATTAAATAATTTTAAAAGAACAAAGTGAGTCCCAAAAAGACTCACAAATTTTCTGTACTGATAAAAACAAATTCAACTAATTAAAAGCCAGAACTCTCATTTTTCACTTGCTAAGCTAAAAACAGGCAAACTAGGTCTTTCATATTTAGGGAAATATCCAAATGCATAGGGGAGTTCTCTAACAATTCTATTAAGGAAGTGGTTTTAAAAGATGATTTTTTTCCTTGCTTCTCTTTCTCTTTGTGTGTGGTAGTCTACACGGTCCATGTCCTGTTTTAAAAAGAAATTCAAACATTTGACTCAAACTAAATTCCATGCTTTGCTCCAAGAGATTTTTAATGACAATTCAACTTTGATAATGTAATTAGCATGGGTGTCACATTCACTAATTTTCAAGCATAATCTTGAAGTATTTATTCTTACCATTCTTTTAGCACTGAAACCTGAGAGCGATGAGTCATACATATGACGTGTAGTCTCAAGGGCATGTAGTTTTGTGTTTTCAGACTGTCCTCTTCTGTAAAATAAAGCTGTGATCCTCGGACCATGAAACCATAGAAAAGAAAAGTTTCAAGAAAAATAAAATACATTTTTTACTTTCTCAGATTGTCGGAATTCTGTCAGAATTGAAATTTTGTTCTGACTCACAAGTAGGACTTCATAAGATTAAGACAGTGAGATGTTAATATTTATTTACACTTTCAGTATCAGAAAAAATATGAAAGTTAAAATATTCATAACATTTACTGATATGTCAACATTTTTTGTACTACTAATAAAAACTTATATAATTTAGGAATTTTCATATTTTTTCAGGACCAAGTTAAAACATTTCCTCTTTAGAATACCACTATTATATTATATTTTCAATAGTCATTCAGTTTACAGTATCTTTCTAGGAGATCTTATTCTATCTTCCAGTCTTTTATAAGAGAACCGCAAAAGCAGATTTCTGATATTAACACAGCCTTCCTTAAACCAAATGTGGGCCCCACCAAATCTGTTAAACTCACCAGACAAAGGTCTTCCCAGCTCAAAAGTCAACAATGGCATCCCTTTCACTCCTGGTACAGAGCTCTGTCTGTTATCTAGGTTGTCTTTAATGGTCACAGTAGAAAAGGAATCTAGTTTTCATAACTTTTAAGCTCTTTTCCTTTATTACCTGCTTCTTCCCAAAGGTAAAATCTAAGTCAAGGCTTAGAGACTAGGAGACAAGCATACACTGCTATGTGAGTGCATTGCTTTACACTCCATTACAGGAGCTAAATGATATGACAGCTCAAGGAATTGCCAAGTAGCTTTCCATGCCATAAAACTATGCTGTTAAAGCCTGGATAAGGGCCACAGTATTTCTAGTGAAACTGTGTTCAATGTAATACTTCTATGCTTCTATTGAGGGTTCATAGAAGAGAAACCCCACTTATATTTTCCCAGAGAATCGATTCAACCACAAGTGGTTTGAACAATAAAAGAAATGTTATTGAGTTAGAAAGATATCATTGAAGTTAAGAGTGTGTACTGTTCTTGAAGAAATCTTGAGTTGAATTCCCATATCTCATGACGGGTAGCTTAAAAACACCTATAACTCCAGTTATGGGGGGATCCTGCACCTCTAGCCTCTGTGGGCTTATCGAAACACACACACACACACACACACACACACACACACACACACACACACACCTAACACCCCCCGACACACACACATTCATGCACACAAGAACGAACAAATCTTAAAATTTAAACTTACAAATTCTATGTTGTCTGTATCAAGAAAGTTGCATTGAACTGACACACAGATATATGAGAAGCACATCCTAACAGGCAAGTAAGTCTCAAGAGGAATTATTTCAGAGTGACTAATTTTAATTAGCTTATGTTGATAGTACAAAACAGATGCATTATAATATTTTCACTCTTCATAGTGTACTTTGATTCTATTCCTGCTATGTATTTCAACCTCAGTAATATTTTCAGAGATATCCAATGACTTATTTTCATTATTTTTACTGATCTCTCTTTAATGCATGTTTGTGGAGTCTTTTACCCGCTAACTCAGGAATTCTAGCAATTTCTCTTTGAATGAGAAGCCTTCCAAAGTAAATCCATTTAAATGAATCTATATGGATGGCCCAACTCTTAAAACCATCCACTCTTCAACTCTGTTTTGATCATGAAATATATGAAAAAATGCTTCAAGTAAAACATTCAGTACTTTGGAAGGATATCATACATACGTTTTTACAAAGTAAGGGGTAGAAAGTTAGGAAGCTTGAGTTGCTATTTTTATAATATTTCAACAACAAATTTCATAACTTCTCAATAAAACCTAAATTTTCAGTATTTTGGCATTAAAATAATATATCACAGAACCAATCTGTTTACTAGAATGCTAAATGTAATTATTAGAAGTGATTATGTGTTCCTACACATATATTATCAATTCCAGATTAGGACAAAGTGACAAAGAGCTTCATGTTTTCTTATTTTTCTCCAGAGTTAGTAAATAACACAGTACTATTACAAGCCTAGTCAACATATATCAAATCCTTTGCATTTTTCGCATAAGATGTTACTTTTAGAATAGTTTCAAATGTTTGTCTTTTATATAATTAACACAAATACCCTTTTCCACTTCAAAACAAAACAAAACAAAACTACCATGTACACCTTTTTTGTTTTTTTCCTTTTCTTTTGAGACGATTTCCCTGTTGTAACTCTGGCTGTCCTGGATCTCACTCCATAGACCAGGCTGGTCTTGAACTCACAAACCCACAGATATCTGCCTGATTCTACCTCCTAAGTGCTGGGATTAAAAGTGCATGCCACCACCACCTGGCCTATGTACACCATAGAAGAAAATATTATAGTATTCAATCTGACTAAGCTAAGTAATTACTCACTTCTATATATTTATTATTTACTTTTGTTGATAATTAAGATTTGTCGGTTTCATTGAACCAGTTGTGTTAGTTCTCAGTTGTATATTAATTTGCGATCTTTAAATCTATGTGGAATTTCCCTTTATTAATGTGGACTGGGTGATAGTGCAGCTATTTGTGGTATAAATGGTAAATTAATGGTCTGTTTCTTTGCTGGCAAGTGAAATTTCTTGCAGGCAGCAAAGTGTTGGATCTTTCTTTAAAGACATCCATCCAGTGTGCCATTAACATAAATGTTTAGAGGATTTGCACATATTCAGTTGAATTGCTCCCTATTTTAATAAGTTTGTAGTGTTTGAAAGCATAGTAGCTCACATAGGGGCACCCTTGAGTCTGAGTCAAGCTGGAAATACAATGTGATAATTTGCTTTTCCCACAATAAAAACAAAACAAATAAAAAGACAAGTAATAATAACAATTCTATTTCTCTTAATTTTTCCCTTATTTACCTTTTGCTATGCTATACTTTCCTTGAATATGTTTTATGTAAAATGGTTATTTATATAATATATAATTAACATATAACATATAACATATAACATATAACATATAACATATAACATATAACATATAACATATAACATATAACATATAACATATAACATATAACATATAACATATAACATATAACATATAACATATAACATATAACATATAACATATAATATAATATAAATATATAATATATATATAATATATAATATAATATATAATATATAATATATAATATATAATATATAATATATAATATATAATATATAATATATACCATGAATTCATGGTTTTAGTCTCATTCACCCCCCCTGTATGTGTGTATGTCATATACATGTATTTGTGTACATGAGTGCTTGTGTGCATGTGCAGGCCAGAACAGGATGTCAGGTGTCTTCTATTGCTCTTGGCCTTACTCTCTTGAGACACTATCACTCACTAAGCCTGAAGGTCAACTTGTTGGATAACCTGACTGTCTACTGACTTCCTGCAATCCTCTTGCCTTCACTCCTTAATGCTAGTGGGTCAGAAAGATAGGTTTATACTTGGATTTTAAATAGGTGCTTGGGATTCAAACCTATGCCCAACGTACTAAGCAAACATCCTAAAATCTAAGCTATCTTATCAATTCCTTGACATGTCAAAAAGGCCCTTTAAGTCATGAATGTTTTGGTTGTGGTTGCTATCCTATCACACCACTACAGATTATAGCTAGAAATCAATAACAAAAGAAACAACAGAAAGCAAATGAAATTATGGAAACTGAACACCTCTATACTGAATGAAAAATATATCAAGACAGAAATGAAGTAATTAAAGACTTATAGAATTCAAAGAAAATGAATACACTGCCTACCCAAACTTATGAGACACAATAAGAGAAATTCTAAGATGCAAGTTCATAGCACTAAGTGTATACATAAAAAGAATAAAAATAAAAAATAAAACATGGAGATATCTCATACTAGCAGCATAACAACACATCTTAGAGCTCTAGCACTAAAAAAGCAATCATAACTCATAGGAATGCACAGAAAGACATAAACCTAGGAGTAAAATCAATAAAGTAGAAACAAAGAGAAAAATACCAATAATTTCTGAAACAAATTATTGATTCTTTATGAAAATCAACAAGATTGGCAAATCCTTATCTAAACTAATGTAAAAGCAGAGAGATAGTATCCAAATTGATAACATCAGAAATGAAAAAGGGGTACATAAAATCAGACAAGAAAATCCAGAGAATCAGAAAGGTATACTTTAAAAACCTACACTCCATCAAATTGGAAAATCTAAAAGAAATGGAAAATTTTATTGATTGGTACAACTTACAGAAGTTAAATCAAAATCAGATAAGAAATTGAAATAGACGTATAAACTCTGGTGAAATAAAAACAGCCGTTAAGTTTCCTAACCCACTCCCCCCACCCAAAAAAAAAAAAACCCAAAAAACCAAGAACCAAAAACAAAAAAAAAAACAAACAAAAAACACTCAGGGTCAGATGGTTTTGTTTCAGAATGCCAATACTGCTCAAATTATTCCATAAAATAGAAATATAAAGAATCTTGCTGAATTTGTTTTATGATGGCACAGTTACCTTGAAACCAAATCACATACTCAACAAAGAGAATTACAGACCGATTTTCCTTATGAACTGAAATGCAAAAATACTTGCAAACAAATTGAAGAACACATCAAAAACATCATCCACCATAATTAAGAAAACTTTATCCAAGAAGTGGAGAGATGGTTTAATATAAAAAAAATCAATAAAAGTAATCCACCTTATAATAAAAGTAAAAAAAAAAACAAACCAAATACACACAAAAAAATCACTATGATCACCTCATTAGATGCAGAGAAGGCCTTTGATAAAATTGAACACAATTTCATGATAAAAAGTCCTGGTAGATCAAGGATAAGACAGATATTCCTAAACATAATAAAGGCAGGTTACAACAAGCCTATAGCCAACATCAAATAAAATGGAAAGAAATTAAAATCATTTCCAGTAAAATTAAAAACAAGGCAAAGTTATCAACTTTCTCCATACCTAATTCCATATAGTACTTGGAGTCTTAGCTAGAGCAATAAGACAATTGAAAGATAAAAGTTGTGTGCAAATTGGAAAGGGAGAAGTCAGTCTCTTATTTGCAGATTATATGATAATGTACACAATTGACCTTAAAGATCCACCAGGAAAGTCCTCCAACTGATAAAGACTTTCAGCAATGTAGTCGGATACAATATTAACTCACAAAAATGAACTCACAAATAAAAAACGGACTAAGGAAAAAATTAGGGAAACAATACCTTTCACAATAGCCTCAAATAATATAAAATATTTTGGTATAATTCTAGACAAGATAGTGGAAGAGTTGTATAATAAAGTACTTCAAGTCTTTGAAGAAATTGAAGAAGATATCAGAAGATGGAAAGATCTCCCATGCTCATGAATCAATAGGATTACCATAATAAAAATGGCCTTCCTACCAAAAGCAATCTACTGACTGAATGCACGCCGCATCAAAATTCCAATGCAATTCTTCACAGATTTTGAAAAGAAAATAACTAAGCTTCATATGGTAAACAAAATACCAGAATAGATTAAAAAATCTTGTGCAAAAGAACTGCCTGAGGTTTTCACCATTCAGGATTTCAAGATGTACAATAGAACTATGGTAATAAAAACAACATGACATTGGCGTAAAACCAGACAACTTGATTAATGGAATATAAATTCACATACCAATACACACTTGATTTTCTATAAAGAAACCAGAAATACATACCGGGGGGGAAAAAAAAACAATCATTTTAACAGATGGTTCTGGTCAAACTGGGTATCTGCATGTAGAGGAATACTTTTCATACTTTTCAACCACAAATAAAAAAAGAAAGAAAGAAAAAAAAAAAGAAAAAAAATACCTGGAAATAGACCAAAGACCTCAAAATAAAAGCAGATACTCTGAACCAGATAGAAAATTGGGAACAGTCTTGAACTCATTAGCACAGGAAAAGACTTCCTGAACAGAAAACAAATAGTTCAGTCACAAAGATCAATTATTAATAAAGGGGATCTCATGAAACTGAAAATTGTCTGTAAGAGAAAGGACACCTTCAACTGGACAAAGCAGCAGCCTACAAAACAGGAAAAGACTTTTTATTACCTCCACATCTGATAGAGGATCAATATGCAAAATATTTAAGTACTCAAGAAACTAAATATCAAAAAAAGCAACAACAAAAAATAACAAAAGAAACCCACCAAAAAACAAAAACCCCAATTGAAAAATGCAGTACAGATCTAATTCTCAATAGAGGAAAATCAAATGTCTGAGAAACACTTAAAGAAATGTTCAACATTCTTAGTAATGAGGGAAATGCAAATAAAAACTACTTTGAGATTGCATTTTATACATGTCTGAGTAGCAAAGATCAATAACACAAGTGACAGCTTATGCTAGTGAGGATGGAGAGTAAAAGGACCACTCATCCATTGCTGGTGGAAGTACAAACATGTAAAGACATTGTTAAAATCAATATGGCAGCTCCTCACTAAGTTGGGAATCTATCTAACACAAGAACCAACTATACCATCCTTGAGCATATAGCCTAAGGACAATTCACTTTACCACAAGCACACTTCCTTAATCATGTTTATTGCTGCTCTTTTCATAACTGGAAGAAACTGGAAACAACTTAGATGCCCATCAACAGAAGAATATATAAAGAAAATATGGTCCATTTACACAATGGTGTATTACTGAGCCCTTAAAAAATGACATCATGAAATATGCAGGCAAATGGATGGTACTAGAAAACAAAAATCATCCTGAACAAGTTAACCCAGTTCCAGAAAGCTGAATATGGAGTGTATTCACTTATATGTGTATAGTAGTCATTAAAGGAACCAAGCTACAATCCACAAACCCAGACAAGACGGTATAGGTATAAAGGTGTGGACTAGGAGAAACACATGGATCTCTTTGGGAGGGGAAATAGAATATATTCTACAGATGAGGTGGGGGAGGTGGGTATGGGAACAGGCAGATCAGGTGGAAGTAAACAACTAATAACTGAATTGACTTAAGGCCCACTCCACAAGAAGCAACCTATACCCAACACTGCTTGGATAAACAAGAACCAGAGACCAGATAGCTGAGAGAGGATAAAACCAATAGTACTTGTCTTAAAAAATGAAAAAGAAAGTATTAATTCAATGACTCAAAAAAAAGAGAAAGAAACTCTTTATATTTTCCATTTTCCCAAAAGCAATGTAAATTATAATTAAATTTAAAACATATTACATGATAGAATGATTCCTAAAAGCACCATTTATGATACTGAACCACTGTTTCTTTAGTTGGTGTTTCCTGTTTTATTGTTTTAGTTTTAAATATAAAGTGAAATATTTTTTTAAAAGACAGTGAATCAGGTTTGGAAGCCGAGTAATAATGGCAACAGATTTGATACTCATTCCATATGGTAATCCACAGGTGTATTTGGTATCTTTCTTAACTCTTTCAAAAAAATACCAGAAGATAGGGCTAGTGAGATAGATCAGTGGTTAAGATCAGTTTCCTCTCTTCCAGTCTTCCAGAGGACTGAGCTTCCATTCCCAAAATCTACATAGTGGCTCAATAGCATCTGTAACTTTAGTTCTAGGCTGGAGGGAATCTGATGCCCACATCCAGCCTCCATAGTCACCACCACACAGGTGGTACACAGACATACAAAGAGACAAATACTCACACAATAAAATTAAAATTTAAAAACATCAAAATGTCATACATATTCAACTTACATAAGGTTTTATTTTGACTTACTCTTCTCATTGATACAGTTCACGGTGATAGGATATTATGCTAGCAGGTCCAAGAAGGAATTGTTCATATTAAATGAAAAAATCAGAAAACCATGAATGTGATGTCATGAATAAACATATTTGCTTACTTTCTCCTTTTTATTCAGCAGATAGGTACTCAAACCCAGCATATTTACAGTGGGTATTCCCAATGTAGATAATCTCTCATAGACACATTCAGGCACTTGTCTCTTTATTAATTCTAATTCCTGTCACCTTGAAAATGAGTATTAAGTATTATAGCAGGCAGTGGGCTATATGACCCATCACAGAGAATATGGTCACCAAAGGTAGCATCCTTTACAACCTGAAGTCTTTTTGTTTCATCTTCTCAGAAAGATTGACCATTCCTATTTCTAGTAATTCATTTCATGTTCAGTTCTTATCCAGACACTATAGCAGTGTGCCCTCCAGGATTCCTGGATCATGGTTAGTGCATATTCCTGATTCACATAGTAGCTCAATCACAGTAGAAAAAATATTCCCTTGTTCAAGATGATGCTTTGCTCACCATATCACTATGGTAGCAATTCAATGAATTTTTTCTGCAATGTTCGACTTTTAAACAAAAGAAGACATTGTCTGACAATGGATTTAAAACTTTCAATACTGGATCTCTTCCACAGTTAAGACTGTCTTTGCTTTCTGCTCCCCTTGAAGAACCAGGATGGAGTTACATGATGTTCACTACTTTCCTCTATGTTTACATTTATGTCTCTGTTTTTTTAAGCAGTTACTAAATATTTCTTGACTCCCCTTTTTCTCTTAGTCTTTCCTTTCTTACTCTGACTCAAATGTGGCTATGCAGAAGGAATCTTCTAATTTGATATTTTGCTTCTCAAACTAAATCTACTATTCTACAATCAGTTTACATATCCACCTCAGAATCTCAGTATTTATCTACTCTGAAGAATGCATAATCATGTGAGTGTTGAAACTACTCTTTATTTATTTAGAATAAAGATCTATGTTTAATATCTATTATGTATTTTATAACTGAGTAATATAACTTTCTAAATTTATATGTGAGTTAGAAGGCAATTCAAGGTATATCCTTCCATTTCTTTATAGTGTAAATGAATTTTGCTTGAGATGAAATTTACTAACAAAAAGATACAAGTTACCGATGGTTGGCAGAAAATTACAATGATATAATAAAAACAGTTTCAAGAATCAGTTAACTCACATCATCTTGATGTTCTGGACAGTAACACACACACACACACACACACACACACATACACAGAGTAAGTATGCTATTGAAAATTAGTAAGAAAACTTTGAGAGAAGTCTATTAAAGTGAACATTACATGCAGCTCTCACCCTTTCTCTGTTGAACTCGTGAATGCATCTTTGACTTTTACTGGAGTGCTGAGTAGGCTAATAGTGATATTAACCCTGGAATCACTGAAATTTGTGAGTTTTCCTTTTCTTCAGGAACAAAGCACGCATAATAGTTGATTCAACATATTTGGGAATTTGAAATTTAAACAAAATGTGTCTTTATTTTGTATTCATGCATGTTATATAATATAGCAATACACTCATCCATGAAGTCAATACCACACATTTAATATTTAAATTAATACAGTAATTCTTAGTAGAGTGTTGTACTGTTTCGATGTTAGTTTAGTTATAAAAAGTTAATTATTAAAGATACCAAATTTGAGAAACACAAAAACTGTGGGAAAACCTTTAGAAAGTGGGAGAGATCTCAGTTTTAGCAAATGGTTATGTGTGTTTCTGGAAAAGGGAACATCGAATAATTCATAATTGATTACTATACATTTTTATAAATTCAGTACCAGTATACCCCAAATGCTTAATGTATGCCTTACTCACAATTTAACGTGGTAAAGGGTCCTGATAGAGCTTATCTTTTCACTCTCTTCATTCTTCTCTTGTATTCTACATAGCATTCTGAGCTAGCAATTCAAGTCTGTGAAACTGCCCAGTAGTAATATGTGTGTTTGTGTGTGTATGCAGGTGGTAATGAGTTAATTATAATGCAGGGTAAATATTTTTCTAATGGATGAATCATGATTGGCTCATCCTTAGGAAGTCAAAAAATGTGTCATTGAAAGGCGATAACATTTCCCAATGCCAGAATTCAAATCAATAGCAGTCATTATATGCTGCATGATACTCTATGTCCCTTTCCAACTGATATTTGCACTCAGCAATTAGAAAATCCTCACAGGGGCTTGGAGAGATGGCTCAGCTGTTAATTGCATGTGTTCTCTTTTAGAGAACCTGAGTTTGGTTGCCAGACCCATAAAAGGTGGCACACAACCACCACTAAAGGCAGCTTCACAGGATATTACATTGTTTTCTGGCTACAACAGAATTGTACTTTGTACTCATATACATTCTCCCACACACATATGCATATAATTAAAAATAATTAAAACTTAAAAAGAGGAAAATTCTCACAGACACAAATTGGAAAATGAAGGTAAAAAGAGAAAGTTTAATATCTTATCAAAGGTGTCATGCATAGTGTGTAATGGGGCCAGACCACACACACTAGGATCCTTATTCTTTTCCTCTGTAGTCATTTAAAATATCACATTGACCGATTGATCCAGGAGAAAAGATCCTCTGTGTACCAGTCAACTTAGTAAAAGTAAGATTGATTATGTAATATAATTTAAAGCACAAAAGAATGTATGGATAGAAAAGGTATAAACCCATAGTTATTGCTTCATTTTCCACTTAGCAGGGTAAGTAGATCAGAGATGTAGATCATATTTTTTAGTAGAAGGTGCACTCACATTGAGGACAATGTCAGGAAGTCATTACCCTAGCAGTGGGAAATTCACTTGAGTTGGAATTTGTCCAGAGAAAATACTACACAGGCTTCTCCACACAAATGTAACACAATAAGCATAGCTACAAAATCATTCTATATTATAAGAAATAATAGGAATTTTGTAATTGCAATTGACAAATTAATCTAACAATGAGCTTTGAAATTTGTTCCAAGATTTTGTCATTTGCCCTTTAGTAGAAAATAAACAAACTTTGAAATAAAACTACTTTATATCGAAACTAATGAAGGTTTAAAATGATCACATGGAGTAGAAGCTATTTTAGGAAAACTCACCACTGATTTATTGTAACATTTGGAGCCATAATTTTAAAATGTTAACTATGAAGTCATTACTTCAGGTAGCAAAATCTTTACATTATGAAATTCCAAAATAATTAAGTAAAGAAGTTATCAACTTGAAAGGGGGTAAGGAGTTGGCATGAAAGGAGTTTCAGAGAGGAAAGGGAGAGGAAAAGAGATGTAGTTTTATTTCATGTAAAATCATACTAAAAATAAGAAAAGAGTTCATGATATGAAATATGGAACCCCTGGAAAATAAAATCTCAACAGCTTCAAATACTATAGAAAACAAATCACTGGGAAAGGTGTCAGAAGAAAAATAGCAATTGAAATCACGGGGTGGGTATTGCATTTGGGATATAGCAATATAAATTTATCATGTTGTGTAGAACACACACATAGTAAGTGAGTGAAAACATTTTGAAGGAGCATCTGTGAGGGTATACTTTCATTCACAGGAGATTGGTGTGTGAGTCTCACTGAACTAGCTTGGAAAGATCCTTCATGGGAAATTCTCAAGCAAGAATACAGTTAATGATCATTAAATTGTATATTCTCTTTTGAATTATGTCAATATTGCTAAAAATCTACCTCTCTAAAACAAATTTTTCAGATGCAAAATTCAATGCCCTCAACACTTATAAGTGGTTAGCATCATTTGTTTCTGGAATTTACGATCCAGTACATTTCTTGTCTCATCAGTTCCAATGCAGGAGGTATAAACTTTATGAAAGGATTTAAAGAGACATATGCCATATAATACATTTCTTTTTCCAAGTTGAGTCTGTGTTAATAATAATAAAATAATAATAATAAATAATAATAATAATGTGACATCATCACATTGACTATAAGCATTGAACATTTATTAAAATGTTGAAATATCTTTGCTAACAAGAGGCACATTATTTACTTCTGCATCTATGAAAGATCAAATTTTTATAAAACTTCATCTGCAGAATTGAATTTTATTCCATTTCCAGCTGTAGACACATATATATATATATATATACTTAGCTATTCTATAATGACTCTCATAATTGTTAGTATGACTCTCATATTGTTAGTAAACTTAAGTGTTAATGCATTCAAATCTATGCTTGTGATTGTTGCTTACTTTTCTGCATATATGGCCTATGAAGTGTGCTTTCCTGTTACATTTCTCATTTTATCACAAATAAAAAATGTGAATCATTATCTTTTGAAAGATTTAATTTTCTTGGATTAGGATTTGGAGACTCTGATATTCAGAGAATTTGCATCATAGTGATTTTGATTTTATAGTATTTTATTATTTGAGATTATGATATTTGCTGTTGTGTTTTTAGGAATAATTAACCAATTCCCAATAATATAAGACAAATCCAACACAGTTTACATAGGTCAATGCAAATATGTGCATTTTTTAACCCTTTAGGAGAAATGCTGTGCTAATGAATGTGTGGTAGCCACTAAAAGTGTCTGAGCATTTCAAATATCTGGAAATCATTCTCATGCTTTTGATTACTTGACAAAAATATAAGATGCATGAGAATGTGGATGTTAACAACATTTTCTGTTGATATTCAAACATATTACACAAGATATTCTGGCAGCTGTGTAAACTGAAGATGCTGGACAAGTTTATTATTATTTTACTCTCAAAGAATTTTATTATTATGTCCTATGATACAATTTCAATTTGGGAGGAAATAGATTTTTAGTGTGAAAATATATTTTCAATCATTTTATTCAATTTTCTTCATTTCAATTATATATTATTTTGGCTTTATGTGGCTTTTTTTTAATCTATGAGAACCTTGCCTATGTGTATGTCTTTGCAGTATATGTGTGCATTTTCTCCAGAAGCCAAAAGGCTGTGTCAAATTCCATAGAACTGGAGATGCAGATTGTTGTAAGCTATCATGTGGATGGTTGGAATCAAACCTAAGTCCTCTGGAAGAACCACCAGTGCCTTTAACCACTGAGCTATCTCTCCTTCCTCTTAATTTTGCTATTTGGAGTGAAATAAAGGATTTTCTATCTCTCCTTTATTTTTTTGGTAACTTTCTACTAGTTGCTGCGCTCAGTGGAAGAAATTCTTCAGTTTGAAAATCAAACTGATACCTGGAAATGTGTTCTAGTACCTTCTGTAGCAATGAGTCTACAAAACACTTACCATATCACTGACTGGTGACTGGCCTAGTTGGCTGCAAGTTCTGTTTACACTGATTACCTGATTTATTGCTGCTGGCAAAGTTGTGGTCATTCCTGAAGCAACTCTTGGGAGGATCCTGGAAATATTATATGCTAAAGTGCATCTAGGAATACTAGGCCTTGTGAAATTAATGGCAGAAAACCTTAGCCTACCTGCCTTTATACTTAAATGATTCTTCCAAACTCAGCAGAAGGATCCTGAAAGTAATAGTTATGTATATTTCACATAAATTATTATTCATGTTATTCATTCCCGTACAGTGTCTTCTCCCACAACATCAACAGACAATCACAACTTCTCTTCAAAGTGAAGCAAGTTTTGATTACTTCTTTTTAATTTCTTTATAATTGAAGAAAAAAATGTATCACTTTTAAGATCAAAGAAAAAGTGTGATTTAAAAGATAAAATTGAGCAAACTAAATTTTATTGTATACAATAGTAAAGAAATAAACAGATATTCTTTTATTTATATCTAGGCATGGGTGAGGTGTATAAGTAGTTAGTAAAGAATCATTTCATTTAAGGACAGATGAAGGATTAAACTACTCCCACCTCATTTAGCAATATAACTTGTTCTTCACAGCACTATGTTTTCTAGAAGTTAGAGAATCATTTGATTGCCAGTGTGCCACTCCATATTTACATTTCTCATTGTTGTCAGCAATGTTTAAGCAAATTTTAAATCTTAAAATTCAATGCTGATAAAAACAATGTTTGTGGAAAACTGGGAACATTCAGTGAAGTTTATATATTTTTTTTAATCATAGTTTTCACTGTTTAGTATGACAGCATTTTCCTGCATCTTCTGAGAGAAATTACTAGTTCAAATGAACAACAAATACTGGATTTGCCCCTAAGTATCAAAATGTATTTGTGGCAGAATTCTTATTACTGCAGCTTCTCTAATGAATTCAAACAGATTAAAGATAGAACACTGTAGCATCAGCAATAGTACACAAGTTTAATATGAAGAGGATAGATTTTTTCTTTCTTCACTTTATGCCTGAGGCCATTTTAATTAAGGACCATTGTCTTTTGAAGAATCAACAGTCTAATTTATTACTGGATTATCCAAGGTTCACCTGAGAAGTGAGATTGGAGATTTAGTCTTAGTATCTGTCAGACCCAGCTGTTTGGTCTAAAATCACAACTCAATGAGTAGAGTCAGGATAATCTCTAGTCAGGATAATCTCTACTCAGAATTCCTTCTCATAAAGGCTGTTTTAACTTTTATGTCTCTCCTTTTGCTTAAGAGGCCAACCATATCATGAAAAATAACCTGCAGTATTGAATGTCCTCTGGTGCCTAGTATTAGTCACAAATACTACAATACCAGCCACAATAGTGTTTGAGGTTACAGTGGACTACATGGTCTAGCAGCATTGAAATACAGCACATTTTTCAACGTTTGATATATGTGATGCTATCAGATTGTTTGTTTAATTTCCTTGGGTAATAGCTGAGAATTTATAAAGGAATTTTAGATGACATATTTCTTCATCTTATTAATATGAAGTTGTTCATGAATTTCCTCATTGTATTTTTTTTTTATGTAATCTGTAGTGGCATCAAATGCTCACATTCCTAATATTAGACAGTTGAGATTTCTCTTCATATTTTCTCATAAATCTTGCATTTATCAATATTACTTTTTAACCTCAAAGAATGAGTTTTGATTTTTCTCTAGTTTTGATTACTTTCTAAATTTCTATGAACTGAGCTCCTCTCTAGCCTTGCAGCAGTTATCTTCGTACTCCTCTTCATTTTATTTGTTTAGTCTTTTGCTATTTTTGGATGGGAGATTTTTTTTCTTTTTTTTTGTTATTTTTTTCTTTTATTCAAAATAGATTTTTATCCTCATACAGTGTATATCTTGATTACAGTTTCCACACCCTCTACTCCTCCCATTTCTTCCCCATCTCCTCTCCCCTCCTGTCTCTCAATAGAAAAGGCTACTAAGAGATAACAACCAAACATGACCAAAGAAATTATGAGATGAAACAAAACTTTGATATTAAAGGTGGACACAACAACCCAACAGAAAGGAAAGAGTCCTAAGAACAAGCACAAAATTCAGAGAACAATGGGTTCTCAGGGTCAAGAGTCACATAAAAGTACTAAACAAATAGCTAAAATATATATACAGAGGATATGGAGTAGACCCATGTAGGACCTGTTGCTTGCTGCTTCAGTCTCTGACCTTTTAAGCAAGGTACATGTCATGTGCATATATGTGGGACTAGGGATGTGTCCCTAGTCACTACTTGCATGAAATGTCACAAATTTCTATGAGATTGGAACATTTTCTAGTCTTCTGTTGGAAACATTTTTCTATAGTTTATTTATATTTGGGTGAATATTCAATGGTATTTCTATTATCACATTCTAATCCACTGTGGCCTGAAATTTCTGAAAAAAATTTTTCTATTTCCAGAATCTGTTACATTTTTGACATGTTCTTATTACTGAGTACATATGTCTTGTTAAATACCAGAGTTAGGTTGATTGTTTTGCTTTTATTTTAGATACGTAGGGTATATAATTATTTTTTACAAGCCTGATAGTTATTGGAGTGCTTTCCCATTAGGGTTGTGAGTTTTAGCTTGTTAATACATAGTTTTATATGTGAGGGAAGGGTTTCTCTGTTGAAACTCTGACTGTCCTGGAACTCACTTTGTAGACCAGGATGGCCTAGAAATCACAGAAGTATACCTGCCTCTCCTTCCCAAGTGCTAGAATTAAAGACATGTGCCACCATTGCCTGGCCTAAAACAATTTTTAAGTCAAAATATATTTCGATCATAATTTTTCTCCCCCACATTCTTCTAGATCCTTGGCCATCTCTCTCTACCCAACTTTAATTTCTTTCTCAAAGAATTGAAAACCCAGTACAACACCAAAATGCCCCCCAAACAAGAAAACAAAATTATACCTTACCCTAAAAGAAAAGAAAAGGAAGAAATGAAAAGACAAAACTAAAACAAAAATAAAAGCACACTATAAAAATAATGGGTCTTATAGTTTTATATTGAGTTTGAATCAACTGTGCTCATATAAAAAATTGTGAATGGCTATGTGTGCCTGTAACTCTTGTATAATTGTGTTATGGAGAAAGAATTTCTAGGGATCTCTGGGAACTCTATACAGCTCTAGTTCCAGGAAAAGCCCCTGTCTGTATAGAGTAGGTGAATAGAGACATAAAAGAGTATCTTGTGCTATTTTCTATCCTCCCAGTGTATTGTGGATATATATGCATAAACAAAAATACTTGTGTACAATATACAGACACAACATCAGAGAGAGAAAGAGAGAGAGAGAGAGAGAAAATAAAGAAAATAAAAAGAATAAAGAAAAAAAACAGTGAAAATATTCACAGAAAATTCTCAGGGCCTACATTTATGTAGAAGCTCTCTATAGTACTGATATTTGAAACTAATTATTAAATAAAATTCGTTAAGCTCTTATTAATTAATTTCACCTAAATGAGCCCCAGAATTGCTACAGCTCCATGATCATGCAGTTAAAAGAAAAACTGAAGAGCATTATAGCTGTTGTTAAAAGCATTTCCAGTGACACAAGACATTATTGACCTGGATTATGAACTGCTTTGAAACTCAGGTATATCTCAGCATTTAAACTCTGTTGTAGTTATTGAAAATATGACAGTGATTCCTGCAGTTGCTCAAGTGGCCTGAGGATCCAATGTTGAGATTGTCATTTGACAAGTTTCATTTCTAAAATTCCTCAGTAAATCAGATGTGACAGTGTCTTCACCGTGGAGGATGTACCCTGCCCTTTTCATGCTTTTTGACATTTCCTCTAACCTAAAAGGTTTAAGACACTAAATACATTTGGAGTATTGGAGAATTTTGTAGGCAGCTTGTCAATCACTACCCAGTGCCATCAAATGTTCCTTAAATATCACTTATGGTCTGTTGTAGAACCTTTGAACAAGCTTATGATTAAGCCTATGGCATTGGCAATGTCTCAGCCACCCGGTTTCTTAATTTATCAGCAACAGAGTTGTCAAATCTGTAAGCTAATTGAGAACATGCATGACAAAGTAAATAAAATTTAGTCTTCCAAATTTGAGCTAGTTTAAAAAGTAAATTTGAGGACTAGGTGTTAATGTTACATATTTTTATATTTAAGAAACTTTCAATAAATATAATTCCACATGATTTATTATGAAAGTATGTTACAATGAGAGATTCTGATTTTCATTTAGTTCTATCAGTGTATGTTAAAAGTTTTCATGTTGCCCATGTTATATAGATCAACTAAGGCATCAGCACGATATCTAGTCATAGGAAGGTTCCAAAAGCTGGGTACCATTAAGAGCTCTAGTTGACAATGACTGCAAATTGCTGCCAGTGATAGATCCATGATAATCATTTCAGTGAAATCACACCGGTCTCATGGGGATAACTCCCATAAGGGAAGCATCTTTCCCTGGGAGAGGCACCTGTGGCCTTTATGAGATCGTAGTTATCTCAGGTCATCACTTATTCTGGGCTACTGATTAAAAACTAACTAGGTAAACAAACAGAAGCTTTTGAGGGAGGTTGGGGGAAGCTCATTGTATAGAAAAGTGTTAGAGGTAGGAATTAATTGTGTGACCATTGTTGTTGTGGTGTCAGCTAATTTTATAATTCCTCCTGAGAACATGACAGAAATTATTATTTATTACAATATTGTTTCAGGCGCAGAGCCCTGTGACTAGGGCTCTGCATACTAGGAAATTATCTTTCAAATTAATTGTGCCATGGATTTATATATACTCTATAAGAAATTTTAAATACATTAGATCAAAATTAACAAGGTCATTTGGGGTTAGTTCTTCTGTATGAAAACATTAATACATACCAAAGACAAATGATAACATCATCTATAGCAAGCCATAATAAAAATTTTAAAGACATTTATATTAATAACAACTAAATCTATCTTGTATTTATTTAGTTCATTATAGTTTCTATGTTTAGATTCTTAGTTCCTCTGAGATCTATGGATGATTTCAAACCATTAACTTACTGCATTGAAACATTTTTTTTTCCTACTAAAATATGAAAAGCTTCCATTGTCAGAGTTGATAGAGGGAACATTATAGTCTATTTATGGATCATCTGCTGGGATCTTCTCCTAATAAGGAAACATTTTTGGAAGGTTGCCTAATGAGAAATATATTAAGAACATAAAATACCTGAACCACCTTCTATCATCCCCGAAGTGATTAAATCCTTAGTGATTTAAGATGAATTCAAGCATAATGGGAAACTGTGTCAGAAGACAAAAAGCCAGATGAGCATTTCTGGGCATGTAGTGCTGTGAGTGAAGATTTCCTAGACACTGTTCTAATGCCATGGTTATCACATACCAATTTTTCTGGGAAGATAATCTTTTACAAAAACAGAAGATACTTAAAATGTGTAACCACCCCTAATCACTCATTCTAGGTTAGGACTCAGCTAAGACTTTAAACAATACATTTTACTTCTTTCCATAATTGTACCTTGTTTAATAGGTGCTGCTCTAATTGTTTTCCCAATAAGAACACCATAGCTGAAGCTTTACCACATTTCCATCTTCAACTGGTAGTTGCTTAAATCAGTGTGTCTGTCCAAATTTCCAAATAATATACTAGTAACTCCAAATCCCACGTTCATTTCACTCTCTTAAACATTTTTCCACAGACTCTAGCCTCTATTTTTCCTTTTTTTTGCCTATCATTTATAAAATTAATTGTAGACACAGATTCACCAGATGCCAGATGTAGATGTTGATTTAGGGAAAAGGCTTCTATTCTTTGCCTAATTAAATCACTGGTCCTTAATCCTAGAGCCCTAGAGGGTTTCTGCCTCCATATAATCTAACTACTCTTAATTTTTGAACTGGAAGGCTTCAGCCTTCATACAATCTAGAATGTATAAGCCTTTACTGCTAAGGAGCCACCACAACTAGCTCCTTCTGAACTCAGACTCTTGAGACTGCTTCTGTGACTCTGTGAGTTCTCACTTCCCCATTCTGCCTGCTGTAACTTATACTTATATTATACTATACTATATACTATATACTATATATTATCACTTTTGATGAATTCAAAAGAAATATGACAGTTGATTTTGTCCCTAACAGCTTCCCAAACCTGAATTAATAAGCCATTCATACTTGATTGAGTATCTGGAGTCTTACCTCGGAGTAACATAAGACAGGAAATGCTCATTATAGCAACAGAGGCTTTGATTAGACACAACCTAAGACACAGATAAGTAGCACAGAGGAATACTATTCTCAGTCATCAGGGAAAACATCCAGACTTTCTTTAATGGAAATATTGAAACAAACAAAAAGGAATTATGCATACTATACAATCTACCTCAAAGAAATCCATACATAAGAAATACATGGTGAAATAAAGTTGTATTACTTCTACTGGAATTTGACAATGTCTCATCTGGAGATGGACCCAGCTGAACAGAGAAATGGAGACCACTGGTGCAACAACACATTGTATACAGGAATAGGTTATTCTGAACTACTCTTTTGAGATAATGTGACAGACAAAGATCACTAGATGTAGTTTATTACCTCCCACAAACAATACTGGCATTAGTCCAGGCATAAAATGGATAATTGCTACAAACCTTATTTCTCTTAGATTTCTTTAATATTATTTCATAAGTTTATGTTAATTGTACAATAAAAGGTATTTCATTATGGCTTTTCTTTGCATGCATCTAACACATTTGATCATGTTTGATCATATGATCTTGATGAACCTATCATCATCAAAGACAAAATGCTCTTAGGTTGCCAGAAATAAATAAAAAATGTTCATGCTTACTTATCAATATAAGTACCAATAAAATATCAATAAAACATTTATAGTATCTCAGAAATATTATACCAAGAGTAGATTTAGATGTTTACTATCAATACAGAAAGAAAATACCCTCTTGCCCAAATATAAAGTCATCTTTTAAGCACTGATTTAAGGGTAACATATACCAACAATTCACATTATATAATTCAAAGTGATGTAAGTTCCTTTCTCTATGAAAAGGCCACATAGACGGAGAACTATTAGTTTATTATTCTGCACATATTATATAAAATTTTTCAACTGTTCCATTTTTTATTAAGTAGCTTAAAGAAAATATTGCCAAGTGAATTTGAAAGGGTAATAAAGTTTTCTTAAATACAAAAATATGACTAATCTTGATGAATTCTAATATAACTTAGAGAACATTTTATTATATGCTCATATCAAAAGGTTTTAACATTCTTTTTTTGTGATTGGGAATAAACTATCTGC
This sequence comes from Cricetomys ansorgei, assembly GCA_026225945.1. Taxonomy (NCBI): domain Eukaryota; kingdom Metazoa; phylum Chordata; class Mammalia; order Rodentia; family Nesomyidae; genus Cricetomys; species Cricetomys ansorgei. The sequence goes on along the minus strand of JAMJFZ010001133.1, from coordinate 7,609,781 downwards.
TGAGAAGAAGGTCAAGTTAATTTTTAGTTTTAGGAATCTTTGTAGTAGTGTTTGGTCATTTTTAACTTAACATCCTTTTCTGTGTAACTTTTCAATAGTTAATCATTTAATGAACAATTTTAAGTGTTCCTAAGCAACTTTTGTACTTATCTTCCCAATAGACTCATAATATATGGAATTTTGAAAGGCATGAGTCTGGACTTTGTTATGTCTATAACAAAGTTTAATACGAAATAAATCATTTCTCACACTCCATTAAGGAGTACAGGGGATTTCTATACTGATAACAGGTAATTATATAACTTAATAATTCTGTCTTTGCCCCTGGCTACTTCTGACTTCTTTTCTTTCTTTCAGACATTATGAAAATACATTAAAATAGTTGTTAAAATGGAAAGATAAATGGAATTGAATGGAATTTTATAGTTGGTCAATCATAAGAATAAAATGTATCAAAAATATGTTCATTTATTTAAAATGGTAATTCTAATTACATTTCTTCAATATACAAAGACCAGGTTTTTAAAAATCAGAATGTGAGCATATATGAATTTCCAAGTAACAATGTATTAGTAGGAATAGTGAGCTAGTAGATATCATTTCTGTCTTTTCTCATGAATAAGAATTACCATTCTCTTAATAGTTTAAACAGCTATTACTTATCCTTTCATTTAAAACAGTATTAATTGGTATACTAAGTATAACTTACTTTCAAAATTTTATGAAATCATGTTGTCTTTTTCATCTGTATTACTGAAAAAAATATACAGTCAGAATTCACATAAATCTGACCATAAAACTAACTTCTTTCTTCGCACATTTATAAATGTGGATGAAATTAGACATAGAAAATTGGGCATTCAGATATGATTGGACCAAAGTCCCCACTGTTTATCTTCAATTAGCACTAAAAACCTCAAATATATTCACTAACACACACACAAATATCTGTATATAGTTTCATTCTAAGAAAGTGTGTCTGTGCCAAACCCTACTTGGACTCAGTGAGCTACTTAATTTTAAATACCAACAACCACAATAATCACTGGAACATGAGGTTGGGAGAGAGGCATGCTGAAATTCTCAGGAGCAATGGGAGGGGAAGAGTAGGGGTTTGACATGCTCAAGATTAATTCCACATACACATATGTAATTTTCAAAGAATAAAGTTTTAAAGATAATGTCAAGAAAAAAATGAAATAGAATTCTAATATTTGGAATAAAGTTCTAACCATATATGCAATATTAGTTTAAGCACAAGATCAATTTATTTATAGGATTATAAGATACAATAAATTTTAAAGACCTTCCTTGTCAATAATGTTGAAACATGAATGATCATCAGATCCAACGTAAAAGGCTCATGACTTTTCCTTAGAAATTATATCCAGAAGTTGAGCTTGGTAGGATTGGGGTTGAGCCTATATATCTTTCTTGGTTAATTTTAGTCAACCATATTGAGAAAATTTAATCACCTCTGATTCCTCATTTTAAAAATAATAAAATAATATTCACAAAGGAGCTACTACATTGGTACCTGTATTTGCATCCATTCCAAAATTATGTGATAGTGATTTTTTTTTCAGATTTAGTTGTCAGGGGACACACATACTTAAGGGGATATAATAATTTAATCCAAACTAAATAGATATTTCATTCTTGCAATGTATATTTCATAAATTAGTTTTATGCTAAAATATTATTTATAAGTATATGGACTAAGAATATTGAACATTTGAGTAATTAAGAGGGAAGAACCCTCAGGGATCATAATATTCCTATATTTTAATCTACTTTCTCTTCTGTATACATACTAGCACCAATTTTTATTTGACTTGGTGAAAGTCAGAGTTTTTGAAAAAGTCCAGTGCTAGCTTCTAAACAATGAAGCCACACAAAGTTAAGATACCTGTCATTGGTTTTTCCTTTCCACAGGTTTTCAAATACATTCATGTGGCTTAGCATATTACATATTAATGTGTACATTAGAAAAGGTATGTGAATATCTTATTTTACTACGTATTTTTGAAAAGTGCTTATGTGTCACACAGATGCAAATATGTAGGAAGATCAAAGGTTTTAACTTCACAGTAAAAAAGGGAATTTTTAAAATGTTTCCATGAACACATGCTGGTTTTCCTGTATGATGACCAGATTTCTATCCCTCTTTATTGGGAAGAAACTGGTTGCAATTCTAGATATTTGAACAATATGCATTTCTGGATGGAGGAAAATTCAAATGACTCAATATTCCTTGAATATACTTGATTTGTAGAGCACAAGATGATTTTTTTTTCTTTCTTACCTCTTCTAACCAAGGCTCAGAAATCATTGAACAAAAGGGGCCTGAAAATTTTGAAAGTCATAGAGAGTAGATGCTTGTAAAGAAACAGTATTTTCTGACACATCAAGTCAGTTGCACATATGAACTCATAGTGGTTATGACTGTGTACAGGACCTGTGTAAGTTCAGCCAATAAAATCATAGCAAGGAAAGAGGAAGTTAGCACAATATCCTACCACTATGTAAGGAGATATTTACATATGACAGTTGTGGTGGTATATTAAGAGGTAGTTTTCCTTAAGAGTGTGGCAACTTACACGTTGCCATGCTCCTCCAGTGGAACACCACACATCCAAGAAGTTATTGGTAGTACCAACTGTACTTGATGCATTTTAAGAAAACCTAAAGGGTACAAATTTGTGTAGGTGGATCTAGGAGGAGTATGTGTGATGGGGGATGTTAATACTGCCAAAATATATTGTATGAAATTCTAAAAGAACTTATAAAAGGAGGAAAATATAAATCTATTTTTCTTCCATCTACATTCATCATGCATGCGTTCCATATGAAGAAAAGGTATGAAGAATGAGAACCTCTATTGGAGGAAGAGCAACTCCATTGTTTATCTAGAATATAATCCATGCATTAGTCTCTCAGTCAACCTAATAATAAAAGACATAAATCTCTGTTGTGTTTGCTCTGTAATTGCTTTGAAGCACATTCTTTAATCTATATATGATGATATAGTTTGTTTTATCACAAAGCTTGACAGTTGCCTACACAATGGAATTCTCTTTCCTGGAGCAATACACTGAATTTTCTCATTCTTCATTTCTAGAGCAGATGAAAGGGCCAGGGGACCTGGACTTTCTAAAGAAAAATAACTTTTTTCCTGAATGCAGTTCCACTTACCTTCCTATTTCTCTAGGAAACCCTCTTGCTATTCACAAGGAAAAGACACAATACAGTGATTCTTACATCAGCAAGTTGTAGTTCTTCTATCAAGTTCCTGGAGCTTTGCAAGATTATGTGTATCCGATTGCTCTTCCAGGCTAGAAGTGGCTGTGATTTCAATGCATTTCATTGATGCAGCGTAATACTTGAGACAACTGTGGTTGACAGATATAGTCATCAAAACCGTTCGGCTTCTCAGTATCAATTTCTCTATTAATTGGCTTTCCATTACATTAATACAATGGTAGTAATTTCATTATTTAACAATCTCTCGGTAATGATACTGAAGAATAAGGCCACCTCAAGTGACTGATTATACCTTCAAACATTTAATTTTACATTAATTTCTTGAATTGATGTGGTGCTTTGAATTCTACTGTGTCATACTGTGATTTCTATTGTGAATTATAAATGGAGAAAATGAATACTGATGTGAATTATGTTGCCACACCAGGATATGGGCATTTTGAAGCATTGATAAACAAACAGGTGTTAAAAGGATGTTTAATTTATCCTCTGACTAGGATGTTTTGCACACATTGAGCATGGTCACCTCAGTTTCCATGAACTTTGTTACACTCAAGCCAAAGTGAAGTGTTGGTCTCTCTCCCCGGGTTCCCGCGAACCCTCCTGGGGCAGTCGTCTGTGGTCCGCCCCCTCCAACCGCCAGAAGGTCGGCGGATGTTTCCAGGGCAGCTCTGTGGCCCAACCCATGACTTCTCACGAAACTGTCCACTTGCAGACCTGAGAAATGACGGGCGCAAAGAACGCCTTGGAAGCTGGGTTTGATGAACAGATAAACTAGTTTATTATCAGCCTTTTCCCTGGTTAAATAACTTTCCCAGAGAAGGCGGCGTCCTGGCATTCTGGGTTGGGGGAAGCCTAATTAGCATAGGCAGGGCAGGAACATGGGAGGCGGTAGAGGAAGCATCTACCCAATGAATGGATACTGCTACAATACAGGCAAACATGTCCCTTTAGCTTCTGTGAAGCGAGCAAGTTATAACTAATATTTTAGGCTAGGGACCTTCCTGGACTAGGAGAGGAGAAGGTTGCCAAGTGTCTCACCCCACTTCACCTTTCCAGGGAGCGAGGGCACTTTTCCGGCCTCAACTTCTACTACTTTCCAGCCACAGGCATCCCACAGTGAAGCTATTTTTCTTCAAACATATGGACTTTGCTGGATTCAGCAAAAAAGTTCAGCTCTTTGCTAAAGCAGCTCATGGTTCTGCTCTGAAAAAGAACCATAATGCTGCACCAAGTCCACAAACCCAGTGTAGTCACTATTTTGTGTTTTGTGTGCCAGCCCAGTTAGTCAAGAACATCTGCCAGTATTACAGGATTCAAATCCATAAGTATTTGATATGATTACACTCAATTCCATGGATAATCAAATTCTGCATAGTAAAATTCTGATTGACTTGATATGGTTAGGCCATTTAAGTTCTCTAGTTCATGTGGTTCCGAGTTTAGAGACTGTCACATTTCTACCACTCATGTTTTGTCAACATGAAAGAATATAACATTGACATTTTCAGATACAGTCTACTTTATGAAGTGTGAATTTTAAAAAAATTAGATATTGATCCCTATTTCCATTTAAGCTCATTGTAGTGATGTTATTTTCCAGACTGAAAAAGATTCACATATAATGTTATTCAATAAACTTTGAATAAAACATTCAATAACATCAACAATTTATTATGTCATATAGATTTCTTAAAGATCATATCACACCCATTGGGATCAATATCAATTTGTGTTGTTTTTGTAGATTTATTTTCATACAGATTCTGATAGAACACTATAGTAATTTTTGAGTGTCACTCCAATATCATTATAATTTTCTAGATGAAATTCAATGTTTATGCGTGTATATAAGTATACACACCCACAAAAGTACAGTTTAGTGGTTAAGACTGTGTAATTAGTAAATAGTAAAATCTATTTATGAACTCCACATAAAATAATTACATATGTTCTTTTATATAATAACCTACACACAATGCTGATTCATTGCCTTAATAAAAATAAAGTGAAAGCCTTTAATCCTAGCACTCGGGAGGCAGAGGCAGGCAGATCACTGTGAATTTGAGGCTATCCTGGTCTACAGAATGAGTTCCAGAACAGCCAAAGTTACAGCAGAGAAACTCTGTCTCAAACAACAACAATAAAAATAGTAAATAAAAACAAATAAACATTAATAAAATTTTACATGTGGTAAAAAATTATTCAAATACAGTTACATTTGATTCTCTGTGGTAAGGCCTATCAGACACCTGTGAAGTCCACACACTGTAAATAAATCATTCAGCCATGCGTAACGTCTGTTACAGCCAAACTCACTTCCATGCTTGAAATGATTCATTAAGTAATTCTAAGGAAACATATGACATTGCTCTTAAATATTAATTTCCATCATTGATCACCTGCATATGGGGAAAGCTCTATTTCTCAGCCCAGCACATTATATGCAAAAAGATGACGCTAAACAGAGAACTCACTCTTAACAACTCTTAATTCCACATACCAGACCTGATTTTGTTCACACACAGAACTTATCTTCATATTAAAAATAGAAAGGTTAAAAAACTCTTATTTCCTAGAAAATATGATAACTTCTGAGTATTAGATTTTCTGACATAGCTTCACCGTTAAGAAACATTCATATTTAGCTGATGCTTCTGCTGGGTTATAAATGCAGTGGTATGCTTAATTTAAATATGAAATTGAAATTACTCAATATATATACTACTTTTTTCAAGATATTTTTTAATTAGGGTAATTTTGATGAAAAGTTCTATGGGATGCCATGCTACTGTGAACCTGTAGCCAGTGCTATGGTTTATTTGAAAGAAAGAGGATTGAGAATAAATGCATATGACTTTGATTTTCTTACAATTAAATCTTTTCATTATCTTAATCAAATTATCTTTTCTTTCTAAATCCTGTATTTAATCTTTGAGAACTCAAATGTAATTTATATTAAAATATATAATGTGTTCAACATACACATAGTCCATTGGAGTAGTTCCTTCAGTCGAGTTTTACCAAACAGTACTCACTGAGTAACAGACTTTACTTCTACTCGGTTCAAACATTTCTAGCTGTATATAGCTACAGACTGGGGAAATTCAAAGAGAAATAAGTCCAAATAAAACATAAGTTATAACAATGAAAACCACAAGCTGAGTAATTATCCTCTGAAAACAAACAGGTAGAATGCCTTGAAGATCATATTTCATATTTTAGAAAACTCATCAAAATGCTTTCAGTTTTTCATAAAGTTGCTATTAACTGATGTCATATGGTTACCCTGATCATGTATGTCAATATGAGTTATGTGGGTAAAGAGATATGAGTTAGGTAACCATGCATTTTGAAGAACATTTGCAGTTAATTAAAATTACAGGTCATTAACAAAAACATGGTATGAAATGCCCTCAGTCATATGAGTTTTATCACCATTTACAGCACTTAATTAATTTAATAAATGACACATTTTGAACTTTGATTGCACTTAAGGACAATTACATTGAATTTCTTTCTATGTTAAAATCTTTTTTTTTTTTTTCCTCTACCCATCACTATTGGCATACTTTTCACATTGTAGTAAAGGTCAGCATAAACCTTAGAGTGAAAAGGAAATTAATGGATTTTGAATGAGGAAATAGAGGAAAAAGTGAACTTTACTCAGAATTCTATAGTGGCTCTTTGCAATAGAGTCTCAGAAAAGAACCTGAGAGTGGAATTTGCAGAAGAACTTATGTAAACAAGGTAAAGTGCTTTTATGAAGTGGGCTTTAAAATTAGCTTTTATTTCTTCCCACTTCAGTGTATTGAGATGATAGCTGTTCACTCTCTCTGCCTCCCTCCCTCTGCATATTCATTTATTCATCCATTCATTCATTCATAAAACACACACTACAAACCCTCACACACATGCATACAATCTCATTTTAGATCTGTTGTTTATACTGTATCCTATAAATGGATATTTTGTTTCTGTGATTTTGTTTCTCTAAATAAACCTAGTAGTTTTTATTCAAGAAAAAAATGTGACAAAATAAAGTGTCATCTTTGGAAAGATAAGTATTTCCAAGTACTACTTTTGGTTTTCAGTGATATCAGTTAATTAGAGAATTAAGTTTATTCTGATTGCCCTGTCTGGATATCCCCACTATGACTCTCTTATTGTAATTTGATTCTCTTTTCTCATAATTTTTTGTTTCTTTGTTTTGGTATTTATCGAAATCTAAGCTATATATAATATTGACTTACTCTAATATATATTTTGGTTTTTATCATAACAACATTTATTGTCTGTGTGTGCTCACATGCCAATGTGTGTGTGTGTGTGTGTGTGTGTGTGTGTGTGTGTGTATAACTCTCGTGAGTCTTTTTCTCTTCTTCAAATGTGGGAACCAAACTCAGATCATCAGGACTAAAGAGAAATAACTTTCACTCTCTGAGTCATCTCACTGGCCACCAGATGATAAATGTTGAGACAGGCAATACAGTTGTGCATTGTTTTTTATTCTACAGATAATAACTAAAGCTCCAAACTTGCTAATGTAACTTCATCTGAATTGTGCAAAGGAGGGGAGTAACAGAGAAGATGGAGTTCTAAGCTTTTGCTAAGTGTGTAGTAACTCAAATCTCAGTCTAAAGTCCAGATCCTTTCCTTATTGTTAAAAATTGGTTTCAGTTCATATACAGCTAAAGTTGTCATTTCTATCATTCTGGAAAGGTTAAGATCTTCCAATAAACACATAGGTATAGCTCAGAGAAAATAACTTCTTAAATAAGGAACATGGGTGATAATTTAACTCTCATTCACATTCATTAACAGAAATGACATTAAAATTAATTTGCATATTTTGAAATGTAGTAGCTTCAATGCATTTTATTAGTTTGAATTTTAACTATTTTATTTTTCCTTCATTATGTTTCTCTTTACATAGTGTAAACTTTAAATGTTGTAAGTTCATGATATCTGAATGAAATAATTGAATAAATATGTTAGTGATAGCTAATATTAAAAGTCTTTTTGGCTAAACTCATTACTTTATATTTCAGAGATAGTTACACTTCACAACATATCTTTGTAGATCTTGTCCACAGTCTCTTAAGAAACAAAATCTGTCAACAGAAAGTTCAGCGTTAGATGTAGCACTTCATTGATCTACTGTAGTTAATGATACGTTTTGACAGATGCTCATATACTGTATCTACACAAACAAAAACATCAAAAAATGGATGAGAAATTCATATCATTAACTTTCCAACTTCAAAGTACCTACATCTCACATGCTTACTTAATTTGGATAATTTAGTAATGTGTTTGGGCCTTCCACCTCACTGCTGCTCCCATTCTACACAAGGGTTGAAATAAGTATAGAAACACAGAATATTATTCTATTACAAAACATTATTGATTCTAAAGTCACACTATTATAATCTGAATATTGTGAGTTGCAACATACTTTCATAAATTAACATGTCATTACATTTCATGATTTTTAGATGAATTATCCTAATAAGTAAGAATGATAAAATCAAATGTGGAAATGATCTGATAAAATCTAACTAAAAATGTAATAATAGGAAAATGTATAGTAGATTAACCTTGAAGAGAAAATAAAAATTACAAAGGAGAGAGTAGCATTTGTGGGTATTCTACAAACTGTTGTCTACCCAGAGGTGACAGCCTGAATTCCTCAGATTCACTCACTGTGGGGTGAAGAGGTACAAAAGAAACACAAAACATGAATGCTCTTATCAGTGAAACAATGTCAGTTTTAACCTCTAATTTTCCATATCATTGAATACACTAAAAGTCAAACTAAACTATTTAGGTATATATAACTATGACATAGCAGAGTGATGTGGGAAATAGGCAACAATACTGTTTGCTCCAAATATGTCTCTGCAATCACATTGCTTGCAAAAGTTTTCTTAAGATGCCAATACTTTGGGCAAGATACCAGAATGAAAGTTTTCTATAAAATCTCCACAAAGTGAAAGAAAATGAATGTGATATTAAAACAAATAAAAACATCATGTGTATTTTTCCTTTTAGAGATGTATTGGCAGTAGGTGAAACAGGTTTAAATTGCAGACCTGTCCCATCATGCTTTGCTATTGTTAGATTAACTTAATCATTTATAAAAGAGGAGATAAATGTAAAGAAGGAGCAAAGCAGATAAAAATTCAAGTTGAAAATAGATCGTGTTTCATGATTGCAAAATTTCAAAAAAAATTCAGAATATCATGGATTCAAGAAGCTTTTGTAGCTAAGATAATAAAATGCAGAAATTAATATCTAGGTGTCAATATTAAATTCATAACTAAAATGACAAAAGGTAAACCAATGTTCATCGATCAAACAATGAAAGAGTCTTAAATGAAATGAATTGATGCCAACTCATAGCCAATTATACAATAAAATATCCTTCAGAAATGAAAGTAGAACAAGAATATTTTTTAGGCAAAAAGTCACACTAAAAGTAAAGTAGGCAAAAAAAAAAAAATTATTCCCAATTGAGTCTTGAGGGTACAGAAAGTATTAAGTAGTTGTGAAGAGGTCAAATTGTAAGTGAACCTATGGTAAATAAAATATATTATTAGTTTGAAATAAATATTAAATAAAATCCTTTATAACAGAATTATAAAAATAAGAGGAGAGTAAATGATTATAAATTCAAGTTATATTAGATATTGATAATCTTTGGAAGAATAGATTAACATTTCATGAACCATTTAAGAGTAGACCAATAATCTGTGTTTACCAATATAGTAACAGAAAAAAAAGAAAGAAACATAATTAAAATGAGAGAAAACAAAAAATAAAGCATGGTTTCATGTTAAAGCAATATTTGAAAACATGTGATAAATCAAGTTGAGCTAAATTTAATTTGATTACATGTTTTCTAGAATATAAATCATACCAGTTGAGTGTAGTGACTAGTACACATGAGTTTGGGAAATTAAGATTATCCATTTGAGAGCAGCTTCTCAAATAATGCAAAGATTGTGCCACTTGTTTAAAATTACTAACCAAATCCAATTATCTAAGATTTAGGGGAGACGGTGAATCAAAATTATACAGACCAAACATTTGAGCGAATAAAATTACATGGGAGAAGTGAAAGAACTGAAAAGGGAAGGTTTTGTGGAGATATTGTTATTTAATTTCATGCTTTCCAAGAATAACACTATATTTCTTTTTATGCAAGGCAGAAAATGCCTTAAACTTTCTGAAATAAAAATTAAGGTCTCAGTTTCTTATTTAATAATGCACATAAGCCACCAATATAATTTCACAGAAGTCAGTGCATTTTGAAAGAGCTTGAAAAACTATGTCCTGAATCTAAATTCAGATTGGGGAGCACAGATAATAATAAAATGGAAGAATTTTGTAATTTTGGATCTCAAACTAAGATAAAATAAAAGTCCTGAGATTGTGTGATGGACTACATATATTTAATATGGCCCTCTATTCTGTTTGGTTCTGTTTCTCTAGACTACCCTGACTAATGAATTTCCCTTCTGGAGTCTCAAAGACAGAAACCATGTTCCTGTGTTCGCTGTAAAACTAATACATTTTTCACTTGATAGATGGCATTGTCCATTTTAGCTTTAGCTTAGAGCATGAATACCAGTGAAGAATTATTCGTATATGACTTCAAATGAACTTCTAAATAAACCATTCAGTCTATTTATGTGTAAATACAGGGAATAAAAGGTAGACTGGAAAAATATAGACTATGGATTTTTATAACACAGCAACATTATAGTCATTGCTATATCACACAACAGTGAGAATTGTCAGCAAATCCACATCATTTGTTGTTACCTTGAATAACATCTACCTTTCAGACAAAGGAGAAAATTACCCATTGTTCAACCCTACAAGTCCTAATGAATTTAAACATACCACCATAAAGATATTTCTTACTTTTACACATATATGACAAATATTAGTTTTACAGATTTTGTGGACTCCGTTTTCTACAATCTAGGAAATTCTTATCTTTAAGGACATTGCCATAGCAAACTATGAAAGCTTATTATTTGAAATATCCATATTACTGTTCTATTTATTTTACTACCATTGTTCAACTTAACGACAAGACTCTGGAAATGGCTTAAGTAAAAATCATTATTTGGAAGGAATTTATGGATTGTACTAAAAAATATCAAATGAGACACCTGGAAGAATTCAGAGTATGATGTCTCATACTGTAGGAATTCACCTACACCTGTATCAAATGAGACATCTGTAGGAATTCACAGGTAAAAACTAAGAAAGGACATATGATATAAACAGAAAGTGGAATATGAAAAATAATACAAAGGATCAAACAATTACATTAACAAATAGTAATGACCAGCTGTGTGATATGCTATATAGATATTATGTGGAAGCTATCAATGCATAAATATATCATTTAATGAGAACATGCTGTAGATTCTCCTAAGATGTTTGGCTTGAGTTGCATGTGCAGTGCATTGCATTTGCTCTGGAAATGTTAAACTGATCACTACTCTCACACATCATTTCTCTGACTAGTGTGTCCAAAGAAGTGAGACCGTAAATGTCAACAATGTAAATGATAGACTAAATGGCAAAGGATTAGAAAAAGATACTTCAAATTCAAGTAAAAGAGAACTTGAAATAATATGGAAAGCAGTTTGATCAGACAGCTCTTACCTTAATGAAACTGCCAGAGTCCAGTTTCTTCACATTGGTTAAGACAGAGCAATAGGAAATAAAAAAAATGTTCAATAAGTAAAAGACAGAAATGACTGTTTAGATCTATGATAAACACATTTCAGAAGAGTGATTCTCAGAGGTAAGGGCCCTACAAATGGACAATATTGTTGCATGAACCCTTAACATAAGTATTTGCTGTCAATGAATTTCTCTTGGAAGTTAAGGTGTCATTCCTGAGGATTCTTCGTGTTGTTTCTTATGTGTCTCTTTCCCTATTGAAAAGGCAGAAATATCATGGTGGATTTTCTTATCTCAATCTGTGTCATGGAAGCATATGGCAAAATAGTGTAGGGTGAAAATTTTAACACAAAGCCATCAAAATTGTTTGAAAGTATGTTACGGTGGATGGCAGATTCTCACACTGAGATAAGCAGATTTGCAGATGATTATCAAAAAAACATATAGTAAGAAAATCATCAAAGTTCAGAATATAAGAATCTAAATGGTAGAAAGAAAAGTCCTTGATTGCTCCTAAACCATGAATCACATGCAACATTCCATTTTATAAAACATAAAAAAGTAATAATTTGCATCTCTATATTAAGATTTTTACCATTTCATAATTGAGTATCAATTTAATAAAATGTCACATAACATCAGATTAGATCACTTATATATAAAATATATAATTAATCACAATTATATTAATACCAATATATTCCTTATAGTTAAATAACTTGATATAAACATTCGTAAACCTTATGATTTTTACCTGAACCTGCATAGATATTCTCCTATAGCCTGGCAAATCAAAATTTGATTCACATACTTTTGTTTATAAGGAGGTGGGCACAAATATTCTTTGCTCTTTAGTTTTAGCAGAATTTACCCTTCAAAATCTGGTTAACATTCACTTAAATTCTAAGCAAGTCTTTGGCTAATACATGAAGACTCTTGGATAACCTTTATGGTGAATATATATATGTTCCTGATTATCAGGTAATTTATTTGATATTTTATTTAGCATTAATCAATTAATCATTAATATCTGTCTAAGAGACTAATCAAGCAACAATTGTCAATTTTTTATATGAAGTAAAATGAATATTAATTTGAAGAATAATTTATTGTTTGTTTATTTGTAGTACTTTGCATATTCTATGTTAATTATTACTCTTATTATTTATATGGAGAAGAAGTTTTTTGTATTTACAGAAATATTGTGTTTGTTTATTACAGTGAATCTGAAAAAATAAAATCACTATATAAGTAATCAAATTAATAAGCATTCCCATAACAAGAAATCATGCTATATTTCTGTTTGTTTTTCTTTAGCTGAAAAAAGTTTAGACAATATATTTTAATCAAAATTTTCCCTCCACTAGTTTTTTCCGAATCCTTCCCACCTACTCATCTACCCAATTTCATTCTCTTATTTTTTTTAATTCAAACAGGAAAACAAATAATATCAACCAAAAAACAGAATTAGCAAAACAATCATACAAAAAACCCACAACAAATACCCACATTAATCTCATAAAAACATAAAACTAGAAGCCAAATTATACAAACAAAATATCAGTAAGAGACAAACTAAAAAATATAGAAACAAAGAATATGAGACAGAAAGTCTACAAAAATAACATTCAGTTCATTTTATATTGGCAGTTTACTGCTGGACATGAGGCCTCTTTTAAGCTTAGTTTGTATACCCAGTGAGACTGCCATGGAGAAAACTAATGTTTCCTTTGCAAGTAGTATTTTGTTTAGGGATGAGAGTGTGTGTTCACCTGTCTGTACCAGGTCCTCTATGTATATATTTTGCCTTCCAATTTAGTGCTTGGATGGGATTTTTGAGTGTGTGAAAGAGTGAGTCTGTTTCTTGTGCCTGATCTTGGGTTCTTTTCATTCTGTTTGTTTATTCTCTCTAATTCCAAAGTGTTTTTGTTTTATCATTATATCATATATTACATATTATATATTACATTACATTACATTACATTACATTATTACATTACATTACATTACATTACATTACATTATGTTACATTCCCTTAAAGGAGTATGTTTACTAAGGAGAGACAGAATAAGTGTGGAACTGGAAGGTAGGGAAGACTGGAAGGAGGAGGAGGAGGAAAAACCATACTTAGGATAAATTATGTCCTAGTTAGGGTTTTATGGTTGTGAAGAGACACCATGACCACAGTAACTCTTACAAAGGAAAGCATTTAACTGGGGCTGGCATACAGTTCAGATGTTTAGTCCATTGTCATCATGGCAGGAAGAACGGTGGCAGGCATGCAGACATGTTGCTGGCGAAAAAGCTGAGTGCCACACTCAGCCTGACTTGAGCAACTGAAACCTCAAAGTCTGTCCCCAGTCACATGCTTTGTCCAATAAGGGAGCACTTATTTGAACAAGGCCATACCTCCTTCAACAAGACCATACCCCTAATAAAGTCATTTTCAATCAATCCACCATAATTATGTAAGAAAAAGATTAATTTTCAATATTAAAAAAAAAATCTGTGCTTGCTACCACAGTCATGTAAGTTCATATATTCATCAGTTCTGTTGTATCTGTAAGATACTGTTTCTTTTGTGTCACCAATCTCTTTTGGCTTTTATAGTCTTTCTGCTTCCTCTTCAGCATAGATCCATGAACCCTGAGAGGGAGGAAGCTTTCATGACATCCTACATAGGACTGAATAGAGAATACGCTTTCATTTTTTTGCATTTTAGAACAATCACAACTACATAACTTATCTGAGATAAGATCCTATTCTAAGCAAGGCATCTTGCTTAGTGTGTACCTTGGAAAACAATCATTTCTTCTTCAGAATCTGGAGTTGAGCCACATGTCTTCAAAATTCTTTTAAGTTTTAATAATACCAGCCTACATGACACTTCTACTGGTAGTGTCATCTTTGTGCCATATTTAATTTTATGGTTTTCTTCATTTATTTATTTGTTTGTTCATTTATTATTTATTTCTGTTGGAGAGCATAGTGTGACAGCACTCATATGCAGGCCAGATGACAACTTTTGGGAGTCAGTACTCTTACTCTCAGTGTGAGTTCTGGGGGTTGAATGCAGGTCATCAATCTTAATGACTGTTAACTTAATCTGCTGCACATTCTACTAAATCTACACTGTGATACTTATCCTCTGCTTTAACTATCTTTTTCAAGTCATGTAATCGGTTCGAATTTGTACTTTTTTGAGCAACAGTATAATTCTGCCTCACACTTTCTTTAAATGGGAGGAACACAGCTATTGTGAAAACTTTTGTCATCATTTTGTTTCAAACCACTTTAGCCAAGCATTCAAAAAAAAAAACAAATGAAATATAGATATATTTTATATATATAGCCAGGCAGTGGTGGCACATGCCTTTAATCCCAGCACTAGTGAGGCAGAGGCAGGCAGATCTCTATGAGTTTGAGAACAGCTTGAGCTCCAGAGTGAGTTTTAGGACAGACAGAGTTACAACAGAGAAACCCAGGCCAATATATATATGATATATATATATATATGAAAAATACTTGGGCTCAGATAGCAATACTCTGATACAACCATTAAACAATATGTTTAGGAGTTCAAGAACTTAACTAGAAAGAGGCAGTTGATTCTGAGCCTATAGCAAGAGCATACATCACCTTATGGTCAGGAAATAAAAATACATAAATAACAAGGGCTAAGATTTCACTGAAATCTAAAAGAGCTCAACTACAATAATGAAAGAATGTCCCTTGTTCCTAGTTTTAGCTTTTCTACTGTTTTCAAGTATGATCAAGTAAAAGATTAAAGCTTTAACACAGAGGCTTTGGGTACACATTATAAATTCAACTATAGCAAAATTATATTATGTCATGATTTTTATTACTGTTTATTATTTAAATCTCAAAGGTTTGTTCATTGTGTATTTGGATAAGTATTAACTTCAGAAAACAAAGGAGGCACTTTTTTTCACATCTCTGGCAAATAAGACTCATCAGTAGTCAATCAAATTTATAATGCATGATATGGTTAAGAGAAATATATATGGTAATGACTATGGCTAATAATAACACTGCATACTTGAAAATTGTTGACATTAATTTCATTTTCCTCACAAAATAAATGATAAATATACCAGGTAATATATGTGTTGAATATTCTTATTTGATTACTATATTATGCAGACATATATGGAACATTATACTGCATACCACAGAAATAGTAATGCAATTTAAAGTCACATTTTGACAAATGATATGTGACACATAGAGCTGTGGTCCCTTGGGATTATATTGCATAAATAACACCACAGCTAATGTAGTTTGTGTATGTATGATACATATGGTACGTATAATATGTCCAAGAGTCTATTTGTTGAAAATTATTCCAATTAAGAAATAATTACATAAATGCATTTATATAAATTAATTTATATAAATTTTAATGTATAAACACTGATGATACAGGCCTTTATCTTGTTTTAAGACTAAATAATTATGAATAATGTTGCTTACTGAATAGTAGCAATTGCAAACATTTGATGATCACATCTATATACTACAAGGCATTAAGAATCTTTAGTGAAAAATTATTTACTTATATTTGGATAAAAATGAATGGCTTGGTGAATTTAAGAATAATGTTCACAGGAGGTCTGATGCCCCACAAGCATTGATATAATGCATACAGCATATTGGACTGTGATATTTTTAAATTGCTTTAAAATGTAAATTATTTTGTAGTTCTTGATATATTTCTTTCAGATCCTGAGTGTCTAGTCTATGCAGTATTCTGTTCAAAGTAAGAGGCTTTCAAAACCCAGCACTATCTTTCTGACAAGAAAGATAACCTTTCTCTTCTCTTAAACAGTTATTCACAATTATTTGATATCATTTATCTGCTTTCCACAGTGTTCCGACAGCTCTGGCATTTTGCCATGTTCACTGCACTTTTCTCTAAGATGAGAAAAGCTTAGAGTTGGCTTCCCATAACCCTGATTCTTAAAAGGAAACTGAAAACTACCATATCTAGTATATATGTCAGAAGAAATTTTAGATTATTTTTCATTAAAAGCATATCTTGAAAGGATGAAGGATTCCTCAAGGATCAATGATATAATAATATTTAATAATAATTTAAATTAATATATTATTTTTAAATGCCATTAATAATTTAACAATATCATAAATAAGTTTATAAATAGAGTTCCTGTTTTTTATAAAAATAAAACGTAAAGAACTACTTAAAAATGAGATTAACTTAGTTGTTTCTTTTACAGTATGTTATAGCTTATATAAACTTTGACTTGTTATATATCTATATACATATGCATATAATATTGTGACACAATCAATTTCAAATGAGAAAATGCATTAAAACATTTCATTTGACTTTTAAGTATTTTATCTTTAGAAAATTTGTCTATAATTTCTTTTAACTAACTTAGCAATTTGTCTGAGTAACATTTTCGTAGAATATTATAATATTGCTAGTTTTTAAAATTAATTTCATAAAATCTTAAGAATCTTATTTGTTAATAGAAGTAATTCCTTTTCTAAACGCTGAATTCTAGTTCTCTCAAATGCAAGACACCCACAAGCATGGATCTTGCCTTTAATTTTATTAATGATCTGTGACTTTTGGAAAGTTACCAAAGATTGCAATTCAATATCTAGTTTCTATTATTAAAATGAGATAAGCAAACATATTACACCTCCACCAAACTTCACACCTCATCACAAAAGAAGGCCCTAATTCCAACAGTATATGATCACCAATATTTGGACTCCATGTATTATTGTAAAGAAAGACATGAACTTGGGATGGGTTGTGGATGTAAAGAAGCATCTGGTAACAGCTGGTGGAAGAGTAGACTATGAGTATAATCAAAATATATTTTATGAAATTTTCAAAGATTGCTAAATATGCTATATTAAAAAGATGGTAATAGGAAACTCTATAATGTAGTCATAAATAATTCATCGATAGATTAAACGAGAAACCATAGTCTGTTTGAGGAGCAAGTGAAACACTTGGAAAAACATGACTTTGGTGGCTTCATCTTTTGCAGTGAGGTATTTAGATGTAGATCAGTGGTTCATAAAATCCTGAATTATCTGCATTTAATTTTATTGATAGCAGTTTGTAAATCTTCCCAGGCATTTGGCTTTTTTTCATTTAACCATTGAATCATGTTAAAAAAATATTCCTATTCTTCTTTTACTATATGGCTCACTTTGACTGTATATTAGCCAAGGTTCCCAGGATAAAACCTAGATATCCTACTACATAGTAGTGTATGCATTTGGAACACCATTATACTCATGGATCTTGAAATACATAAGCACAGAATTAATAAAAAATGAATAACTATGGAAATGAAAAGTTTTAAGTCTGTTGTGATTTTATGGGACAATCTCTAATAAGTGACCTACTGTTGCCTGAAACTATCATATTGTCACTACACACACACACACACACACACACACACACAACACGTATGCGTGTGTGTGTGTGTATATGTATATATCTTAAATCAAGGTGAGTCTGAAAGGAAGACCTAAATTGACACGCTTTCCCCATGAATATGGCTGAATCTTGAATAAGTGTAGGGTGTATGAATAATTTCTTGCATTTCCTGGTGTAATTAGCTTTGTTTTAAGATCTTGTAAAAAACTGATATTTTAAAGCCAATTGATTACCTTTGCAGCTTCTAACAATTACTAAATACATATAAAGCAGTATATCATATATATTGTATAGTTTTCAAACATAAATATTAATGACATCTAATTTGTATTCTTATAAGGGCAAAAAAACCCTAAAAATATAATGAATGATTATATGATATCTGTATAATTTCTATTAAATTTAGAAAGTAAGAAATAATCATATGATATTCATAGTATTTCTATGAAGTACATGAGGTGATTATATGATTAAGCTATTACGAAAGCCATACAAATCTCATTTTAAAAATTAATATTCATATGTAATTTCGATATACTCTCAGAATGCTAATGAAAATATTTTAATTCACAAATATTTACCATCTAAGTTAGGCTATATTCAAAATAAAAGGCCAAATGTTTTTACATTAATACAAGTACATATACATATATTAAATGACAATAAACTTATTGGTTTAACTAACTTGATTACCTTTTCTGTCTAAAATTTCTCATTGAGAATTTATGTTTAGTTCCCTCACTAAATACTGCTGGTCTGACAGCGGCCGGTGCTTCTGTCTCATGGCTGTTGTGATATACAGCACCCTTCAGTACCTCTTCCTAGCAAGATTGATGAGATTGCAGTCCAAGATTTGTTGGAAGTTTTTAGGATGTAAGATAGATGGGATAGACAAATCTACCCATCCTATTACCTTAGTACATTATTTTATGTAGGTCGAAGTCATCACTTTTTCCAAGAGGTTAGCTTCTTTTATGGATGCTAACCTGACAAGGCACAGAGTCTTCAGGCATGGTATACTTTCTCCATCATAAAGACAGGTAGATTTTAATGGATTTTTTTCTCTTGTTATAAATAATATCAATCTAGCTTTAACAGGCTTTTATTTTAATATCTGGAGGCTTACTTTCAGAGACAATAGATAACATTTTATATATTTGTAGGTAAATGTGTGTGTGCGTGTGTGTGTGTATGTGTGTGTGTGTGTGTATGTGTGTGTGTATGTGTGTGTGCACGTGCCCACAAAAATTTATAGCAACTGCAACAGCTATATTGTTTCTCCTTCATCAAGCTTGCCTCAGTAATAGTGTTGATAATTCTGGATATGGGATATCTGAGGTTTCTAAGTTTTTCTTCTATAGTCCTACCTTCAAAACTCATTTAATATTAGTGTAAAATATTGGATTATAACATATAATGGTAGAAAACCTTGTTTTGCACATTTGCTGAATAAAATTTGCATTTGTAAAAAAAAATACATTGTATTTTTACTTCTATATTTCTTTCAGAACAACATTTCCTTTCTTGAATTCCAAATTTATTTGCTATAAACCTTGATATTCCTATTTCCCGTTTCTTTTGGCATGCCTGTTTTCTTTCCTACGGTGTCACTTTCTTGAATTATGTTTCATGTGTACGCCTTCATGAAGCCTACCTCAATAATATGGACTTGCTAATGATACTCACATTTCACAAATTTTCATATGTCTATTCTATATAGAAAATATTCTTTTAGATGCTGGAGAAATGGGTAATGTGTAATTATGTTTGTTCTGAAAGCATGAGGATGTGAGTTAGAATGGGCAGAACAGATGTAAAAAGATAGTTATGGCAGAACATACCTATAACAAACACAAGCATTGGGAGATAAAAACAAGCAGATCTCAGTAGATCACAGGACAGCTTGTTTATCAAAAAGACAAACTTCACACTCAATGCGAGACTTCGTCTCAGGGCAACATGGCAGAAAGCTTTGGAGGACACTCTGTTCTGTGCCTGCACAAGCAACGGAGCACCCTCACACGTGAACCAGACAACACACACAAACAATCCCCCATACACACTACTGTGTTAGGAAATTTTGATTGAGCTAGCATAAACCCAAATTAAAAGCTATCTTTATTATCATATGTATTTTATCACCATAGTTCTATTGCTAACAATTTACTCTCCCTGATCTTAGAAAAATCAACTAATTTTTAAATAATTGACCAGGAAAATTTCTTTCTTTTTATGTGTCCCAAGACAACATATCTGTGTCTTAGCATAGATCCTCTCAAGTCATTGTCATTATTTTTCATCCAGGCTCTCCTGTATGTTCTGCACATCCAGCAAACAGTATACCAAAGGAACATCATTGATGGTACTTTTCAATTTTAGGATATGTTAATTAAATTGGACTGTGAAGATGCAGCACGTTTACCTAAAACGTGGAATTTTTCCATGAATGTGTAAACATAGAATTTCTAACAGTATGGGTGCCTCATCAATTGTAGTTATTGAGATTCATTTATTATGTATAAATTAACATTTATAAGCATATGAATCTTCAATACAATACATAATTATTGATCGTTTTAAGTTTTATCCTTTTCCCTCAATCCTCCTAAAAATCTAAGATAATGAATATTATTGCCACTGTTTCTTGCATAGTATGTGTGTGTGTGTGTGTGTGTGTGTGTGTGTATTTCTGTGGTATATGTATGTGTATATATTCAAAAGATAGGCATAAACAAAGTAGCATGTTCCTTCTTTATAAAATATTTAAACTGTTTTCATCTAAATGAAGGGTGAATTTGTTCATGATACACCCTGCTGTTTTTCTACTTTTGAAATTGAAATCTCTGCCAATTTTACCTTGAAATTTATGCAAATATCTTGTAATGTGTCAGAAGCCTTTCCTTCATAGTGGGAGAAGCTTTCTAAGATAGATGTCATCAAGAAATTTATTTTAAAAACTTATTTCCAGGCTGAGGATAGAGCTTCAGGATAAACAACTGGTCTAGTATGTACCAGTATGAGCTTAAGCCTTAGAATTGCAAAAGAGTTTCCAAAAAGTACTTACAATTGTTTGTTAATGTTTTATAAAATTTAAATGGCTATTTTTGAAGTCTGAAGGAACATGGGTTTTGAAAAAAAATTCTGCATATTGCAAAGCAGCTTTTCATGTTAGTAAATATTTGGAAGCAACATATTTTATTTTGCTATATTTTATATTGATTAATTAATTTATTTATTTACTTTCCAAACAAGTTTTCTCTGTTGTAACTCCAGCTGTCCTGGAACTCACTCTGTAGACCAAATTGGCCTTGTACTCACAGAGATCTGCTTGCCTCTGCTTCCCAAGTATTGGGTTTAAAGGCATGCCCACCACTGCCCAGACGGAAACAACATATTTTAAATTGCATATTTGTTTATCTACATTTGAAATTATGTAGACCACATACTCCAGTGGAATTGTAAAAATTATAAATAATAATGATAATAATCACCTACATTCAGATATGATATGATAGTTAAAACCTACTGTTGTCTCATTTATAAAATTGAATGAAGGTAATTCTAAATATATTTTTTCCTGTTTCAAATTCTAAGACATAATCTTGAAAACTAAGGATGCCAAATAGGACTAATATACTCTGAAGGTTAACATCTACTTTGTGCCTAATTTGAGGTCATACTACACACACATACACACAAGCACAAACACACACGCACACACACTAGCTCAAAGCAATGAAACAATTACTACAAATTCACCTATGACAAACATTTTACACACCTTCCTTTTTTCTATAGCTAAAGGCATAAAGGTTTTTGAAACAAAATACTATTCTTTACTTTGTGAATCGAATTAAATGTTTTCTCTTGGATATTAAGCACCCTTGGTAGGCAAATGAATCATTTGAGATAGTCTCATAAATAATAAAGAGTGCTAAATATTGATGAAAAAATACTTGTGTTTCCAAGTTAAAATGTCGTAAACCAATTTGTTGATATGAAGTTCATTTGTGGTTTACAAAAGAAAAAAATCATTTTAATTGAGAAAGTAAAAAACATTAAATACAGGAGTAACTAAATTGGTCATGGGAATGTTTCATCTTAGAGAAGCTGTGCTGTCTGTCCCTCTGACTTCAGAATATTAAATGCTCATAAATGTTCATGGATGTATGTGTCACATTAATGGCTGGTTTAAATAGGCACCAGTTGCTGATTATTCAACTGCCAGTAATTACACTGCAGGCTTTTCCTTCTGTACTTCTGCATATTATGTAAACTAGCCAATTTGGTGTCTTATCATTGATTTAGAATTCAGCTTTGAATATAAGAATAGTTGCTCTTATAATTATAATTCAGCATTAACTTATTTTTCAAAACAAGAAGTGTGAGAAATACATTGCAATATTTAAATGCAGCCAGTGATAACCATGAATATTTATTGGTTTTCCCTGTTTGTATAAAATTGTCCAGAGTTTCTACTGTTATTCATCAAATAGGTTTTGTGTAATTGTTGTGAGTGTTTAAAGGGTAGATTCAAATATCCTTTTGTTTCACATTCACATGAAAACAGAAAATTGAACTTTTAATTAGGATATTTGTCAGAGCATATTTTTGTCTTATATAAAAAAATATTATTCTCATTTTAAAAATATGTATTACTTAATGTTTAGCTAAATATAGCTTTGAAATGGATAAAATGAGTACATTAACATTATCTCTTTCATTCCTATGTAATATTTAATATGAATTGAAGCAATGAGTGGCCAGGTCCACCTGTGGTATTATAATTCATTTACCAGTAATACTGCATAAATTACCTGCATTTTTCTCATCTGTTTAGTGTTTTAATGGAGGAATATGATTTTTAATTTTAGTTATATAATTTTTGTTTCACAGTTTCATCCATTTACAATTTGATTTTTTTTTCATTTCACCCACATTTCCTCTCTCATCCCTTTTCTATTGAACCTTTTCATCCCAATTTCTCTACATTTTTCCTATCTTAAAAGCATGTGGTCCATTGTGGTTGATTCAAGTTTCTTGGTAAAGAGTAAGTAGAAGTTTGTATATTAGAGCAAGGACAACTTAACTTATGTATTTTACAGGAGAGTACTCAATTTAAAAAATATTTGAAAATGTCATGCACGTGTACAATGTCCTTGGTCAAGTATACCCTTCACTGTGTCCTTCCAAATCCCTGCCCTGGATAGCTAACTGGGAAGCTGTGGGTCCTTGATGGCTTCCTGGACATAGAATCACTTTTCTTTGGGAGTCTTTTCACTTGTATGTTCATTATTCAGCGAATGACCCCAGATTCTGGGTGCATTCATTGGGTTCAGAGGGCTAGACAGTTTCTAATTGATTAGCTAATTAATTATCATTGATTTTTAAGTCATGATTTAGAAAACTGAATTTGAAAGACACATAACCATAGTATCAAGGTAGAAAATAACATGTGATGATTTCTATTTAGAAAAACATGTCTAAGTAATCTTACTGTCCTGAGTCATTGTATTATAATCTCATGATTGTGAAGATTCCCTTTGTATGCATCAGAATAGTGGGAGCTACTAGTATATTGTTCAGACAAACATTTGGTGTTCCTTTTCTTTTATCTCTCTCTCTTGCTTTGTGTACTTTTCTGTACCTATTGGCACAAGCCTGGGAATCCTGATTCCTTGATTTCATGTAGCATCCATTTATAAGTAAAGGCATATCAGCAAGAGACTAATCTAATTTAATTTCCTACAATTTTTCTTTTAAGAAATAAGATCTATCTTAATTAATTAAATTTAAAAATCAGTTCTGGCAGGGCTGTAGTGATACATTCCTTTAATCCCAGCACTCAGGAGGCATAAGCAGGTGAATCTCTGAGAGTTTGAGGCCAGTCTGGTTTCCAGAGTGAGTTACAGGACAGCCAGAGGTACAATAGAGAAACACTGTCTTGAAAAACGAAAAAGGGTCAATTAATCCATCAATCAATAAACAAAAAAAAATCAGTTCTGAGATTCATGTAACAGTTTGATCTAGATTATGTAAGCTCATCCTTTCTTAACAAATACTTTTTAAGGACGATTGTGTCTTTTTCAATATCGAGTATTTACTTCAATATTTATTAACTATTTAGCAATAAATCACAATTGAATATTGTTTAACATAAATCACAATTTGATTTAGCTATAAATCACAATTGAATACTATCTGAAGTGACTGCAATTGGAAATGACTTGTATTTGGATCAGTCAAGCTTTGGGAATGTTTATGCACTTATGATGAAATATGAATATAATAATATTTGACAGAAGAGTGTGATAGATCCTGTTTTCTTACACATAGGAGGACACAGCAAGAGATGCCGTTGTAGAAAGTCTGTTCTGAAATACTCATCATACTATCTTTGTTGAAAGCCTGAATGAGGACTTCTCATCTTTCAGAATTATGAAAGGAATAAATTTCTTCTTTACAGTTTGCATGCTTGTTGTATTTCCTATAGTATTAACAAAATCCCAATTTAATCTCTAAAACCACACATATATTATTTTGCCATAGAACTTGGGCACCATAATTTGTGAGGTCAAGTAATGTGTAGAGGTTCACGTGGACAGAGATGCAGCTCACAAGCACCTGGGCCATATCAGTCCCTGGATGACAGTTTATATCTTATTGAAAACCGCTGGTTGACTCAATTTAGCTGATCTAGCTCTTGTTGAGTTTACTAACTGCTACAGCTAATTTGAAAATTGACAAAATGTTCAGTTCATTGTTGGCCAAATTGAAGATTCAATTAAAAATGCAACTAAATGATTATTATTGATTTTTGCAATCATATTTAGGAGTTAGAGGACAACAGATTTCCATCATACATGAATAATTTCATAATCTGCTATGATCGTCCTACTGAGGAAATGTTGATTACTAGAAACTAGTAGTAGAAACATATATTCAATATTTAGTGGTTTCAACAGAGGATAAGACTCTATTGTGTTCAGTATTATTATCTAATTAATGATTACAAGTGCTTTATCAGATGACTTGAGAAAATAATCTGAATGTGAGTGCCTGCATTCTGAATAGATTCGAATTTCTCTTTTATCGAGTTGCAGTTTTGTATTGGAATATATTAATAAGGTATAACTCTTTTTATACTAATTCTCATTGAACAATCTGCCATTTTATTTAGATTTTACATCCTAATATATGTCAGGAGATTTTTCAATTAAACAAAATAGTATCAAAGTCTTTAACATTTCACCATTGATTATTATAGGAATGAATCACTGTGTTCTATGAGTGTTCACAACAACCAACAATTCTACTGTATTTGAATACTGTTACTCTGAATACTCAACAACTCCCTTCCACATTGACATAGCTGACCACAATTTATTCATTGAAAAAGGCATGTAGTATGAACCTTCTTTCTACAGTCTATTACATATCTATTAGAGCCCTATTGAATGAGTTCAAAGTGAGATGTTTCCCCACCAGCTCACATGTTGGAACATTTAGTCCCTTGTAGCATGCAAAACTAATTTGTTGCTCAAGACTTGCACAGGTCAAGAGTTTCAGAGTGGTTTTAACCAAGTCCTCTGCTCTCCAGGATCTTGTGGACTTGTTCTCAGATTCAGGTGTTACCCATGTCCTCTGAATAATGAATGAACTTAGCAAAATTATACTGCCTTACATATTTTTTACACATATACATAAAATTCTTATGAATTTTAATCCATTCGGGAAACAAAATGTATAATTACAACAACATATATTTTTAATCTGTGTTTATTATCATAGCCTAATAGTCTTGTAAAATTACATTTTTGTCTTTCTTTCTCACATTTATCTACAGTATATATAATATAAAAACAAACCAACAGTTACTGGCTTCTGTGATATCTTTCTCATTATGCACTCCACATTGCACTCTTTCCCAGGCTCTGACATATACTTTATTTCAATCCTGAAGTGTGACACATTCCAGCACAGCTTAAGATAGTCATCTTCCAGTTGGAATGCAGGCAGTGATGGATGCAAGTTGTTTCCCTGGGGACCTTGTTAGAGAATATCACTCATATGTTCAGGGAACACTTGAACAAATGGACCTGCTGTTCTACCGAATGCTTTTATAATTCTTTGATACATGGTCACTGTATGTGACACTTGAGACTGTCACTTAGAACATAAGCCATTTCTAAATTCATGTTATAAATGCTGCTCGATAATTCTCAGAGGGTTTATCAGAAATGGTAAATAATACCAGTCTTGATAATTACTAAATTTAAAAAAAGAAACCATAGAATGCAGTTGCAGAAATTGATATAATATCTTGTGTATAAACACATGCTCATTTATTTGATCAGGACATTGCAGGAGAACTCTACTTGAGAAAAATATACAATTTTTTGCATTCATTAGTGTACTACTGTATAAACATAAGAAAATATCTAATTTTAACTTGTTATCAAGTTGTTTAATTTTAATTTGTTTTTTATGTCCTAAACATAAACAATTTGGAGGATTTCTATAAAGAAAGGGATAAAGTTTTTGAAAACTATCTCCATGAGGAAAGTAATTCTTCATGAGTTTAATACAAATATGTAAAAAAGTAAATTCTCAATTTGTTTATGACAATAGACAGTTCATGTAAATGAACCACACAACAAACAGAATTTAAAAAAAAATAGTTCCCTCTAGGTAAAAATACATATCTGAGAAAATTGCTAGCTATATAAAAACTTATTTAACATTCAAGAAAGAGAGACTCAGCAGTGAACAGCACTTGCTGCTCTTACAGATGACCTGGGTATAACAAATCCATCCTGTGGTGCACATCCACCTGTAATGCCACTTCCAGGGTTTACAATATCCTCTTCTAGCCCTGTAGATGCTACATATCTGTGGTGTACATACATGCTGGCAGAAATCACATACTGTTTGTTTATTTATATTATGAATAAAATTAATATTACAATGGGTATATAATGTTTTGATATACATTGATGTATGGGGATATCAATTATATAAATTTAAATTTAGTCCAAATTGTGGTTGACATTAAAACTTGGTTTGTTCAAATTTGAGCAAGGATTTCTTGGCTTACAGATATCAAATAGATTACCATGAATTGGAGTCAGAGTCTAAAGTAAAACATGCCTGTGTCATATCTAGTCACTAGTCCTTTTTTTCCATTCATGATATATATATATATATATATATATATATATATATATATATATATATATATATATATATCCTATATATGCATATATACATGTGTAGACATATGCATGCATATGCATAGGGTCTTTAGTAAGTTCAATTTTGTTTTTAAAATCTTCCAAACTAAATATTGGTGAATTAAATAGATTTATCCAATAGACATTGTTAACTTGATCTGTTGAAATACATGCAATGAATAAATGCAAAAATGTAAAATAATAATGAGGTTAAGCTCATTTTTTGAATATTCAATACATTTTAACCTGACTTTACCAGAGGCTCAATTCTATAAAATAAATAATGTTTCAATTATTTGCAATAATAAAACTAAATAACTAATATTAATATATTTTAGATAAATATATGTTTGTGAGATGTATATATCTCAATTCTGTTTATGAATATACAGCATATATTTAAAATTAGATAATTGAATATAAAGTATATAAAACAATATAAGTAATGTTTTATTATGTACATTTGGAATATGCTTGTGTTCTCTATTCTACTATGGTCTGGCTAATATTGACATATATTATAGTGTTTATACAGAGATCAATGAAGTCTCATACATTATTTTAATGATCATTTTATTCTTCCAGTTTTTCTGCACATTTCTATATATATTGTCTCTGTGTGATTATGTACATTCAGAATATTTTATGACACTTTTATATACATATTAAAATATTCCAGACAGAGTAGTCTAAAGTGCATACTCACTTTCCACATAAAACACATGGGACTTCATTGTTAATATATATGACTTAAGTTAAGAAAAATAAATCATTTTTACATAGCTAATTAGGAAGGACATAGAAATAGTGTCCTGACAGCTCTGGAAGATGAGATCATATGAAAGATTCTGGTAGACAGCAGATCCATCAATAAATGAACATCTATCAAAATGGTAAATGGCTATAGAAAGGAGGCAAAAGAGCCAGGGAAAGTCACTAAAGGAAGAAGGGCTGGATGTTCTCAGGAAAGTTGCAGTTAAAGCTTAAGATTTAGAAACATTTATTAATCATGTCAATCATGGACAAATAAGATATTTCGACTCAGGTCAAATGAACTCGTAAACTGTCAAACATCCTGTTCTTGAACAGTAAATCTCAAAAATGGCTATATAAGAGTCTCCCTCCTCTTTTATAAAAATCTTCTATGCCCCAAATTTTAGTAGAGCAAAACTGAGTTTGAGAAGAGTATATAGTATGTGTCCGTTTTAAATATAACTATCCTCTGATATTTCCATTAGAGTACAAACAAGAGGAAATCCTGCAGATGAACATATGTAGTTATTTGAATTTTCCCTTTTACTAAACATAAATGCTTTTCTTATATAATATACTCTGAGTACAGTTCCCCCTCCTTCTACTCCTCTTAGTTCCTCCCCAACCTCCTTTTCCATTTGGATACATTACCTTTCTGTCTCTCATTAGAAAATAACAGGCTTCTAAGAGATAACAACAAAGCATAACAACATATAAGATACAACAGAAAACAGCATATCAAAGTTGAGCAGGACAAGACAAGATAAAAATAAAAGAGCCTCAAGAGAAGGCACAAGAATCAGAGACACCTGTTCACACATTCAGGATTCCCATAACAGTATTAACCTGAAAGCTACAGCATATATGTAAAGGACCTGGTACAGACCCTTGTTGGCCCTGCTATGGCTGCATCAGTCTCTGTGAGTTTATATGAGTTATTTGCTCACTTGTTTCAGAGGAGCTTGTTCACCTGGTGTCCTCTATTCCTACTGTCTCCCCTACTTCTTTTAGTCCTTGTCTGCAGGATTCTCTGAACTCTGAGAGGAAGGATTTGATAAGGACATCCTATTTAGAGCTGTGCATTCCAAGGTCTGTCTGTCTGTCTGTCTCTGTCTCTCTGTCTCTGTCTCTCTTTCTCTCTTTCTTTGTGTGTGTGTGTGTGTGTGTGTGTGTGTGTGTGTGTGTGGTGTGTGCAATGTCCAGCTTTGGGTCTCTATATAAACAAGCTACAATCCATAGACCCAATAGTTTAGGCATAGATTAAAAGATTAGGCGGACATATGTATCTCTCTGGGAGGGATAAACAGAATACATTTTATGGATGTAATGGAGCCTGTGATTGGAAGCACAAGAGCAGGAGGATCAGGTAGGAAGGGGGAAAAGAGAAGGGATTGAGGAAGGTTATGTGGGGAGTGGCAGCTAGAATTGAAGGGCATTTGAGAGGCAACATGGAAGCCTGTTGTATTGGAATCTTCTTATAATATATGTAGGTGATCCTATGGAAGTCTCAAAATAATGAGCGAGACAGAAGATCAACTGATCATCTCTAGTCACCAAAGGATACTTCCAGTACCAGCACTGGATTTCATCCCAAAACAACCCAGGCTATTGTCAGGACATTAAGTTGCTCTCAACAAACTGATATCAGGGCCTCATTGCTAATGACATCACCCACACAATTAATTTTACATGGGGAGAGTGAGCTGATGCCTATATAGAACCTTTACCTTCATGTTCTATTGTCTTTGACATGAAAATGTACTCTACACTCATGCAAAATAGAAACATAAACACCATCCTAACCACAGAACCTTTAATCTACAATGGCGTCCTACCTGCAAAATATGCTAGGGCAATGATGGAACAAATTTTGTGGGAGTAGCTAACCAATGTCTGATTTGACTTAACTCCAACTCCATGAGATGGAACCCATACCTAATACTACTAGGCTGAACAAGAACCAGAGATTAGATAGTCCAGTGACATAAGATAAAGTGAAATACTACCATTCTAATTTTTTCTTTACAAAGTAACAAATGACTTCTAATGATGTTTGCTATACTCATAAATCAGTGCCTTAAACTGCCATTATAAGAGAGGCTTCCTCCTGTAGCAGATGGGAACAAATACGGTTATTTGAATTTTGGTGGTAACATTTTAAATTTACATAATATTGAAATAGTGCCTTACACAACATCATTCTGTGACTCATGATGTGGTACATTGAGGTTTCAGAAAATATATATGAAAACAAATAATGTTCTTAAGTACATTAGCCTTATTAGTAAAGGTAAGGGTGCAATTTAAATGGCAACGTTTTGGGAAACAGGAAAACTGTTTTATTCTAAGAATTCCCAAAAATATTAACAATGACTATGCAACAAATATATTTCACAAATGCTTATAATATACCCCCAAATTATTAGAGCTCTCCCTATCATTCATGCATACAAACTAACAATCTTTGGCTCTGAAGTGTTATATATATGGACATTCTATAAATAACCATACTGTGAATATAAACAATGACTGCACATATTTGTAAACTTAGAAGACATGTTTACAATGTAGTATGTAAGTTTCAGTGATGTCTCTTATCTCAGAGCATCGTGCAAACAGGTTGGATGATAACTGTTGTTTACTTTTATTATGCAAACATCCTTAGAAGATATAAAGAATATCTGGATGCAACACAAAAGTTGATATTTTTTCTAGATAGGGTTCCTCTGTTGTAACTCTGGATGTCTGGCTATCTTGGAACTCACTCTGGAGACCAGTCTGTCCTTGAACTCAGAGTTCTTTCTACCTCTGCCTCCTGAGTGCTGGGATTAAAGGTGTGTGCCACCACCACCTGACTAAAAGTAAATAGTCTTATGCATTAAATAATAAATATACAAAGTCTTTGTATGCAAAAATTGGGAAGTTATGTCTGATTGAGTATAAAATCTAAAACATATATTATCAAGACTGGTTAACATCATAATAGTAACAATATAATAATGATAATAATAATAATAATAATAATAATAATAATAATAATAATAAAAACAACAACAATAACAACACATTTGAAGGGAGATAGGCAAAATAATCTTTTAGTTCCAGAGTTTAATATTTACTTACACTTACACTTAAACCTGTTTGTCTGGTATCTGACTTATGCCCTAAATTCAACATTGCTTCAGTATCAGTAACAATAGAAATTTTAGGAAAATTTTAAGATATATTGTTCAATTAAGCCAGTCAAACTTTCAATTGGAATTGTCTATTAAGACTCAGGTGGTAGATGTGGTAGGACACATACAGACTCACAGGCCTTTCTTGTCTGAGACAGGATGATTTTGAGTTCTAAGAGAGCGTGGGAAAAATAGCAAGATTCTGTTTAACAATAAAAATAAATTAAGTTTAAAAATTAAAGAATGAGAATATAAATAAAATTAGATAAAACAATATTTTTCCCAGGCTTCTACTAGAGATCAAAGGATGATTCCAATTTGTAGAACTTCTGTGTTCTGGTGATCTGCTCTGACAGTTGACCTGTGTCATATGACACACACCACCCTTTTCCAATTTGTGTCTTTTCCTACATTTTCTTCACTTTTGAAAAGATAAGTAATATATTTGATTTTAAACATGGTCTTTAATTTATGAAATTATGTTAAAATATCCCATTCTAAAAACATAAGTGCAACGGATTAAAATCTTAGATGTATGCATAGTCTATTTGGTAAAATAAAAAATAAGGGTCAATGTGAGCATTCTATTTACAGTTTAGAGAGTAAATGTAATTTTTGTTGTAAGCTTTAAACAAATTTGAATGAGGAATTCTAGAATTTGAGGATTATTATGTCTTTGAGGTCAAGTTTCCATTATTACACATGTTAAAATTAATGGCAGTTGATGCCTTGTCTCTGTGTTGGTAAAAGTTTACAAGTGAGACAATTGCTGGATTAAAAGATGAGTCTATGACAGATTTCTGATTGGTATTGGTGAATTGTTTCCAAAGAAACTTTATCAATTTATAATGCTTCAAATATTTTAGAGCCATGCTTGTTTCGGTGCAGATTTTTGTTATAAAAATCATTCAAGTACATACAAATAAAAATGCATCTCTTTATTTTAAATTGCATTCCTTTGATTATCAGGGAGCTTTCTGTATTACAAATATGTATTAGGAATATACATATTCTCCTTTAAATTGTTCAGTTCACTGTAGTGATTTGCAGTTTAATTGTGTAGTCGTATACTACAGGTGCTACACAGGTATTTGTTAATGACATCTCCTTAGAAGCTTTCCTTAGTTATCATTAACTCCATCTCTGTAATAAGAAGCAAAAAAGAATGAAGCTGCAGTTTGTTATACTAGTTATTTCACTTAATGACTATGTATCAGATTCTAGAAGGGAGCTGCTGCTGTTACAATCAACCATTTCTTAACAAACTTTTAGAACTTGTACCAATACTCTTGTCTACTAGAAAGCTGTGGGGAAGAAAGAAAATGGCTTGCCAAACCTACAGTCAAAAAGTGAAAGAATCAAATGTAAAAAAGAGATGTGAGATATCAACATAATTTTTTTCTGTGCTACTGGTGGATATTTCCTTCTTATTATACCTTCCTCTAGAACCCAGATGCAGTTTCTGTAGAGATGGGCAAGAGTTGGTTTTTCCCTCCCAACTGCACTGTTTGATGTTTAAGATTAATATGTCAATGCCTTAGAGCATTGAAGGATATAGCATGTGTAGTATAGCATTGACCCATGATGGTAATGATGACAATACTCTTTACTGAGGATTAGTATCTGAAGCAGTCTCTGCCATCAGATCCTACTTCAACTTATGGTCTATGTACACATTTAGGAGTCTCTGTGAGTTGTAAGTTTTATAGATAGGCGATGAAGAGTCAGATAGCCTAGACTGGCCCAAAAAATGCTGTATAATTGAGGAAGTCCTTCAAACATTGTTTCTTCTGTTTAATCTCCCAAGAAATGGAATTGCAGATAGCTGCTACCATTTCTCTTTGTGTGTGGTGATGGTGATAAAACTCGGGGACTGATATAAGAAAGCATTCTACCAAATTAACTATACCACTGGTCCAACATTCAATTTTTATCAGTTTTTTTGTTGTTGTTGTAGTTGTTGATGTTGTTGCTGTTATTGTTGTTTTGGTTTGGTTTTCAGTTTTTGGTTTGGGTTTTTTGTTTGCTTTGTTTTGAGTCGTGGTTTCTCTATTTTAACTCTTGTTGTCCTGGAACTCACTCTGTAGACCAGGATGGCCTCAAACTCACAGAAATTCTTCTGCCTCTGCCTCCCAAGTGTTGAAGTTAAAGGTGTGTACTACCACCTCCCAGCTCCATACTCAATTTTTTAAGTAATGATTTTACCCTTTAAAGGTTTGTCCACTTCAGGTTCAGATGTTAAAGGATAAATACCCATAGTATTACTGTTGCAGGTTGTATGACCTTTCTGAACTTCTGTCTTTGGAACCTGTATTTTAATTGTAATTGTGAGACCATGACATAGATCTTTCTTTTCTGTTGTCTGTACAGTAGGCCAGTGATTTACCCAGTAATTGACATCTTCATTTACCACTAAACATTTTAATACAACTGATTTTGTATTGGAACCTGCAAAAATTGGACACGATAAAAAAACCTTTGCTTCATACAAATCAATTATTTCCAGTATTCTTTATATCAACAGAAATAAAACCAATTGATATGTATGTATGGTTTAAAATATTACACTTTTTAAAATGAGTTCTCAAATAATTTAGTTGTAAGTTTCTAATGATATTTTAGTGTATTCAAAGAATATATTCTTGTATGACTTCAACATGAAGTTTAGGTGTTCAATGTAATATAATGGAGTTGGTTATAAAAATACTTGTAATAAATGTTTAATCTTTATACACAGGTAGAATGTTCTACAAATTTGAGACAAGCTGATGAAAATGTCTCTTCAAATCTTTTATATTATTGCTGATTTTTATCCTTGTATTAGCCACTGGTATGCTGCTGAATCTTTTTTCTCCTCAATTTAGCCAGTTTCTTCTCAGTAGATTTTGTGGAATAAGGATGTGAAAATTTTGTGTGACATATCAATGAATAATCCATATTTTAGAATTTTATACATCATGTTGTCAGAAATTATTTTGGCTTATGCTCATTGCCAGTTCTACATTATTTCTACATAAGTAGATGTTGCTTTCATTGACAACCTATTTAAAGATTCAAAATTTTTATTAGGTTTTGATTCCTGCTATAACAAAATGTCATATATTTATGTATCAAAATAATATAAACTTATTATGTTCTTTCCTCTAAAAAGTGGCAGATTACTCTTTTGATTACTTTGATGTTGCTCAGAAAAATCTCAAAATCTTTTTTAAAACATCCATTTTAAAAAAAAAACATAGATTAAGGGGACAATTTAGCAGAGCCATCATTTTGTTAACCAAGATAAAAACAAAACTAAACAAACGAACAACAAACATCACAGAAAGATTTGTCAGTCTCCCACTACTTTGGAAAATGTACTCAAAGTTGATCCCTGCATTTCTAAATTTCTGAGTTCAGAACTTGGTGGGTGAACTGCTCTTAATTAGATATAGGAACTGGGAATTATTCACAGATCAGATTAAAGAAAAAGTCATGGTTTTGATTTGTTTGTATTTGATGTCTTGTTTTTAAATTTCTGGGTGATTCTGGATCAGAAGAGATGTTACTTTATGAATATAAACTTTAAGAATTTTATGTATAAGTGATAGTCAATTTCAGAGGCATGCAAAAAAAATGGTAAGTCATTGAATACTAAGTTATAATAGAATAGAATTAAGATTTTACAACCACAAACATCTATTTAATCAGTAGAGGATAACATTTTAAAACAAATTAGAAAAGAATACCAGAGAGGTGAACAAAAAATAAGAAGTTAAGGCTGAAGAAATGGCCCTGAGTTTTGGAGTACAGACTGTCTGTGGATTGGACATGAATTCTATTTCCGGCATCCAAGCTGGGAAGCTCACAACCCAAAGTAACTCCAAAGCTGAGAGATCATTTGTCTTCACAGTATTCTGTAGACTCAGGCACTCATGCTTACAAATCCACATTTACACACACAGACACACACAGACACACACACATACACTTAAATATAAAAATCTAAATAGAGCTAGCCTGGTAAAGTATAGGAGTACAGTGTAGATGATAGCAGATTATGAGAGAGGGGGATATATATGATTGTAAAGGAAACTAGAAAGAGAAATTCACTTTGAAGGAAAGTTGAGATCTAACACACTTCCAGAGGAAGACTATATACTAGAGAGGAATGTTTTGTTTTCTAGTTGTAAATACATTTTTTTAATAAAAGATGAGTTAGAAATTGTTAGGGCTCCTTGAAGATTTAATGTAGGCATGACTGAAGGAAATACAATCCTTCTTTACTTTTGATAAATCATATCTTTTTGGATTTAGTATTTTCAGTAATTATTCTGACATATAGGCCTCTGAAAATGGAATTTAAAATTATGTAATGATCTATATTCTTATGAAAAAAATATATAATGTACTTCAGTTTTTTGAATTAGAGTAGCTGAAATTTATTCAGAAATCATGCAAGATAAATTAATTTTTTAGCATCTAAATGTAGCTCTTTTTATTCTTTTATTGAAAATAGATTTTTTTCTCATATAACCCAATTAGGGTTTCCCCTCCTTCCAATAAAGTTCCTCCCCACTTCTTCTCCCATCCAGATCCACCCCCTATCTGTCTCATTAGAAAATAAACAGGCTTTTAAGGAATAATAATAAAATAGCAA
Source organism: Cricetomys ansorgei (assembly GCA_026225945.1). Lineage (NCBI taxonomy): Eukaryota > Metazoa > Chordata > Mammalia > Rodentia > Nesomyidae > Cricetomys > Cricetomys ansorgei. The sequence goes on along the minus strand of JAMJFZ010001133.1, from coordinate 7,573,558 downwards.
ACTAAGATAAAACAAAAACTAGCTCACTGGCATAGATTAAAAAGAAGAAGAAGGATGAGGAAGAGGAGGAGGAGGAGGAAGAGGAAAGAGAAGGGGAAGGGGAAGGAGAAGGAGAAGATAAATGAGAAGTAGAAGGAGAAGGAAATGAGTCCAAGAAAAGATACAGGAAGCAGATACAGACCCAGAGACTCACTCATTTGCAAACTCAGGAATCCCATAAAAACACAAACCAGAAGTCATAATTTTTATACAAAGAACATGCATGGTTAAAAGCTGATGAAAAATGTAAATAAATAAATAGATAAAAATGTAAAAAAATAAAATGTATATGGCAATACATATGTAATAACTTGAATCTATGGTCAATAGCTAGAGGAAAATTCATGAAGTAAGAGTTAAAAACATAATTATAACCAGTATGAAAAACCACTGTGTATTGTTAAATGATCAAAAGCTACTACTTTTCTTTTTTATTAAAAAAAAAAGTTTAAGGTAATGTCACTAGAAATCTGACATGTTCTTTCTGCCTAATTAATTATTACATGTCATGCATCTTGCTTATTGAGATTTTTAGAGTTTTCCATATCAGCAGAATGTGAAACAAGTTGTGCTTCACTGAACTACTTAATGTTATATGCCAGGTGCTATGAAATGACCGTTAAAGTACTCCTTTATCTTGGTACTTGATGAAACCCAAAATGCTATGAAATCATTCCCAACAAGGGACATGTCACAGTTTGATGACATTAATATGCAAACAAATGTGAGTTAGAATATTCTTGGAGTTGGCTGACGCTGTGCCCTCTTCACAGATGTCAGTTACATCAGCATTCACAGCTTTGGAAGACATGTTCCTTAGAGCTTTTATTTTTGTCCTCAATAAAATGAATGATGAAGGGTACATCAAGGTCTGTAATGTCCAGAATCACACTGACCTTTGGATGATTTTTAATGTCACTACCTGAAACAAACCTGCAAACTTACTTACACATACAAATGCATACACACACACACACACACACACACACACATACAAATATACTTCAAAAAGTCAAATTTCACTTGGCTAAGTTAGTTTATGCAGAATACTTTAGCCAAGTTTGGTTCTGGCAAGAAAAGGAAATTTAATTCATGTTAATTCCACAAAAGTGGATATTTAAATTCCTAAGAAATCATTGCCCATAAATAACAGCAAAATTTTAAATACAAGAAACTCTTCTCAAAGATTTAGAACTTCTTTTTTAAAAACTCTAGCTATTTGTAGTTTTATTTGTTTTTCTTTTGCTTTGTTTTTGTCATTTGTTTGTTTGTTTTTAGTGTTTCCAGACAGGGTTTCTCTATTGTAACTCTGGCTGTCCTGGAACTCACTCTGTAGACCAGATCAGACTAGAATTCACAGAGATCTGCCTGCCACTGCTGCCCAACTGCTAGGATTAAAGGCATGCATTACCATTATTTGTAGTTTAAAAAAAAGGAATACATTGATTATCTGTATATTCTTGCTAATTATTCCATTGAATATATAAATTAAGAACAATATCTTCATATTTAGGTGACTGTGTTACAGGTCCCTTGCATATATATTATGCCTTCTAACTTTATGCTTTTATGAGATTCTTGTATGCAAATGTGTGAGTCTCTGTACCCTTATAAGTTCACTGGGCTTTTCCTTTGGCTTTTTCGTCTTTATTTTGACCTATTCTGATATTTTTAATCTTATTTTAATTATTATTCCTTATGTTATAGCATAGTAATCCAGTGGGAAAAACCAAAGACTTAGACCTAATTTGAATTTAGATTAAATGAATTTATTCTTTCTGCTAACAAAAGAACAGCCTTAGAGCCAATACAGCATGTTGTAAGGAAGTTGGGAAGGGGAGGGATTTTTAAAGGTAAATATTAGAAGGGTATGCATTATAGCTATACATGGAATTCACAGCTGGGCAAGAAAAGTATTTTACTTCCCTCAGTTGTCTTTTCCTTCCTGCTATACAATAAAAAAAGACCATTTCATTCCTTTTTCTATAGCAATAAGCAAGTTTTACAGAAGCAAGAACAAACTGTTAATATCTCATAGTAGGATTGTTATCCTTTCTTTTCTTACCTGCAGGCCACTGGAATCTCCCAGGCATTCCAGAACAAGGTCAAAGACCTGCGGGCTATGTCTGACTTTATATTAAGTTTCTTTAGCCATCACAGGGAACCTGTGTATATTATTCTGCAGGTCTGAACACTCTAATGACTGGGATAATGCCATCAAGTTAGGATGGACAGTCATGTCCCCACTCTAAGATACCTGTTTCTTCCCAAAGGGTGACAGAATGCAGATCCTGGTGGAAGGGAAAAAAGAAAGAAACTTGGAAGAATTCAGAGAGGGGAAAGCAAAATTTGAATATATTATAAAAAATACATATTTTCAATTAAGAAATCTTTTTTGTTTTAAAAAAGTAGAGCCTCCAATAAGAACTTTAAATCATCAAGTACATTTTCCTCTGAAAGGGATGTTAGAATCACAATTCCTCTCTCTCTCTCTTTGCTTCCTTGTAATCACAATAGTTACATATGGATAAATAATTACTGCCTGGCAGGAATGGGACTAAGTACTGAATGTTGCCTATAAACATATTGCTATCAACAAATCCAAAAGGAATGCCCCCTACTCCCTGCCATTATGCTCTCCAGACTCTAACTACTAAAAATAGTGGACCAGAGACAGAGCTCTCTGACACCGAGGGACTTCCTCCTAAGTTGTAGAGTTTAGGTATTTGTCACAATGATGAGATGTAACACAGAGTTAATGTGTCCTCATCAGAATTACCTAGTCACTATCTTCCTCCACTGCTTATAATGAAAGAATAATTACTAAAACTACTCATTTGCTTCTTAAGCATTATCAGCATACCATCTTTGAAATTCTACTTATTTTTTTATGATTCAGTACAAGTATAAGCATTGGATATTCTGAAAACAAATATTTTCTTGGAGTTTTCCAAGTAAATTTAAAAAGAAATTAGAAAGTTTTAAATTCAAAAACATATTATTCATGCTTAAAGTAAAAATGTTACTATTTTATTTTATTAGTAATTATAGTAATATTGAAAACTCACTCCTGTGTGTTTAAGTAAAGATTTTTCATGACTTATTGGAAAAATATGAACTGCTCAAAATGAACTTTTAAAAAGGTATCAAAAACTTAAAATTGAATTTCAATTCTTAATGCATTTGAATTAACAATCAAAAAACTTTCACTGTTTCCAAGTTAAGTAATCAAAAAATTCAGTCATTTCCAAATAAAAAAAAAACAAAATACATTAGAGTTAGGTTGAAAAGCTTCAAGATGGCAGCAGGGCAACATCTGACAGGGCCCCAGCCACGACCCCACTACTAGACCTCCGGATTACCCAGATTCTGAGCTGCATATAATTTTAATGAAATAGTTGGAAACATTCATAAATTTACTAAAATGTGACACAAACATATATAAGGTTAGAATATTTTTCTGAAAGCAGTGGAATGTATACGCTTGTCCATACCAGTGTTCATTCAACTCTCTCATTGAAGAGGAATAGTTAATCTTTTAATCTGGCAACATGGCTGCTCTGGCAAAGGATCACTTTCATGTCCTGTGTGATCTGGCTGGAATGTAGCACATGCCTTTAAGTAACCCAACTAAGAAGGCAAAGGTAGCACACATATTTAAACACAAGTCTTGTGATATAAAAAGGAAGAAGTCAATGTATTTCTCAATATAGATAAGATTGTATGGAGACTGAAGCCCACTAAGATGAGGGATTGAATTACCAAAGAATAAACTGTTCTCTGCCATGAACTCAGGAGAATAATTAATTAAGCCAATGCATACATCAACAGCTATATCTACAGTTATATTCCATTCTCATAAAAGCTCAGTAGAAAGGCTCATCAACAAAATATGTTTCAAACAGAAAAGATTATCAGTATTTGAAGATACAGTGTGGAATTTGAATACTCTATAGAGGAATAAGCCTGTGTGGAAAGTAGGAAGGGTCTACATTACAGGAGTCTACATTCAGAGGTCTGTATGGTCCTGATGGTATATAGACACACCTTTTATCCCAGTATTAGATGGCAGTGGGAAACAGAGTGTGGAAGCAGACAAGGAGGCAGAGCTCAGAAAGAGTCAGAGTCAAATTGGAAGTGACATCTGAGATGAGTCAGAGTGAAGGAGAGGCAAAGTGATTTATCAGAGGAAGAGCTTGCAGAGTGAGACAGAGTGAGGACATGCCCAAGTCTCACAAAAAAAAAGGTGAGAGCTTTCAGTTCAAAACAGATTTAGTTACAGAGTCAGTCAGTTGCAGAAGAGTCAATTAAAGCAGGCATTATGAGGCTACTGGTCTGACTGAGGAAAGAGGCTGAATGAGGCAGAATGGAGCAATGAAAGTTCAAAGAGAGACACAGAAATCAGTATGAGATAGAGAGAAGGAAGAGTGAGTCAGTTTGAAGTCTGAAGCAGAGCAGAGCAGTTCAGTCTAAGGAAGTCAGAGAATTAGCCAGAATCTACCAAAATCAACAGAGTTCTAACAGAAGCAGTCAGCCAGCTCAGAAGTTCAGTTTGAACCAGGCAGTTTGGAAAAGAGTTTGCGCCAGAACAAGACTGAGTTGAATCAGAAGAGACAGAGTTCGGAAGGAGCTAGTCAGAGTGACTCAGTAAGCAGTTAAGTCATGGAGGCTTAACTGTATTAAATTGTATGGATGTTTAAACATTCAAGACTGTGTAAGGCTGAGGCTGAAGCCTTCTAGTTCAAGGCTTAAACATTAAGATTGTACAGAGGCTGAAACACTTGAAGGCTCTAAGACATAGAACCAGCAATTTAATTAGATAAAGAATAAACAGCCTTTTTACCTAAATCAACAGCAACATCTGCCATGAGTCTACATCAGTCATCTACATATATAAATCATGAAAAATACATAATGAATAAAAAAAATGTGAAATCATGACTGTTCCTATGTTTGAGTCCTAATAGGAAATAAAAAAGAACAACCGATAGGATATAATACAAAGACCAAATCTGTAATTTATTGGTATAGAAGAAGAAAAACTTCATGCCAAACATATATTTTCAAAAACCATGGCAGGAAACTTCCCAAAGTTTCCAGGTATAACAATCCTTTAGAACACCAAAAAGGCAAGAATAGAAAATAGTTATTGTAATTATATAGTTAAAACATTAAAAATGCAAAACCAAAAACTGTATACCAAAACTGTGGGAAAAACCAAGTCACATATAAAGACAGGGCCACCAGTGTAACAGTTGCTTTTATATTGGGAACTTCAAAATTCAGAAGGTCTTAGAATGTTGCATTTCATATTAAAAGATAACAGCTAGCAGTTAACATTATTACTATACCCAGTCAATGTAGGCTAAATGAATTTTATAAGTAAATCATCTTCAGTGAAGTCATTCAAATTCTGTGACTAAAGAGAAAAATAAATACATCCATAAACTATAGGGAAGAGAGAGTAGTTCAGGACCGTAGTTAAAAGACGTAGAATAGGAAAATGCTAAATACTATAAAAATCATCGAAATAATGGGTATGGTACTCATTCTTCAATAATTACTTAAAATACTAATGATTCAATTCCTCAATCAAGAAGACAGTCAAGAAGATTGGTTTAGCAAAGGGATCTAGGGGTCATGAGAAATAGCTCAGCAGCTAAGAGCTTTTACTGTTTTTGTAGAGGAGCCAAGTTAAGCTCCCAGTACCCATTTATTAAGTGTGCCAGATTGTCTTTCCAAGGAAAGTTTGTAAAACCTTCATCCATTCAGAAACCTGGGAGTTGAAGGTGATTAATAGCCTGGTGATCTGCTTCCTCTGTTGTGACAGGTTACATCAAGCCCCCACAATCAGGATCTAAAGTGGGTAGTAATCTAAATGACTCTTCCATTACTTGTACAGCCAGGGGCTCCTCCACACTCTCAAAAGCAGGACTGGACATATCTAAATATCCCTTACATTATCTATATATATATAGCCAGGGCTTTCCAAAGTTCTCACTACCAGGACTAGAGGTGACTAATAGCCCAAATGACCTCTACAGTATCTATATGGCCAAGTCAAGATTGGATCCTTCTATAGGCCCTTAAGATACTAGAGGTAACCTATATCTAGAGTCTATATTCTTGGAATAAATGACATGTACTTTGAGTTAAGTTTGGATATTAATTATTGCCTCCCTGTGTACCAGGTATTGTGTTATACCAGCAAACTTTTCCAAAATTATATTCTGTTTAAATATGCTGGTAATAAACTGCTTGTCCTCAGAATTTCTAGAAGTTTGATAGAGTTGGCAAAAGTCATTCTCATCTCTTTACAAATCTTTCCCTGCCTGCTATGATACCTGCATGGATCCATATATAACTAAAAATAATCTAAATTCACACCAAACAACAACAAACAACACTGGATCCATCCAGTTGTTGCCCCTACAAACCCAATATATCTGAATTAAGAAAATCAAAATGTGAGGAGGTAAGTCTTTCTCTTTAAGCTTATTCTCCGTTAATAGATTATGATTCCATAATGAAATGAATGAATTTGTTCAAGTCAGGTGGTGGTGGCAGATGCTTTTAATCCCAGCATTCTAGAGGCAGAAGCAGGCAGACCTCTGTGAGTTCCAGGTCAGCCTGGTCTACAACGTGAGTTCTAGAACAGCCAGAGTTACAAAAGAGTAACCCTGTCTGGAAAAACACCAATAATTAATAATAATAATAATAATAATAATAATAATAATAGTAATAATAATAATAGTAACAACAATAATAAATTTATTCAGTAATTATTTCACCATCAATATTCTTGCATGGCATTCCTGTCTAAAACTACTAGTTAGGAAATAAGTGGGAAATTAGCATTTAACAATACCAGGGGTACTATTACACACTTTGATCAATCATCCATCCACATGGATAATTGGCCAATTTTGCATGCATATGTTTGTGATATTTCTTTATCTATATCTATCCTCCATGTTCTTGTGTATGGATTATTTATTATAAATAAAATCATTCCTTACACATGCCAAACACTAAGTAGTTATGCAACAAATGCATCAAATCCAGAGTCTTATGGTCACTGGGTTTGCAATCTTCATTTCAGGGAAAAAAAAAAAACATACTCCTACATCCTCATATAATAATATCTTAAAGCAAAAAGCTTTCTCACTGAATATTACAAGATATACTAGATAGGAAATTAGTGTTGTGGCTAGTGGGTACCTGTTACTTTTATTTTCTTGTATATAGTTTTTTTGTATATGAGTGCATTGGCATTTCCTTATAGACAAATTTAATGTGTTTAAATTAATGACTAGCTCTGAATATGCACTTAATATTGTTTATGTACCCAAATATTTACTGCAGTTTTTTGTTGCAATGATATAAAATTCCTTTCTCTGGATTTGGCCCCATTCACCTTAAGGATTGAAGTGAAAATAGGAGAGAGCACATTTCCAAGTGAAAGATGGTGAGAACAAGGAGTTAGTGTGGGTTGTACAATCTCTAGGGAGTTTGCATTATCTACAGTTGATTCACACCAGCTATATAACAAACCAGCCAAGTGATGTGAGATTGTATTCCCAGCACAGGGAAGGCAGAAGCAGACAGATATTTGGGTTTGCTGGTCAATCAGACCAGACTAATCCTAAGCATACAGACACATGCACATTTGCATATAAATAACACAAACAAGAAAGTAAATTAGTCCGTGTCAAACTAAACAACTAAAACATTGCATGATTTGAGTAGTTTAAATTCTCAAAACATTCTAAGTTGAAAATTTTCTGTGATTACTTCTAAACTGGAAAGACTAAAAATAAAATAAAATAATTTTTAAAACAAGAAAGAAGAAAAGAAAAAGAAAAAAAGAAAAAAAAACTAATACCTTTGGTCAATTTAGTAGCAAGATTAAAGCCAAATATATTTCTTCAAACTGCAATATTATTGTAATAAATTAAAATAAACCTTGGATTCAATATGTCTTTTTCAATTACTCACAGATTTTTGCATCTAAGAAATTTAACGTTTTTCATTTGGTTTCTCTTTCAAATAAGACATAGGGTTTCTATAAAATGTAAGTTTCATTTACTTTTATAATTTCATTCATCTCAAAAAATAGCATTTTTCATAAAATTATGACAATTGATTCACTATTGTTTATTTATGGATTTCCTAAAAATTCAGAGAGATGAGTGTATGAACCAGATGTTTATTTTCAATCCTGTAACTGTTTTTATGTTTTATAGAGTAAGCTTAATATACTGCTAGATTTTAGGGGGAGCTGGGAACCAGGACAATTTTATTCACAGTTAAAACAGAAACCCAGGAGATGCTACCTGTCAGTAGCTGCTTGAAGGAAGACAGAGAAGAGGGAAGGAAAACAGCCATGACCATTGACATCTGCATGGACACAGACACATGGTGGACTAACAGAGCCACCTGGCAGAGAAGGAAACTTTACAGAACTAGCGAAGAAGCTCATAGTGCTTTGGAAAGCCCTAGTTACTTTTCTGAGAAAAGTGGGAAGAGTTATGATCCTGCATGTTGGCTACTTGGGTCTTCTTCACTGGAGGCTGGGATCCCAGGAAAGAAAAGCACATTATTTAATTAAGTAGTACTCTTTCCTGTCTTAAGATGATCACACCTTCCAGGGTTGTCCCTTAGCTGCAGTGATTGAATCTGAACATTTGGAAGGGAAGGTCACCATCCAAACTAGAAATTCTGTTCTCTTGACTGTATTTTTTGTTTGTTTGTTTGTTTGTTTGTTTGTTTTCTACTATTTTAAAATACTCCTCTGTGAAGAGGTAATTCTGAAATCATTTAGTGATCAACTTACAACTGCAAAGCATTTTTACTAACTCTGACTTCTGTATGTGCTTATTCTTTTATAATCCGTTCACATTTGCTAATTTAGTGTCTGTGTATTTGTGTCTTCATGTGTGTGAACATACAAATAATTGTGTGTGTTCATGTGTGCTTGTATTGACTGTGTTTCTGTATTTGCAGTGGTTTGATGATAACTTGAAGGGTTCGGGCCTCTCCTTACATCATGCAGATTCTTGGGACTGAATTTAGATCCTCAGGCCTGGAGCAACTGCCTTTATCTGCTGAGATATCTTACCAGCTCCATCATTTTTTAAAGTAAAATACTGTCAGGAAAGAAAGGGATTCCAAAAGAATAACTGATGGGAGTGGCATCATGAATTAATGTTCTGTATAGGAACATAGTTCATATTCCTACTGGATTAATTCTACTAAATTTTGTCTTTGGGCAAACTACCGTAAACAGATTTCCCCACATATTAAACATTTACTTCACTTTTATTTACTTTGGGGGAACAGAGCTTTTTTTTTTTTTTTTTTTAAGTTTGGGCATTGCTATACAAAACCACACCCAGAATTCCCACTTCAGATAACCATTTCATTATTCCCAATTACTTTGATGTACAGGAATAGCTCTGTGTGAAAGCTAAGGTCTACATTCCAGTGGTCTGACACCACTGTGATCTCGATTGAATGTAGACACACTTTTAAGCCAGTATTCAGAAAGCAGTGGTAGCAAAAACCTTTAATCTCAGTATTCAGAAGGCAGTGATGGTCCATGTCTTATTGCCTAGGGGGGTGGGGGAAACATAGAAAGCAGACACAGGAAGCAGAATTCAGAAGTCGGTTTCACACAGGAAGTGACATCTGAGATGAGTCAAGGTGAATGACTGACAAAGTGACTAATAAGAGGAAGAGTTAGCAGAGTAAAGACATGTCCAATTCTCAAGATAAATGGTGGTCTTTCAGCTCAGTTAAAGAATTTTAGATAGTAGTTAACAGAAATAGTCAGTTAAGAAGAGTCAGTTGAAAGAATCAGAAAAAGATCATTTTTTAGAAGCAGACAGATGAGTCAGTGAAGAAGCAGGCTGAAGAGTCAGCTGAAGAGCAGTTAACAGAGTAAGTTGAAGAGTCAGTTACAGAAAGAGTAAGTTTCTTGGGTAACTTAGGTTGTATGGAGGCTTAAACATTCTAGATTGTAAGAAGGCTGAAGGCTTCCAGTTCAAAGATTAAGATTAGATTGTAAGGAGGCCACAATACTCCAGTGCTCCAAAGTCTAAGTAAGAACTAGTGATTTAATAAAGAAAAGGATAAAAAGCCTCTGCTCCAAATCCACAACTACACTGAGATACTTATTTTCACTCATTTAAAAACATATTTATTATAAGAATGAACTGCCCTCAGCCAATGAATACAAATTAACTTCATTGAGTTCTTACTTGCAACAGCCACTGGCTAAGCACCCAAGCATATTAGGAGGTGTGTCTATCTTGTTACTCAGAATTAAAAACAAAAAAGTTTTGTATTTATTTTTATTTAATATATGAATAGTTTAGACTTTAGCAAGATTAAAAAGCTTACCCAACATAACACTTTGAATACGTGATAAAATGATATGAACATTCTTGCAGATGGTCTCATGCTGTTAAGATTACAAGAGGAAATATGAAGGTCATAGGAACAGCAAAGAGTAAGGAATGAGGAAGGATCTTGCTAAAGGCAGAAATATGGCTTTAACTTCTTTGGGATTTTAGTTCTATTTGAACAGTAATGACTTGTAAGTTGTTTTACAATTAAGAAGAAATAAAAGTAACGATCACAGTCATCAAAATATATTTAAGAAAACATATGTGTAACCCAGAGTGATAACTCAGCTGTTAAAAGTAATGACTATTCTTCCTGAGAACCCAGGTTTGATTTCCAGAACCCACGTGTCAGCTCACAATCATCTATATGTTCAGTTCCGGAAGATTTTACAACATTTTCTGGCCTCCATTGCATCAGCATGGGAATGATGCAAAGACATACAAACAGGCAAAACACACATACACATAAAGTGAAAATTTTAAAAAGAAAATGTATGTGGGTCTGTCTTCGAGGATGCCTCTCTGTGTGTGCATGTAATATTTGCTGTTACATCCTGAGAGCACCGTCAATAATACCACCTAAAAGAAGAAACAAAATTATTGACCTTTATTTATATATTTATATGATGTAGCTTTCAAAGTAATAGGCCATAATTTCAAAATTTTCATGAAACCTTGTAACCATGCATTGCTTAGTTAATTTATCTATATTTGAAGTAATATAATATGGGCATCAATGCAAAATGATTTTGGCATACTTTGATAAATTTCAATGAATTTAATAATTCAACCTAGGTACAGAAAATAAAATGTTTAAGTGTAGTGTGTGTTTCTAGTAATTGCCTGTAAATTGCCATTGATTGAGTTAGATTGCAGAGAAGGAAACAAACAAACAAACAAACAAACAAACAAAAAGCAACATTTTTCTATTGAGTCCTTGACAGACTTAAGTAGAAAAGTGGAGGAAACAGCTCAAGAAGACAACAGTCTTGTACCTGTGTCCATTCATCTGAGCAGTAAGAGACCTGCAGCATCTCTGCTAAGATCTCTGCTCTATAGAGAGAAAATCAGGAAAGTGTTTCACCATAGAAAACTAGACTGAATTGTGGAGGGTTAGTGTAAGTCATTCATGTATGCAAGTAATTCAATGAATCAGCTTGTTATGGACAGATTTCAATAGAATTTTCCTACTTGCAACGAGCAGATAGCTGGGTAGAAATTTCTCACTCATTATGCAGTTGATGAGTTGAGGAAAACAGCTTTTAAGTTAATAGCTATGAGGAATCTAAGAACATGTCTTAGTGGTTAATTTATTGAATGACCACATTTAACAACAGCAACAACAAAAACCAACAATCCTGCTAATTTTATTTCAGTGAAATTGAAGAAGCTAGCCAGGAGCATGCTGTCCACCATTTTGACCACCAAAATCCTCATGTTTGGTCTCTATGAAGAGACCCTAAATTCAACATTTGAGAACTGGATTTCATGTGTTGTCTTCATGCATGAGTTCCACATCCCCACATTGAATCAACCGAAAGTAAAAAAAAACTATAAAATAATTTCAGTGTGTACTTGACATACTTTATCTATTAAACTCCCTTTTTATAACTCCCTAAAATATACAATGCAAAAAGTATTAACATATCCTTTGAATATATTATATAGGAGATGAAAGGTACATAGGACATAGGAATGCATAGTTTATAAACACTACAGCTTTTATATTAATCACTTCAGAAACTCCTATTTAAGAGGGTTTCAGAATCTATACACTATGAATATACAGGGGCTGTTGTAATAAATAGATTTACTTTCTATGGAGAGAAAGCTAGAAAGATTGCTAAGTGCATTGTAACTTATATGTAAAGACTGGTGTTAAGTATAACTTTCAGTAAAGCAACGCAATTTCATGTAATAAGTTTAGCACTGAAAAATGAGGAATGGTTTGCCTTCAAACATATTCTAAGTTGTCAAACATGAATTGTGTTGCAATAAGTATAGATTAGATAACTAAAATACATGACTGAAAAAAATTATTTCAAAAATATTTTTAAGAGGCAAAGTTAAGAAAACAAAGTTTATCCAGGCAGTGCTGGCACATGCTTTTAGGGAGAGGCAGGCAGATTTCTGTAAGTTCAGGAACAGCCTGTTCTACAGACTGAGTTCCAGGACAGTCAGAGTTACAACAGAGAAATCCTATCTTGAAAAACCAACCAACCAACCAACCAACAAATAAATAAAAAGCAAAACAAATAAGCAAATGAAAACAAACAGACAAAAAGAAAACACATTTTAAATTATATAAGATTCATAATAGAGACTTAGCAACAGCACAGATTTTTATTGGTGAAATTTTTGCATTTAATTGTTTGTTTATTTTGTTTGTGCTTGCTTGGGTGTACAGACACACACATGCACACTCGTCGTGGTCAGAGGACAGCTTGCAGAAGCTTGTTCTCTCTGTAATGTGAATTCCAGGAATTGAGCTCAGGTTATTGGGATTGAGAGCAAATCCCTTTCCTACTCAGTCATGTCACTAGGGTAACAAATGATGTTTAAAATGCAGTACATTTCAGGAATGTAGAAACAATAAATATGGGAAAATCATCATCTGTAGATAGGAGTGTTATGAAAAATGTGGTTTAATATCTATTTCCCTTATAAATCATATGTTATTTAACATGAGCAAAATCACACATTGTTAATTTCATGGGTAACCACAGATTTTATCTTTTTAACAAGTGTGAAATGGTAGAGAAAACTGTAAAGAATTGAGGAATAAAACAGAAAAGAAAACCACTAAATAACTGCTTATTTATGACCTTTAGAATATTTATTTGAACACTGCAGTAATTTGGCTGCATTTACCCAACAAACTAACAGATTCACAAATATGCTTTATCTAAATGATTGAGATTCTCCCTATAGCACTGAAACTTCCATTATGACTGTTTGCTAAGAAACACTCAATAACTTACCACACACTTTTCTGACTCATTTTGTAGTATAGCAAAAAAGATTTAGCTTTTCCTTGTTGATTCTATCAATCATTTCAGATGATACTCATTTATCAATCAAACATTTACTAAATCCTCACTGTTTGAAAACCCACAAACAACTGAGATCATACAGCTGGACCTCGAATTCTAATTGCCAACTGACAGTCACTCTAGCCACAGATTGATTAGCAGTCTTGTTTTCTGTCATGAGTGACATTCTTATAATAAACTGGAGGTTTTACTTTTGAGTTTTTCCAGTGCTGCCTTCAGAGGCAGTGTACAAACCCTTGACTTAAATGCACATACTGACTTGATTCCAGACCTAGGAGCTTGTTCCTTTTCTTTGGCAGTTTTGACTATGGAAACAGTTTTACAAATGGTCAGAAATGAAAGTATTAGAAATTAAAGTGCTTTATTGTCCAATTCCCCTTTTGAAATTTTCATTAATTTTGAATTTGAGGATTTATTTTTTAAGGAAGTTTTCTCCATATGAATTAGTGTCATTAATTATTATATCCTGTCAAGTCAATAAGATAAAAAAGCCCTCAGCATTCTGATACTTCTATTCCTAAACCCCGAACAAAAGAAAATCCAGAATAGGAACACCCCTGGAAATGGGTACCGAAACATGTAGGCGGTGTCTTAGGAAGTCACTTCTCAGAGTCAGTCCCTTTAGATTCCCCACGAGTATGTTTAAGAATAAATTATCTGCAAGAGCTTCTATCTTTAGCTGAGATGCTATTGATAGTTGATAGCAGCTGAGGCAGGGAGAGTTAATATTCTTTAAAATCATGGGGTTATGAAGGTCACCCATGTTTCAATGGGCAGCCTTATAAGAGTAAAGACAGCAAAAAACTGTATTTGGTGTCTTTTTAAAAATAAAGAAGCATGAATTTGGGAGACTTGGGGATTTGGGGATGGATCTGGAGGAAACTAGGCAAAAGAAGTGGGTATGGGAGAATATGATCAAGACAATTTATCTTCCTGGGCAAAATTACTTTAAATTTTTGTTGCCCAACTTTCATTTAAAAATGATGGTCCCATCATTTTTTCTGTTGTACCTCTGGCTGTCCGGGAACTCACTCTATAGACCAGTATGGCTTCGAACTCATAAAGCTCCTCTGTGGCCTCTGCCTCCGGAGTGCTGAGATTAAAGGGCATGTACCACCACTGTCTGGGTAATGAAGCATGGTTTTAAGAGAAGAAATTTCCTTAAGTCTAGAGAGTTCACTATTATGTATTTGTTTATATATTATACTTATATTACTTAATGCTATATTATACTACAAGTCGGCAAAATAATTAGAATTAAAACTTTGGTTCTACATTAATATATAATGATCAAAAGGAACATTGGGTATGGGACATTTGGAAGCTGCTTTTGATAAGAAACATTAACTCTTCTTTGAGTTCATGAACAAACATAAGAACTGTGCTTTCCCTTTTTCTTTCCTTCTTTTACTTTGGGCACATTGCTCCTGGTGCATGTGTATCTGTGTGTAGTATATGTGTGAATGGTATTGTCACGGGTGAACATGTCATTGGTGAGTGCAGGTGCATTCACACATGCTTGTTCCTGTGGAAATCAGAGGTTAATACCCAGACGCTTCTTTTATCATTCTTAACTGTATTTATTTTTATTTATTTATTGATTGATTGATTGATTGATTTAAGGCATCATATTGAACTTGAATCTTATCATTTTGGTTTCACTTTGAAGCCAGCAAAGCCCAGGGATTTCTCCCAACATCACAGCACTGGGGCAAAAAATGTGTTTCACCATGCCCTTCTTTGATACTAGAAATACTAGCATTGTAGGAATTCAAACCCATGTCCTCATAGGTTTGTGATAACCACTTTAATCACTGTGCCAAATCACCAGCCTCTGTGAATATCCCATTGTTCTGTATAGAGACACGATAATATTGAGATCTCCCTGTTTTTCTAATTTATCTAATATATTTATGGCTAAAGACAAAGATATTCACTGTCCTGAACCTAGATTCAAGTGACAGAAATTTCTGTTGGATAGGCTCATCATGATGAGATCAGTTATTTATGTTGGAGAAGCTCTGTCTCAGAGACATCTCATAGAAATTAGATTGGCTTCCACTTGTGATTAGTAGATTAAAAAAATTATTGGGTCACCTTGTAGAATACATTCAATAAAACGATGAGTAGAAAAATACCTTGAAGAAAACTCTAAGATACCCATAATCATGGTATTAATTCTTTATTTAAGCCTATACTTTACTTCAGAACCCTGTTGTGAAATAAATAAAGCACTTTCTGCCTGCAGCCGCCCAGTACCTCCTGGTGTCTCTGCCACTCCATCAGCCCGCAGCACCATGGTGGATCCCCTCCCAGGTAGAAAATCATGGAGGGCAACATGGTTCTTACCATGTACCCCTCTGGTCCTGGATCAGAGACCTGTGAGCCAACGGAACTCGATTTCCAGGAGAAGTTTGTCAGAGGAATGTTTTTCAGTTTATTAAAGCAAGGGTGATTAAATTTATAGGGTAGAGGCAAGGGAAGGTCTTTGGCACCCAGGGATGGGAGCCATTGGTTAAGACAGGAATACTGGAATAGTCCCATTTGCATCCTGGGGTGCTTTGGGCATATCCAGGAAACAGGGGTTTAGTTGAACAGGGGTTTAATTGCAAATATAGATAAACAGCTCTGTCCGATCATGGTCCACCTTTCAGAGGAGGCAGAATTTTGATGTGAATTGTGGTCTGTCAGCAACTGCAGAGGGGAGGGGCCAAAATCCTGCGAGTTCCTCAGAATGAGAGCCGGGTCCCAAGAGCCCTTGACCCATAGCTGCATGACCACTCCACAAGGGTACCACATAACTCAAAGACAAACTTATAGTAACTGACCCCTTAATTTTTCATCTTCTCAGTGCACAATTTAATTTATTTGCTTTGTGTTTGATGCATAATAGTTTATTTAATTGGAATAAAGAAACAATTACCAGGAATAGTTTATTGGGTTTCATAAGGTTGAGATTTCTACTTTAAAACTCTAGTCACCAAAAGAAATATTTATAATTATAGTAAAGAAATGAAAATTTTAAGCTTACCTCAGTAGATATGTCAATGAAGGGCTCAAGTTCATCCCTCCCTCTATAACTGGACTCTCCACCCTTGTGGTAGCAAGAGAGAGAAGTTGTAAATAAAGAGCACCAAGAACAACACAACTGAAAAAGAACTTCAGTGGGACAAAAATGAACAAAGAAATAGTGTTTCAATTAAAGGCTATGTTGTAAGTACGTATCAATTGGAACCATGTTAAAAAGTCGACATATGTTTCTCTTCTCCTTGAAAATAAGTAAAAAATTTAAAACAAAAGTATTCAAGATACTTTGTGCCTTGCAGCACAGATTAGAACAGCCCTTCTCTGAGAAAACATTTTAGAGTCTAAAAGGATGACTTTCATTCGAAGAGATCCCAAAAACATGTAATTGTCTGCTAATATTAACTTACTTGAAAATAATAGAAAATAGAATGCTTATGTAATGATGAAAAGTGCTGAATTATCTTACTAGAGGCCACAGAGATGAGTGTAAGCGGAACAGTGGTGCCTAGACAGCATTCATTTGTCTTTCACACTGTCAGCCTTCAACTTTAAGGCTTAATTGCCAAATGTGGAGTTGCTAACAGGCTAGGTTTGTTTGTTACAAGTTTTACTTTCTTTAGTGAAACTTTAAAGTAATTAGTAGCAATTTGTTTACACAGTCTAAGACCTTTGATTTCCTTTCATTGTCTATTCATGTAATCGAGAACAAAAAGCTCAATATACTCTTCCTTCTATGTATAAAATAAAATAAAATATATAGGCTAATGTGATTTTTTTTCCTGGAAAAAAGCAAATACAAATAAATAGCGATATTCTTATCTATTTCAGTGCATGATTTCACATCAGTTTGTTCATTTTAGCTTTCTGCTAACTGAAGTTTAATATAAAGGTATCAGTTAATTAATTCGTATTTTGATATTTTCAAAAAAAGGCTTTTTTTGCCATGTCCCATCTCAGGAAACTTTCACTTAAATAATATAAATATAGAAATATATTGCTCAAGTTGGTAAGTTGGTCCTGAAAGAATATTATAACATATATATAATATAATATCTACAATATAATATGGAAAGAATTCTGTATTTGATACAGAATTCTGAACTCTGTGGTTTTTATTGGCTCTGGTTTTTTTTCCCTGTTAATTTTTTAAGTATCATTTGACAGGAGCAGTTTGAAGTCAGAAATGTAACACTGGAAATGTATGCCTGGAAATAAAAGCATAGAGTTTTTTAATTAAACTCATGGATTAAGAATGAGGACGAAGTTATTAAAGAAATGTGAGTCTGCTACTGAATGCCTATGAATCTGTCCACATCAGTGAGCTTATTTTCTCAAATATTTAACTATAATTGGTCACAGTGAACTCAAAGAAGCTCTGCTGCAGTGGTGATAGAGATGAGACACAATACAAAAAGCCTGAATTCCACATTCAAGGATGAATTTCAACACTAAGAGAAGAAGAAGAAAAAAACACAACAAAACAACAGCAACAACAAACTATTGAAAACTAAAGTAAAAAGGGGGCAGAATGCTATGTAGGAAAATTTAACATTTCTGATTTATTCAAAGTTACATAATAGTATTCGAGGTAACATAGAGGCTATTTCACCTCAGCCTCTTGTTTTTTATGAACATAATAAATGTGTATATTTAAGGCTTTCTGAAACTTCTAAAACAGTTTAGAAATTTCATCACTAAAGACAGTAATAAAGTGTATATTAGCACCTTTGTACAGTGATCAAGATAACTGAAAAAATGGGAAAATACAGAGCAAGTATAAGCATGGTGTAGAGGAAAATTTAATCAGTCCAGAAACATGACTGTTCTAGGGTAGAAAGAATGAAGTACAAACCTTTAATCCCAGTATTCAGAAGGCAGTGGTGGTGCATGCTTTTAATCCCAGTCCTTGTGAGACAGGAAGCAGAGCTCAGAAGGAATCTTTTTCAGACAGGAAGTGACATGTGAGATGAATCAGCGTGAAAAGCAGGTAAATTCATGAACCAGAGGAAGAATTAGCAGTAAGAGTCAGAGTAAGGATACTCCCAACTTTCATGGTAGAAAAGCAAGCAGGCTTTCAGTTCAGTCTGGAGCAGAAACGGACAAGACAATGAGACAATGAAGTGGTCTGGCAGAGGATAAGGTAGAAACAGAGAGGCTGAATGAGGTACTATGGGGCAGTGAAAGCTCACAGAGACACGGAAGCAGTCTGAAGAGTCTGAGGCAGAGACACAGAGGGAGCTCAGAAGAAATTAATATCACACAGGAAGAGAGTCAGTTTGAAGTCAAGCAGAGCAGTTCAGTCAGAGAAGTTGCAGGAGTCAGCCAGAACAGCCAGTTAGTTGAACCAGAAGAGTCAGAGTTCAGAAGGAGCTAGTCAGAGTAGCTCAGTCTGCAGTAAGTCTCAGAGGTTAGTTAGATTGTACAGAGGTTTAAATGTTCAGATTGTAAGGAGGCTGAAGCCTTTCAGTTCTAGGCTTAAGATTATATTGTAAGGAGGCCTAAATGTTCCAGGGCTCAGGACTAGAACCAGTGATTGAATTAGGCAAAGAAAAAACTTCCTTTTGAACTTGAATCTTCGTATACAGCATGGGAATACAATAAATTGTCATACTCACTTATTGTATTTTTTCTGTCTTTCTTCTTTTTTCTTCCTTCATCTCTCTATCTTTTTTTCTTTCTATCTCTTTCCCTCACTGTGTATGTTAGGAATGAAACCCAAGACTTTTTCCATGTAAGCAAATATGTCATTAGGAGAAATCTCATGCTTATCCTTAAAATTTATTTTCTCCTATTGAGGAAAATTTATAAAAATATTTTATAAACATTTAAATGCCAATTAGATTTAAAGCACTAAATAATATTGCTATACAACACTCATGTTTGTGAAAACTCTACCTATAAAGAATTAAAAATTTCCAAAATTATATTAACATCACAAATCTAATAAAAAAAAACAGCAAAAATTTTTCAAGTCAAAACCAAAACCAACTAGAAATTCTAATGGTTACTCATTATTTTTCCTGCAAATATTTTAGTCCTTATTATCATTCATACATTTATAGGCATGTTCTACTCCGTTCTACTCCAAGCCTTGTGTAGTAGAGTACATGGACAAAACACAACTCAAGCCTAGTGCCACAAGTGTTGGTGTTAGTCAGGTATTGAGTTAATAGATTTTTATTTTAGTATTTATTTGATGCCCTTACTTCAGAGGGGGCTTTGATCATCAGCTTAATGTAACACAGATTGAAAGTATGAATTCCAGGTTAAGCAAGAAGAAAGACATTTGGTCCTATCAGATACTACAAATTAAAATTGCTTTGAGATTCCATTCCATAACTAATGGTTATCATCAATAATACAAATGAAATGTTAATATTACATACACAATTAACGTAGTAAATGTTAATGAAGATTTGAGGAATGAGGACCTATTCAGTGTTATATTATTCAGCTATTGTGGTAATTGTGGTAATCAGTGTGAAAGTTTACAAAACCTACAATTAGAACTACTATAGGACTCAGCTGTACCACTCTTGGATGGGTAACCAAAGTTTTCTATGTTAATATCGGAAGGGGTACTTATACACCTGTTTATTACAGCACAAAAGCCCAGAATGGAACAGTGTATTGCACAAGGAAACTGATCTATAGACACTGAGATACTATCACATGAAAACTAAATATAATAATGACATTTTTAGGAAAATAGATGTAATAGGAAATCATTGTGATAACTAAAATAAGCCAGAATAGGAAACACAAACTCCACATTTTCTCTTATATGTGGAATATAGTCTTGTATGTATATGTGTGCATATACATGTATGTAGTATGTATGTATATACATGTATGTATGCATATGAGTTTTTTGTATGTATGTTTCTGCTTATCTGTGAGAGGGGAGGATTTTAATTGAGGGTAAAAGAGGATATTAGAATACATGTAATAGCAAAGAAAGGAGTACTACTTTTGAAAAGAGTGTGAACAAGACCGAAGGGCACAGAAGGGAGATGGCAGTGGGAAGACAGAAGAAATCAAACAAAAAATGAAGATAAATGACCATGAACATGCCATAAAGAAAACATTTAGTTTTCTATAAGTAAACAATGTAAGTAATTTTAAAATTTATTATGTTATGTTATCATTTTATGTTATCATTTTATCATTGCTTTAATTCAGCAATCTAAGAGTTTCCTGTTATTCAAAGATGTCTGTTAAATATTTATTGACCTGGACTACAAATAACTAAATGAACCATATAACCAGTTTATACTCTGTATCTTTCAAATGTTAAAGAATGTGAAATCCTACAAAATTATATCTATTTCCTCAGTTATGTATTCTGATATGATTGAGGCTATAATATATTCTCTGAAGGAAATTTACTGGTTAATAAACATGAGGTGTAGTAGATAAACTTTCAGTCTTTGTCATCAACTTCTTTAATGTATGTGTGTGTGTGTGTGTGTGTGTGTGTGTGTGTGTGTGCATACTTGTGTGTGTATGTGTTTGCCTAATGGTAATCACGTGACCTTCTATGATAAGTATCATCTCTCACATTGAGGACTGGATAGTTTATCAAAAATACAAGATAAGTAAGCAATAAATTTTATGTAAAGATGATAATGCTACAAGGAGAGGAAACAAAAAAAATTGAAAGGTTATAAGCCGGAAATTTGAGTAGAGCAATCAATAATAGCTGTGTTGAACACTCCAGGATAAGTAGTCAGGTGAAGGCTGTTAGGGATGTTTGAGGAGCAGGAGCTTCTAGAAGCTCTCACAAGGAAGGGATATAATGAAAACAACCTAACATAAACTTCAGTTAAAAAAAAAGAATGGGAAGAAATTGTTTTAATATACTATTAATCTAGTTATTATCAATAACCTAATTTTCCATTTATATTAATATATACATATAGATGTATGAATAATGAATACATCATATAATTAATTTCATTTCTTTTTTTGCCATCACATTTCAGGTTTTGTAATTGTGTTTTAGATTTGATACATTAGTACAAGAACAGGAAATGTATAATTATGAAAGCCATAGATTAAATTTTCTCTTTTATGTTGGATCAAATAATAATCAGAACTCTGTTGAAATAGAGTTAAGTTTTATTACAACCTTCTCCTATTACACTCTTCATTTGACTTCAGCCAGAGTTATTGAACCAGTTTAATATTCCATGTTTTCTTGTTTCATACCTCAGTTTGCACATAAAGTAATTTTTTAAAATTTCAATTTTAGGCTACAGGACATGTCATAAATTAAACTAGATGTTGGACTATCCGACATCTAAGCAACACTCAGCTTGAAATTCTCACCCTCCACTTTAGAAAATCTTAAAAGCTATTGGAAGGAATTTGTTATATGATAATTATATTATTAATTTCAAGTTCCAATTGTTTAAAGTGGAGTTTATTTTTGTGTCTATAAAGGGTGCTCTGAAGCAAGAAAGATTAGGATAAGTAGTCATTATTAACAATTTAAAAGAACATAACAAGCTAAAGTTGATTGGTTTATTTGATCTTCAGAGAATATGTTCCCTATATAGATTGTCATTTGAATCTTTGAATCATTACTGCTCTGAAGGATGCCCTTGAATGTTGCTTAAATTTGGTGACACTAAACATCAACTGTAAGACGAAAATATACAAAACTGTCGACTTAAATTTCTACGAAAGCTAAATACAATATTAAGAAATATGAAACAATTCCAGTACCATTTCACATTGTTGGGGTTCCATAATTTATACAATTTTTTCTTCCTGTTTTAAATATTAAGCTGACAAGTATAAGTCAAGAGTATTTGTAAATTATTTTATAATTTTCTTTATATTTCTTCCGTATTTTCACCTATTTTTTTGATAGAGTCAGTTAAATAAAATTCTGTGCCTTAATAATATTGAAAAATACCTGGAATTGTTTTCTAGGTGTGCTGCATTTTATTTCTGCTTTTGAACATCAAGGTCAAATGCATTCTTGTTGCATTTCTCAAATTGAGTACTTTATCAAATGCATTCTAATTGATTGCTTCTACCTACAGATATCACTCATGAGCTAACATTATGTTGTGGAATATATCTTTGTGGAAATAGAAAAAATATAATTCTTCTTTTCATTATGTAAAATATGAGTATTAAACATTGTCTATCATTGTAAAAAGGAATTGTTTCTTTTGAAGAACACAACAGAAAAAAATATATGTTTCATATATCTTGTGAATGTATAATTTTTCACTTTTATTAATACTTCATATATGAGAACAACTTCCCAAAAGGACAGTAGTTATTTAAACAAACAGATTGAAGGCCCTAATATATAGAAAATTAACTGAGATGTATTTCATTTTCTACCAAATCTGAAAAACATCTATGAAAATAGTTATCGCATGCTTAACACAAATGTATTAGCCCTATTAGCTGCCAATAATTTTTACATGTGTTAGGTTACTCTTCTAAAACAGAAATTGCATTTTCATAATTTCAAATTTTCTCAGATATATCTTGAAATGATATCCAAGATAATTTCATTTGTTTACTGAAAGAGAACGTGAAGACATTATAAATAGCATGTGACACTAAAAGGATGCACATCATCATCATCATTGTCGTCATCATCAACAACTACAGCATCAACAGTACCATTAGCAGTACCATTAACCACCAACTAAGGCAAGCTTCAGGTGCTTAACATAAAAATGTAAGCCTGAGTTATTGCTTCGGGTATTCAATATGTCTTGTTTCGTGGCAAGTGTGATTACAGTGGTTTTATGTTTTGTTTTGTTCTGTTTGTTTGCTTGTTTCTTTGTTTTTAAGAAAGTGTTCTACACTTTCATTTGGACTGTCTCCAGGAAAGTATATAGGTTTACTTGCCTGGACAGCAATCGTATCATTAAGAACAATAAAATGAGTGCATTAAACACAAGAGACTCATTTAAAATCCATCCTTTTTTATCTACTACTTAGTAACCTTTGTTAGCAAGAGCACACATATTTTAACATATGTTACTTAGCATAAAATAAGTATATGGGATCACTGCTTAAATACTCAGGCCCATGTAAAATTTTCATAAAGAACACAATATACTATAGTGGGGAGCCATTGAAAGTACTTTTTAAAATTTAATTTCTTTCTACTTTCACTTAGGTGTGAATGGATGTTAACACAGGTTTCATTTAATGTGGAGAAGTATTTGTTCAAAGCACCTGTGGTTTTGTGTATTTTTCCCAGCAGCTGTTAAACTCTTGGATGCTAAAATTATTAAGTTATATATCAAAGTACACTGGTACTCTGGGACTATGCCATTGGTGACCTTTCTGTTTATACTGAGTACTCCTTCCCAATGTGCTTTCATTCCCCAAAGTCATGTTTTGGGTGCTTCATCTGTAATTGTGAAAAGTCACACTACGAATATTGTACTGGTATTGTACTGGCTCATAGGTGAGGCATGGCCACTTAACTATTTATGTTTCTTTCAGCGGAAAAAATTTCAGATACAGATTCAATTTCCTTAAGAGTCTCTGTGTTAGGCATGAGTCAAACACTTTCTGTTGTGGCTATTACTTGCTGCCTGGTGTCTCTTTCCAATATAATTTCCCTTTATAGTTCTTGTTATAGGAAATATTCTAATAACTTTCCTGTTATGTGAAACATCTCAGAGACTGACAAAAGGAAATAAACCCCAAGGTAGCCCCACGAATTAATTGCAGACAACTGAAAACAAAATTACTTTTCATTTTTAACATAGAACACATACTTTTTGCATTTAACATAGAACATTGTAATTATATAAAATTTTTCCTGTCTACATGAACAGACCACTGCTGTAAGTTTCTTTACCCATAACTAGAATGAAATCAAAGCATATGTCTCCTTTTGTGTTGAAGACCATTGCTTGAGTTAAACAAATAATTCACATTCCAGTTATCCATATCCTATGTACATATAGTCTTACTGATTTAAGAAAAAAATAGGTTTTTTTTCTTTTATACTTGATAAAATATAGACATGACCTGATCATCAAGTGAAAAATATACACATATATTTAACCATTTACAATCATAAATCAAAAAATCAGTTTAGTTCTATTTTATTATTATTTTTCTGATAAAATTTAAAGTTTACCTTAAGACCTGTTTTAAGCAATTTTGAGAAGAAATGGATATTGAGATAATCATAGTTGTGAACTTATGTCACAAAGTATGTCTGGTCACTAGTAGAGAATAAAATAAACAAAATCAATTGAAATTAGTTTTATATCAGTGAAGAAGTATTTGAATTTATTTGCAGAAGAGAAGCAAGGCAACTGTTTAGAATGTATCTTGTGACATATTCACAAGATAGTTTTCAATAACCTTCTAGGAATCCTTAGATTTAGCAAACAATTATCAATTAAACATTCAAATTATCCTGAATGGAGAGATGGCTCAGTTTCTAACATGCATGTTACAGAAGCATGAGGAACAGAGTTTGGACATGAAAGCATACATAATAGATATACATGGTGGCATATAACTGTAACTCCAGCACTGTCTATGTGAAGAGGCAGAGCCGGGAGCTAGCAGTCTAGAGAGTCTACTGAGACTACAAGCTCCAGTTACGGAGAGACCACATCTCAAAAACAAATTAAGGTATATAGCAGCAAAGAAAGACATCCAGATATCAATCTTGACCTTCACATGTGTTTTCATGGTTGAGTGCACCTACACATGAGCACAAAATCACATGATGCACATAAATAAACAAATAAGTCATATATGTATACATACATATATATGTATGTTTGTATATATATGCATATATGCACACACATTTATGCATATATATGTATATGTATTTCAAGATTC
Source organism: Cricetomys ansorgei (assembly GCA_026225945.1). Taxonomy (NCBI): domain Eukaryota; kingdom Metazoa; phylum Chordata; class Mammalia; order Rodentia; family Nesomyidae; genus Cricetomys; species Cricetomys ansorgei. The sequence continues at coordinate 7,548,174 of JAMJFZ010001133.1, read as the reverse complement.
TGCTGAATGAATACCAAAATTATTGGTATTCACTTTTAAGTCTATTGTTTGCAACAAAATTTATTTTAGAAGATTCAAATTTAAATACTTGGTCAAATTAACACAGAATTATTATTTTCCTCTTACTAATTAGCAATTATTTCTAAATATTTCTTAGCAATGTATGTATGTATTTGTAAATCATACAGCAACTGAGAAGGCACACAAAGCTCTTATTTGAAGAACATCATCAGGTGAATCCTGTGTATGTGTGTGTGTGTGTGTGTGTGTGTGTGTGTATGTTTGGGTGAGAGAGAGAGAGAGAGAGAAGGAGAGGAGAGAGAGAGGAAGGAAGAGAGAGAGAGGAAGAAAAAGAGGGAGAGGAAGAGGGAGAGGACTTGAATATTTCTGTGTGTGAATGCTGGCACACAAGTGTACAAGTGTGTAGGTCAGCGTACAACTGAGACTGTCAGTTCTCACCTTCAACCTTGTTTTGACAAGAGGTCTTTCATGTTCACTTTTGGATTCACCAGATTAGGTGGTTCTTTATTTTACAGTCTCTCTACTGCCGCTTTCCCATCTCCCAGTGATGACATTCGAGGGTGACAGACTGATGATGATACTTTATGCTTTTTTATTATATAAATTTCAGAGAGATACAGACTTGAGTCATCAACCTTGAGTTGCAAATGCTTTTGAGCATCTCTGGCCCCAAAGTCTACACAGTTATATGAAAGATGCTTCGTAAGTTTGGATGAGAAAGAAAGTAAACAATGGTAGTGTCAGAACCTTCATGAAGAGTATTCTGTTGTGCCTCTGTATCTTCTGATACAGATTTCCACTAGTAACATACAGTTATAGACCATTTCATGTTTTCCAATTTGGATTTAGTGAGGTATTTGGTCTCTCAATATTAGGGTACTTCACAAAGTAAAAGCTTCATATCTTTTTTAGCTTCTGGAGTCACAACATCGGTGCTTAGGGGTGATAATGACTAATTATCTGATTAATTAACTTATTAAAGACATTTTTATTAAACAACTTATAGATTATAGAAAATGTTCAAATGAGTATTACAGAATTCCTCAGAATAAAGAAAGGTGAAAAAGAAGAGGTATCATGTATGATTTGATCAGTGCGTGACTGTTCAGTTATTCATGATTTCAAGTTTTGTCTAAACCATGATGGAAACTAATTATATTATATCAAGTTGGCTCAATTTTTTCCAATTTTTTTTTAGAAAAAGAAAATGAACTTCATTCTCTTGGCTCTAAGTCTTTCTGGATTTTAAGAGTCGTTATTGCTCTGTGAGTCTCTTAAAGGATAAAATGTAGAATGTACTCGATTGAGATAAAATGCCATTAATTTATGACTTGAAAGTAAAAACACTTACCTAGGATAAGTGATATTAAAAAAGGGACTGGAAACCATAGGTAAATGGATAAATTAGGCAAGAGCATTGCACTTTCAGATTGATAAAGTGTATCTCTGTTTATCAGTGAAAAGGAATACATGCTCAACTGTTTTTTAAACTAAATATTAGACACATGTAATTTGTTCTGATGCCAAGCATTATCTGATTATTGACTAATTTGATAATTTTAAGATAGAAATATTACATTGAAACCATAGTCATAAATAGCATATTTTTTTCTTAGAGATTTTGTTATTTTCACCAACCTATGAAGCCAATCTTATAGTTCTTTGATGAGTAATATGGCTTGTAAATAAGTGAAATCCCATGAAAAGGTGACCTTTAAGAGTTTTCAACAGCTTTAAATCAGTGGAAGTACAATTTATTTAACCTTTTAAAAAATGCTCACTTTTGACAGATTTACTTTTCAAAGTTATAAAATGATATGCTAGATGTGCTTTGTATTTATTATTCATAACTTGCTTATACAGGGAACATTTTTGACCATGAAACTTTATTTAAAGGGTTGGAATACATTTCATTTCATCTACAAACTACTCATTTAAATTATATAGTCATTTAAATCCTATGATGTGTTGTTATGTCATATATATATATATATAATTAGGTACTTAAAATTTTCTAAAATTTAGATCATAATAGGAACATAAACAAGGCTTTAACAACAGTGAAAATCTTATGTGTAAATTTTAACAGTTACTTTGAGTGGTCACAATGACTGTTTTGTTTCTGATATATAAACTTTTTCTTGACATTTAATTTACTTTTAAATAAATTTGAAGCTGGAGTCTGGGTTCATCAGTTAGGAGTACTTGCTGCTCTTGTAGAATACTCAAGTTTAGTTCCCAACACCTGTGACAGGAGGTCCACATCTGCCACCAAAAAAACTTGGAGCCTCTGTTCTTGTATACACCCACATTCAGATGCACATACATGCACATAATTAATTTACATATGCATCTATATGTATGTATATATGCATATTTTATACATTTATATATGGATATATGCATATTTTATACATATATTTATTTATGTAATACACACACACACTATATATATATATATATATATATATATATATATATGCAATTCTCAAAAGGCTAAAGAAAAAAAAATATTTAAAAAATAAGTTTCTAAAATACTGGGATTGTGGTATGTTTTTTCCCCAACTCTTATATAATGACAATATAATTTTAAAATATTAAAGTACCATAAGTTATATGATTGTTTGTACCCACAAATATTTCATGAAAAATGACAATGAAAAATGACAAATACAATGTTTGATGTTGAAATTTTCTTCTATTGCTGCTTCTTACAGCAAATTATCTTAGGTTATCATTCAGTTTATGCAAATATTTTAACTATTGGAGGAAATGTCTAGTAATTTATAATTCAATAACCTGGTTTTTTATAATGGGATGAAAGAGCAATAATTGATCTAAACTATGCAAAATTATAAACCAAATGCATATGTAAGCATATCAAAGATAAAGCCATACATTTAAAAACATATAATATCTTCCTTTATCATTCCACTGGAAATAACTAAATAGCACAAGGCTTTGACTTCAAAAGTTTTTCAAGATTATGTGAAATGAATCTTATTGTTAAGAGTTATTGCCAATAAAAATATCAATATGCCCATGAAGAAAGTGTTTTCTTGACATAGTAATTTCATTTATAAAATATTAATAAGATTAGTATTGGTAGAACACTGTTAACTAGTTATGAGAAAATACCCAGGACATCCCCTACACAAGAATAAACTATTTTAGAATGCAGGTAGTGACCTTATGAGCCAGCTGACTGTTTTTGACTGAACTCTTCTGACTCTGGCTAAGTCTTGAAACTTCTCTGACTGCATTACTCTGCTGATACTCTTTCTGCTGAACAGCCTCTATGTCTCTGTCCCAGACTACTTGAGACTCCCTCTGTGTCTCTCCATCATATTGCCATAGACCGCCTTTGTGTCTCTCTGAACTCCCTCACTCTGTGAGTTGAGAGCCTCCTTTTATATCATGAGAGTTGTGTATGTCCTTACTCTGATTCAATCTCAAACTTCACTCTGCTAGCTTTTCACTCTGATTCAATCTAAAAGTTGAGACTAAAGGCTTGTTCTCATTCTGTAACCATGAACTAAGAGCCCTAACCTATTTCTAAACTGACTGATTCCTTTTAGATCCATAGTGTTGCCATTAAAGCTGTATGCTACATTGTATATACAGAAATCCCTTTCACCTAGCATTAGAACAAACAGAGGATAATATTAGTCTGACTAACATTCTTTCTGCATTCCATTTAGATTACACAGGTCTCTGAATGTGATCCTTTCATACAGACCCTTGGATTTGATCCCTTCCTAGCTTTCACACAGGCCTTCCAATGTGATCCTTTCCCAGAGCAGTCATTTTCCTGGATTAAATGATTATATATATATTTCTCTATTCTAGCTAGGAGGTCTGTCCTAGTCCCACTTTTTTTTTCTTTCTTATCCTCAAGTCTTAACTAACATTGAGATAACTACACTCAGATTACTGTAATACCTTACTAAACTACTTGAACAATTATCAATTACAAGCCAAATTAACTCCCTATTAGTTGAATTGCATTATTTATATTTCTAGGCAGACAATAGCTTGTTCAAAATATGGAATTTGATCTGGTTTTAATTATGCAGACTAAATCCTATCTGACTGAATTATCTCCTTTCTTAAAATCATATTGTCTCCATTATTATACAACCTGTAAGAATTTCCTAGAACTCTGGGGTTGGGGAATTACTCCCTGATTTTCCCTCTTCTCAAAAAGATAAGCCAAAGATCAGAAGAGACAGGTATTGATCACAGGAGTTACTGATCAGCAAGAGAAAAAAGGTAAAATGGATCAATTTATGAAACAGTGAAAATAAATATATTCACCACATACTAAGAGAAATTTTTATCCCAAACAACCATGTCAACTAATCTGGAAAGTTTGAAGCCTTAGCACTCAGGAGGAAATTGTTTCATCAGGAACACCTGTAGGCATTTACCATCAGAAACTAGAGGCCTAACTCCTGAAATATTATCTCTGAATCCTATTTTCAAACAGACAGTCATGATTATCATCAGAATTACATCAGCCTCATTTTCTGAATATAAAATGATTCATTAAAAGTGTACTTTGTTTATCGTACAAATTTACTCTCTGAGTAATGATTTGATCAGACACATTGAAATAATTATACAAGTAATCTCTATAGCAATCACTAAAAGAATATGAAAATGAAGTTATTTCTGCTCACAGTTTGTTAATCATCATCTGCTTAATTGCATATTTGCACGTTAAATAATTATTGATTGCGAACCTACTATGTACAAAAAAATGCATGAAAAGCATTAGGCTTTTGCTTACTAAAATCTCATGAAGTATGTTTTTTTTTTTTTTTTCCAGGAAGAGGCACATATGCACGAACACATAGATAAAGGAGATGTATATTAAACTAAGCAAGTATTACACATGGGAAGGTGCTTGAAGGTAGATTATACTTTAGAATGCAGAGAGCTCAATCCACTGTCAATCAACTTCAATAGATTAAGACTGGAGTTTTCTGAGCATTTTAAAAGAAGAGAGATACTTACTCTGTTTGTGGCACCATCCCATGCAGTGGATTCTAGACTGAAAAAAGTTAATAGAATACTAGCTTCATCTGTCTCTGCTCCCCAGTTGGGGCCTCAATATGCCCAGCTACCACAAACATTCTAGTAGGATCTGTTCTCAAACTATGAGACAAAATATAACCTTCTTTCTTTAGGTTTCTGTTGTCATGGATTCCATCAGGCTAGTAAGAGATATAGCTAATCCAAGAACCTCCCTTGAATAAATATTTAAGCTAAGAAATAAAGAATGAGTAGAATTTAGATACACATTTGGTTGTTGAGAAGAAGTCACTATACTTGTTTATTTCACTAAAAGTATACAATTATAATTCAGTTTTCCAGATTTGGAAACCATTCCAGACAAATATACCAATATCTTTTCAAATGAATCAAGACATTATTGAAGGGAGTAGTGTTTAAATATGGTATCAGAATAACATTACTATACTTTTGTGTAAGTATAAATCAACTTCTCCACACTTATATCTTCCAAATTCCCCAAAACAAAAAAAAAAAAAGAAAGAAAAAGAAAAAAAATTGTCAAATGCAGTTGTGCCAGAAAAATCCTGAAAGACTGCCCTCCAATTTTGTAGTCCCAAAGAAGAAAGAACAAGTGTGCAAGGAAGGCTTTACTCACTCAGCATGGACAAAATGAGACAAATAAAAGTTGAGAGTCTTCATGCTCTACTTCAGACGACTGCATTTCCCTGGTGTGGAGCTCTGAGGACCTATAACCAGATGTGCCTCTGCTCCAAAGCCTGCTGTTTCTCATAGAACTTTTACTGCTGCTCCAGATGTTTATTTTTCTGGCTCTGACCTCCAGACACATAATACTGCTCAAAACTTCAAATTACTTCATAGTTGATGATCTGTTTATTCACTCTAGTCTCAGGCAGTTCAACTGTGCTCAAATTGCTTTGAAACTTTATTTATGGATAAAACTGTTTTATGAGATAGGAAGGACAGAAAGATGCAGATTATTAGAGATAAATGCCAGTCTATTTTATGAAATATTAGTGATAAAGAAAGTTTAGAGGTATGATAAAGGAAGGAAATTTTAGAAAAAGAAGGAATTTGTTAAATCATAAAATTATGAATGAGCCAAAATTCCAACACAGGAAAAAACAATATTTATCCAAGTTTTCTTCAGTGACCAGTCCTGAATAATTTGTATCACACTGAAAAAATATTTTACTCCAGGCTTCACAAAGACAATTGTCCACGAACCAAACTTCTGCCTGAGTTCATACGTAGTTTTATTAGAGAACAGTCATGCCTTTTTGTGCTTTATGCCTGACCTACTTTGTACAGCTGTTTCTCAGCAATAGCATGGGTATTCACTAGATGTTAGCGTTTGCAAATTCTAAAGTATTTACTGTCAGTCTTTCATAAAACTATTTCTGACTGCTTTTTAAACCCAGAATTATAGAAATTATAAAATAATGATAAATAATGATGCTCAATTTCATCTTCACAATGATAGTTTAAAGTATGTTGTGGTCAGTGGTACTTTGGATTTTTGGAAACTGTTATGTTTGGAAAGGATTATACAGTATACTTAGTCCAACACACACTCCATTAAAACATGTTTCTTATTCCATTTGTAATAGATGCTAATTAATCTTTTTCTAGAATAGCTAGCTGAATGTTAGGAATTAGATTACCTCCTGATGCAGGGTGTTTAATAGATGGACAATGCTATTAGGTGAGAAAAAGCTTTCTTGTTTTCAATCTGAATTCATGTTTATAAACCTTACTGATTGTGTTCCAATCTGTGCAGTCATGGAAGAATAAACATACAGTCTCTGCATCCTAGTCCTCACAGCAATACCCTAATAAAGAGCTTCTAGTATCTAGCTAAATATAGTAGAGTAATAAAAATAAATAAAAAAATAAAAAAACACCTCTTCAACATTCCATAGATGTTGACTAAATTTGTGTAGTATGTATATTTGACACCAGATTGTTAGAAATGTGTCTCTACATACTGTATACCCTTTCATTGATATAGAACCAGTTTCTTAATGTGTAAATATTACAACACTAAGTGCATGGACTATTCTAAAATGAAATTCACTGTGACTTACAGGGCCAATGAGGAAACAGAGAAAGGGTTTGCATTAAGTTCTGGTTTTAGTTACTTTGTTACTGTCTTTTGATCCTGCCTTTCTCTTTCATTTCATGAAATTGCTTATATGTGAAAAGTTATTATGATTTATTCTTTGCTCCATAGCTTATGGGTAAGCCCAAAATCATGTAGCAATAAATGATGTCTAACAAATTAATGCAAGACTACAAATCCATTCTTTGTACTATACAGTTCTGGAAAATATATGAAAAATGAGTATATGAAGAATTATGAGTTAATTTAAGAATTAGTTTATGTTTAATAATTTAAGATGTTTTAAATTCCTGAACAAGGTAGCTGAAAGACTCATTACATAAATTATTTCACTTAAAAAATTCAGCATTTTTCTGTCATGTTCAATAAGTATTTTGTTGCCTGTGGGGCCTAATGAAAATTATGTATTATAATCATTTGTCTGATGGCAGTATAAGCACAGCTTAAGACACAAAATGGCTTTTTGATGTGGCTTCCAGCAGTTTTTGAACTCATTCTTACAATAATTAAATACCTTTTAAAGTGATTATAGATCATTCAGATTATAACTATTCTTTAGACAAATAAAATTATTTGCTCAGTTTCCAGTATCTTCAAAAACCTAATGAATTTTTCAAATATACCAAACATCTTCTAAGTGTTGTTTTGCAGTGAAATAAATTATTTGACTGAGAAATTGTTCTGTAATTATTTAAAAATTATAAGTTTTTCAGTTCCGTTTAGCTTTTTTTCCATTTCATATTGATTCTTTTTTTCAATAATTAAATTGCAGTTTTGGGAGCTTGAAAGATGGCTCAGCAGTTAAGAAAGCATACTGCTTTTCCAGAAAACCAAGTTAAGTTCCATATTCCAAGTCAGATGGCTCAAACTGCTTGTAACTTAAGCTCCAGGAGAACAAATGCCTTCTTCTGGACTCTACAGGAACCTGTATTATTTTAAGTATACACACACACACACACACACACACACACACACACACATTTGCTCAGTTTCTAGTAATTTCTAAAAGCTTAAATATTATATATATATATATATATATATATATATATATATATATATATATATATATATATATGGCAGGCTACAGCAGGGAAACCTTTCTTTAGTGCTTATAGCTGTTCCAAATACACCAATATAACAATAAGGAAAATTCTGACATTCCCTCAAAACAGTTGAAATTAAATCATGTGTAATTAATATTACTTACTATATTAGTTTATACAACATATTACAAATTATATATAACAAAAATTGTCACAAAATAAGCATTAATGGTTCTTTTATATTAGTGCATATTACTCAGAACATCAGATGTATTTGAAAGATCATTTAGCCTTCTGCAATTCTGCATGGTCAGAAGCCATACTCAAGTTAATGTCAAAGGTAAAAAATTTGCAATTTCAATTTATGGCCTCTTATAACCTCACTCCAAAGTGAATTTGTCTCTCAATTCACATGTATTGTTAGAAATGGCCATTAATATATTTAAATCTGCTTGGTTTCATAGTATAATGGAGAAAGAGATAGGGATAGATAGATAGATAGATAGATAGATAGATAGATAGATAGATAGATAGATAGATAGATAAGCAGGCAGAGAATGTGTTTATGTGTGTGTTTTACCTGTGACATGTGTATGTGTGTGAACAATGGGTTACTTGTAGACACAAGAAGAAAAGGCTCTAAGGCTTATGTAGTTGAGACTCTGGCTTATCCATAATAATAAATCCTTAATTAGTATTTAGACTTTCCAATATTCTCTTCTTTTGTACCTGGATATTTCAAGGGAAAAGTGTTAGTTTGGCACAAAAGTCAGCTTTTTTATGTTTTTATTTATTCTTTGAAAACTTCATACAAAATATTTTTCATATTCTTTCCCCTCATTCAACTCTTCGTAGATACTTTCCTATTCTGTATTCATCCAATTTGATGCGCAGGAAAGTCATTTTGCTATAGACATGTAAATATCACTCCTATTTGCAGTTTATATTTCTTTTTAAATAGATTATCATTAGATGTTGTCATGCTCTACACAAATCAATAGGAGCATTAATGAATGCATGAATGGATAAATGAATGATTAAGTAGAGACAGGAATATTAATATTAATGAAGGAATATGATATGACTTGAGGATATGTGGCTTGGTATTTTTGCAGAACTCCTACAGGCTGGAGTGTAGGGGCGTGTCTCTGACCCTTTTGCCTTCCCTTGGGACACTATTCCTCCTGCTGGGATGCCTAGTCCATCTTTGATTTAAGGATTAGTACTTGACTCTGTTCCATCTTGTTGAGCCCCGTTTTAGCAGTAACACTGAGAGAACTGCTCTTTTATGGGGAGTGGTGAGGGTTGGTATGGGACAGTTGAGGGAGTTGATCTGGGAGAGGGGAGATGAAGGGAATTAGGAGGAGTGGAGGGAGGGAAGAAGGGTATTGGAATGTATTTTTTGAGAGAAGAAAAATAAATAAATAAAAATATGAATAAATATGAATGAATGAATGAATTTATGAATGAATCTTATTAGGTAATTTAAATCTATCAGAGGAACCCTTCAGGACAGATATAACCAATACAGAACGATAAGATGTACTTATGTTACAGTAAATATATTTTTAAGAATATTCTTTTAGATCTAAAAATTGAATTAGTGAACTAAAACATTTTTGCTAATTTTCTAATTAGGAGACTATATCTACCATTTTTTGAAAAAGACAAGTAGAAAACTCCTTTGTTCTTTAAAGAAGTTGGATATGGTCCCTAGAAAGAGAGTAGAGTTCAAAGAGGGTAGAGTTGAATTAATAATCATTCTCTCTCTTTTTTTTGGCTTTTTCAAGAGAAGTTTTCTCTGTTATAACTCTGGTTATCCTGTAACTCACTCTCTAGATCAGGCTGGCCTCAAACTCACAGAGCTCCACATACCTCTACTTACTGAGTTCTGAGTTTAAAGGCATGTGCCAGCACTGCCTGGCTCATTCTTGCTAATATCATACAATGTTACATGAGCTAAGAATCTTTGTTGTATGCAAACAACCCCTAAGTAAATGTTCAACTACACTGTCACATCTACTCAAAAGTATTCATTCACACAGGTGACTTGAAAAGTAATACTGCATTTTCTTTTTACCTCACTTTTATTGTTTATATTCTACTTTTCTTGTACCCCTACATACATAATTCACCTGGAGTTACCTACAGAGTTCATTTCAAATGGAGCGTCCATGGCTGAATCCTCTTCATATTAGATGTACAACTGTATAATTATTACAGTATTGTAAAACGATACTTGAATATAAATATAAAAATTTAACATAAACATTATTATTTAAAAATCCAACAGAAGCTCATTAATTGCCATAACAAATGATTATGAAGTATGTAGAAAATAGGTTCATATAACAATAGAAGTTAGACATTCAAGAATCCTAACATATAATGAAGTAAGGTAAAATCATGCAACTATTCACATTGCATCTATAATCTATCACAACTGAATGAATAGACTTCTAATTCCATTCAGGTTTTGACAATAATACGATTTGGCAAGCAGGCAAAGAATTATTTTTCTCTGCCCAGGGGCTATTGTCCTCAAACACATGCTACTTTCAATAGATTCACAGACACATTTCAATTTAAAATTTCAGTAAATCTTTAATTTAAATCTAGTTTCATTTAAACATTGAAATTCTCACTACATAACTTTCAATCAAGTCAACAACTGAAGCCACAAATGATTCTCAGAGAAGTTGAAACAGAGCAGATTTCTGCTACAGTGAGTAACTGATTTTCAAATCAGGCTTTGATCACATTATAAAGACTGAAAGCTCACAGGAGGCTGGCTTCAGGGTTATTACTACACATCACACTTTTGGTATTAAATAAAAAGTCATGGTGTTTAGATGAGTGAGAAACTCAATTCATGTTCTAGAATTTATGACAAATTAAGTATAAAAGCAAAATTATTTTATTACGCTTATCTATTCATTTGCATGAATGTTATTGTGCTTGTTCACACAAGCATTTATGCCAAGATATACATGTACAAATAAGAGGATAACTTGACTGAATTAATTCTCTTTCTACTATGTGGGCCCTGAGAATTGACTGTTACTATTAAAGAAACGTTCTTGCATGTCATAATCACCATAAGGCATATTCTATATGTCTTCTTATTAAAGCTCATTAAGCATGCCAAGTGAAGGTCCCATAGAAGAGTGAGGTACTGCACTCACTTGTCGTAGCTTTCGCCGTTTATACTTCTTCGTGGAGTCTGAGAAACCCATCAAAGGGACTAGAGCTGGACTCTGAACCCCTGCACCATTGGATCACACAGGTCACTGAATGTGTTCTCTTCACACACGTCCTTGGATGTGATCCCTTCTTAACCATCACACAGGCCTGTCAATATGATCATTTTCTAGAACAGTTTTGCAGAACAAAAGGTACCTCTACAAATGTCAATTGTTAGGATTGATAGGATGCAGCTTTCACCACTGAGCTGTTTCCCTAGAACAATTTCCTTTCTTTTCTTTTCCTTCTCTCTTTCTTTATTTATCTTTCTTTCTTCTTTCTTTCTTTCTTTCTTTCTTTCTTTCTTTCTTTCTTTCTTTCTTTCTTTCTTTCTTTCTTTCCTTCTTTCTTTCTTTCTCTTCTCTCTCTCTCTCTCTCTCTCTCTCTCTCTCTCTCTCTCTCTTTCTCTATTTACTTAATTTTCTTTTCTTTTTAAGTTATTCACTAACTTAGGGGTTTAATGAATTGAGATTTAAAACAAAACAAAATAAAAACAGAAATGAGCTGCAGTAGTTGGTTCTGTCCTTTCACCATGAGTCCAAGTAATAGAACTCACTATATGGATACCAGCAATGAAATTCATGACATCAGTATTGGTAAAAAGGTGCCTTTATTCACTAAGCCCACTGTTTTCCCCAAAAAGACTAAATGTTTATGGTTTCTCACAGGCTAGGGATAAAGCTCAACTGTGAAGAACGTGCTTGCCCTCCATGAAGTTCTGGAGTCCATATGTATCACATAAGGAGAGAAGAAAGGTGCTGCTAATATCTTTCCCAAAGAACATTTTTATGCAGGTCTTACTGGAGAATGAAATCTGTTCATATTTTCCAGTGGGAAATCTATTATATCCAACACTTTGGAAAATGTCTCAGCCATCCTGTCTTTGATCTGCTCAAATAAGCATGTATTCTTGGTCAACAACTTAAGTAATGTTATGGGTCACATATATCTTAGAAAGCTATTTTAAAAGATGGCTTTTAAAATCTCTTTTAGTTAGTAAATTATGAAATCTTTCAAAGAAAATGTTGTTCCTGAATTGTCTTAATAAAGCAATTTCTTCCTCAATGATGGTCATATCCAATCACATGATTTTCCATCTCTTTGGGTTACCTTTACTCAGGGGTGAATATGAAGCATTGAATAAAATGGAGTCACCTGCTTGTCAAATGAGTATCCTGAATCTTCCCAGGGCATGGGGTAACTATGATCACTCAAAGAGGCCAGTTTACTCTTTCTTCCTCTCTGCTTTCTAAATGCCCAGATATTTTTATTTCTCTTTTTGCAAGCTAATTAAGAATAGATTTCCTAATAAAGTTGTAGTGGCTCATGGCTTGATGCTAGCACACAGGAGGCAAAGGCAAGAGGATCCCTGAGTTCAAGGTCAACCTGGTCTACAGAGCAAGATATAGGACAGCTAGTGCTACACTGAAAAACCCGATCACAAAAACATCATCATCATCATCATCATCAATAACAAAATAAGCTGTGTTGATTCTTCTAGAATAGCATTTGATGTCTCTACATTTTGACTAATTAATGGCTGTGAAATGCATTTGCTGAGAATTTGGTGCTAAAATATCAGCACTATCTTTCCTTAAAATGAGGACTGATTTGGGTAGATAATTATCAGGCAATTTTGTCCAAATTAATATTTAGATAATAAATTCAAAATATATTCTTATCACAGAGAGAAAAATAAAATAAAATAGGAGAATGCTAACAATCTAAAACATATGTTGAAATTATCTAGCACATAAGCCAAAATATGCTAATTGCTACATATGAAGGGCACCCACACACATAAACAGAAAAAAATACAAAAATACTTCCAAATATAACTATTTAATTGTAGGAATAAAACTATTTTAGTGAGAATATGACATGCTAGGGATTATGCTAAATGCTTTCATATATCCACTCATTAAATATATGTATTTCTTTTAAGTATTTAAAAGTGAGACTGAAAGAACCGGACAGTTCTATCACTGACATGGGCTCCTTAGTTTTCCAAGTTGGTATGTATACCAGTCTGGATCTGTGCCATTTGCCTTCCAATGCCTGACCAAAATGAATTTGTTTCCTTAACCAGAATTCTTTTCTTGTCTTGGTCCCTTGCACTCAGCTGTATCCAGTGGAGGCCTTTATATCCAGGCATCTTCCTTCATTGTATATGCAATGTCTTTCTAGCATGAGAAATGTCCCACCTTGAATGGAATATTCACATTCCCCTCATATTTATATCATTGACTGGTAAAACAAATAATAGTAATAAAGTACTTAGACAATCTCCCAACACAAGACACACTAACAAGTTTCTTATGCTGTGCTATAATAACAATTTTTTTCATGTCTGATAAACTTACCTAAAAATCAATAGGCACTATTGTGTCTTTTTACCATAATCAGTATCTTGTAAGTAAAAAGATTTACTATCTCTTTCCTAATTTGTCTATACTTTTATCTTATTAATACTTAATAGATTGTCTCTCCTGAATTGCCATTTCTTAATATTTATCATACTGTGTTGGTAAAGTCTAATTATCAGATTGACATAATCTAGAATCCCTTGTGAGATGGGCCTCTGCACAAAGCAATGAATCAGTCCACTAGACAGTCACATCACTCCCTCACTAAGATACTCAACTGTATAAGTAGATAAAGTATAATCATCAGCAGCATGTAGCTATCTTTCTCACTTTTCCTTTGTGGATGTGATGTAGGTGTGATGTGAAGCAAGCCTACAGCATGCTTCAAGATCCTAGTTCTTGAATTTTCTGTCATTGAGAAGATGAGGTGTGAGACGACTCCTTTAAGTTGCTCTTTCCAGGATGTTACATCAAAGCAAGAGAAAAATGAAATAAGATGCATCTGTATTTAAAATAGAGTTTAAATTAGTCTTTAAGAGAGTGAAGTACATGAAGTCTGAAGACAAATATAAAATAATACCTTCAGTAAACTCTAGTTTCCACCTTCGCAGATTAAATGGGTTGGGTTTTATGATCATTCCTTTAGATGATCTCTCACCAGTCATATAAACCTATATCTATGTTTTGCCAGAAAATCATTCCTTCAGGCACAACCTTTACAGATCCATGAGCTATCACAGGGTGACTTCAGTAATATATACCATTAGTCCTTCCCTTTATAATCTACTCAACTTTCTACTTTCATCAAGAAAGAATGATTTTCATTTTTTTCTTTTTGTTTTTTTTTGGCGTATTATAATAAATGATCCAAAGCAAACATCTGTTTGTCGTTACATACCAGCATCTCTCTACATCTGTTTAAATTTTCTGCATAATTATTACCTATGTGTCATTGTACATCTCAGTTTTTACTTCTTTAACTTTGAAAATATTTTAATAACAGTAAGATTAGTTAATAACCATATTTAACTCAAAGATAATAAATATTTATTATACCATTCTCTGCTGATAATTCCTGCCATATTGGCCATAAAGACAAAGATTGCCTCATACTCTCTATGTATGTTGAAGTTGTATACTTTTACATAGCTGATAAGTAAACCAGCTAATCAGTATTCATTGTACAACAAAACCACTTTAATCTCAATATTAAAGTCATATGATTGGAATCAATATAATTTGTAGCTGCATTACATTTCAAAAAATCACATGTATGGATCTATGTATGTAAAAGAATATCAATACATGCAGATACATGCAATCTGATTTAATTTTATCTAGACTTAACTATAATAAAAGCAAATTCACATCAAATTATCCTGTGCCATAATTTCTGATGGTACATCTGGCTGATTGTACTCATTCTACGCTATTATGGGATACAACACCTGCTCTGACTAATTCAGAGAAATACCAGCTATCTGGAGAAGAAAGGGGTTCACCAGGTGCTGGTAATTTGAACCTCAGGACAGTAATCTTATATTCAACTGCAGGTTGTCTCCTCACTGCAGGAGGGCTGTGCAAACAGGGAAGTTCTACCCTCTTCATCTGTACATTCAACTCTTTCTTTTGTTTCCCTGATTCTGTCTATTTTCAAGCATCTTTTTCCCAATTTCCATTTACTTCTATCTCTCATTCATTGGGAGAAGACAGATAATGCACAGCCCTAAGAATCACTTTCCAATTTAATGAAGTTTTGAGGTCAGTTCAATTTGTTGCCCTGAATTTTGTAATTTGTTTCTGAGCTGCAGGTTATTGGGCATATTTGTTCCTTCATTTTCTTTGAAAATAAAATGATGGAATCAGAGAATATAAGCACCTTGGGAGCTAAGATATTTTTGCTCTTCTGTTTATATCTTGACAACAGAAGCATCATCACAAGAGTAATTTTTATGTTTTAAATCTTCATCATTTACTTTCAAAATACTTTCATTACTTTTTACTGTGGCTAGTTTGACAATAAAATTTTTGAAAAACTGTTGTGAACTTCTGATATGCTTCTTACCAAACTCTATATACTAATCATGTTGATTGGTCTTATATAGATACAACTCTGTATCATGTTGCAGTTACGTTTCTTCACTGTGAGCAAGTAGTCTTCTTAACTGGTTTCTTGCAGTCACATACTTTAATTTTACATTTTACTTTATAAATGTACTAAAAAGAAAGATTGAAAGTTGTCCCAAACTTGGCAGGCTATGTTATCTCTCTTCAAGCTTATATGGTGACTCTAGTTAACAAAGAGAAGGCTTTATTCTAGCATGATTGGCTTGGTAATATAGAAAATAAAACCATTAATTCATGATGCAAATAATTCTCTGAAGCATACTAGCTATAGCTACTGACCATTCCAGCACTGAATTCATTACCATGACAAAAAGCTTTATAGTTTATAATACCTGAGAATGGTCTACAAGCAAATTCCTATCTCTATAATTTCCTAGCCTTCTAATGACTACTGTTTTTGTTGAGTCACGTATTTTAACAATCTTTGCAAATTTACCATTCATTTCATAAAAAATATACACACAAATACACACACCCACATTTTTTTTTATTATGCTATATGAATGGTTCCCTTGAATGTGATGTTATGGACTCCTCTAAATGTGATAAAATTTGAAAACTCATGCTGATCTGTGCTTTTTCATCTTTTCCAAAAGTAAGGGTATTTTTAAATCTATGTCAGCGTGTGCATTAGTTTTCTTATTGCCATGAAAAATATCAGAAAAAAAGCAACTTAAAGAAAAAAGGCTTTTTTCCTTTTTGTTCGTTCCAGTTTGTGAATATAGTTCATCTTTTGTGGAAGTACGGAAGACAGTAGACTCAGGCAGCTGCTCACATCCCATCTGCAGAAAGACAAGAGATTGACAAATGCTGTGTTTTGGTGCTTTCTCCTTTCCCCTTAAAGAAAAAGGTTCTGTTGACTCTCAGAATTTCTTACATCGTATTTTGATTATATCCACCCTACTCTCTCAACTCCTTCTGGATATTCCTCAACCTCCCTCCTCTCTCAACAGCATGCTTTTCTTTTCTGTCTCTTTTTCTACCTGGATCTCTCC
Organism: Cricetomys ansorgei; assembly: GCA_026225945.1. Lineage (NCBI taxonomy): Eukaryota > Metazoa > Chordata > Mammalia > Rodentia > Nesomyidae > Cricetomys > Cricetomys ansorgei. The sequence continues at coordinate 7,531,220 of JAMJFZ010001133.1, read as the reverse complement.
TTCCCTCTACTCTCTGTCCTTGTCTTGTTCTCTGTCTTAGTCCCTGTGTTCCTCCTTCTCTCTCAAATAAGAACTCAATCTAGTCCAGTTTGTGTTAACCGAGTGCTCTTTTTTGTACCTGCCCTGATGCGGGCTTATGCACCATGTACAACTCCATTGAAGAAAACTGACTTTCCTCCTCTTGTGAGCAATCAGCAGCGCCTCAGGTAGAGTTGGGACTTCTTGCCCAATCTCACCTACAGTCTGGGATTTTGCTTAGTTTATGGTTATATAGGTCTCCTTTGTACTGTCACATTCTCTCTGATTTTATATGTTTATCTGTCCTGTTATGTTGGAAACACTCTTTCTTGGAAATTATCAACAACCTCTGGCTCTTGCAATCTTCCAGCCGCCCCCTCCCATCATAGATACTTGAAACTTGAAGAGAGCGATGCGGTATACAAATACCATTTAGGGATAAGCATTCCAGTGTATTTTATTCTTTGCACATTCACTAGCTGAGGGATCCTGTTAATTCTCATCTACTGCAGGAAGATACTTCTCTGATGAAGGATGAGAAGGAACTCATCTTTAATAATGGAAAATGTTATTATGAGTCTATTTATTTCATGATAACTTAGCAGAATAATAGTTGTATGTTTTCCCTTAGGCCCCACAACTTATTTCGTAACATGCTCCCCCAACCCTAATTGGCATCATCAGGTATGAGTTCTATCTAGTGGAGATGGCCTTAAATCCAATCAAAGTACAAACAGCAAGCTTACCTAGGAAAAATAAGGAGATTAATACCATTCGAAATAGCCTCACACACAAAATAAATATTCTTGTCATAAATTTAAGGAAATAAATGACTTATATAATAAATTCTTTAAGGGTTTAGAGAAAGAAATTGAAAATGATATCCAAAGACGGAAGACCCTTTATGCTCATGTCTGATAGGATAGATAATTTGAAAATGACTATTGTTTTTCAGTGTAGGATCCCAGCTCATAGTATGGCATTGTTCATATTTAGGGTGGTCCTTCTCTTGTAAGCTTTCCTGAAAACACCATCATGGACCCATACAGACTTGTGTTTTCAAGGTCTCCTTTGAAATTTACAATAAAGATAATCAATCATAGAATTAATTTATTATCTCAAAGAAACTGCATTTGCATCCAGGAATAATTATTATTCCTGTTTCCGTATACCTTCTGAAAATATAACACATCCATGGCTTACCAGTTCATTTCCTATATCTTTTTCTAATTCATTTATTTCACTTGTCTGTTTTGTTTCTGGATGTGTTAGCCATCCGTTTATAATATGCTATTGCTTTTCTTCCCCTATGTGCTGTCTATTCTCACTCCTTTATGCTGTGAATATAGGTAGAGACTGCTGGTTTCTCCATAAGTAAACTAGTGACACAAACTGGCTTAAATCAAAATTACTCTTAGAGGTCAAAGAGATCTCTAATAGTCTATGTTTTCTCATGAATACTGTACCTAGTATTTTTATTAAAGTTATTCATGCACTCATATTGTCAATCCTTCATTTTCTTAACAAGTTTGACCAACTCAAATTTGACATATGATTTATAAAAGATTTACTAAAACTAAACTCTATGTTAGTACATTTATCTAAATGCATTGTATTTCTACTGCAAAGAACATACTTGTATTTCCATACATTTCATATCATAGTCTGAGAAGCAAACATAAATGAATGAATTCATAACATTATAAAATACTAAACTTAATCTTAGGACATATTTATACTTCCTATTATTTGAGGAACATTACTATACAGTTTTCAATGATTCAAATAAACAATCTACTTTGTGTGTAATTGATTACTCAATAAATGTAATTAATTATTAAGTGTATTAAAATAATCGTGCTCTATTTTACATCTTTTTCTGGAAATATCTTTACAATGTATATATATATACACACATATATGTGTGTGTCTGTGTGTGTGTGTGTCTGTGTATGTGTGTGTTTGTATGACTATCTTTTCTAATTTTAAAGTATGTGGTAAATAGTACATTTTAAGGCCTTTTTGCCTCTCTTCATTTTTAATAGTGCCTCACTTTATTTAGAGAATTATTCAATACTATGAACAGGAGTATTTACATAAAGATACTCATTGGAAGTGAAACAAAATAAAATCATGTAATAAAGAATACAAATTAATTTGTTCTGCATGTCAATATGCTTAACCAATGAAATAACAGTAGCTATTCAAAATAAAACATATGATTAATGACATAAGGATTTTCTTTTAAAAATATTATGTCAAGTTTCCTGCTAAAGACAATCAAGGTATTTTTGATGTCTTAAAACGTACATGAATATGTTAGAATTCAGATTACATGAAATATTATGGTATTTATTATTCTTATCAGTATTATACTCATAAGCTCTATATACTTACCTCAAATTAAATATACATACTGACATCTTAGGTATTCAAATATAATGTTTAAAAATACAATTTGTTTAATGTTACTTCCTTGTAAAACTTCTTTAATTTTACAGCACAATATCTTCTATGTGTGGTGATTTGGATAAGATTGGCCCCCATAGCCTCAAATACTGGAATGTTTGGTCCTTACAGAGTGGGTGCTTCTTGAGAGAGATTTGGGGTTTTGGGCTTGGTGGAGTAATTGTGTCTTTGTTGGAAGAAATATCACCGGGGATGGTTTTTGAAGTTTCAAGAGCCCAAGTCAGGCACAGTGTCTGTCTGTCCATCTGTCTGACTGTCTGTGTCAATCTGTCTGTCTCTGTCTCTGTTTCTGTCTTTTTCTTTCTCTCTGACTGCTGCCTGCAGATCCAGCTGTATAACTCTCTGCTAGTCTCTAGCACCATGGCTACCTACATGCTGCAATGTTTCCTGTCCCCATGAAGATAGTAGACTAAACTTCTAAACTGTTAGCAAGATTCAACTAATAGAACACAGACTTAGACACTAGGAAGCAGCATATTTTTTGCTTAATAATAATGTTTAAGGTTTAATGTGACGAAAGACTATGCTATTTTTCCTAAGCCAGATTACAATTTTAACAGTTTAAAAGAAGTAAATATAATTAAATAATAATTAGAAATTGTGCCAGTAGTGATGGTAGCACACACCTTAAATCCCAGCACTTGGCAGAGACAGGTGGATCTCTATGAGTTCAAGGCCAGCCTGGTCTACAAACTGAGTTCTAGGACAGAGAAACCCTCTTACAACAAAGAAACCCTGCCTGAAAACTAAAACAAAACAAAACAAACAAACAAGAAAAACCCAGAAATTAAGATTAGGATTTTTGTAGACTTTGCAACCTCTGTTTTGCTGTGGATTCTCAAGCTCCTGAAGAGCTGGGGAAATAATATTCCATGTTAGATCTTCAGATTTCTATCACGTTCAGAAAAAATCTTACATATATCTTAAGAGAAAGTCTGATTCCTTGTTGAAAGCAAATACACTCTTTGAAGGCTTTTGTCTCCTAAAAATAAGAGCATGTGGAGGTACCCAAGTTCCTTAGCTGTCTAAACACCACCAGAGCTCAGAATTCCTTGTATTCTTGACATTTTAATGAGGCAGGAAAGTTCTCCATCAGCTGTGTCATATTTTCCTATATAACTATTAAACTGTTTAAGTAACTTAGGGAAGATTTAGTTTCCAGCAAGATGTGCCAAAATTCTATGAAGTACTATACTACTTAAGTGTTCTAAAAATCTGTACTTTTTTTTTTCACATGTGTCTGTGGGATGTTGTAGAACCAAAATTCCACAAATCATGGGGGATGAATGAATGTATACAGAAAGACATTTTAAGACCAAATACAATGTCAAAAGCATCAGTGAAATGTGAGACAACTTTAAATGCTAGATACAAATGTAATGATCACCCAAAAAAAGAAAAAAAAATCCTCAATACAGGATTTTAATGATAAATTATATTGTTTTTTTCTCCTTCTATTGATGATGTCCATGATCGACAGAATCAGTTGTCTTTTTTGTCTAAAACATATGTAACTTGCCATACTAAAATTAATAATCCAGAATATATTTGCAAAAATGGCCAAATTGCCAGGTTACATGGTCAGTTATAGAAGAAGTACAGTTTTCCTAATTATGTGTCCCTATGTGTTTTATATTTTCATGTTATGCTACTCTGTTCCTCTATAGTTTTAAAGTTTTCTCCCACAAATAGTCAAGAAACTTTATCTTTACTTTTGTGCTGGAAATAATGAAGGCAAAACAACACACTATGACTCCCTGTCAGAAGGCTGCTGTCAAAGATGACACCCCTTAGATCCAAAACATAAAGCCAAATCTTTTGGATCTATCTTAATAATCAGTTCTTTCTTGATTATGGACATTCATACTTACTCTAGAGTTCAATAGAATGTCACTACTACTCTATTTTGGAATATTTGGTATGCCTCCTTTGATAAATTCTCCTTATTAAATAGAGAACAGCTAGACAGAGCAGGGTCATTCTGGCTATAGTAATAGGTCATGTGCAGCTATGCCTGGTTGTGCGAAATGGACAGCTCTTCCACACTACATCCATACCTAATCCTGGAGAATCTATCCATGTTGAAGAGATGGACTGGAGGATAGATAGTTTTTAAGTCTTCATATGATAACAACACTACATATATCTTTAAAGTTTAAATCTTTCAAAGCAAAACAAAACAAAAAAAAAAAACAAAGCAAAAAAACCAAAACAAAGAAAAAAAGCTCTAACCCTCCCTGAACCATGGAATCCATTTTGTGTTGACTAATTGCCTCTGGGCATCAGGCCAGCTTGGAGTGTAGTTGATAGATACCTAGTGCATTCCATTGAAGAAAACTGATTTTCTCTTTTCTAGAAGACATCAATTGCAAATAGCTTCATATTTAGTTTTGTTTTGTTGAGAGATAGAGAGAATAAACTTGGGTGGGGTAGATGGGTAAGGAAGTAGGAAGATAAGGGAGCATATAGGGAAGGGAAAAGAATGACCAAAATACATTATATGAAAAAATTAAATAAATGAAGGAAAGAATGATTTGAAAACAATCACTCTGATTGGAAACAATTTGTGGTATCCACATCATCATTTTAAAATTAAATGATCAGTATATAAGAAGGTGAGATTTAAAGTATCAACTAAATTAAAATGAAATTAGTTATCATCAGTAGATACGTTTCTGATTTAGCTGGTTTTTATAGCCTACTTAGTATGCAAATGAGATTGTCTCTGTAGTAGAAATTTATTTTAGTGTTTATTCACTTACCCTAAACTTACTTTATTCACGTACTTTATTCACATACCCTAAACTTACTTCTCCTTCTGGGAAGTATAGCTGTAGAATGGAAAGACAGTTGTATAGAGTGAGAAATAATTAATAATACACTATATTTAAACTAATTTCTGGTGCTGGGACAAGCACCAGAAATTTTTGTAAACAAAAATCTGCATATATTACAGCATATAATAATATAGAATAACAAGCTACATATGATATCTTCTTCTTGTATATAATCATACATGCAAACGAGCTATCATAAAACATGAAAAATTTAAAGTTAACAATAATGTTTCCTAAATTGAGGTCAATTCATAAGTGGAAGATAACTTCACACCCTGATTCCAAATGTGTACAAAAGCTACTGTTAATTATGTTTTTCAAACTTTATAATTAGGAACAGTAACTATCACATCACAAATTAAAAATAAAAAGGGTAAAACTGTTGGAGGAGGCAATTGTCATAAAATAAATGAATAAACAAATAAATTTAGAATAGAACACACTTTTAACTGTGAAAATACTCCTACAATCAAAAAGTATGCTATGCCATGAACACATCTACACATTTCACAGAACTGTCAGACTGAACAGGAATTTTATCTATTTGCCTATCTTCTATCTGTTATTGTCTATCTATCATCTATTTGACTGAAATTCATATATCACATAACATTTATCTATTCTTTTTCACCATTAATCCTATAGTTACCTTTTTTTTGAAAATTAAACAAAAATCTTTTGTCTATCATTCACCAACCACCTACTCATCATTTATCTACTAACTATATATCTGTCTCTGTCTGTCATCTATCAGTCTATCCTCTGTCATCTGTCATCTATGTAGCTATCATCTATTTGCAATCTATTTTTTATCTAATACCTTTCCATCCATTCTCTATTAAGTATTTATCCTCTGTTTGGCATTTATATATTTGTGTCATCTGCTGTATGTCTCTCTATCTATGTGTGTATCATCCTCTACTAAGAAAATCAGAAAAAATAAACTGGACATGTATTAAACTATATCACTCTTAGGAAAACGATATCAATGTGTGATTATCCCAAATTCTATGAAATTCCAAACTAGTCACCTTTCACTTTTAATAGTAAAACTTTCTAGGATCAAATATTCAATAATCATGTATTTTCTGTCAAGTCAATCATTATATTAGTTGAAGTTAAGTGACAAAGGATGATTTTCTTAAGACTGTGTTATCAAGAGGAAGAAGTCAGAAATTTAAAAACTCTACTGGAACAGAAGTAGTGATTCCAAAAAATACAGTGTGAGGAATTCATATGCCAATGAATTTGTTAATTTATCTTATAGAATAAAAAAAAATCCCATGTTTCTTATAGGCAGTAGTTTTATAGCATGTAGCTTTTTTTTCTGATGTCAAATTGCTTTTCTCAGATGAAACATTATCCTTTAGATGATAGGGTTGTACCTTATTATCCTTCCTTCTAAGAATTACATATAAAAAGCAAATATTCTACATATGAACCTTGTCTCATTCCTCTGTCCTCTTAATAATTATATTGATAAGTTCCCTGGCAAGTTTTCAGAGGAAAAAACATAAAACTAACAAATAAAACCCAAGTAGACGTCCAGTTGGAAGGAATCTGAGTAAAAACTTAAGTCTCTAAAGTACAGGAAAAGAATTTACAATTACTACATTTACAGAGTAAATGTTCTAAACACAGCAAAGACAGAGTCTGGAGTGCAGAATCAGGCATGTACAACAGATACTCTTGAGTGAAAAATAAAATAAATCTACATGTAAAATTCCTACTCAAATGATAAAACCTACTACATAAGTTCATGAGATTATTTCTCATCTGTATTATCTCTTTTTGAATGTGTGTGTATATGTGTTTGTGTGTGTGTTTTACAACTGCAAGGTGTACAACATATTTGATATAAATATATGTGTATGTTTTATTTACGCACTATACCATGGTCATTATTATCAGTGTAACATTGTTAGAATTTCAGCATTAATATTTGGATTAATATTTTTAACATTACTACTTTGATGCATCAATTCAAGGAAATTTTCAAAGGTTATGTAATTTGCTAATATTTATATTGATTTCACTAAGACAATATGAAGAAACATGAGCTTATAATTGATACAATTAATTTCATAGCTACTAAACTATTAGCAGCAGTTACACATGTTGTTTGCACACAGTAAGAATATTTCTATTATTGTTTTTCATACAGAAACTTTAATAGGATAATTTTCTCTTTGAAAATGAAGACAATGAAGACATGACAATTATTCTTACTTCAGATCCACAGTCATGTATGCTGCTGCAGGCCAGGTTCCTAGTATACCTTTACTTTAGAGTTGGCATGTGTGTTTAATCTAAGTGTGTTAGAGGTAGTATTATTTTGCCCTCTTAGGGAGATGCAAGGAAATCATCACAGATCACTCAGCACAGATTGGTTTCTTGCAAGAAAGAGCAGACTCATTACGAACTCCCAAAGATGCCATGTGTTCAATAAAAACTGCATTTGATGCAAAATATACTAAACAGATCATTATGAATCATTATGGAAGCAAGACAAATGTATGCAGAGGGCAATTTGCAAACATTTAAAAAAGACAGTCAATCCAATCTCAAAAATAAAGGAGGAGGAATAGTAAAAGTAAGCTCGGTTTTGAAAGAGAAGAAAACAAACACTTCTGAGAGAATGGGCTTCAGGATTGAGCAGAAAAGAGCATACAGAGAAGAGAGAACAGAACACTAAAATACAGATAACATCCTGTTCTTACAATTGAAACACTATACTGCAATGCTCTTTGAAAACCTGGCTGATCAAAGATATGAATGGTAATTTGAAGTTAATGTTTAAGATGCATTTTCTTTAGGAGCGAAACATACTTTGAGGGGTGGCATTGTAGGGCATTTAAGAAAAGAATGCAGACACCTGGACATCTCCCCGGCTCCAGGGAATCCTGCAGTTGCCAGGGTATCATTCTGGCACTGGGCCAACCCACAAACATCTGGACATTTCACATATACCCGGATATCCAATAGACATCCAGACATCATGCAGGCACCAGAGCCTCTTGCAGAAACCAGGAACCCCTACAGGCACCAGGTCATAACACAGGTGTCAGGACTTCCCATGGTTACTGGTATTCTGCAAAGGCCCAGGACTCATATGGGCACTCAGCTACTCTACAGATAGACAGACATCACACAGGCTTCCAGTCTTCCCATAGATATCTACCTAGCCATTGTTCAAGCATTTGTCCAACCCTCAGACACCTGGACCTCTCACAAGCACCATGGAATCACATGAACATCTGGCCATCCCACACCAGATGAATGTCCATCACCAGAGAAGCTTGATGCCTCCAGATTCCGTGGTGATCCATGCTCCTGCTGCACTGACCGGACTCAATTTTATTTTATTTAGGTCTTTTTTTGTTTGGGTTTTGTTTTGTTTTTTTGGCATAGGGCTGGGATGGGAGGAATGAGAAAAGGTATTGTATAAAACTCAAATTAATAATAAAATTAGTACTAACAAAAGAATGTATCAGGTACTGTAACAAAGAGCTACACATGGCCTATAGAGACATAATCCCAGCAGCCAGGCTCATACCCTTGAGTGTTTCAGTCTCTTCAAATACAGCCACAATCTAGGAAATAAGTGTTTAGAGCAAGTACCTGTGCAGACACTTCAATTTAAAAATCAAGGCAATTATTAAAAATGCCTCCAAGTCTTTCAGTATTTGCCTTATATCATTTGTGGACAAACCAATATTTTAGTACATTCAAGTTGTAAACACAAGAAGAAATTCAGCTATACATTGAAGTGGAAGAAATACAGCATTGACCATAACTTTCTGGGGTCATTCTAATTATGAAGCAATATCAAATATTAGAATCAATAGCAAACATAGGCAAATCAATTCAGGCTTCTTCATAAAGCATCTTGCTAATGAAAATTATAGTTCTGTAATAACTCGAATTAGCCATTTGTTCCTTTCTCTGTTTCCAATGCAATATGTTAATAACCTCTTCTAAGTCTATCAAATGATTGCTTGGCTTGAAAATGTTTAATTTGTCTGCTTCTCTGAAGTTGTAATGAATGATCTATGAACTGCCACTTTCTTTGAGCAGCAAGTCCTTCATTTGCTTTATCATTTTAATGTTTAACTGGATTCCATCTGACTCCAGAATAAATGGCACCAAAACAATTGAAAATGTAAACTCATATCTTTTATTAGCCTTATTATCTCGACTTAAATTGAACTCAGTAAAATGTAAAAGGACAAAACTGACAAAGTTAAAAGTAAATTAAAACCGTAATGATTTGCGAATGTTGGCTCATTTAACTTTCAAAGCATGAATTTAACTTCTTCTGCATTAATTTTAAACTTGATGCCTGACTTCATTGTATTTCATATGTAAATGGCATCTAGCTGCATCAATATACTGTTGAAATGGCCCTAATGAGTACAAATGAAACAAATCTATATAATTATCTTGTTTTTATAATAAAATGGTAAATCCAAAAATTAATCATTGTTTGTTCATTCAAGAGATATTGACAGAAACATTCAGCATTACATTTTAATGGAGATAATGTTTCATTTTATTCCCACAGGTCCAGTTTCTTTTTCATTTTGTACATGCCATTCTGGGCTTAAACACTAAATTTTATCTTCTTAACTTCAAAAAGACTCTTACAACTGTTAGGTAGTCATTTCAATTAATTCTTACTCATTTTGTGTAAAATTTACAAAAGCTTGCTTATTCAAACTCATACTTGTTCAAACTCTTATTTGTCTTCAAAAGGAATCTCTTAGGTTTCCAAATATTCATAACACTGGAAGTCAAAAGTCCTACTTTTTTACCATAACCAGACATTACAAAGTAGATGTTCTCATTGAGTTCATCACCACAAACAATAAGATTTATCACATCAGATTTCACAGTTTGCACATTATTTTTCTGGTAATCACTCTCCTGTGCACTCATAGAAATGTACCAGCATTACTTGTATTTCATTTTGCTCTTCTAGGGTCAATTTAGCAAGGCCACATGTTTGCTGAGCAAGGAAGCTTTGTAATCACAGAAGGAAAACATTTCCTCTACTGATTTTGCAGGCTTGTGCAAAGATTCTTGACTTAGCAGCTTGCAAATTGCCTCATCCTTGTCCTCCTGTGCAGGTTTCCTGATTCCTTGCAGGGGAAAAGAGACACCATTACATGAAACAGTAAGCATGTATGTAGATAGGAATACAGCTTCTAAAAATGTATTATAGTTCTTGTCTCTATTCTTTACTCTTAAAACAAATTTTAAATGAACTTTAAATTAGCTTTAATTACTCAGTATTTAACATGTTTTAATTTTGGGAAGATTGGAATCTGGAAACTGGAGTTGTTGACTGACCACTTATTCTGTCAAATAGAAAATGATTCATCACATATTCCTTTTGGAAAGTTTTAAAGTTTATCAAAAATTGACTAAGAATAGCACTAATGAATTGCAAAATATCTTATCTTACCTTCTTGTGGCTGCAAGATTCAATATGAGATTAGACTTTTTTTAAATTGTGTATAATGATTACTATTTTTTAAATTATACATCTTTTATTAAATTAGATTATTTTCTCATACAATATATCCTGATTATGACTTTTCTTTCTTCTACTCATCCCAAATTCTTCCCAACTCTCCTCTCATCTGGATTCACTCCCTCTCTGTCTCTCATTACAAAAGATCAGGGTTTTAAGAGATACTCATAAAGCATAACAAAATAAAATATAGTAAGATAAAACAAAAATATATTGAAGTTGGACAATGAAAACTCATAGAAGAAAAAAAAATCCCCCAAAGAAGGCACAAGAATCAGAAACCCACTCATTAACATACTCAGAAGTCCCATTAAAATACTAAACTGAAAGCTATAATATATACATGAAGGACCTGGTGCAGGTGCATATAGGCCCTGTGCTTGCTGCCTTAGACTCTGTGACCTCATGTGAGCATTACTCAGTTGATTTAAAGGGTCTTGTTCTCTTGCTGTCTCCATGCACTCTAGTTCTTACCCTCTTTCTGCCTCTCTTCCACAAGGTTCTCTGAGTCCTGAAAGGGAGAATTTGGTTTTACCCTGGGTCTCTAGATGATCTAATCTCTGTTTCATAGTTAACCAAGCAGTATAATATATGGGCTGCATCTTAAATCAAATCATAAATTCATTGGTTACTCTCAAAAGCTTGATGCCACCATTGCCCTAATATAGTTGGGCAGGATGTAAAGATTGTAGATCAAAGGTTTTGTGGCTGGTTTTGTGTTTATGTTTCTCTTTTGGTAGCTTGATGAGTACCTTGCCATACTAAAGACAACAGAATGAAGGGATGAAGATTCTATGTATGCACCAGATTGACCTCTCCATGTTGAATGAGGTGTGTGGCACTATCTACAGCAAGGGGGCCTTGCTGTCATTTTGTGTATAGAAACCTATTGTCATGGAAGTTTGGCCAGAACTGTTTGATTTAACCCAGTCCCTGTACTGGAAGCATGTTTTGGTGACAAGAGATAGCCAGCTGGGACTGTCTCACTTATTTGGAGATTGCATTAAGGTTAACTTAATATATTTAAAAATTTTTCAACTGTACCCCTCATATACATTACAATACTAGCTGGATCTCTCCCCATATTCTTTCCCTCAGCCATATTTCCCTTCCTCTTCCTCACATGATTCTCCCATTTCCATCCCTCATTCCCTAGCCACCCATAAAATCTATTCTATTTCCTCCTCCCAGAATGAAATCTATTCTATTTCATGACCTCCCACTACTTCAATCTCTTTTGCTATACCTAACATCTCTGGATCTGTGGATTGTAGTATGGTTATCATGTATTTAACAGTTAATATTTGCATATAAGTAAATAATAGCATATTTATCTTTCTGGGTCTCGGACACCTCATTCTGTATAATTTTTTAAGTTCCATCCATTTATCTGCAAATTATATACACAAAATCATTTTTTAAAATCTTAGTAATATTTAAATCATTTAGTGAATGTATGACATTATCTGCAACCATCCTTCTTTTGAGGAACATCTAAATCATTTCCTAGATTTTTGGATGAATAAAGCAGCAATTAACATTATTGAGCAGGTGTCCTTTGGTTCCACTGAAGCATCCTTTGGGTATATGCCCAAGAGTGGTATAACTGGGTCTTGAGGCAAATGGATTCTCAGTTTTACTGAGGGACAAGTTTGTACTCCCACAAGCAATGGAGGAATGTCTCCCATATTTTACATCCTCAACAGAAAATTAAGTCACAAAAATCAGTGGCCCATACATACAAATGACAAACCAACTGAGAGAGAAATAATAAAACTACACCTACATTTCAAAATAGCATCAAATAATATAAACTATCCTGGGTAACTCTAACCGTGCAAAGTACAAGCCTTTTACAATAAAAATTCTAAGCCTTTGAAGAAAGGCATTACAGAAAATATCAGAAGATTAAAAAAAAAAAAAACATACTTATGTATCAGTAGGATTACCATAGCAAAAATGGCTATCCTACTAAAAGCAACCTACACATTCAATGCAATCTCCATCAAAATTCCAAAATAATTCTTCACAGATCTTGAAAGGACAATTTTCAGCCTTATATGACAAAAACACAAATACCAGGATAGCTGAAACAATTCTGAACAATAAAAGACTGCTGGAGGTCTCACCATTCTGAATTTCAAATTGTACTAAAAAGATATAATAATAAAACGAACATGATATTGGTATAAAAACAGATACATTGATCAGTGGAATCAAATGGAAGAACCAGACATAAGTCCCTAAGCCTGTAGACTTCATTTTAACTATTGCTTCCAATAACAGAAATCAGGACAGAACAAATCAAAGAATCTCTGTAGCTATGAGAACTGAACAAGAATGGATGTTTGAGAAACATACAGAATAAAAGAGATTAGTTATCTAAGGCCTTTCCAGAAACAAATACATAAATAGACTTTCTATTTATCAGAGTCATATTTGATGTGGCAAAAATGTTTACATAGAGGAGGAAGTAGAGAGCAGAAATTTCTTTCTGTCAGTCCTGTAGCCTGAGAGGTCTAAGATCAAGGTCTCAGATTGGTCACATCTACCCAATTGCTGACTTTTGTCTTCACAAGGAAGATGGACAAAGCACTCTAAACTATTTTATCCGGATCACCAACTCCACTCACAAAGGCAGTGAGCACTTGTCTTCATCCACAAAGCTCCATTTCCAAATACTATGTAACTGAGATTAAAGTATGAACATTGTAATTTAAGGAGGGAGATAAGATAATTCAGCCCAATATACTAAGTTATCAAATAATAAACTAAGATTATCTAAAATACAATTTGTAATAAACAATGTAATATAAACATAGTGGCGACCATAATTAAGAATATTTTATTAACATAAATTTGCAAATAAGAAAAAATCAGATTATTTACAACACTGAAGTATTTCTAAAGTAGTGGAGTAAAAAAATATATATATATCTTCCCAGAATATGACTGTTTGCATAGTGACCTTCTTCCCTCATATAAGAAATTATTGAATGAAATAACATACCTTGCTGCTTTTATTTCTCATTTAGATCTTCTTAATAATAAAAATGTTTCCTTGATGATTTAATATAAATATACAATATATTCTTATTGTCTACAAACCTTCTGCCTCTTATCTTCCTCACACCCTGTGAGGAATCACCTCTCAAATCTAAATTCCCTTTCCCAAATGCATATCATTTTTGTTTTGTGATCCACTGAGTTTCACCAAGATCATCTGTATGAACATAACTTTGAAAATATCCTTTACAGTATTGTGTGGTAATCACTGAGAACCCAACTGAAGATAGAGATTCCCTCTTTGAATCTGTCAGTAGACAGTAATTCAGCAGTGAATTGTAGATCCTTACCCATCTATGACTGATGTTGACAGGGCCAGTTTGGGAGGGCCTAGTGCTTATACACACATCTTTTAGATTTCATGATCACAATGGCTAAGATGGCACTTGTTATGCTTTCTTTTGGATCTAATTTTTTTATTCTGCTTATTCCATGATGTTTATCTAGCCTTAGATTGTCAGTATAAATGTCTTATTTAGTGTTTAGAATTTTTTTTCATATAGATGAATTAACTTTTCCTCATCAAGAACCTAAAACAAATACTTTTAAATCACAGATACAACTAATTGAGTAGGCAAGAATTTTTCTAATATATTGCATAAAATTACTTTTGTAACAAAGGTTATAATTCACTTTTATTTTCAAATATACATTAAAACTAATTCTGAATATAGAAGAAAAGATGAATCATACACTTTTGTCATATTTAAGTAGCTCCCACATGATTTTTTCAACATTCTATTGCTTAATTTTATTTAGTAGTTATATAATAGGATTGTTGGTCTCAATGTTTCTATGAGGCAACACGTATCTGTGTATGTGAAGGAACAAGAGCTCGCTCTGTCTTTCTATTGGATGCCTTGCATAACATTCTTGCCAGAGTTTCTTCAGAAGCTCATAGTGTTATGATCTGCTTTGGAAAATAGAGTTTAGTATCTTCATACTTCCTCTGTGGCAAAAATCCAGTTTAGCAAATAATATGAACCACCTCAAACAGCTGTCTACTTTTGAAATTGGGGTGATTTTGTCTATGTAACTGGTTCCTTAAGTATATTTCATAGTAATGCATAACTCGTTGAACCAAACACCAAAAACACTCAGTGCATACTAATTTAGGAAGTATTCTGTTGATATTAGTTATAATTGTTTATGCTATAGGATTGTTGAAAAGACAAATTAAATACATTATTTAAAGCATATCTAAAATTTGCTTTAATACCATCTATCTTTTCTGATTAGGCTAAATTTATCAGTAAGTTTGCATATTTTCCTTGATTGGCCCCCACTGGAGGTGTGCCCTAATGTGACACACACAGCTTTGCTGCCAGCCCTTGCAGGAGACTCAGCATCGTGGGGAATAAAGGAAGGAGTGCATTGTGGCCCAGTAAGATCACTGGGATGGAGCCCAGAAACTAGGCCCTTATGAACTCACAGTGTCTAGGACCAACCCTGCAGATTTCTCTAAAGGCTATAGTGAACATTTCCAGCCCCTTGAGGTGGGAAAATAGCTAAACCCTTCCCCTAATACCTCTGTAAAGGCCCTAATGGCTATTTCCAGCCCATTAATCGGCTGCTCCCCCCCATATTATTCAGATAGGATGAAAAACTCCCACCAATCATAGGCCAACCTGGAAAGTCTTCCCTCCTGACGCCCCCAGAAATACTATATAAAAAGATGAATTCTGCTCAGTGAAGGGAACAGCTTTGGGTGTTGTCTTCCTCCCCAAAAGAGGCAGTCACACCCAATAAATATCTTTTGTGATATTTGCTGTATGAAGCTGTCATTGTTGTCACGTTGAAGAGAAAAAGCAAAGAAAAAAACAGCTTAGCTCATATGGGGATATTTCCCCTCAGAGCTGCAATACTGCAGAAACATCTCCCATCAGAGCAGAGCAGTGTGGAGCTGACATCTTCCCCCACCTCAGAGCTGTGTGGTCTCTGGGATTCCACTGTCAGAGTATCTTCCTCTCAGAGCAGTTAACACTTCCATTGTGGACATTTTCCACACATCAGAGCCTCCTAGTCTCCTGACTGACAGGTTATCTTTCCATTGGGGACACCATCTCCATCTCAGAACTGTGTGATTCCCTGGCTTTCAACTTCCAGGACAGCTTCCTGTCATGGCTCCATTGGAGACATGTTCCACAAGTCAGAGCTATTTGGTTCCTGGGCTGCCAGCTGCCAGGGAGGGTACCTTTCCATCACAGTCCAAGCTGGAAAAAACTCTTAACAATTTTCAACCACAAAAAGATTTGGAGGATATATTACATTTTTAAAAAATGACAAATTATAATTCATTTGTAGTCTGGGGTTAAGTTTATTTATTTATTTATTTACTTACATATTTATTTATTTATTTGTTTGTTTGTTTGTTTATTTATTTATTTATTTATTTATTGGTTTTTTTGAAGGTTTCTCTGTTGTAACTCTGGCTGCCCTGGAACTCACTCTGTAGACAGGCTGGCCTAAACACACAGAGATCAACCTGCCTCTGCTTCCTGTCTGCTGAGATTAAAAGAGTGCACCACCACTGCCCTGCTGAGGTTAAATTTTAAATTACTGTTTTGGGAGAATTTTGTTTGTTTGTTTTGATATTTAGAAATGTGAGTGATTTGTTCATCTATCCAAAATCAATATGCAAAAACTATATGGTACAAGTCAGAAAAAGAACTGCTGATAGAATGGAACTGACACTATTAAACCAAAATCTTTTAGCATTCTTGTTTTAAGAACACTCAAATAAGCCAGGTGGTGGTAGCAGATGCCATTAATCCCAGCACTTGAGAGGCAGAGGCAGGCAGATCACTGAGATTGAGGCCAGCCTGCTCTACAGAATGAGTTGCAGGACAGCCAGAGTTACAACAGAAAAACACTATCTTAAGAGATCAAACAAACAACAACCAAAAGAAAAAACTTTAAAAAAAAAAACTTAATAATAGGAAAACTCTAACATTCCAAAAAAATCATTTGTTTTTCCCTCCCCAATCTGGCTTACAGAAAGCTGTTTTCCTCCATAATTAATCCAAATGTACTTGTTTGGTCCAAAAATTTGTTATTTCTTTTAATTATCCTTGTTGAGTTTTGGATGGAGAAAGACAGCTCATATTTAAACATTATATTTTGTTGTTGTGATATGATGTGATGCATATATGTGTATGTCTATGTGCTCACTTTCTACAAGATAAAATATGCAATTATTATTTCAATGAATTTTCAAGTGAGATAATTCACACTATAGAATGCTTTCTACATCAGTTTTTTTTAAATCCACCTATTGTGCACAACTCAACAAAAGAACAGTGAATTTAGTTGCTGCAAAAACCTCAGTACAATTACCTATGTATAAACAGCAAACTTGAGTTTCAGCAGTGCATTAGTATCAAGTATATAATATGAGCATGTTACATGAAGCATGTTCTTTATTAAGTAGTGTTGGTATAGTTATTTTAATTAAAATACATAGAAATAGCAGAAAACCATATTGCATTTTTTGATTGATTGTGAATGTCTTTCTTACTATTATATGTAGTCATAGTTTTACTGTTAGCAAAATTAGCTTAAGAATTAGCAAAATTCCTTAAGGTAATTTCAGATATTATTTCCAGCTGGGCAGTGGTAGTGGATGCCAATAATCCCAGCACTTGTGAGTCAGGGTGTTGGATATCTGAGTTCCAGGTCAGCTGGTCTATAGAGTTAGCTCCAGGACAGCCAGAGTTACAACAGAGAGACCCTATTTTGAAAAAAAAAAGGAGAAAAAAGATTATATTTCCAGAATTTTAGAAGCTACGGTATTTTGGGCTATAAAACATGCCAGTGGCTCCTTGTGGAACTTACAGGTGTATGTGTCTCCATTTGAAAATTCTGGTGAATGGGCTCTGTATACCATAGTTCTGACACTGAATTAATGTGTGGCAAAAGTTGGAACTGGAAATGTGAGTTACTATGTGGAAAGTTCAGATAGTATAAATATACAAACGATTCAGTTACCACAATTTCTAATTTAATATTGATGTCAATTATATTGTGATATTAATAGTTGAAAGTCAATAAATTTTGCATCATGCCAAGTTAGTTCTGTTTAGCTCCTCTGAAAGAACATGCACTATCTCTAATTCATTACCTTGAAATAAATTCCAAAACCAAGCCAGACAACCACAATACATATCTAGGGGAACTAGTAGGTTCCAAATCTGCACTTCAGGCTCTGTGAGCCCCCAAGAATGCTGGTTAGTTGGCTCCATGGTGCTTGTTAACCTGATGTCCTCTACCTCTCTGGTCCCTGAAAACCATTCTCCCTCTTCTTCTGTGAGGTTCTCTGAACTCCAGACATTGTTTGGTCCTGGACCTCTTCTTCTTCCCCCCGTCAGCTGCTGGAGAAAACCTCTCTAATGAAAAATGGGCTAGGCACAAATCTATGAGTAGAACAGGATATCATTAGAAATCATTTCCTGGGCTCCTACAAACTGGTGTTAGGGAGTCTCTGCCATTTTTGATTGCTTTTGGGATACTTTTTCTCCAGCTGGGTTACGTAGTCCTTTGATGCAGGAATTAGTGAGTACCCAGATTTGGCCTTGTTCCAACTTGTTGTGCCCTGTTTGAGCAGTAACCCTGGGTGAACTGTACTTATATGGGTTATAAGTTATCAGGTTATCTGTCTGATGTAGTTATAAAATAAAGTTCCAGGTACTGACTATATCTATCATTATTGCTAGCAGAGATTTAAACTTGAAATTAAAGTACATAATATTTTAAGTATTTCATTTTGAGGGATATAATATAATTAGAAATCATTTCTCTTTTCTCTTTTGTACATCCTAATCCTCTCTTGTATCACTCTTTACCCTCTCCCAAATTCATGACACTTTATTCATTAATTACTGTTACATGCATATATGCATATGTATATTTTAATAATGTATACGTGTGTGTGTGTGTGTATATATATATATATATGTGTGTGTATGTGTGTGTGTGTGTGTGTTAATATAACATGCTCAGTCTGAACATTTGAATAAATGTATTCAGAGATGAGCATTTGGTACGGAATAATCAATTGCTGTGCTCTTGCCTAGGTAAAACTCTTTGTCTCAACCTTTTATAGTTGCCTATTTTTCTTTATATAGTTTGAAGTCTCATTGACTCCCCTGTCTGCTTTGGCATGTCAACTTACAAAGGGACATAGGGAAGCTTCCTAACTCTAAATTTAGCAATGCATTTGCAAAGTTTTCCACAAGCAGAAAAATTTCCCCTGGAGAAAGTTCTATCTAAGTTGTCTGGTAAGACATATTGTATATACATTCCCACCATATAAGCAGGGAATAAAAGTGAAATAGAAAAAGAGACCATTCTGTGTTCCAGCTCAATATTACCAGCATACACATTTTTTAAAATGTATATACATTATAGGATGTTAAATTCCCCCTTTGGCAGCTTTGGAAATCAAATAGTAAACATCAAGAAATTAGAGACAAAAAAAAAGTCTAAATCAATTCAACTATTTTAGTTTCCAGCGAATTGTGAAATGTTCATGTGTAAGGGAAATCTTGCATTGTGGCCACAAGAGTAAGTAATTGCATCACATTCAATAGCTTGATCCCATGACAAAACAACTTTCTGGAGTTATTGGAACATTGTGTAAAATTATATTGCATTTCACCATTTTATTAAAAAATATAAAGACAGGAAATAGTTTTAATAAATCTCAAAATAAATTAATATCCAGAATGCTAATCTCAAGCATGTATGCTATTTTTCATTATTTAACAAGTTCACTTGCATATCTCTTCATGCATAGATTTTTTAAGCAGCAATATATTGCAATTATAAGCTTGAAAGCATAACCCAATGCATTAATAAAATGATTTCCTTAAAAACAGAAACATATATAGATTTACTTTTATTACTGTACTTCATTTACAAGGAATTATGTATACAAAGATGTGCTTACAATAGCACATGGGCACATAATGTATGCTTAAGTAACATTTGCTATTCAGCTCAGGCAATCATTTTTGTAATTCTTTCACATGTCTTCTTCAATGATTCCTATTGTGTGGTATTGGAACCAGAGTTGAGACCTGAGTATTAACTGGAATCCTTAGGCTGCTACAGATGCTACTGAGCCATCAATTTTAAAAGGGTTCTAACAGTTTGTATTTCAATAAATTCTCCTTGGGTTTGACTGATTTGTATTACGTACAAGGAATATAAATGAATCCTTCTTGTTACCACTCTGAGCTGAATCAGGATTCTGGTCCTACAAGACATAGCAGTGGGAAACAGAAAGGCTACTGGAGACCAAATGCATACTTATGCCTTCCCAGGAAGGGTGAATATTTACCCAGAAATGTTAAAATTTGTTATAAGGAACTATTTTAACTATGATTGGAAGAGATTGTAATATAAACCTGAGTGCTGAGCAACCAGACCAAATTTAAAATGTCTAATGAAACATTCTGAAGAAGAAGAAAAGAATCCATCCTAGAAGGGAAGCCTAGCTTTAACCTTACTGGAAAAAATATGATAGAAAATTAGGTTATGTGGATGAAAATGTAACTGATAGAGAGAGCACAGTGTAAGTGCCTCTCGCAAGTTTGACCCATCTTGGCCTGACACATTTCTTCTGACAGCATTTGGGGTTTGAGCTGTTACTATATAACTCTCCACAAGCTGGATCCTGGCCATCATCACTCTTTAAAGAAAAGTTTTGTCCCAGCTGGCAAAGGCTAGACACCAGATGCATTTCTTGTCTCACTTTGGCTCCAGATATTCAAATCAAAGCAGCTATAGATTTCTGTAGCACTTTTTTAAATCAACATTTTCTATATTCATAAAGCATGATACACGAGTCAATAATGAAGTTCTGGGGAAATAACACAGATACAGTGGACATTACTATTGACGAATAACAAGAAAATCATTATATAAAGCCAATTCTCTGCCACTTCAGGAAGAAAGTAAAATATTCTTTCAAGAAAAAGTAGATGATTCTGATTGGCATGGGGAAGTATGTAAGTTCTATCTATTTTTTTATTCCAGGGAGAGTTACTGCTTCTTCCAGGTTTGCTTAATGTCTGAAACTAGAGCTAAAGGGAAATAGAAAGGAAGATCTCAGCATAGGTTTGTCAGAAGTTTGAGTTCCTAAGGATGTAAATAAGGACAGCACAAGACCTTAATGAGGTCTTCAACAAGCTCAGAATAGCAGAACAAGTGTCTTACAACGTGAAGTTGCTCCATTATGAAAGGGTAGAGAAAACCAAGTTTGATGAAACAGATGGCATCTTATAGCATTTTGTTCAATGTGACATAAGCAGTTTAACGTCCTTGCCATTGGTGCACTGTTTCTGAGGGAAAAAACAAAAAACAAAAGAACTATGAGTGTTGTGGATATGTGGGAAGCTGACATTGTAAAGAGAAAATATATGCTCATGAACCTCACAGTCAGGGGCTTCCCAAACTTGGTGTATCATGGTTTATCATGGCTTCAAAGAAACAGGCAGGAAAAGCGAATCACCTTTCAGTAGACAATGAGGAGCACACCTTCCCCAGTGGTGCCATTACTGTTGTATGCCCTAGATCTCATGAAATACCATAGAGAACAGGAATTAAAACTTAGAAATGGAAGCCACTTTCCAGTCATACTCATTGTACCAGAACCAAAAGATTATGAGGAATTACACAATTATGGATTAATGTGAGGTAGTACAGAGACAGTAAAATCATGGATTTCTGAGAAGAAATTATTCTATAGAAATAAATCGCTATTTCTACAACTTTTTTGTATCTGCTACTCGAGCGTGCATCTATTTTCCTCAGAATTTTTTAATCCATTCAAGAAAAAAATCTTTTACAAACATCAATCCAACTGTTCCAGGAGTAACTATTTATAATTTGTATCTGTTATGTTTAATTTTTAGGTCAGATGTAAAATAATTTATTTTTATTCTGTTCAATGTGTTTAAACATAATCTATTGTATCAATGAACAACAAATTTATCTAATTGAAATATAAATACTGTACATATATGATATATATAATTTTATATATATATTTGATAATACAAATATAAGATAAATTCCTTTGTATGAATACATATATATATATATATATATATATATATATATATACATGCATATTTATATACCTTGATGTTTTATGAAGAAAATAATATGAATCCTTGATGTTTTAAAAAATTATGGGAAATTGAAGGAAGACTCCATAGTATTCATTTTCTCTGAAAAACACGCACATGTCTTTCTCAAGATAATTTATGACAATTCAGTTTCTTGATAATTTTTTTACGTCATGGAATATTAGCTAACCATAAATTTCATAAAAATTATTTTAGTGTAATATTCAAAAAATTAGAATTATTTCCAGGTACTTTACTTTGTTATACCTTCACACTTTCATGTATTTCATGTTCTGTCTCCAAAGTACAGTTAGGGAGATTATGTCTACACAGGGTGCGGTGAACACAGTTGGAATTACAATGTTTTGTTTCTGGATCCATTTTAGTTACATAATTATATTCAATTTGTGAAAATGTGTCAGGTTGTGTTTATAATTAGGGTGATTAGCTACAGATATTATAGATTATAATACCAATAAGTACTGTTTGTATGTTTCTACTGTTAAAGAAAAATTTAAGACTGAGACTTCTTTTCACCTTGAAGTTTTCAAATTTCAGTATATAAACCTTAATGTTTCTTTTTTATTTTTACCTCACATTTCTGAGAGTTACATATGTAATTAAATATTATTTAACTTTCTTAAGGGCTACTGAGGCATCCAACTGCATTTTGGTATTTAAAAACTCGATTAAAATTTTTGATTGCTCTCAATATCAATATAGTAACATCTTTTTTTTCTTATGAAGAGATTTAAATGGTATATATAATATGAAAGCATAGGATGTAGTATGTATTATACAATGTGTAGTGACTTGGTTTGTTTTATTACATTTCCAGATAAGTGAGGAGGTCCTGTACCCTCAAAAATCCTTTTTCTATAATCTTCCTTTTGGTCATTCATTCAAAGAATGTATGATATGAAAAGTCTTCCTCTTTTAATGACAATCAGAGTAGTGCATACCTTACAATAAAGACCTCTCAAAAGAGTCATATGGAGACCTACTAATATAAAAGTTTCCTAAAATATGTTCATACACATGCAAAGAGTTTGATGACAGAGTAACAGAGTATTTATTAAATATCACAGGCTAACAAATAAATAGCCTAGTGCTTTGCCTGGATAGTCTCTTTTGGAGTTGTTTGCCAGTGATTATAGACCCACAGATTATAACTATTTCCAGTGTTCTTGGTTACCCTCAAGAACTTGACAAAAGGACCTCATGCTTAAATTACAGAACATAGAGAAATCAAGTTGATACCAAATTAGAATCCTCATCTCTGCTAGGTAGCCTTAGTACAGATATGTGGGCTATGAAAACTACCGAAGAAGTAAGATGATCAATCTTACCAAACAGTGAACTTGGAGAACTACAGTAATGATCAACTTAGCAAGACATGCCCATTAATACAATAGTGGCAATAATGTGGAAACAATCAGCGACTTTATGATTGAATTTATGGCCCATTCCACAAGACAAAAGTCATACCTGGCAATAACACGCGGGTCAAGAATCTATAGGTAGACAGGTCATAGGCCACAGGGGAGAACCTAACAGTGTTAAATGGACTCCTAACCACACATTATTTGTACCCCACAAATTACTGCATCTTGCAATTTTCATCAGAAATTTTTTTCTTCTGTAGATGGTTATTAGCACAGATAACATAAGTGGTAGTGCTCAGATAAATAGGGGACATCTATGTCCCAACTTCCTCCCAGGACTCAAGGTTCACTGAAAAAAAAGGATGACTCAAAAATTCTAGGAGTCATCAATAGTGGATGAATAATAATAATTAATAGTAATAATATTTTAAAGAATTAATAAACTATTAATTTTAAAAACAAAAATTAGAGATATTCCCTGCTCAAACACATGCCATGCTTGCCCATGGTACAGATAGGCAGCCTACTACCTCCCCCATGCTCTTGGTTTTCCAGTCCAAATCCGTAGGGTTGTTCTTAGCTCTGCAATAAAACAGGAACTGCATCCACACACACACAATGTCCCGTCCTCTGAGTGGATACCACAGACCATACCTACCTGACATCTTACACCAGCTTCGAATACCAGCAAGCATTCCTCATGAACACACCAGCAACCAGGCCAGTAAAACAGCCAAAACATAGCCAACACTGTCTCTGAAAATCCAGAGAGAAAAGAGAAACTAAGAAACAAAACACCTACCCATCAAAGACAAACCCAGAATTCAGCACTTAGACCTAATAATCACCATGAACCCAGATGTCCGGATGCCAGTTTAAAAGTACAATCAATAATAGCCAGGGCAATATGTCATCAATATAGCCCAACTATTCTACCACAGCAGGTCATGAATATTCCAACATAGCTAAAACACAAGAAAAAAAAAAAAAACAACTTAAAGCCAACTATATGAAGGGAATAGAGGTCCTTAAAAATGAAATGAATCAGTCCCTTAAAGAAAACCAGGAAAACACAAACAAGCAATAGGAAGAAATGAATATAACCCTTTGAGAAAATCAAAAGAACTAAACAAACAATTGAAGGCAATGAATAAAATCTTTCTAGTCCTGAAAATTAAAATAGAAGCAATAAAGAAAACACAAAGGAAATTCTGGAAATAAAAAAATCTAGAAATTTGAATAGGAACTGTAGAAGCAAGCTTCACCATGATAATAAAAGAGATGGAAGAGAGCACCTTGGGCAATGAAGATATCAGAGAAGAAATGTATACAATTATAAAAAATAACTGCTAAATCCAAAAAATTCTGACACAAAAAAAATCCAGGAAATGTGTGACAAGAAGAAAAGACCAAACACAAGACTAATAAAAATAGAGAATGCAGAAAAATCCTACCTAGCTCAAAGACCCAGAAAATATTTTTAATAAAATCATGCAAGAGATTTTTTTTCTAACCTTGAGAAGGTACAATATTCAAACATTACACCTAATAGATTGAACCAGAAATGAAAGTCCCCTTGCCATATAATAGTCAAAACACTAAGCATACAGGAAAAAATGATATTAAAAGCTTAAAGGGAAAAATGCAATATATAAAGGTAGATCTATTAGAATTGTACCTGATACCTCAGTGGAGAGTTTAAAAACAGAAGTGGCTATACAGATAATGCTTCAGACTCTAAGTGACCACAGATGCCAGCACAGTCTACTAGAACCAACAAAATTTTCAATCACCATAGACAGAGAAAAATAAGATATCCTATGATAAATTCAAATTAAAGCAATATCTATCTACAATCCATCGCTACAGAAGATGCTAGAGGGAAACTCCAGAGCAAGGAGCCTAAATACACCCATGCAAAGATAGGAAACAAATAATCTTACACTAGCAAAACAAGAGAAATGAAACACACACACTCACCATCACAACTAACAACATCAGCAGAATAACAAGACTCAACAATCATTGGCAACAGATATCTCTCAATAAAAAGACAAAGACTAAAAGAAAAGATTCACAAATAAATCCTACCTTCTGCTGCATAAAAGAAATGCACTTCAACATCAAAGATAGACAATACCACAGGGTAAAGAATTGAAAAAAGATATTTTAAGCAAATGGACCTAAGGAGAAAGATGGTGTAGCCAGTTTATTGTCTAGCAAAATAGATTTGAAACAAAATTAATCCAAAGAGAAAAGGAAGAACACTACATATTCATCAAATGAAAAAATCAACCAAGATGGCTTTTTAAGTCTTAACATCTATGCCCCAAGCACAAGAGCACCACTTTTTAAAAAAGAAACAGTACTGCAGCTTAAATCACACGATCACACACTGATAGTGGAAGACTTTAATATGCCACTCTCATCAAAATACAGGCAATTCAGACAAAAACTAAACTGAGAAGTACTAGAGATAACAGACATTGTAAACCAAGTGGAATTAACAAATCTGTGGAACATTTCACCTAAACACAAAAGTGTATGCCTTTTTCTCACACCTCAAGGAATTCTTCCCAAAACTGATGGCAAACTCACACACAAAGCTAGTGTCATTAGATACAAGAAAATTGAAATAACTTCCTGCATCCCATCAGACCACCATGGATATCAACAAAAACAGAAAGATCAGAAAACCTGCAAATTCATGGAAACTGAGCAACTCTCTAATGAATGAATAATGGGTCAAGACAGAAATAAAAGAAGAAATTAAAGACTTTAGAGAATTCAATAAGAATGAATACATAACATGCCTAAAATTATGGGACACATGAAATGGTGGTAAGAGGAAAGATCATAGTGCTACTTACCTACATAAAAAATTGGAGATATCCGATAGTAGCAACTTAACAACACACATAAAATCTACAGAACAAAAAGAAGTAATCACATAAAAGAGAGTAGATGGCAAGAAATAATCAAACTGAGGCTGAAATCAATAAAATAAAAACAAAGAGAAGAACAATATAAAGAATCATGAAACAAAAAATTTATTCCTTGAAAATATCAACAAGAAAACAAAGCATTATACAAACTAAAAGACAGAGAGAAATTCCTATTTAACAAAAATCAGAAACAAAATGGGGGACATTAGAACAAAAACTGAAGAAATCCTAATAATTATTAGGACATACTTTAACAGCCTGTACTCAAAAAAATTGAAAAATCTAAAATAAATGAATAATTTTCTTACTGGGTAGCATTTAAAAAGTTAAATCAATATCAGACAAACAAGCTTAAATAGACTTATACCCATAGCAAAACAGAAGTCATTAAACCTTTCCTAACGGAAAGTGCCCAGGGCCAGACAGTTTTACTGCAGAATTCTACTAGACTTTCAAAGAAAAGTTAACACAATACTCCTCAAATTATTCCACCAACTAGAAACAGAAGGAACATTGCCCAATAAATTTTATGAGATGATAGTCACCCTGATATCTAAACCACATAAATACTCAACAAAGGAAGAGAATTACAGACCAATTTTCCTTATGAACATAGATGCAAAAATACTCAATAAAATATTTACAAAATAAATCCAAGAAAACATCAAAAAGATCATCTACCATGACCAAGTAGGTTTCATTCCAGAGATTCAAGGATGGCTGAACAGGAAAATCAGTCAGTATAACCCATTAGATGCTGAAAAAAAGCCTATAACAAAATCCAATGCTCTTCACAATAAAAGTCCTGGAAAGATTAGGGGAACAAGGGACATACCTAAACATAATAAAGATAATTTTCAGCAAGCCTATACCAACATCAAATTAAAAAGGAAAGAAACTCAAAGCAATTCCACTAAAATCATGAACAAGACAAGATTAACCACTCTCTCCATACATTTTCAAAATAATACTTGAAGCTCTAGCTAGAGCAGTGAGATAACTGAAGGAGATCACAGATATACAAATTGGAAAGGAAGAAGTGAAAGAATCATTAGTTGCAGATAATATGATAGTATAGATAAGTGACCCCAAATATTCTGCCAGGGAATTCCTACAGTTAATAAACAACCTCAGTGAATTGACTGGCTATAAGACCAACTGAAAGAGATAATCATTAACCATCCTATATAAAAAGGATAAATGGACTGAGAAAGAAACCAAGGAAACAACTACCTTTACAATAGCCACAATAACATACAGTATCCTGTGGTGACTCCCAGCCACAAAACCTTTGGCCTATAACCTCTTCTTTCTCCAGTATACTCTGGGACAAAGGAAGGGCAAAACCCTAAGCCAAAACCCTCAGCCTGATATTGCAGGTCAGTCCAGGAACTAGAGACTGGTAGCCCAGAGATGATTTCTAGTGATGTCCTGCTTTGCTCATAGATTGATGCCTAGCCCAGTCTTCATCAGAGAGGCTTTCTTCAGCAGTTGATAGGAACATATGCAGAGGTCCAGGGCCAAACATCCTGCAGAACTCAGAGAACCCCAGGAAAGTGGGGGAGAAGGGATTGTGGGGGCCAGAAAGGTTGAGGACACCAGGAGTCATCTGACCAACACTCTTGGAGCCCACAGAGACTGAAACAGCATACACAGAACCTGAAGGGTCCCCTAAATATATTTTATAGTTGTTTGGCTTGCTGGCTTGCTGTTCTTGTCAAAGTGCTACAGCATGGAATGGGGTAGTTTCTGGCCCTTTTCCTGCCCTTGGGCCCCTTTTGCTTCTTCTAGGTTGCCTATTCTACCCGTGATTTATGGAGTAGTGCCTGGCCTTGCTCCATCTTGTTATGCCCTGTTTGAACAGTAACCCTGTGAGGATCGCTCTTTTCTGTGGACAAATGGTAGGGGGTTGGTTGGTAGGGGAGCAAGGAGGTAGATCTAGGAGAGAGGGGGTAATGAAGGTGGGGATATATTGTACTAGTAAAGAAAAATAAAAAGAATTTTAAAAGATTAACTCCAAAAACTCAATTGCTCTTCTATATACAAATGACAAACACTGAGAAAGAAATTAAGGAAACAACAGCCTTCATAATAAGCCTCAAATAATATAAAATATCTTTGGGCAACCTAAACAAGCTAGTGAAAGACTTATAGTTTTAGATGTGGATGTTGATGTGATTCATCCAGATGTAGGCATTGATTCTGGGCAAATTACAGTTTATCCTCTTGTCTAATTTAATCATTGATTCTAGTCCAGAGCCCTGGAGCCCTGGAGTGTTTCATCCTCTTTATAGTCCACTTTTAATGCTTGAACTGGAAGTACAATCCAGAACATTTAACCTGCTAAGTAGGACCTAGTAAGCTTCAACATTAGCCTTCTGAGACCTACTGCTGACTTAGTCACTCTGACTAGCTCCTTCTGAACCCTAACTCTTCTGGTTCAACTTACAATCTGTTCTGAACTGAAATACAAACTGGAAAAAAAGGCAACAAATAATCTTCAATAAATAGTGCTGGTCAAAATGAATGTATGAATGTAAAAATAATGAAAATTGATCCTTATTTATCACCATGCATAAAACTCAAAACCAAGTGGATGAAAAACCCCAACATAAAACCAAATATTGACTTGTTACAAGAGAAAATAGCCTTGAATGCATTGGCACAGGAGACACCTTTCTAGACAGAGCACAGATGGCTTAGGCACGAAGTTCAACAATTTATAAATGGGACCTCATGAAACTGAAAAGCTTCTGTAAGCAAATGACACCATCAATCAGACAAAGTTGCTGCCTATTGAATGGGGAAAATATTTTTACCAACTCCACATCTGATAGAGGGTTAATATCCAAACAAACTAAACAATCCAATTTAAATGTGAGAGTTCAGATCTAAACAGAGAATTCTTGATTGAGCAGCAGTTCTCACCCTGTGGATCATGACCATGATCAGGACCATTTCATATGGATCAGCTAAGTCCATCTGTATATCAGGCATTTTCATTAAGATTCATGATAGTAACTAAATTACAGTTATGAAATAGCAACAAAAATAATTTTATGATTGGGCGTTCACCACAACATGAGGAACTCTATTAGATGGTCACAGCATTAAAAAGGTTGAGAACCACTACAATAGAGGAATCTCAAGTGGCTGAGAAACACTTAAATGTTTAACATCCTAAGCCCATCAAGGAAATGCAAATTCATCTTATCCCTGTTAGCATGGCTAAGATCAATAACACAAGTGACAGCTCTTGCTTGAGAGGATGTGGAGCAAGAGGGATACTTCTTTGATGGTGAGATTATAAACTTTGCATCTACTATGGAAATCAGTGTGTTATTTCCTCTGAAAATGGGAATAGAGAATAGATCTGCCTGGAAACCCAGCTATATTTCCCTTGGGCATATTCCCAAAGGGTGCTCCATCCTACAAAAAAACTTGCTAAAGTATGTTCATAGCAGGCTTTATTCATAACAACCAGAATCTGGAAACAACTTAGATGTCCCTCCACTGAAAAATAGATAAAGAAAATGTGGTACATTTGTACAATGGAATATTACTCAGCTGTTAAAATAATGGCATCATGAAATTTGCAGGCAAATTGATGGAACTAGAAAAAAAAATCATCCTAAGTGAATTTACTCAGATTCAGAAATCATAATATGGCTTGTATTCACTTTTAAGTGAATATTTGCTGTTAAGAAAATGATAATTAAGCTACAATTTACAGACCCCTGGTAGGGGGGGTGGGGTGGGGAGCAACACATGAATCTCCCTGGAAAGGAGAAATAGAATAGATATTGCAGGTGGACTGGTGGTGATTTGCGATGGAACTAGAAGGGATCAGGTAGCAGGGGAAGGGATGAATGTAAAGAATGTAGGGAGAGACAGATGGAATTGTGGGAACTTAGGGAACGATGTGGCAATCTAATGCATGGGAATCCTCAAGTAATCTATGAGGGTGACCCTAGTGAAGACTTCTAATAATGGAGGATATGGAGTCTGTAGTGGCCATCTTTTGTAGCCATGAAAGGCTTCCAATGATGGGACAGGGACACCCACCCAATCATAAACCTTCAACCTGCAATCTGCCTTGCTTATAGGATGTGATGGGGCAATGGTGGTGCAGAACTTGTGGGAGTGGCCAAGTAATTGCTGATTTAATTTGAGGCACGAGCCACAAGGGGGAGCCCGTGCCCAACAGGGCATGTATGGCCCAGTATTTAAGATTGATTAGCCCAGAGACCTATGGTAGAACCAAACATGGCTGAATTGATAAGTAGAATCGGACTGGTGATTATAATCAAATGTCTACGATGTTTTCTCCAGTTATAGTTTAAATATTGCTTAAATCAATCTTTTCTGATTTACCTAAACAAGTTACATGTTTATGATTATCAACATGTTTAAGATGTATCATCAAATTTACATATTCCTAGCTTTATAGGTCTATGCCTATGAAAAACCCATGTTTTTGTGCGGAATATGCTATATCTGTCTAGTGAAGTGACTTTGTTATTTTAATGGCTTTTACCAATATCCACCAAAATTTTAAAAATGAAATGCTGCTATGTTAAAAAGTTAATGTGAATAAACTTTGTAAATATTTTCCTTTATTGAAGGTAAATGATGTGACAGAAATTTTAAATATTAAAAACACAAATATATATCCTATTATAACAAATTATTTTTAGAATTGTATGTTTTCTATCAAAATTATTCAAATGACTTATAAATCATAATTTAGACCTAACTGTTTTAACATATGAACATACATTTTCTATTTGTTGGGTTTATTTTTAGCTGTTAATTTTCTTGTTTAGATGAACATAATTTTTGTATTAAATTTTGATGTTTTTCTGTTTTTTTGTTTAGCTATTTTTTATAGTAGTATGTATTTGTACCTGCACATTTGTGTAATTTCCATAAAAATGTCCATGTAAAAAATATTTCAGGTTTTATATTTTAAAATTTATTTAAAAATTATCCTAATTATAAGTTTTAGCAATAATATTGGTCAAACATCACTAAAAATAGTTCTTTAAATTACATTCATAAATAATATTCTGAACTTTCCCTGAAGGTTGAATGATGGTGTTTTCTAGCTGATTAATCCCTAACACCAACATCCATTAATGCTGGGAATAGAAAAAAAAAGTTACAAGAATTTAGAATAATTCAAATCAAATTATGGAGGGTCAGCAGCATGCTGTTAGGGCTTCTGTGTAAGATGTGGTTGGCCAGGCACGAGCAATTAGGGAATGGTGTATACAATTACTTTGGGTGTACTTGACAAGAGACTGCTAACCACAGAGTGGTAAAACTCCTAGAGCCAAATTTGAATTAGCAACAATGCATAAATCAAATACTGTGGCAAAAACAATAAGTAGAATTGTGTCTAAGATTAAATAGATATACAATATAATGACTCAAAGAAAACAATTTCTTTTCAATATTTATCTGGGATAGGTATATAATGACCTACTTCCAATTAGAAATTGATTAAGTCTTTACTATTTATTTGTGATATAGTTTATGAAATACATTTAGCCATTCACTAATGTAATTAGGAGGAGTTTGTTGCTTTATAATATTTTAGAGACTCTTTAATTATTATTCTTTCCTAATCCTCAGTGGTAAGTGTATAAGACTTCTCATAATAATTCAAATACTTTTCCTGTTAAAAACTAACATGTTTTGTTTTAAAGTTGGGAGAAATAAAAACATACTTTATGTGAATGGATAATAACACATGTCAGAACGATTTGAGAGAAAATCCAAGTCAGATAATTGTATTTTTAAGGGTGCCCCTGGGAAATTTTTCCCCTTTCATCTCCACTGGGATAAAGATTAAAAGAAAATCCTCTAAGTTCAACTTAGTTTTCTCTGATAACAAGTTTCTGCTTCTGTGACAGGCAGTTATCATTCTGGTAAATTATTTCTTGCTTCTCGTACATGTACATGTTTTCAGTGGATGCACCTGTCTCATATGTGTCTTCCAAAGACAATGAGAAAGGCATGATTTTTTGACTGTTGGTTAGAATATTTTTTCCAATTACTGCTGTCTGCACAGGAACGGATAATGTTAATTTTGACCTAAAGATATGGTTCAAGAATCTATTCTTCTCGAAGTCTCACTTATGCTTCTCATTGATCTTTTTAAGTGAAGGCTAGATACTGAAGGTTTATGCAAGGAGATCTATAATTGTTTAAGTTTTCAATTTCTTGCTGTGTCTTCCACTGTAAGTGATATTGCACCTAGAAGGAAATTGGTGTTGTTGCCCTGTTCCTCATTATCACTGTGGATTTGGAAAACAATTGCAGATACGTACAAGATTTCAAGTTAACTGTCAATTATATTCTCACTGAAGAGAAGGAACATCTGGCTCTTAGAACCGATTACACTGTAATCCTCAGTTGAACAATTTAAAATACAGTCTAGATTCATAATTTTGAGTATAAACATTAAATTCAGGTACAATACGAATTTGCAACATCTTGTAAAAAAGGCTTTATGTGTGAATGATCTGTAATTTTTATTCACAGATAAGCATTGTTAGATAGAAATGCAAACCTTCAAATAACAGTGTATGCTTTAAGATTTTTCAGAAATTATACAGTTTATAAATATCATGATTTTTATAGATCTGTGAACGTGATGCTATACACTTATTCGGATTACTCCAGTAAATTGGAGCATTACAAATCTGAGATAGGAAAAAAATAAAAAGACCTGAAACTTATCATAATTTCGGATCCCAAACACAAAGAATGAATGTAAAGGTGGTAGATGAGATACTTCATGACATCATTTGTAAAAGTAATACAATGTCCAACAATGAATTACATCATGCAAATTTTAGCATTTATTTGAAATACAATGTATATGCTTCATGGAGGAAAACAATACTTATTTTGTAGGAGGAATTTTCATGTAAAATAACTTAAGACTTTACAGATTATGTTTAAAAAGTTACAAAAGATTGTATCTAGGCTAGATCTATGCATGCTCCTCAAAGTGCATTTAGTAAAAATATTGGAGAATTTCATACAATATATATTTATGGAGGTGTTATTACTGGTTTCAATGCATCTTCTGACTGTATGCAATCATGAATGTATCATGGTATCAGAAGATGCAATATTCATGATGATTACCATGATAGTAATAATTGCTAATACAGAGATGCCGGGGTTACACATAGAGCCTAATGAACTGCATTTCTCTCGGTTCCCATTCAATTTCCTGAAAAACATAAAAAACAAAGCAACACAAAACAAAACCAACAACTAATTTTATAGCAGCTGGATTTTAGATTAGAGAAATACTGGCCTGAACCAAAAAAAAAAAAAAAGTAAATTTATTAGATTAGGCTAATTCACCACGTATCTTAGCAAATAAATGAGATATTAATTTTGTATGTAATCTCAAATATTTTAAATCAAAAAGTCATATATCAACATAATTTTATAAAAAAGATAACACTATATTATGTGATCATGATTGTACTCTGTTACTGTCTGGTCTTGAAAAAAAAAAGTTCTTTCACATTATGAGAGTTAACTGTTACAAAACCATCTACACCTGACCGGTGCAAAGAATAAGACACTAGGATTCCATTTTTTTTTCTTTAAAAGATTCTTTTCTTTAGTCTCTATTAACTAGAATTTTTACATTTCTATTCTCAAAATTGTATTTCTAGCAATTCTTTTTTAAGCATTTCCCACAGTTCTTTTTCATCTGAAGAGCTTTCCACAAGGCTAAGGTACCAGAACAAAACATAATGTGCTCCTGGGGCTCTCTGTACTCAGCCTTTATCAGTGTTCCTGTTGCCCTTGGGGATCATAAAATATAAGGAATTTTAGAGAGGCTGATCAATATCAGTTTATGATGATGAAATCTCATACTATTAAGGTTAGTTGTGAAGTTAGTCATTTCTCCTAGAAAATCACACATTAACATGTGTTTTAGAATGGTTTTGGAAAATTGTTCTAGATTGCTCTTTGTGACAAATACTGACCAGAAGGAAATTAGGGGACATCAAGTCACAGTCTATTATTGAAGAAAGTCAGGGCAGGAATCCAAGAATGAGCAGAAGCAGAAATAACGAAAGAATACTAATAGCTCATATATAGCTTGTGCTCAGCTATATTCCATGTATAACCCAACGCCCTTACCTAAATGAGGAGTGTGCCACTCATAGTGGGCTGGACCCACCCACATCAATGGTCAAACAAGATGTCTGTCATAGACTTGGCCCTGGGCTAATCTGTTCTTAAGAAACTTCAATTGAAATTTCTTTCTTCTAAGGTATTCCTAGGTTGTTTCAAGTTGTAAATAAAGTCTAATCAGAACTGGAATAAGTTGGGGTTCTTCCTTTGTATGTGCAGCACCCAGATGTAATTATTCACCTCCTAGGAAAGGCAGTGTCCTTACCCAAATCATTTGAACATGTCAGCCATTTTAAGAGACCCCAAATATCTGCTATATTTTCTGCAGTGATTGACCTCACAGAGACTAAGGAAGCACTTTCTCTATTTCAGAATCTATTACCAGGGACAGATAGAAGTAGATATGTAATGCCTGGAGGCAATAGCAGTGTCCAAGGTGGTACCCACATAGATGTTCTCATTTTGGACAAAGCTGATCTAGTCTTTCAGCTATTGAGTCAGAACCAGAACTTAATCAACTTTTCTTCTACACTGAGATGTCTTACTCCTAAGGAACTCTGTTGTATGATAAATGAAGGCTGCATACTGTCTCTGCTCAAGTTTTTAGTCTCTACTTTGTAGAGGCAGAACAGATGTAGCTGGATAGCACTCATAAATGTTTGATTACACAGTCTGCCAGTCACACACAAGACGTTTCTGGGGAGGTTAAATATTGCAATGCATTTTATGAAAATATGTTTTACATTCTAAGAGAGTGGAGCCTTTGATGGGTCTCAATGGTAAGTTAATGTTATATCTGGAAGTCACTTAATGCTAAAGACTGAAAACTTGCTGTGTAACCAGCCTGTTTGTTTAACCTGCCTTTTAGAGAATAAAACAACATTTAACACTATTTTCCTTAGATCGCCCCTATAATCAGCTTTTATAACCTAAACCAGTGTAATCTTAAGTTGTATCTTCTTGCATGCTCCTGACCAAGAGTGCTAGGCATGTGTGTATCTATGTGTGTCATGAAAATCAAGTGTTTAAAACCATCAAATAGGTCAAAAGTGACTTCATATAACAAATATTTACCACAAATGCTGGAAATAGCATACGGATATTGTTTGTTGATGGTACTGTCAAGACATTATTTGTTATCTGTGTCAATATGATCAGTTGAAGTCATTGATTAAAACACTTGAAAAACTGTTAAAGATTTCAATAAGGTATTCATCATTCCTTCCTGATATGATACTTTATGTACTGTTCAATGGAGACAAAGCAAAACTTGATGTTAGGGACAGATAGACTTTAGTTAGACAACGAAATAGACAAGCCAGAAACCAGTTAAAGACAGACAAGGGGGGGGGGGCGGGATTCCAACTGGATCTTACTCTTGATCCGGCTAATCCAAAAAAGTGTTATGTTTTCTTTCCTTGTGATACCAGTGTGGTTGGTTCATCTGAGACTTTTCAATGATTTAACAGAACAGCTGAGAAATTAATTATGGTATCGATTAAATTTCTTGCAGTTCAACCTTCTTGATATTTTTGTCTCTTATCGTGTTTGGTTAGTTTGTAATATTGATTTTGTTTGGTTTTTAGAGAAGCTCCTATATGTGATCTGTTCTGGACTCTTTTTATGAATATCTAGCTACAGACTCTAGAGTGCTGTATCAGACTTGCAGCATCAAGCTCAGGTTGGTTGCAGGTTTTAGCACTGGGCCTCTATAGAGGTGATATCTACACATAATGGATTGATTTTGATACTATACTTACTTTTATTAAGTTATGATTGTTTAATTTTAGAATGCACTATAAAATATGAATTTCTGTTCATTTATAAAAATTGTCTTTCATTTTATTTTTTCTTCCTCCATCCTTACCTCCTTTCCATTCTCCCTTTCTTCCTGCCTCCCTCTCTGCCTTCCTCCCTCACTTTCTTCATGTTTTCTTTCTCCCTGTCTTCATTCCTTTCTTTCTTCCTTCTTTTCTTCCCTCTTCCCTTACTTTCTTCCTCCCTTTTTGCCCCTCCTTCCCTATGTAGGTATTGAACTTGAAATCTTTCTACCTCTTTTTCCTGATTGCTAGGATCACAGGTGTGAGCTTGCCGTCCTGCTTGGTAAGTCAGATTCCTGGATGAGATTGATATGTCCTATGACCAGAAACATTTGAAGTTTAGCTTATTTTATGGAACTTGTAAAAACACAGTTGTTAATAATGTGCTGCTATTGTGGTGGATTAATAGTGTGCTCTAAAGGATTTGCCAAACGTAAAAGCAGGTTTTTTTTTTTCTCCAATAAACCAGAGGATAAGAAGCAAAGTGAGATATTTGAGCTATATTGCAAGCAAATATGCCTCTCTATATATTTAATGACATCTGTTTACAATGATGTGCAGCATTTGACTGTTAATGCTAACCATTAATGCACTGTCATATATTGATAGGTTTACATTCAGTGAGAAGATCTTTTCTATAAGTATCAATGGACAGTCAAGCCTAAACCTTTCGTAGTTTGAAGGTCTTCATGAAATTTTGTATGCTCAAAGTTCAGACATTTATGACATGGTCTAACGTTATATATGACCTAATTCTGGGAGTTTACTGAAGATCCATAGGAATGTTTAAGACATTTTTATCCAGGCTGATGTTCAATGAACTTTACTATAGTTGTTGCCATTAAAATATGATCATCTTTGGAGGCTGAAATATAATAACTCCAATAAGAGATGTGTTGCCTACTGTAAAAACTTATCAGTAAATTAGTGTGTTTTATTTATCTTGGATGGATACAGAAGCCGTAAATGCACCAGTAGCACCATCTGAAGAAAATCAGCATAGGCTACTTAGGGAAAACCTTTCATAAAATTATATAGTAGCATTCATAGTTTTCCTGTTATGACTCGTATTACCACGTTCCATACTCCATGACTAAATACTCTAACTGCTTATCAACAATTAATTGCCAAAACCAGGGCCTGACCGGTTGTGTGGCAGCAGCTGGGGATTAGAGATATGAGGAGGAATTTGTAGAGTAGCCCTCATCATACCACACGAGTGGTATGTTACTAGCAGGTTCACTACGGTAAGTTAGGAGTTATCTTGTGTTCCTGAGACACCACAGAAGACAGGGGACACGCTGTTTTGGAAACAGTTCCAAGGGTCCCAAACTGTGCAGATTAAGGCTCCATTCCCCCTGTGATGAGCCTCTCTCACCTGTGATAGTGATGCAGTGCAGTCCTCTAATCTCGCCTGACTGACCTTGCTCCACCTAAGTAAGTTTTTATGCAAATTGATAGAGGTGAAGCTGAGAACCCATGGCTGGCCAGAGTTAAACATAACCAAGTAATGACCTTATCATGCAAAAAATAATCACTAAGGCTCGCAAAGCCAAATTGGAGTCACTGATATTTTATTGTCCAGTTATGACTCTTTTTAAAATTCTAATGGTGAAGCTTGAAAAAAATGGCTTTTGTGGAAAGTGACCTATTTCATTAGGAATGCTATTATTTATAACTACGAAAACTACATGTAAATTATGAATACCTATAGACAATGCTTTTTAAGTGTTTTAAAATGTTATGATGTTGTATGTAGCTTAGCTGTAGAGTTTCTGCCTCGCGTGCATCTACCAAGTCTGTGTTTGATTCTGAGCACTACATGTTGGTAAACACATATAATCTCAAGACTTGGAAGGAGTTGGAAGCAACAGGAAGATGAATTGATGGTCATACTCAAATGAGTAAAAATTTCAAGACCAACCTAAGGTTCATGAGATTCTGTCTCAAAACAACAAGAGAGATGAAAAGTAAGTTAAAACTAAAAATATCCCAAACCACCAATAAATAAATAAATAAATAATAATAACAAAACTAGAGAGATGCTTTGTAATGTAGCTATACTGACATATCTCACAAAAGTTATGTATTGATAAAAAATATTGATATTAGTAAAATTCACAGTTGAAATAACTCATCAAAGTGAAAATATAACCTAAGCATACATAGTGTGTGTAAAATAATATTCAATAGTTAATTTTATTTGATGACAGATGAAAACTACACTTATGTATGGGTATAAGTATTTAAAATTAAAAGATATGTTGGTTTAGGAAAATGGTATCCATTGGATCTTCTCTAGGGTCTATGAACTCTTTGACCATGGGTTAACAGTACGAGGCATGAATTCCCTCCAAATGAGTGGATCATAAGTCCAGCTAATCACCTCTAGGTTACTCCCTATATGGTGCTACTCTTTCTCCCTCAGAGAAAATTTTTGCCATGCTGGTTACTTTCCTAAATACCTAAACTCTGTTAAAATATTTCAGTAACATAATTGTTCAAATATTTTTTTAGAATTTTTGTCAAATATTATACTTTCAATAGCAAGTCATAAATTTGACTCTTTATTAACATAAAATGTCATTAATTTGTCAAGATATTTAATGATTGAGGAGATCATCCATTAAGTATTCATTTACAGAGAAATTTAATATCAAGTGAGAACAGTAGCCTAACAATGCCATAACCATCTGGTTCTACTGGGCCTTCCAATTTTCAACCTGATGATGATTTATCAATATTGTTACTCAGGCTGAAAAAAAAGGACTGCAAATTAAAAATACCTCGATTGGTTTAATGCTGAAGTTTTAAAAGAAAATTCACAGCAGATGAACAATTTAACAATTCCTTTGGTGTTGATCATTCCTGGGTCTCATTTCCCATTGTAATTTTATACTAAGAATGTAAAAAATAAAAAATTTTTGAAGCTGCAATACCCCAGAGTACTGACTTAGGAATATCTGTAGTAGCGTTACTTAGAAGAAATCATTCATAGGTGATAAACATAGACTCAAGAAATATGGATAATATGTTTTTATTGTTGTTGTGACATTAATGATGTCACAAGCATTGCTGTCAAGCCATATGGAGACTCATGTTCTCGGTCATCCTTTCTGGAAGCAGATTATATAATCCTCCTTGTCAGACCATGCTAATTACTCGTTCTTTATAGGAATCCCTCAACAAATGTTGTGGTATGGATTATCTTCTCATACACTTACGTTAGGACAAAATAACCTATCACACAACTTCGACATTTGGATATTAATTGCACAACTACTGAAAAGTATTCTATCCACCTGCCTATTCAAGTATACATACAAATTAATTTTACTTTGAGATAGTGTTTTGCTTTGTAACTAAGACTCCCTGGATCTTCCTATGTTGTAATTGGTGATCCTTCTACCTCAGCTTCTCCAAAACTCAGAGCAGGCACAACATACTGGAAGTAAACATTTATAAAGATATCAATGATTTATTAATAGACCTGGTGATTCAATGGTAACTAAACAGACTATGATTTTTTTTAAAACTGAGACAAATACTTCAATAAATGTTTATCAAGAAAGTCATAAAGGTGGCAGATTTTTGTTAAAATAATGTTCAATATCATGGCATGTCACAAAAGACTTATAAATGTTTGCAAAGATGCCTCACTATACATCCAATGGAATGCTGAACAACCTAAACAGTGATAGACCAAAAACTGACAAAGATTTAGAATAGGACGAGCTATTGTTCTTGACAGCAAGCATTCCAAAGGATACAGTAATGTTACATTACAATTTGTATATTTCTTCTAAAAGTATCGCATTATTACTTTATAATTCAGCAATTATTCTGTTTCTCAACTATCCAAATGTACTGGAACTTATCTACACCAAACTTGTTCACAGATATTTATATCATATTTCTTCATAGCATTTGAGCTCTGGAAGCTGTGAATATATCTTTCTTTCAGTGAATAATCAAGTAATTAAGTAAGTAAGTAAGTAACTAACTGTAATACATCCAGGCAATGGGATACCATTATTGCTGGCAGAGCATAGGAGTGAAAACTGGTGATCCCAGTATTTGTCAAAGCCAGAAAAAATAAAAGTCCAAGGACAGTCAGTGTTACATAGTGAGATCTTGCCTCAAAAAGAAAAGAAAGAATAATCTCTATTGCAAAAGACTTTAATTGCATATAATTAGATAAGAGGGGTGAATTTGAAAAGGCTACATATTGAATTATTCCACTTAAATGACTTTGTGAAAAAGATAAAGGCAGTATAAATATCAGGAAACTGGAGATAGATGAAGAGAAAAAAACTGGTAGAATTTAGAAGATTTTCAGCACTGTAATGTTGTTTTATGTGAAATGAAAGTACAGAATTCATGTCGTTATACATTTGTCAAAACCAGTAGTGCATCCATAAAAAATGAGGCCCAGTATAAACTATGAAATTTGAGTGATAACTAATACCAAATTATTAATAAGTATAGATATACCACTCTGCTGTATATTGGTGATGAAGAAGCATGTGCAAGGGCTGACAGGACTGTCAATTATTCTCCCAATCTAAAATTTGCCTGCAAAATAATATCATAAGCATGTACACATACAAACTAAATTCTCAATTTTGAATGTAGAAGTTCTTGTTTCTGTGCACAAAATACCTAACTGGGTACCCTGCATATGGCAGAAGCTCTACATGAGAGAACAAATCGTAAGTTTCTTGGAGAATGATTTCATGCAGCACACTTCTCCAGAGAATCACTAGCCATTGCTAACAATCCTCTGGCCTTCTCTTTTCCCAAAGAGCAGATCATCATTGCCAATCTGCAACTCCCCAGAGTTCTGTCATCACCAGAAGACACAATGATCCTCATTGTAAAGCATGGTACATGGATAAGATAATTCAGCAGTCAAATCAGTGAATTCCCTTTAAAAACTATAAAAATCAAATCAATGCAAACACTTAACTTTCAAATTCCAACTTCTACTAAATGATTTACAAGACGCCATTTAAGAATAAGAGTGGTTCCGCATTAACATTCAATGTCTGTCTTTTGTGTGACTATGATAAAAAAAACAATCCCGATAAAAGCCTGGTAAAGGAGAAAGTGTTTCCTTGTCTCCAAATTCCATGTCCAAGTCCATGAAGTTGGAAAACTGGCGTGGGGAGTGGAGAATTTGAGAGTACTTAATTCTCTGACTGCTTTCCTTCCCCCTCAGGACACTCTGGATAACTAGCAGTGGCTGCCATTTCATTGTGTCCTCCTAAGGGCTTTTTTGTGTGCTCCTGCAATGCCATTTCTCCCTGTGTGTGCTAATCTCTTTACATCAGGATGTCAGTGACACTGGATCTGGACCTACCCTCATTTTAACTTAATTACCACTTAAAGGACTCATTTTCAAAACAGCCACATTGTTAGTAAATGTTGAAGGCTAGAGCCTAGACATTTGAATTGCTGGGTAGGGGGGGAAGGGAACAATTCAGTTTTCTAATTTAATATTGTTCATTGTTGTACTTTGAACAACAAGGTGAAATTTTATAGTAAATGAGCTCATTTTATCTGGGTCATTTTAGATCGATGTTAACCTTATTTTATAATCTTTATGTTAAAACTCGCAGCAGGAATGCATAGAGAGAAGAGGAATATGGAAATAAAAAGCTTATGGTGTTAACCTCCTTACAAAACTTTTAACCTGGAAATGCTGGTGTGCCATCAATTATATTCAGCTCAGTGGCTGACATGTAAAGCTATAGAAAATGATAATGGCTTTGGAATGTTCCACCACTGCTCCTGGACAAATTAAACTGGTGAAGAAGAAAGCATCTCTACTTTATACAGATTTTTTAAGCAAACAAAAGGAATGATAAATTTTTGTCTTAATCCTGCCATTTTTAGAGAACAAACAAATGACCCAGAACTCACAAAAAGTAGCAGCTGCTGAGTGGCTTTTCTGGGGTTTCTTTTCATATACTCTTCAATGTGGCACTGCAGAAATATAGATGTCCTCATGACACAGCCTGACCTAACCCAGCTTCTCGGACATGGTGGTGTTAGTGTTTCAAAAGAACGTTTGCCATTTCAGATCATACATTCAGAAAGAAGTATAATTTGTAAAGGTTAGGCACCCTTTGCTATGTTTAAGCAGTAATCCTCTGTGTATTTAATCAATAGACTGAACGTTACTACAGTGGGTTCACACATGGCTACTTTGTCCTTGGGCCATTATAATAATTCATAACAATAAAGAAATTGAAATGGTTTTTAGTTTTAGCTGAAAATATAGTTCATTTTCCAATGAAAATTAAAATAAAATATCTCATCTAACATTTTAAAAAATGTATGTCATTTGTTATGTATGTCATTTAAAAAATGTATGGAAAGTGTTATTATTGCTGATTTATTATTTATTATTTAATGGCTAGTAAAACTCCTTCTCCATATCTCTCAATGGTTTATCTAGGTATCACTGTCAAATGCTAAACATTTATTAGATTTAAAACATATTACTCTAAATGTGTTAGTAGATTTTATATGGCTTTACAAATTCTCATAATAAGCATACCTAAAATTTCCTTTTTTTTTGCTCTTAATAAAATATCATTCAATGAAATTATCTACTCAGTTTTAACTACATTATATTGTATTATATGTATTATGTTATCTACTACATTCCTAAGAGACATAGTCTTCGTCAGCAATCATTGTAGCCCTTGCTTTTCGGGA
Source organism: Cricetomys ansorgei (assembly GCA_026225945.1). Taxonomy (NCBI): domain Eukaryota; kingdom Metazoa; phylum Chordata; class Mammalia; order Rodentia; family Nesomyidae; genus Cricetomys; species Cricetomys ansorgei. The sequence goes on along the minus strand of JAMJFZ010001133.1, from coordinate 7,488,111 downwards.
CTCTTATATGTATAAAAAATAGTTATAATACTTCATAGGGAATTAGGTTTGCTCTTTTTGAAAAACACCTCTAAATACAACTTCAACTTTTGAACAGTGAAGTTGGCAGATTTATTTTTAACACAGCCTTATGATTTGGTAATGTCACCTACTAATTGTTTCCTTGATATTATATACTTTGTAGTAATAAAATAATTGTGTGTACCAAACATAAAATTGAATCTTGAAATTTTGAGATCATAGTCCATTCATGAGACATTGTGATATGCTAGCCTGTACTGAAATCTACAATGGGAATATATTCATTTTTATTCTATTTGTGATTAATAACAAATGTGATTTTATCTATCTCATCAATAATTCTTTTCTATAATAAGCCTGTGTTTATGAATTGAAGAAACTTACTGCTACCAGTATTAACCAAGAGTAGCAATCAGCATACCTTCAGATGGAGCCATGCCTTTCTCGTTATGGCACTAAACCTCTCCCTCCTCTATCTCAAGTCCTTTGCCTTTTGTCTCTCGACTGCTTAGGGTTATATTTTCAGTTCTTTCCCAATTTCAATTTGCTTTTCCTCATAGACTGTTTCCTCAGAGAAAATATGTTATCTTGGCGTATTTCCCCTGTGTGTCTCTGCCAGGTTTTCTTGCTATCTCATTTGAAGAAGCTGTTTTTTTCTCCAGGGCACCCACTTCCTCATTACATTTAGCCAAGACATCCTTTGCTCTTTCGTTATTTCCTTCTTTTCTCTCAGGGGAAAGAGAAGCTTTTAAACCTATTTTGCTTTATTTAACTCTAAACAAATAAGAACCAAAAGTTTTTGGTGCTCTAAGATATCCAAATAAGAATGTCACCTTGGGGATAATAAGGAGTATCTCTTCTGTCCAATTCAACATTTGGCATACTGCTTGTCTCCTTAGAGAATGTTACATCAGTTTGAGATAATGAAATATTCCCTCACCCTTTCCATCACATTCTGGTACTTTCTCCAGAGAGCCGAAAGCAAAATCTTGCATGGGTTTGTGTACATTTGCCTGTATAAGATGCAGGTATATCCTGAGAATAAAGATTAAATCTCAGAGACAATATATTGCAATACATCAAATACAGAGTTTTGCCATTTTGCAAAGGTGTTTTAATTGATTCTTTCACTTGAATATGTTCACAATGAATATTGTTTTAAAATAATGCATATTAGAATACAAATGGGATTTGTTTGTTGTTCATTAAATATCTTTCTGGTTTAGCCAATTGTACCAAAATAGGATGGTTATATCATCTCTATAAAAATATGCATACCTTGATCATATTTTTTTAGAAACCAGAGAAGAGGAGGTTGTAAAAGTCATTTTCATAATGTCAAAGACTCCTTTCTAATGTGTGTTTTGAAGAAGAATTTTTCAGACCATTATGAAAAACAATTGTTAAGTACAATTGCAGAAATGTCTTAGTTGTTAATTCAGCCTTTTAGTGAAAATGAAGTTTCTGAACTCATGATTTTTCCTTCATGTTCTCAAAGCACCTAGACACTACTCATCAATTGCATACTTTTCAGTGGTTATTCTAAAACATTTAATATCGTCGCAACTCCTTTTGCAAAAGACTGCTTCCTAACCATAATACCACCAAAAATGTTAAGGTAGGAGTTCTCAAAAGTACGGGTTGTGATTCCTTTGGAAAGTTCCCTAACACCATCTGCATATCTGATATTTAGATTACAATTTTTAACAATAATAAAATCATAGTTATGAAGTAGCAACTAAAATAATTTTATGGTTGGGAGTCATCATAACAACAAGAACTGTATGAAAGGAAGGGTTGTAGCCTTAGGAAAGTTGAATAGCACTGTGTTAAGGTTTAGATCTTTTTTTGTTGTTGTTGTTCTTTTTTCCATTATCAAAATTTTATTCTTATTGAAAATAGATTCTTCTCTCATACAATACATCCTGGCCACAATTTTCCCGACCTTCCTCCTCCCAGCTCTCCTCTACACCTCTTCTCTCCCCCAGAACAGCCCTATCTCCTCCAAGAGATATCAGCCAAATATGACACAACAAGATACATTAAGCAAGGCACAAACCCTCATACTTAGGCTGGACAAAGCAACCCAGTAGGTTGAAAAGGGTCCTAGGAGCAGGAGTCAGGGACACCTTCACTCCAGTTGTTAGGAGTTCCACAAAAACTCCAAGCTACAGTCCCTGATATATATGCAGAGGACCTGCCCTCCTTGAACCACTTTGGCTCCTTCAATCTTTTGTTCCCCTGTTCCATAGGGTTCCCTTATCCCTGAGAGTAGATATCAAATGGAAACTTCCAAATTAGCTTCTCTTTCCTCAAAATGTCTGGCTGTGGGTCTCTGCATCTGCTTCCAACTGCTGCCAGAGGAAGGCTCTCTGATGACTACTGGGCAAGGCCCTGATCCTAGGTCTCTGAGTTTAGTCCCTTTCCTTTATATTTCTACATTGCTACAGTACAAATAGCTGTATATGTTATATTTGACATTTAAATAATATAGATATCTGAAAATTAAGGAAATTACAAGTTGTGATTTCAGGCTCAATATAGAGAGATTAAAATTTGATTAATTAGCTGTAGAAATCTGTAAAATTTGAAAAAAAACATATGGCTTGAATTAGTGGCATGATGATCACTTCATCATAAGACTGGAAAAACAAGTCAGACATTAAAAATGATTTCCTCAGTTTTTCCAGGCACTGTCATGATCAGACACCTCTTTGACGTCTAGATGGCCCTGGTACTCAATGATAACTGATTATACCTTTCTAATTCCACAGAATTATGATGCAATGAGACTCTTGCATACAGAACTAAATGGAATAAAGAAGGTTGTCTCTAATTGATAGGAAAATGGTCTGCTCAGTCATTTGAAATCAGACAAATTATATTTTAGGAGACACCAATTGAAATGCTTGAGTTTTCTAAATTTATTTTATTTAATCTTCCTATAATGAATCCACTTGTTACTTCATACCCCATTTGAGATTTATGTTGGAAGTACAGCCTACGCATTTTATGATTTTCAATTAATTAGTTATTAAAATCATTCATTTCCATTCTCCCAAATGTATCACTACATTTTTGAAGGCTGTGAAATGGATAAATGTATAATAAATCCCATATCTGAACATAGCCATGTGGGAAATTATATAACTTTATAGAGTGTATTCTACCTCAAAGAAAAGAAATGTTCAGCTTATTTTCATAGTTGGTCATTGTGTTCTAAAGCTTTCAACAGTATATAGCCTTGCAGCTATTGAGAGTCCAGTTATAATCTTTTAGATGATATAATTCTTAACAACTAAAGCTTTGAGAAACAGCCATTAGTTACTTTTAACACCACATAAAATCTGAATGTACATTATTCTCATTTGTGAGCTGTGTCTGCTCTTGTTTTTTGTGATGCAGCCTCAGTCTGTTGTTATTACTGGGGAGCCTTTCTTTCTTTTGCAAGAAAGAAAAATGGAGCCTAGTTCCTAAATTATAGCACAGCATAAAAAGATTGTGAAAACATATTAAAATAGGAGAAATGAAGGATTTGTAATACCTGACGTTCTTTCTATGAAAAGTGAATAAAGACTGTATTACTTAGCTCTAAGCCAGTTAGCATCAAACCATTTGCTACCTTGATTTTTAAAGCAGTTTTCTTTGCAGAAGTTGAGTATGTTCATATATCTCTAACTTCAATTACTCTTACCTTCAAGCATTAAAATCAAATCATCTTGGAAGTCTCTGCCATTCACATTTCTTCTCTTAAAGCATATTTTGTGTTTTTGTAAAAATAAAAAACAAAAAACAAATCTATAGTTTTAATATTTAAAAAATGACTTGTTCAATTATCAGTTTCTCCAAGTTTCCCTTGCAGATGTGAAATGCCATGGACTTGTCAGTAGAAACCACGATAAAATTGCATGGGTCCTTGTTTGTTTTAAATTATTTTTTGTAAGCAATTGGGTGTTACAGAATATTTTACATACAAATGAGTCTACTCCTAATAGAAATCAGGGATCCTGTCACTCAAGGGGCTGGGTGAATGGGAGAGCTCTCAATGTGCTGGTTACCCTCCAATGAATTATATAATAAGTGGTTGCTGAATTTGAGAAGAAGTAATGACAGACTGAAAGGAAGCCAGTGGTAGGTAACAGAGTGATTTGTGACATTATCAGTGAATGACAGTCAACAGATTGGATCATGTCATGAATAAAATGTTGATGTGAAATGTCTGGTGTTTATTTTACAAGTCACTCAAAATCTCTAGTTGGAATTACTGGAGAAATGCATCTCATTGCATTGTTTAAAACCCAACATTTGGGAAAATATAAAGTACTTAATTTTTCACAGCTCATACATGAAATAAAAGTGGTATTCCAAGCTGTACATAGTGTCAAATATTCAAGTACATATTGCTAGTGGAAATTTGTGGTATTAGTAGAGTATAACCAGTTAATGAATTTACCTGTGATGTGAAATAATGAAAATGGTGAAATTAGTTTTAAGTGAAAAAAATATAAATCATAAACAAATGTTTTAATGCAATTCCATTACATAGTTGAAAATATGCAGCTAATTAGAAATAAGATCTAGGTTGTTTGCAAGAATTTTTAATTAACAACTATAAACTCTGTTACTTATTATATAAGTACAATTAGTGAAATTAGAAAAAAATGTTGTTTCCTTCTTTTATTTTAATGCAGACTATGTTTATGTTGGAGCACTATCATTTAAAAGACAGAAAGAGTAGAGTCCGCAATAGAATCTTCTTGTAGTCCATCAAGGGATGGATGGGATCTCATTAATAAGGTGTAATACAGAACAAAGAGGGGAGTTGCCCCATTGGGATGGATAGAAGTCTTGCAAAATGTTTCATATTTTGTGTGCTATCGCTTTAGGATAATTCAATCTATTTGTTTTACAGAAATCTCCATTTATCTTAGAGATATACCCTAAGCATGGTCAACACCACAGACCTAACTGCAAGCTGCAAACATTACATGATGTTCCCACTCCATGCACTGTTGTGGAAGTTTACTTTTATTTATGTATAAAATAATGTTTTTACATTGTTGGGTAAGGGGCTGTATAGGTTTTGGCATTTTGTATTGTCTGCAGGTGTTAGATTAATATGGGGCCATGTTTGATTGCTAATGATCTGCACATGCTATCAGTAGAACACCTAAGGCGTTCTGGGTCAATAAAACACTCAGTATTCCACTGTCCAGTATGGTACTTCCCTCTGCTGAAGTCTGGAAGCATTCGTACCAATGATTATGATTCCTAGTCTTCTTGGTGAGCCACCACAGCAATATACAGCTACAATGTACAGCTGGGACAATGTTTAATATTCAAGTGAGGCATATCAAGAGGCCAACAGCAGTGAAGATAAGGTAGAGCAATGATAATATTCTACCATAGCATCATTTGAAATGTATGCATTAATTATTTCTGAATTTTTATTTATTTGTTTTTCAAGAAAGGGTTTGTCTTTGTAGCCCTGGCAGTCCTGAAACTTGCTCTGTAGACCAAAATGACCTTGACCTGAGAGATCTGCCTGCGTCTGGCCCCCACTTGTTGGTTTTAAAGGCATATGTCACTACGCCTAGCTAGTTCTGATAATTTTGATGTAATATTTTTGGACTGAGGTTGACAGCAGGTACCTCAAAAAGAAGAAAGTGAGATTAAAACATAAGAGGAAGAATACAATCTATTATTTCGTTGCTTGCAATCTGTTCTTTCTTTTCTTCCTTCATTCTTTTCTTTCTTTCTTTCTTTCCTTCCTTCCTTCCTTCCTTCCTTCCTTCCTTCCTTCCTTCCTTCCTTCCTTCCTTCCTCCTTTCTCCCATTTTTTTCTCTCTAATGTTTTCTCCTGATTAGCAGGCATTTTGTCAACAGGACAATAGGACATGAGACTGTATCTGAAGAATTGAAATTTTCTGGGAATTATGTTTCTACTCTACAAAGCTACTCATAAACATACAAATAAAAATTAAAGTTGTTTTCACTTGTAATTTATTACAATTAAGTGATTTTTAATTTTTTCTAAAATGATACATGTTCTTATAAAGAAATAAATAAGAAAATGGCCATCATTCAATTCTTTTGCATCAGAACTACTGAGATAGGGTGGAAAGTAAAAATACTACTTTTAATTTAGGCTGAGCATCTCATTATTACTCAACGAGACAGAGGATAAGCTGCCCTCACTATCTGTAACTGAATTGCAAGGTGATTTGCCTCCATTCAGTATAAATAAGTACATTATAAAAAACAATACGAGGTTAATAGATGAAGTTTTACTAATTATCATTCTTTTCCATAATTTATTTAATTATCTAGGAAACCTTTATGAGGAGCTAATAGAACCAGGGTTCAGCCAGGGATATAGAGTTAAATGAATTTTTTTCATTCTTTCACACAGTAGAAGCACTTCCTTGCAGTTTGCTTCACAATGGGATAACAAGGGCAAACATAAGTGACAGAGAGACAAGCAGGAAGGGTTGAACAGCTACTGTACAGGACATCATAATGATGTCCTGAGCAAAGGAGTTCTGCAGAATAAGTTCCCAAAAAGAATCGTCAAAGTAATTTGGGTTGAAGAGTTGAACCTGAGCTAATATTTTACCTTTTTCAGAATTGAAAAGTGATTAATAGATACTATAACTTTTCTTTGACACTATGAATGTAGTTTATGTAACACATTATCTTTATACCAAAATATAGGATATAAAATGAATATATTTTGCTTTGCTTTCCAAGTTCTGTGGGATTCAGGATTTTTTTTTTTTCCTGAAAACATGATTTGTTGCATTTAATCTACTCCTTTCTGTCCTGCCATGACTTTTATTTCAATATAAGCTCTATAAACATATTTCTTCACAAAGAAAGAAGTAATCTTACATTGAAGATTTCAAATATTCTGGACAAATTATTAATGCTTGTAATATTCAAAAAGTAAAAAAGTATTATAAACCACTCCAAAATAGGGTTAGATCTTTAATACAGATAGAAGTTCATTTAGTTAACCAGTTTATTTGAAATAATTTATTCTTCATTTTACAAGAAATATAATTTGAAAAGGTTAGTTACTTAAACTCGTTAAGGCAAATTTTGTTAGAATTTGCTCTATTAGTTACTTCAAAATAAATCATTCGCTAACATACTGGATTTGGATTTATTGGTTCATATTTATTCCTAGGACAGCCTCATGTCACCAATAACATTTAAAGAAGAAAGTTATAACATAAAGTAAATTACTTTTCAACATGATTATATCCTTAAATATTAAAAGTAAATAGCATTTACTTTGAGATCTAAAAAGTTCAAAGCCAAATGCAGGGAAATTGCCAAAGATATGAAAGGACATTTCCTAGAAGTGAAAAATATTCAAGGATAGGATTTTGCATAACCTATATCCTTGTTAAATTACTTCCTCAGCCAATGCTGCTTAATCATCACTTGATATTAAAGCACATAAAACTCAGTCGTATCACAACAGATGAATCAATACTGAATTCCTAGCATTTGGCACATATGAAAAATAAACTAACCATGGCTAATATCTCAAGCACAATCCCAAGTACTATTTTCAAAACAGATTCTCATCAAACACTCAAAGATATTTTGGTTTTATAGCCTTTATCTCATAGTCATTCTTCATATCCTATAACAAATATTTCTATGAAATAAAAGCAATGCCAAATATAAGCATTTTATATACTATTTTATATTCTTATACTTTGAATATTGCTAATTTTTTTGATGTGTGAGAAAGAAGAAAGCTATTTGAAAGAAAATTAACATATTTAACTGAAGATATCCAAAACCCAGTACACCTTGCAGGGTTTTTCCTAGATGGCACAGCAGGGAAGGCAGCTGCCTGTGTGCATATTAACTGTTTGGTAATGCTAGTGGGGTGTGTGTGTGTATGTGTGTGTGTGTGTGTGTGTGTGTGTGAGAGAGAGAGAGAGAGAGAGAGAGAGAGAGAGAGAGAGAGAAAGAGAAAGAGAAGAGAGAGGAGGAGAAGAGAGGAGAGGAGAGGAGAGGAGAGGAGAGGAGAGGAGAGGAGAGGAGAGGAGAGGAGAGGAGAGGAGAGAGAGGAGAGAAAGTTAGTTTCTAAATACACATGATTGTAATAAGTAATTTTCAATCTAATAATCATCAGTCTCGCTTTCTAAGAAGTATCAGACAAAAAGCTGTCCCACTAGCTAATCTCAATGCTTTACCAGATTGGACAAGATCGGCCCTGATAACATCCTATTATGGATTGGGACAGGCTCAAATTTTCCTACTTACTATAGGAGGAAGAAATATTTTTCTCTAGTGGTGTAGCCAATGATCAAGATCCAAAAATTCTATTAATATCCTACTCCCACACTGCTCTAGGCAACTCTAATTAAGCTCATTTGCATATGCTCATTTGGATAGTCAATCCAAATAAAGACATGATATCAGAGATGGGTAATTGAGAAGACGATCGATGGGAGGGAAAGAATAACAAGAAAAGATTGAAAGAATAAAAATATATGTATATATTAAAATTTTATAATGAAAACCATTGGTTTGAATAAGTCATAGCATTGACTAGTTAAAACATTTAAAAAAGAGTGAGGTTACATATACAGTAGGTATTTAATTATTTCTTATTGTAATATTTCACTTGTGTAAGTTATATGCATATTCAAATTATAGAGTAAATGTTTAGCTGTTCAGCAATGAGCATGATTGGTGCCTACAGCTGCACTTGGAAATATATAAGTAGCTGGAAATAAAATTTTTTAAACAGCTTGTGCTCTGTAAATAATGTAAAAATAATGTCTACAAACTGATTAGTGTAAGCATGTAAAAGACAATGGAGTACATTTGAATAGGAAAATCCATATTTTATCTTAATAACAAAATTAAATAGAGCTTGTCTTTTTAAATTAAGTACCAAATGAATAAATTTGGAAGGGAATGAATCAAGACAAAGTTTCATGTCTTTTGGAGAAATAAGTAAACTGGGGCCATGGCTTCCATATGACTTTTCATAGAGCATTGCTGCCTTGCTTGCTTTTATAATAACAGCCTAGGTTTTTCAAGATTCTGGTTTATCCTTGACTCTATGATCGATGGTACAGACTTCACTATGACATAAAAAACACAAAAAAGATTAGAAAGGAGGCTAGAAAAGATAGCATGCTGAAAAAAAAATGTTATTCTTTTAATTCACACAGCACTTAGAGCCACTTTTCTACCATTACAGCCTAAAACAATCATTTAGTAATTATTTGATTAATACATAAGCAATATTAAAACACTACTATTGAACCTTACAGAGAAAATACATAACATATATTTGTTTCACAATTGCTTTACACTTATAGAGAAATATGTTTAACAAAAGAAAGATCATTTCATGATTTCACATTTCACAATTGCATTAAAGTTACTTAACAGGTGTTAACACCAGAGAAGAACCCTTGCACAAAGACTATCCCCAGTGCTATAGAGGCAACGTTAATTATGTATCTCAAAATATCAAGCACAACCCAGTACTTCATAGCAATTATTTTTATATTTTGTAGGATATTATTTTTTTGAAAAATAATTTGGTATTCTTCTGGTTTTGAAATATATTTCATATTTAGTTAGCATGATGTTTTTAGAAATCAAAAGTTAGCCCAGCTTGTAGGATTATTAACTATCCTTCAACTTTGTGTGTTTCTGGAGACTGAACTCAGATCTCCAGTCTTGGAGATATTTAAATATTATTTTATGTATTTATGCATATTGCATATGTGTGTTAATGTGTTATGAGTGAGTTTGCATAAGTATATTCCTGTGTTTGCACATCTTTAAGCAAACAAATGTCTGCAGACATATATATGTCTACATGCATATATATATATGATAGAGGGAAGTCATAAATGCAATATGACAATTGATATTTTAATCTCTGATAGATTAAGTAAATATAATTTATACATTGAAATATACTTTTAAGTTTTCTGATTTACCTGACACCTGTTCAGTTCTTTGTTTCCTCTACTCTAAGATGACAGGAACTCAGCATTGAAAAGCAAGTCAGATTTATCTCACCATTTCTGATGGTGAGAGAGTTGTGAAAGGATTAACTGGGCCATTGGTTCAAGCTCTTGCCATAACAATTCAAGATGTTTGCTGGAACTATGTCCTATTGCATTTGCAAACCGATGATGCATGTTTGTGGCAGTAGAAATGCAGTCTGGATTATGCTGAGGATTTCTCTCCCATTCTCAGTGGACACCTTCAGTTCAAAGCTACATGGCTGTCTCACACATGACAGTTCATTTCTTCAAAACCAGAAAGGAAGCATCTCTCTTGTCTAGTATGATGGACAGAAGTCTTTGAAAAGCAATCCTGGGAGCATCCATATCACCATTTTGCTGTGTGAAGCACAATCAATGGAGCTGCCATCCCACTAGATTTACAAGAAAACCCAAACTGAAAACAGGAAAATTTACAAGATGCATACCCCAGAAGGAATGGTCCTCAAGGACCACCTTTGATGTGTCTGCTTTTTTAAATGGCTGAGGGGAAAAAAAGACCATTCTTGCAGGAGTGGAAGGATGTGTTCTTTATATATAAACAAGATACTCTTTAAAAATATTCCCTGGGATATTAAAACCCCATATAGTTGCTGTTTTGCAGTATTTGGTTGCAGCATTCTATATCTGTCTATTAATCCTGTGCACAGGAGGAAATGAATGACCACATAGCAGCAGCATTGTGTTTTCTGAATTTTCCTCATTTCGAATGGCTGTTCCAGGACAGATAAAGTGAATTTGAGAGAAGAAATGAATGGGAGTGTTTTCGCTTTTTTTTGATATGTAGGGAATATGCTTTCCCAAATTCTCATAGCAGATTCTCACTGCCCTCTGCACTGGGGCAGATTTAAAATTCTTTTATGGTGTTAAATCCCAGAAGCATGAAAGCACCTGTCATTCTACAGTAAGAGAGCTGCCTAGAAAGGGGGTATGCCTGAAAGGGATGTTTTGTTATGAAAATGCCAATAATTTCAATGTGAAAAGATCCAAAGCTGCAGAACTCAATGGCATCATATAGAATTGTTGAAATCAAAATTGCATATTAATATGTAGATATGACTTCTTGTACTTCAAAGCATTAAAATAGGATACTTCGTTTTTGTTTAACCTTTTAAATAATACTTCAGTTATATGTAATTATGCCTAAAATTAACTGAAAATGTTTCATTGTCAAGTAAGTTGTATATTTATAATCCCTAATGTAATTAAGGAGAAGGTATGTTAGAAACCATTATACCTACTAAGCAGAATTTTATTATTGCATTTCTAACCAGAAAAGGTGATATATTCTTTTCTTTCCACAACTAATGTCTTGAATCTTAAAGAAATAACATGAGATATCAAAAATATTGGAGTCATGGATGTCAAGAAATTGAGGACAGATTTTACTGGTTTGTAAAATGTAAGGAGAAATCAGTATTCCAAGCATGTAATTTGTCTCCTTGACCATCCACTTATGTATTATGAAGACCAGTAAGACTGGTGAGAGAAAAAGAACAAGTTTGAGGTATGTATTAGGAATTAAGGCAAGTATTCACTAAGCATTTCTCCTAAGTTAACCAGAGTTTATTTTGAAACTGTATAAATTGTAAGCATAATATTCTCATAAGCATGTGTTGCTTGAGTTTATTATTCTGTTCTGCAGACACCATCATGCAGCTTATGATCAAAAAGTATCTCATTAAAGAATGACAGCACTTCACATTAGCTGTAGTCAAAGCTTCTGTGAGCATTATACCAAGAAAAAAATCAAATGACACTGAGTGTCAGCACTAAAGAGCTTAGGGCAAAGTATTTTCTATAGACTTATGCAATTTAATTTAAATGCAGTAATTCATGAATATTAGAAACTAGGCTTTATTAAAAACGGCATAAGAAAGCAAATGTGTCTGTTTAGAGTAACAAGTGATACAAATTTATTCATTCAACACAACACTGAATTATTTAAAACTCTTCTGAAGCACAAGGTCATGGAACAATTTTGGCAAGCAGGCATTTTGTATGATGTATTTTCATATCCCCCTTGAATCTATAAAGATAATTACAACTTTGGCATGGGAACTTTTCATGTACTTACAACTCCAGATAAAAGTGTCAAGATTAAAGCCAAATTAAGTTATGAATACTCGATATATTTAAAGAAAACCTATGTTAAGTGTCATTTAAAAATTATAAAGACAATAAATTCTATTGAATTCTTTGTAACTCCTAATGTTAATTTCATTCCATATTGTAAATAATGTTTATAAAGTGTATTAAATTCTGAGACTTCAACAAACTTCATGTTCAGGTCTGTAACAAGCAATGATTGTTGTTCTGTCGATAAAGAACCTATATTCTATTTTTATGTTTAACTCATTTATCTGATTTAATGATGTCTACCTTTTTATTCATTAGCTACCTCAATATACTAACAATTCTTATTTATTTTGAATTTTATTCTGATAAATATATCGGACATTCTTCGTGGGATTTATTCCATCATATAAGACATTTCTCAGTATTGGCTGTAGTCTTGATCTCTCTCTTCAAAAAGAATTTTTTCTGTCTGTTCATATGCCTTGCAGATTTTTGTTGAAAGCTTGGTATAATATGGGCTGAAGTTGTATTTGTAATTTGTGTTTTCTAAATTGGTGTCACATGCTATATTTTGGTTTTGTACATGGCTTTTTCTTTAATATTTAATGACTGCCAGCAGAAATTTCTAAAACGTGACAAAATATGATTATCCAAGTTATATTTCCGAGTCATGTACTCATGATGTCTTACTGAAGTACAAGGATGTATTCTTTAGCCTGAGGCCAGGTCTAACTTTTAGAGATCTTTTTACTGCCTGTCTTGTGATACTCAGAAGCACATCTCATCTCTGCTCCAATCCCTACACATTTCACAGGGCCAGAAATCCTTCTTTGGAATAAGGAATGGTTAGTGGCTATAAAATATTAAATAACCCAATTAGATAATAATAATGAAAAACAGAAATAAATCCATACTTTTTGCGTATTAAATCAGATTTTGTTCAATTTAAAATTATATTGCTCATCACCATGGTGTAGACTTGAATGTGGATTAATTATTATTTCTTACAATCTAATTCTCAGTTTATACCGGAAAGGCTTCAGGCTCATTCCATTCTAATATTCAAGATGCTAGCTCAGACCTAGAAAGCTTTAGGCTCTGTACTATCTAATCTGTGAACCTAAACATAGAACATTTCAACTTCTGAGACTTAACTATTGACTAGGTTCACTCTAGTTACCTCCTTCTGAACTCAGAACTATACTGAACTCATCTGACTCTTCTTGTTGGCTGATTCAATTCACTCGCTATTCTGGCTCAAACTCTTCTCCAAGCATCTGGTTCAAACTGACCTTCTGAGCTAGCTGATTGTTCCTGCCTGAACTCTTCTAACTGTGGCTGACTCTGGATGAATTCTCTGACTGAACTGCTCTGCTAGGCTTCAAACTGACTCTTGCTATTAGCTAACTCTTTCTCACAAACTCATTTTTCCTATTTGACACTGACTCCCTCTGCTGAACTGCCCCATATCTTGTCTGACTGATTCTCTAATTGACTGCCTCTCTGAGCTGAGTGTCTGATTTTTATATCATAAGATTTGAGTGTATTGTCCTTCTGACTTACTATGCTAACTCTTCCTCTTATTCATCACACTGCCAGCTTGTCAATCTGATTTGGCTCAGATGTCATTCTGCTCAGTCTTTACTCTGATTCACTCTCATACTTGGGATTAAAGATGTTTATTCACCTGTACTTCACTTTTTCTATCTCTGACTTCCCACTTCCCAATTAACTACTGCTCTGTCTCAACCTCCTTCCATTCTCTCAATCTCTACTGCTTCTCTCAAAACTCTGAAATGATTGTGAACTCTGAACTGAGAACCATGAACTGAAAGCTGTAAATTGAGAACCATGACCTATGTCTGAACTTACTGATTCCTGTTATATGCCAAGAGCTAGGATTAAAGATGTGTTCCACCTGTAGAGGAATATTTACTCCTTTAACCAACAGTATGATTGCTCTGGCAAAGAAAGAATGTTAGTACATCCCTTTAATTCCAGTATTCAGTAGGCAGTGATAGCATATGTCTTTAATCCTCAATACAGAAGCAAGTAGAAACTGAGGAGGAAGCAGAGACAGGAAGCAGGGCTCAGAAGGGGTCAATGTGAGACAGAAAGATTAATGTCTGAAGTGAATTAGTGTTAAGAGCAAGCAACATAACAAATCAGAGGAAGAGTTAACAGAGTGAGTCAGAATGAGGACACACCCAACTCTCTTGATTTAAAAGAAGGATCTCAGCTCAGAGAGTCAGGCAGTCTAATGCAGAGACACAGTAGCAATTCAGCAGAAGAGTGAGTTTGGGAGAAAGAGTTAGTTTGAAGCCTAGTAGAGCAGATCAGTCTCAGAAGTTGGGAGGAGTCAGCCAGAGTCAACTAAAGTCTCAAGAGTTCAGTCAGAAATAGCTGGCTCAAAAGGTCAGTGTGAAGCAGCAGCCTGGAGAAGAGTTTGAGCCAAAACAGCAAGTGAGTTGAATCAGCCAACCAGGGGAATCAGTTGAGTTCAGTACAATTCTGAGTTCAGAAGGAGTTAGTCAGAGTGAGTCAGTGAGCAGTAAGTCACAGAGGCTGAAACATTCTAGGTTTAGGCTTAAGATTTGATTATATGAGGCTAAAATCCTCTAAGGACCAGGGGTTGGATTAGAAAAGAATAAACCACCTTCTTGTCTGAATCAACATCTACAGCTACTATTGACTTCTTAGTTGGGTAACTTAAAGTCCTGTGCTGCATTCCAGATGGATCACACAGGCTTTAAATGTTGTCCTTTCCCATAGTAGCAATGTTATTGGATTAAAACATTGAATTTTCCTCTACATCTTCCCCATTTCTATTTAATATATAAATTATGCTGTGAAAATAGCCTTAACACAGTTTAACTATTACAATAGGAGAAACTTATTTGTTTGAGTTCAAAGATCTATAGAATGCTTGTATTAATCCCATCAC
This sequence comes from Cricetomys ansorgei, assembly GCA_026225945.1. Lineage (NCBI taxonomy): Eukaryota > Metazoa > Chordata > Mammalia > Rodentia > Nesomyidae > Cricetomys > Cricetomys ansorgei. Next base: position 7,473,009 of record JAMJFZ010001133.1, on the reverse strand, counting down.
TGTAGCAGCCTGAATGTCCTTATGATGATCCACATCAGTCATAGCAGCAGTTTTTTCTTCAATGACCTAACAGCAAGTGCCCATTTCAGCATTATGTTTTTTTTTCAGTCTGATGAACTATAATCTCTCTTTCTTCAGCCAGTTTCTTATGCTGTCCCCATGTAAGGGGATCAGCTGTTTGTGTTGCCTGTGTTGCTGTCTTTCTGTGCCACTACCTTCCTTGAATCACATATTTTATGTTAGCAGCTGGGCGGCTTCTCTTGCTCAGATTGAGTCTTTATCAATTTTGATGGAACCCACAGTTTTTTGCTCCTGAGGAAATTTAAGCAAAAACCTCTTCCCCAACTTACCACATTCTCTGACTTCCATTCTGATGTTAACATAACTATACAGTGTATGCTTGATTAATTCATCAGTTTTTTCTATAGTCCAGTGTCTTTTAGCAGCTGTTGTCCATGCCTTATTGGCATTCCAAAAATTTAAAGTTAATAAATCATTATGCAACTCTCTCTGAGAGTCCTTATTCTTACTCCCCGTTTCTGCTTATTAAGTATCTCCTTTAAGGTCCATTCATATCAATAATTGAACTTTGTAGCTAATGTTTCTCACTTTTTAAAAGTAGACACAGGACATATGTTATAGCTCCAAACAATGGTCATAAGTAAACAGGTTTGTATTGAGTGCCTGGATACTGTAGTCCATAATTCTATTCATACACCAGGATGAAGAAAAAAGCAATCAATCCATATTTCATAAGACATCAATATAGTGACTGTTTTATTGAAAATGTATCTGTTGCCTCTGAGATAATTAAACACTTCTCTTGAAAAGGACTGTCAGTCTTGATTAGTTTTCTGTATATCTTGTAAACATTCTTTCTTTTTCTGTCTCTGAAGGTTTTTTATTTCTATTTGTATTTTTTCTAGTTGTACAACTAACTTTCCAAAGTTTTTTGAGAAAGAACAGTAGAACAAAATCTCAACTGATAGTAGGATTGAGAACATAGTGCCACTAAACAAGTAAGAAATTCCACCAGTTTTGAAAGCTTCTCCTTTCCATTCAGACAGGTAGTATTTGTATTCTCAAGAAAGATTTTTGCTTTCTATAATGTGAACTTTAGGAATTAACTTTAGGGATAGTGAAATAAAATCAGTAGTGTTGGACAGAAGGTCATAATTTCAGATAGGATTGTCTCATTTGGAGACACTTAATATTATTGTTGGTGAAGGCTTGCCAAAATTCTTAGGCTCAGTAAAAGGAAGCAATGAATGTGAAACAAATACAAAAATCTCTAAAAGAGTGCTGTGTTATTTTAATATTCTATTCAAATATAATTTAAGAAATTATATTTATTATATAATTATATATTCAGAAGCTGAAATTTATTCCTCTTTCTCTTCTTTTTCTTCTTCCTTGACCTGTTCCTCCTCTTTCCTCTGTTTTCTCCCTCCTTTTTATTGTTGTTTTCTTTTGAGACAAGGTTGTACTATGGAGTGCAGGCTCGCTTTGAACTCATGGCAAACCTCCTGCCACAGGTTGGCAAGTGCTGAAATGAAAAAAAAAAGGAAGAAAAAAATTAAATTTTCAACATCATCAAGGGAAAAATTGAATTTATTCTGCTATGCCCTAAATAGCTGCAACTCTGAAAGTTCTGCTTATAATTTAGAATTAACATTATTATCTTACTCTATACTGCAAGATCACCCTACACTACAATGTCCAGAATAGCTATTTTGCCATACTTAGAACCAGAAATGTATGTGTCAAAATTACCTAAGCTTTGTAATCTTTTTTTCTGTAAAGCAAATATATAAAGGCATATAATACTGAACAACTGAAAGAAGTAAATTTTGCTTATTAAACATTCTGAAATTCTAGTCTTGAAATACATTTGAGACTTAATCTAATCATCTAAAAGTGTTAATGCGTTTTAGGGGTTTTACTTTTTGATACATGATTATGCATCTGCTTCTTACCATGGCCTTTATTTCCTGATAAACCTATCATATGTTGAAAAGTATCATACCGTACATGCATTGAAAGGTGGGAACGATGGCTCTGCAGTAAGAGCATTGTTCCCACAGCTGATTACCCGAGCTCAGATGCTGAGATCTGTATGTCAGAAAGGAAGAACTGACTTTTTAAAGTTTTCCTCTTACTTTTACTGCCTTTGTAAGTGTGCATGTGAAACTTACACAGTGAATAAGTAAGTAGATAAAAACAAATGCGTGTAAAATAATAATAATTTGTAAATACATTAAATACGACATCTATGCTGAATATTATAGCTCAGTCTAACCTATCTTACATCTCACAGCATTTAAATTAGCATCCAGCTGGCAAAGTCATCTGATGTCTGGCTCATTTACTCTCTTGTTTTGCACAGACTATATCTTATAATGATGAAAATTAATTATCTAAACCACGATTTCAACTAAATGTATGCTGCTTTGGACCCACAGTATACTCAAAATTCACAAGCCAATTTATGGAAACATTTTGATGAAACATGTTTTATTATACATATTTTATTATTTAAACAAAGCAACATAAATTCTATTAGCAGTATATATGGAGATTTTTAGTAAACATGTTGGATTATTTGTTATTTAGATTTTATTGAGCAAAATCTTAAGGAAATTAGACTCCCTGTAGTCCAATGGAATCCAGAAGTCAAGTTAGCTTTGATGGAATGTCCACAAACGGGTTTGGGTTTGGGTTATTTTTTAACCAGCTAAGAATAAATGATGAGACCTAAAACTATGGAAAAAACTGAGTAAGAGCTATGAATCATAGAGCTAAGTTTCCACACTGATACCACATCTCTAGGACAACAAGTTGGATATCCCATCTTTAGATGACAGTAGTGATAATGCTGACCAATAAATATAAAAAATAAAATCCATATGTCAGGTAATTTGCCTCATAAATTAAGAATATGATAAAATATCATGATATTCACTTAATTAAAATGATGCTAAGCTAAAAACCACCCAGTTGACTGAAGGAAATAAACATCTATTTGTTCCAATAGAATAACTTATATCCAAAGTTGATAATACCCTGGTATATCTTTACAATGAATGGCAGTGGGCATGCCAAAAGTGCATCCTTAGGGGAATATGTCATTTGCTCACCTGTGTGAAACAGAATAGGGTGAAAGAAGGAGATATTCCTGCTGGATCCTATAACATGGCATGTCAACATTTTATAGAATCTATAGAACACTTCAGATACCTAATCTTAGTCGTTACTACAGGCATCTATAGATAATTTCATCTACCACTAGCATCTTAGCAGATATGAAACAAGGTAGGTATGACATGGTGTTTGGTAGATCAGTTGTATAAAAACATATTCTTATTAATTATATTTTCCACTTACATTGCTTTCTTTGGACATAAAGCCATTGTGGCTAAAGAAATATCTCTAATTGTCTTTCTTTCCTATGCTACTACATTTAATATAAGTTTGCTTTTTAAACTGACATGTGAATGAACATTCATAAATAATTTTATAGACAACTACATGAATTGCTGTTATCCATATATGTATATTTAACCATACTTATCTCTCCAAGCTTTATCATTTTGGCTTTAATCAAATGATTACACCTGAAAATTCTTGAATGCTGGCATCTGTGAAATTTCTCATCTTAGTGCCTAGTCCTACTTTATTTTCTTCTCCTGATTGTCAATATGTAAAAATCTTTTCTTAACTCAAATTTAATGTCCTGCAAACTATTCTTTATGATGCTGGCAAGAAGCAAATGTTATATAGGAACTTAAATATTCTGTTGGAAATAGGGTGTCTTCTTGTGAGAAAACTTTTTTTTAATCCTACAATGATGGTATACAATCCCTTTTCTCAAGCCTAAATCCATTCAGGTCTCATTAGAAGTGGAAGAGTTGTCTGTATATTTAGTTTTCTGTAGACAGATGAGAAAGCCCACAGCATTTCAATAATTTGGGAGTAGTCAGAGTCTTTAGGATATTATCGATGTGCTGAGGAAGAGAAAACAATTTCTGAGTTTATATGACATTAATTTAGTGATTATTTTAAACATTATCTAGTAAGTAGGTTTATCAAAGTTCAGTGATGGTCATTGTTGATCAAAAAAATCACTTAAAATAAGAGTTAGCTGTGAGGTATTATTTTGGTTGTGTTTCGTGCTTATTTTTCTAGGGAACTAATTGCTACTTTATGAGAAGAAAAGAACACATGATTGACAACTGACATGAATAGGAGATTTTGTCTTGTTCAGTTGCTGGGTCACCCTTCTACCTGTTAGTGTCATAAGAATGAGATATTGCAAAGAATGTGTTTAATCCAAATGGATATGTAGTCAAATGAATACATAAATATAAATGGATCAAAGAATCTTAAAACTTTGAGAAGATATATTATTTGCCAAACATACAAGATTGGAAGTGTCAGCTAGAACAGAACATTAGCTAGGTTGAAGGTTGGTGTAAAATGTTGGCACTAAGCACAAGAGAAAACATTTCAGAGAATAGTATCATAGTTTTAATATATTAAAAGTGGAAATATTTTTATAAAAGTAAGGACATCCTAAGTGTTATTAAAATAAAATGGAAAGAATACTAGAGACAAAGCTTAGTTGTGTTGTGATTGAGTTGTCTACCACAATGTCAAAGTAGAAAGGTCAGATACAAGACAATCGCTAAGTGACTTCATAACAGACAAAGACTAAGGTAATGTCAATACAGATAAGGTGGGATTGTGTAACTGTAGATGCCAGATTCAAAGCCTTTTTATTCTTTGGTTAATTCAATCAGAAGTTCTAGCCTGGAGCTCTGGAGTGTTTCTGCCTCCTTTACAATCTAGTGTTAAGCCTAGAACTGGAAGGCTTTAGCCTCAGCTGCTATACAATCTAGTACATTTAAGCCTAGAAGATTTACTGCTGACTGAGCTACTCTGATTACCTCCTTCTGAACTCAGACTCTTCTGTTTCAACTCATTTGCTGTTCTGGCTTTAAGCTGCCTGATTCAAAGTGAACTTCTGAGCCAGTTTACTGTTTGTGGATGAACTCTTCTGACTTTGGCAGACTCTGGCTGATTTCCTAGCTGCCTTAAACTGAACTGCTTTGCCTGGCTTCATACTGACTTACTCTTACCATCTGATACTGATTTCTTCTGCCGAAGTGCTCTGTGTTTCTGTGTCTCTCCCCCAACCTCATACTGCCTGCTGTAATTGACAGGGCTCTGAGCTGAGAGCCTGCCTTAATATCCTGAGAGTTGGGCATGTCCTCATTCTGGCTCACTCTGCTAAATCATCCTAAGTCTGTCACTTGACATGTCTGACTTATCTCTTCTTGTGTGACACTGACTCCTAAGCTCTGTTTCCTGTGTCTCCTTTCACACTCTATTTATCTCTTAAGGATTAAAGATATCGACCTTCTGAATATTGGTGTCAAAGGTATCTGCTACCACTTCTTTTGGAATACTGGGATTAAAGGTCTGTACCAACATTCTTATCCCTACAGGAATGGAAGCAAACAAAAAAGCACAAAACAACTTTACCATCTCAAAGAAGCCTTTGGGGTGGAGTGGTAGATAAAAACAAAACAAAACAATAAACAAATAAGCAAAAGCCAAACCAAACAAAACAAAAATAGTGACAATAGAGAACCTTAATTTTGACACTGGATCAGATATAAAGAATAGTAGTGAAAAAGTTGATAAAATTTGTAAAAAGTGAAGCTGACTTCCTGACTTCCTGACTTCCTGACTTCCTGTTTGTCAGTGAACTGTGGTCACTTAATTAAATGCCCTTGACCAGCATGCATGTACAAAACCATTGCTAAGAACTTTCAATCTTCCTTGAAGTATCTCAGTGTGTATATGTTTGTACTTGTATATGTACATGTATATGTCTTTACCTTGTCTGTACAAGAGTTTATTTACTTGCTAAAATTTATAAAAATAGTAAGAATAAAACTTGGAAGAACTTTATTCCATGTGTTTCTATATAATTTTTTAAATTACAAAATAAACATTGGCTGAGAGTTTTTAATGAATATAACAATGGCATAAGCTTCAAATTTGCAGTTGTCTTTTCACATAAAATGAAAAATTGCAATTTGGAAATAACATCACAATAGCAGGGTAGATGAAGAAAGCCTACACTTTTATTTATTTTTTCTCCTAAATCACAATAGTGAGGTGTGAAAAGTTATCAACTTCGTTCTGAGAGAGTTTAACCCAAAAGTGTTGGATCCAGGAAAATATCGAGTTGAAATATTTGATTTTAAAATTATGAATACTATTATTTTTATGAATGGAAGAGAAACTATTGTCACAAGCAAAAGATGAATGTATGGATGTATGAGCTTTCCCAGTTAGTGCTAAAATTGAAGATACATTACACAGTAACTGCTCCTATGTGAAACTAAGTGACTCCTATTGGGACTGGGCACATATCCTCAGCAACTGTCGAGAAATGTTCCTACCAATTGAGCCAAATGATCAAGCCCCACATGTTTCTAGCCCACAAAGAGAGTGATTTATAATGTTGAACTTGGGAAGAGAAATTGATAGATTAATTCTTACATCTCAGTTTGGAAAGCATAACTAACTGAAAAACAAACTGAATATTATATTCACATTTCACTGAAATGGCTGTTTTTTTTAATTACTTGTTTGGTATTTCAAATTCATACTAATAATGACATATTTCATGAACATGAAATAAAATAAATTTTATCTTTTTTCCTTTTTTTATTTTAAGACTAGATCACATTACTGTCTGCAAATTGCCTCAAAACCCTAGGAGCAAAAGATCTTCCTAACTTTGTATTCTTTGTAGTTAGGAATGTAGGTGCATGTCACCATGACCAGTTATGAAATTTGTTTTAGTACTTTATATTAGTTGATTAATTAATTTATTTGACATTTATTTATATTCATATATATATATATAAATATATATATATATATATATATATATATATATATATATATATATATATATATAGTGTGTATGTGAGTGCATATGTGTGTGTGTGTGTGTGTGTGTGTGTGTGTGTATGCCCATGGGATTTGCTTATGTGTGAAGGACTGAGAATAATTTGGCTGAGTTAAGTATTTCCTTCAACCATATGGTTTCTGAGATTTGAACTCATGTCCTTAAACATGAGGGAAAGTGTTTTATCCACTGAATTGTATCACTACTCTTTTTAAAATTGTTTTAAAATTTGTTTTAATTACTAGGTTTTTATGTTCATGCATTATTACATATCATTTGCCATCACAACTAAATCATGTGATAACGTTTAAAAATTAAACATAAATTTGAATATAGTGCTATTTTTAAACTTTTCTGATGATAACAAACACCACAGTAAAAAATGGAACTGCTTTTAAAATTCATTTATTTGGTGATACTTAGAATACTTGATCATAGAACATTCACCATTCAATAAATTATCCCTGTTGATAAATCCTATTAACACTGAAGTAATTTGAAAAATATTACCTATTACTTACTGATAAGATACAATTCTCAGTGTTTTCAGATGGTATCATCTCCTGTGGGATAAGTACATGGTGGTAGTTGTTAATATATTCTCAGCTGGTTTCATGGACAAATCCTTAGGTGACTGTTGACATTGACTTAGATATTAAGTATCTTCATGTGTCCTCCAGAACATAGCATTAAATAAAGCATATGCGAATTGTAAAGAGTGTGACAATAAATATCCCAACAGTAGAAAAATTATATGTTTATATATACATATATATATGTGTATATATATATATGTATATATATATATATATATACATATATATATGGCAAGTTGAAGAGGTTTCTTTTACCTTTGAATTCATTTTATAAAGAATTGAAGAATGCACAGTGAAAACTCAAATTTTTGGGCAGATTCCTCGGTGATTAGAATATAAGAGACTAAGGTGAGGGGGAAGTTTTGGGAGACAGAAAAGGCTCTTAGAATTCATCATCTTCAGTCAGGCAGCATCGCCAACCGTAGTGCACTTGCTGGGAAGCAGTTAGAAAAAAAAATTGCAAAATCTGCTTCTTTTTGACCCTCTAGATTTCCAACTGGGACTCATTTCTGGTAAAACTCAACTGGAAGCCTTGGGGGCCAGAAGTCCTGTGACATTGGCTTCAGAGGTCAGCATCCTGAGTCAAGAATAGGCCCAGCAAGGGTGGAAAGTAAGGGCAGTGGAGTAAGGAAGAAAGATAAATTTAGAAAGGTTTTGAAGTAAATGCCATGTGTGCTGACTAATAATTTTGTGAGGGTAGTTTCCTCTACAGAGCTGAGTTAAAAATTATCTTTGAAAAGACATGCTAATGACAAAGAATTTAGCTACATGTTTTCATTTATGCTTTAATTATAACAAAAGTAGCAACTGTATTCTAAAATAGAAAAACGTATAGTAGAAAAATTTCAATATATGGTGAGTAAGACAAAAGAACATGAGTGTATTCAGATTATTTTCTGGGGACATACCTGCAGCAAAAGTACACAAATTGTATAAGATGCACAGTGTGGATTTGTGCTACTTATCCTTCAATACCCAGCAGCAAGACTTCTGAACAATACCCCATATAGAACTACAGTAATAAATCTTCTTAGATGAGGCCATTATAGCAAATGTTCCAGTTAGTGATGGTTGTATTTGTTACCCTGAGGCTGTAGCTGTGGATGTTAGAAATTTGATTTAAGGCAGAGACAGTCACCCTTGCCTATGACTAAATTCTAGAATTCATATAAATGTAAGATAAAGCTCAGGAAAACATTTTCATTGCATATGTTACTATGATAGGTGCTGAATTAGTTGCAGAAGGCTTAACTTAGATCACCAAAAAGATTGCTTATTGTATTTCATAGACAATTAAGTTAAAATACTCAACAACAAGGGAAGGATTCTTGATTAGAGATCAATAAAATGTGTCATATATTTGGAAGTCCTTACTGTATATATTCTATTTTAGCTAAAGTAAACATAAATTCTGTGTCACAACTGTGTGTTTTAATACTGATTCTAGATTTACTGTGCTATTTTTTGCTGCATTTACTTATCCAAACAGGTAGTTCTGTAATTGGGTAAAGGTTCAGTATTCAATTTATAGCAAGTATTGGACAAAACAGAAAATGAGCTCTTTAAACCGACTTTAAATAGTGCACATCATACTTCGTGTCATAGAAAGATAACTAAATTAATCATCTTCTAAAGAACTTGGAATATACCACTCACCAACTCTTTTCTTATCCAGCCAGAGGAGAAAATTAGAATGTGACAGAGACTTTTACACATAACTGTGAAGAGAAATATTGGCCATATTGTAGAAGTTCATAGCAATTTTCACATGAATATAGAGAATGTGTCTGTTCAGTACTTTGAGACATCCTTTCTGTTTCTATTACATGTTGTCTATTTAGAGTTCTGTATTATTTAGTATGAATATGTAGTATTTCCAAGACAAGTAAAATTCAAAGATGACTATCTATGTCAGAAATCTCAGCAGAGCTATTTTAATTATGTATGCTTCAAGTGAGGAAAATGAAATGTAAAGTCATATTAATCACACTTTTAAAATGTCAAATTTCTTCATGACTCAGCCTATCATAGCATATAAAGAATTTAATCCATAAAGGTTTTCAAAAGTAAGATAAAAAGATACACATATTCAGACTTACGGACTTTGCAAAAAAAAGTTTATAAATGAGAGTACTTAACACTAGAAACAAAGTTTCAGTGTAGGAATCCAAGCATTAGAAGTTGATACATATTTGAGGAATGAGGAAACATTATATATGTATCACGAGTTTGTGAAAATCATTAAAATCATCTGCCTGAAATAAATCTTAATAGACTTTATTAATTGGCTTTGCTTGGCTAATTTGTTGTAATTTCATGAGCTGGTAAATCTTCTTTAAAAATTGGTGATGTGCCTAACTTTACAGCATTTTATTTTCTTATTCATCTATAGTTTGAGGGAAGTTTCTTTGAAGTCTCACATGTTTACGTTAGTGCTGGTTGCTCATCGTCTTTAATAGTCTTATTTGTATTCAAATTATATATTTTAACACAATGAAACAGGTTCTTTATTTTCCTATTTTTGTAGTGAGATATTTAAATTATATTTATTTCTTTGAAACTTTCATACATTAATATAGTGTGTATCAACCATATCCAATATCAACTGTAATCATCCATTTTCAACCCCCATTGCCCCCCAGCCTATTTCATTCCAAAGGCTAATTTTTTTTAGTTTATTTGCTTTTTTGTTATCAATATCCCACATATATATGTATACAGATGTATATATGTATGCGTACATATAAATAATTTATATATATATATATATATACACATATATACTTATATCCATACATATAGTATGTATATTTATGCATATATATGGTGTTTAGGCATTTATTATGGCATAGGAAATCTACCACAGCCCATGCCCCCAACGGAGACTCTCCCTCCCGCAGTTTCCATCAAATGCAAATATCTCTTCTAATTTGGCACGAGGCCTTTATAGACCTTTCTATTATCCATGCTCTAATTTTACCCACTTAGTCTTGTTCGGAACATCTATTGCATTTTGCTGTGTAGAAAACATACTTTTAGAAATCAACATTACACAGCTTCCCTTCCTTTTTACTAGCACTTACATTTTTTTCTGCTCACATCTCTTCAAAATTCCTTGAAGCTTGGATGGTTTAAGGACCTTTAGATGACACATCTACAACTGACTACGCAGAGTTCTCTAAATTTTCATACTCTGAATATTCAACAGTTAAGTGTCTCTGCCTTAACCAAGGTTTAATTGGTGATGGAAGGATTGGGGATATAATAATGTTAGATATGTTTAGCTAAAACTAAGGACATATGAAGACATCTCGTGGAATTCTACTAGTATGGAAAATAATTATGAATTATATATATGTAAAATTTGAGTAGATATATGTTCAGTGGGAGATTATGCTGTTGCTAGTAGATGGAGATTATTAAATGCAAATCTCAGTGCTAAGCATAGGTGTAGCCAAAGAGTTGATTCAGGGCAAACATGGTTTATTCTTTGTCTAAGTAAATCATTGGTTCTAACCACGAGCTCTGGAAACCTAGAGTGGTTTATAATTTTTACAGTCTAGTCTTAATCCTTGAACTGGAAGACTTCAGCCTTTGTAAAATTTAGAATACTTAACCTGCTAGCTCAGACCTAGAAGTCTTCAATCTTAGCCTTCTTAGGTCTACTGCTAACTAGCTCCTCCTGCACTCTGGCTCTTCTGATTCAACTCACTCTCTGTTTGGGCTTCTTCTGCCAGGCACTGCTGTGTCTCTGTGTCTCTCACTCAGATCTCATGGATCCATCTTGTGTCTGTAACTGACTGCTTCAACTAACTAACTCACTCTGGCCTCAGCTTCTGTCACTCCTCCTCTGTAACTGACTCTTCAACTTACTCTAACAGCTAATCTACTAACTCTTCAACCTTCCTCTCAACTGAATTTTCTTACAGACTCCTCTGCTTCTTTTAGCTGACTGTGTTAACTCCTATCTACCTCTTCTTTACTGAACTGAGAGCCCCCTTTTCTCATGAGAGTTGGGCATGTCTTTACCCTGTTAAATCTTCCTTTGATTAGTCACTTTGTCTGCCATTCACTCTGACTCATCTCTGATGTCACTTCCTGTGTGACACTGATTCCTTCTGAATTCTGATTCCTGTGTCTGCTTCCACTGTTTTTTTCTAGGGATTAATGGTATGGACCACCTCTGCCTTCTGTATACTGGGACTGAAGGTATATTTATATTCCATCCAAACCACACAGGTCTCTGAATGTAGCCCCTGGAAGATAGACTTAGCTTTCACACAGGGCTATTCCTCTACACATAGGCTACTGTCCTATGAATTATTATTCAAGGATGAACTAGTGTACCCCCCCCAAAATAGGAGCTGTTCCTTTGATTTTGGTTGTACAACATAAGTAGGTAGTAGGAACTGTAGTTGAAGTCCACTCACACTGGGTTCAAGACTTAGACAAAACAACCTTGAACAGACCAGGACAATCCATTTCTATTGACTAGCTTACAGAGGGCCAGAAGGAGCTATGTAGACCTTTGGGGAGGAAAACATATACTACTTGCTTTTGATGATTTTTATAGTAATTTATCTCCTCTCTGAGTACTTAAAAATTCAATTGACATTTTCTGGAATTATCACGATATCTGGTAAGACACTTTTGCTGAGAATACCATATATTAGGTTGCAAATACATGGAGAAATCAGTATTGAATCAACCTGGAAGCACCAGGTTCTGGTTACATTGATAGTACTGTGGGGTTACTGGGAGAGATGTGACATCAGTGACCTCATCCAGTATTTTATCTTGCATGCTACAATACTGATGTGCCAGGAAAAATCTGCCTATATCATACAATAATGCTAAGATTTTAAGTAGATAGCTAAGCACTTTCTTTTTTTTTTTTGGATTTGGAAATTGTTTCATAGTAAGGAGCTTATCCTTGATAAAATACAGTCAAAATCCATAGCTAGAGAAGAAATAGACCTAAAAGATAATCTATTGATGTATTTCTAAATAGTCATTTTCTTAAAACTGCCTTCTAAATTTTTGTGTTTATATCAAGACTTATGTCATTTTCAACTTTGGTTAGAGAATTTTTTTTATTATTGTGAGTAGATAATGCAGAAACTCATCATTATTCAAGCTGCTTAAAAGAGGGCATGATGAGCATTCAGTAGAAGACATGATATCTATACTTACCCTCATCCCCAAGGAAACACCACAGAAGAGGGGATAGAAAGAATGTAGGAGCTGGAGGATTAGAAGTATTATGACATACTGTCTTCTGGACCTGACATGGCTGTTGCACACATGAATTCAAAGCAGTGTGGTTACTGAGGAAGAACCAATCATTCAATATTTCAATATGAATTGGGGAAGGCCTCATGGACATCTCCATCTTAGATTCTGCTAGCAGTTGTTCCCCCATGTTCTGGAGAATGATCCTCACATCTAGGTACAAACTGACTTACTGCAGAACTAATTGGATTTGATGGGTTCAGAAAACAAACAAATACATAAATAAATAATACAAAACATGAAGTTGAAAGGGACATTTGATGATGAGTTTGGGGACAAGTTGGAATGGGGAGTGAAGGGTAGATATGAATAAGGTATATTATATACACATATATGAGAATTTCAAAGAATTTTTATCTAAGAAAATAACTAACTATTATAAAAACAAAAAATGTAATTGTAGAATCTGAAACTGTAATGTAATAAAATTTAACATTTAAAAATTTAAAAATTAACATTTAAAAGTGGATAAATGCATAAATGTAACTTTACCTCCACATGCATAGAACAGTCACAGGGAGATATTTTGTTTTCATTCATTTGAATATTTATATTTCATATAACAAGGATTTTGCTTTAACTTAATGCATTTTTTCATATGTGTGCACATGTGAGTGTATGCGTGAAGATTGTATACTGACTTACTTGATCTCTTAATGGACCTTAAAATATTTTAAAAGGAATTAATACCAAAGAGAGAAAAAAGAAAGAGTAATTTACACATATATAGATGAACGTTATAAGAACAGTTAAATTAATATTGCATAAATAATAAAGGAAACTTGAAACAATGTAGGAAGGTAATCTGAGATACAAAAGATTGATCTATGTATTAATAATAAAGGCTTGTTAAATATTTTTATCTTTCTTAAATATGATGTTTCCATATCATCATGTTGTTTGTGAACAAAAAGAACCCCTTCATGTTAATAGTATAACAAAAATATGTGATGTTCTAGAGTTGTTACATCTAACTGTGTTAGCAGAAGGAATACAGGCTGGCTACATCAACATTGGTACTAATATCTGATAATACATGCTAAGAAATTTTACTGTTCCTGTAGAGGAACAGGCTTGTGTGAAAAACATGAAGAATCTATATTCCAGGGGTCTATATGAAGGAATCATATTCAATGGTTGAATGAAATGTAGAAAGAATGTTAAGATTGTTGGTACACATTTTTAATCCCAATGTTCACATGGCAGTTGTAACCTACACCTTTAATCACTTAGAAACACAGAGATCAGAAACAGACACAGAAAGCAGAGCTCAGAAGGAGTCAGTGTCACGCAGGAAGTGATGTCTGAGATGAGTCATAGTGAATGGCAGCAAAGTGACAAATGATAGCAGAGTGAGTCAGTGGACATGCACATTTCTCATGATAGAAAGACAGGCTCTCAGCTTAGAGAAGGATCAATTACAGTCACTCTATAGGTGAGCAGTCTGAAGCAGAAAGAGGGGGACAAGAAATAAAGACAATGAAGCAGACTGAGGAACAGAGAGGCTGACTAAAGCAAATGGAGTAAAGAGAGCTCAGGGAGAGATATAGAGACATAGAGACTCAGCAAAAATCAGTATCATCAAGAACAGTGAGTCAGTTTGAAGCCAAACAAAGTATTTAGTCTGAGGCAGTCAGAGAATCAGCCAGCGTAAGCTAGAGTCAAATGAGTTCCATCAGAACAGTAAGCTGACACAGGACAGTTTTAACCAGTCAGCTTTGACAAGAGTTTGAACCAGAGCAATGAGTGAGTTGAACCCCAAAGAGTCAGAGTTCAGAAGGAGCTAGTCAGAGTGGCTTATTAAGCATAAGTCTCAGAGGTTTATTAGATTGTATAGAGGTTTAAATGTTCTATGTTGTATGGAATCTGAAGCCTTCCAGTTCTAGGATTAAGAGTAGATCACTAGATCGTAAAGAAGCTGAAAGGCTCCAGGGCTCCAGAACTGGAACAGCTGATGGAATTAGGAAAATAATTTGAAGGGCTTTTTTACCCTGAATCAACTTCTGCATGCATGTATGGATACATGTTCCATCTGAGACCAAAATAAAAATACATTCTATGGTCTTTTTTTTTAATTGAAAAATATATTATGATCTCCAAAACCTAATAATAAAGGGTTTTCCAGGTAAAACTATCTGTATCTTAGCATCCACGTATATTGCCTTTCATTTTATATACTTATCAAAACATGACTACTATTTAGAAAAATGGAGTACCAACACTGAAATATTAAAACTCAAAATATTTTCAGAATCATTTATTTCAAATAACAATTTAAAAGATATCTTATTGACAAGTTAAGAGATTAAGTGTGAGTAAGTGAAAGGTTTAAAAGTTGTTTAATGTAGTTCATGCAATTTTATTTTCTTATTAAAACTCATTTTATTTAAAAAAGAAGCAAGATGCTAAACTTACACAGATGGTCGTCATTATTTTAAACTATGATTAAACCTGGAGTTAATACCCTAACATACTAAATATTAAGTTGCTATGTGTAGTATTACTGGCTACATATTTTAAAAACCATTGAATAGTATTTTTGTAAGAGAAATTTATAGTACATTCTTTCAACGTGTTGACTTGCTTACTTCACAAGAAGTAAAAGCAATCCAGACCTGTGTATTCTACTCCACCAAATATTTAAATAAGTACAGATAGTGGTACAGTGTTGTCAGTGTGTAATCACTCATTTTATTAATTTTTAATTATCCTTTGCATGAGTTCATGGAAGAAGAGAATTTATTCTTTGGTAATTCAATCCCTGGTCCTAGAGGTTTTCAGCCTCCATGCGATCTAATCTGCAAACCTAAAATGATTCAGCCTCTGAGACTTGCTGCTGACTGAGTTCATTCTGATTGTCTATCTTCTTATCTACCTCTTTTCACTCTGATCTGTATTGTGAACTCCCAACTGTAAATCCTAAACCATTTGGTTCTGTTCCTGTACTTTCTCTATGCTTATTCTGGACTTGACTGCACTCAAGCAGCCTGACTGAACTAACTCTGCTTATCTCTCTGAGCTTTCTTCCTGTGAGTTTCCTATCCTCTGCTTCCACCTCACCTCTCTCTGTTTCGCTGAACTCTCTTCCCTAAGCTCTGCCTTCACACTGCTTCTACTCCTTGCTCCCTCTCTGAGCACTTCCTTCTGAATTTGGATTAATGATGTGATACCATTTCCTTCTGAGTTGGGATTAAAGGCAGGTATTCCGTTGCCTTAAAGACAAAAAACTCCCTTTCACCTACCATTAGCACAAAACAGAGAACAGAATTAGTCTGACGTTCTTTTGGTATTCCAGCTGGATCACACAGTCCTCTGAAGGTGAACCCTTGCCAAAGCAGCCATGCTGCTGGATTAAAGGATTAAATGTTCCTCTACACACTGTGAAGCAATATGAAACACCACACCTCAAAGCCTAAATAAGTAGGAACAACTTTGGAAGCTGCTAAGAGGAGGAAACAATTAGTTATTTTTAAATTCCCACTGCTTGAATTTTTGGCTAAAAAGCAACACTAACCAAGAAAACAGAATGTTCTGAGTCTTTGGATTTAATAAACACAGCAATAAAACTGAAATCGGACTGGTCTAAGAAGAAACCAGAGACAATAAGTGAGTGATCCTTCCAATCCAGAATTAAGCTTATTGTCAAAACCATAAGTGATACAACAGAGTTTACTTTGGTTTCCTAATGTGGCTTTAAAATAGCCTGGTAAACTCTCTATTTTCTCTAATTTAGAGAGTGATGAAGTAAGAGAAATGAGAAAGACCACAGAGGATGTAGTTATAAAAGACATGGTCTAAAATATGCCTTCCTGAACAGAACAAAATTACTCAGTGAAGTGCACTAGAACTAAGGCTAAACAATGTGCTATTCAAAATGCTTTATGAGTTGTAAAACAAGAAACAAATAAAATCAAAATAAAACAGGAGGTATGTAATGAAATAGGGAAAAAAATGACAACACAGGACAATAGAAAAAATTCTTAACACAACCTCCAGAACAAACTACAGTTAGAAACTCGAAACTCTGATTTCAAAGAGACCTGGGAAAAGTGAGAGCAGAGAGAGTGGAATTCCCTGGAAATGGAATCATAGAATTTTGTGACAGGTGGTTACATCTTGAAAGGAAATTCAGGTCCTCCAGAAGATGTGATTTTAATCATTGAGCCATAGTTCCAGCCCCAGTTGTTTGTTTTTTAACTACCATATATTTGTATACCACTGTTGTAAGAGATTAGTCATCACTAATGTTAAATGAGCACGAATGAAGAAATACTATTTGGCCTGCATTGTCTCTTTCAGAACAACAGATAAACAGAAGGACAGAGGTTGTTGGGAGCTGAGATGACAGTACAGACTCTAGAGTTTTTGATATTAGATTTCCCCATCTTAAAGTAATATTAGATGTATCTAGTAGGGAAGAATGTATAAAGTAAAATATGCTTGAGGTCTAACAACTTAAGTGCTAGGCTGTTTGTTCTCTATTTTGTCAAATATACTCCCACCATACTGCAATAAACTTGTTACTGTGAAGACTTTAAGTATAACTAACCACATTCAACTATAAAGGATTATATAGTAGGTTTTTAAATTAGTATAAATAACAAATTATATAATATATTGTGACTTTCCAAAGAACTACAGACAGTTAAGGAATGATGAGAGCAAAAGAAATGGTCTTCACTCTGGAGGAGCATGCCAATTAGTTATCCAATGCCAAATGGTCAGCCCTGAAAATATATTAAAGTAACATTATAAAGATTGAGCAAGATGTGTTTAGGAAGAAATATGTGTATACATATATGCACATAAAAACAATCAATGAAAAGAAAAGCTATGAATTTAAAAGGGAGCAACAAAGGAAATATAGGAGGGTTGTGGACACAGGAAAGGAGAGAGAAAAATGATGTAATTATATTATAGCTGCAAAATTAGAGATACAATTAGTATGAATGCAAGTAATCAAATTTATGCCTTATTGGATGTTTATGAGATTCCAGATTAATATATTAAGTACATAACTGCAATTGACCAGGTATCTTAATGGCGAGAACTGTACTTTGAAAAAAAAAGATGCTTTGCTCTATATTGCTTTCTCATTATTGAGAAAATATATACGTATTAATTGTGTTAACAAAAATCACTGTATTTATGTAAAAGTCTTCTTTCTAGACTGATACAGTTATAAATAAATCACTATCTTATACAAATCTCTTATGATAAAGCTACTACAGGAATTTAAGTGGAACATTAAAATATACAGAATCAACCTAAAAGAAGCAAAGAAAGAAGATAAATAATAATGAAAAGTAAATAAATGAGTATTGGCAGAAATATGGTAAACATAGGAGCCAGGGTTATAGCCTGCTTTTGAATAATGCAGATCATCTAGTATCTCCTGTACACTTAAATGCTTTTCTTTACTCTGCCATCCCCATGGGGCAGCAAAATGCTCATGCAGATTTTTAAATGCCTCATTAGCTAATGTTTTGCTTCATTATGAGAGTTCCTTCTGTATAATAACTTTTTGATGACTCACCAGAGAACAGTTTTTTGTTGTTGTTGTTTGGTTAGTTATTTTTGTTTTGTTTTTTTATTTTTGTTGTTGTTGTGGTTGTGTTGTTCAAGCTGTCTCCAAAGAGGGATAATGAAATTTAACTAAGCATTATAAGCTCCTTACCCTAAGCAGGGATTCAATGAGGACGAGTCTTTTCTCTTCTTTCTTCCCTCCTTTCATTGTTTGACTGCTTTCCTTCAATTAAACATTAGATAAAATTATTAATATTTATCGTCTAATTGTTTAGAAGAGAACGAACAATAAAACAAACTTTATTTTGTTTTTGGTGAAAGTCTCCCAAGTGAAGAAAAACATTTGTAAATTTAAGGACACATTTCTCCCTCTTCATTCTCTCTCTTTCTCTCTCTCTCTCCTCTTTCTCTCTGTATGTATGTGTGCTTGTATGTGCATGCATGTGAGCAAGTATGTTTTAATGTTTGCATTATGTGTGCATACATGTGTGTTTTAATGTATGAGTGTGCGAATATGTGTGAGTGCGTTTGTGCTAAAATTTCAAAGAGTGACACTGTAAGGACTAGAGTGAGAACAAGAAAGTAGGAAAGATGAATGGTGATAGGAGAGATGAATAATGCCATCATAGGAGAGCTATGAAGAACTTCTCTAAGGAGTACCATTTGAAAAATATGATGGGAGACAATAGATCTGAGAGAAAAGTTTTCCGGTGAAGAAAATTGCAAGGGTACAGTTCTGTGTGATATAGAAGCATGCTCGAGAATCTGGATGCAAGTTGAGCTAAGGTGAGGTGTGCAGTGTGAAGAGCCTTCAGAGGTTAGTTTGTAAAAGTCAAAGAAGCCAGTTCACACAGGATACTGTCCGAGATGAAACTGTATTTAAGAGCTTTAAGAAGCTGTGTCAAACTGTCGTATTTTAAAAGGATCACTCCAGATCAGGACTTGAGTAGAACTCTCTGAAACAGGGGATCATGCTATTCCAGCTGTGTCGTGAAGGAAGAACAGACAGTATTTGATGATGTATTGGGGTGGTAAAAAGAGGAAAATCAAAAACTGTCATGTTTGAAATGAGAATCTGAGTGAATAATGGTGCCATTCCCTCTAGGACAAAAGTCAGAAAAGAGACTTGGCTAGGTCAGGGACATCTAGAGGGGAAACCAGGCATTTAGGGACATGATGCTTAAATTTTATATTAGATATCCAAGCAAAAATAAGGCAGGAGGTAAAATTAAGTAGAACGCATGGATTTTGAGCATGGTAAAGGGTCATACCTAGAGAAATAAATCTACTTGTCATCTACAGCATTTCTGTGTCATGTGGGAAATATGAGTAGGAACTAGGAAAGGGCATTGAGTCAAAAATAAAACCTTTTAGAAAACAGACAATCATTCGAATGATTAAACTTGTGAAATCATGCAAGGTCAAATAAGATATCCTATATAATTTATTTAACTAATATTTATTATTGTGTTAATGGAAATAATATTTGTCACTCAATTTTATTTCAAAAAATGTATTTTTTAAATAATCATACAAAGAGAGAGTAAAAAAGTTTTTATTTCTTGTGGCTGGAGTGTCAAAAGCTTTTTAATATCTTTTGCTCATCTATTAGAAAAGTATGAGGGATTGGAGAGATGGCTTAGTGGCTGGGAGCACTGGCTGCTCTTCCAGAGGACCTGGTTTTAATTCCCAGCACCCACATTGCAGCTCACAACTGTCTGTAACTCCAGTTGCAGGGGATGTGATACCCTCACACAGACAAATATGCAAGCAGACCACCAATGTACATAAAAATAAATAAATCTTAACTAAAAAGTGTGAGTTGCATCTAATTCAACATGGTACATTAGAAGGACTAGTCTGCCAAAGAGGTATATGGTAAGGCTCTAAATGTAGTCCTTTGGTAAGGCTGTCTATCAGTGAAATCTTCAACAATTAAACTTTTCCAACCATGATATCGCCATTGCACATAGAAACACAGTAACTGTGACTGCAGACTGAAGTCCTTCACAAAATCGTGCCATAAAAATCTCAAAATGAGTAGGAAGGATCTCAAAGTCCCACCACTAGTAGAGGAGCCATTGATAACAGATGGCTGAAGGACTATGGAGTATCTACTTACCTCAGGGTAAGGAACGTGGGCAGTGAGATGTACTCACACCCAGGTAGAAAGCCCTATATGCACAAAAAAATGGGAGGAAAAATAGTGGGGTTACTTAGTAATAGGGGAAGAATAGTAGGGAGGGTATGAGAGTTGTTTTGATCAAAACATTATGAACATAAATTAAATTCTCAAATGAAAAGAATGTTTTATTTTTTAATCTGGCTGCATGGATACTCTAGGGTAGAAGGAATGTTGGTACACATTGTAATTCCATTCTTCAGAAAGCAGTGGTAGCATATACCTTTAATCTCAGTATTCAGAAGGCAGTGGTGGTACATACCTTTAATCCCAGCCCTGGGGTGACAGGAAGCTGAACTCAAAGGAGTCAGTGTCAGACAGGAAGTAATATCTATGATGAGTCAGAGTGAAAGGCAGGCAAAGTGATGAATCAGAGAAAGAGTTAGCAGAGTGAGGACATGCACAATTCTCATGATATAAAAGAAGGCTCTCAGCTCAGAGACAGAGAGGCAGTATGGAGGATAAAGCACAGAGGGGACAAGACACAGACACAGTGAACCAGCCTGACTGAGGATAGGGCAGAAAAGCAGAGAGGCTGACTGAGGTAGTATAGAGCAATAAGAGCTCAGAGAGTGACAAGACACAGAGGTAAAGAGAGCAGTCTGAGGCAAAAACATAGAGGCAATTCTACAAAGAAGTCAGTATCAGAAGGGAAGAGTGAGTCAGTTTGAAGGCCAACAGAGCGGTTCAGAGAAGCTGATGAATCAGCCAGAGTCTGGCAAAGTCAGAAGAGCTCAGTCAGAAACTGATCAGATCAGCTGGATCAGAAGGTCAGTTTGAACCAATCAGATTGGATCCAGAACAGCAACTGAGTTGAACCAGAAGAGTTCATTACAGCTGTGAGTTCAGAAGGAGTTAGTCAGAGTGGTTCAGTCAGCAGTAAGCATCAGAGGCTTAAACCTTCTAGATTGTACAGAGGCTGGGGCTGAAGTCTACCAGTTCTAGGCTTAAATGATTTAGATTGTATGGAGGCCAAAACACTCCAGGACTAACCAAAACGCTAGAGGACTAAAGACAGGGATTGAATTAAATAAAAGAATAAAAAGCCTTCTCAATGAATCAACATCTACACTCAAAGAATAAAATAAAGATAGCCAAATATTTATTTTCTATTTGGGAAGTCATATTTTATATTTCAGTTCTTAATATATTTTGTTAAAATAATATATAAATAGATAATAAAGGGTTTAAAAATAATAGTCTCCATGAATTTTGTAGCAAATATAACACAGGAAAACATAAATTTAAAGATTGGAATAAGTGCATATAAGCATAGAATAATGATTGAATAAATAAATCGTGGAAAGATAAGAAAGCAAATAGTTCTGAACATCACAGTTGCCAAATATTCACTGAATAATTTCATGAACATACATGTTTATTATATCTTTCTAGTCATTAGAAAGCATGCTGATTACTTTCTAAAATACATATGACAACATATGAAAAATACTACTTACATTAAAAAAACAAAAATATATACTATATGAGTTTTATATATCTCGTATCTGATGGCACCTATACCTGCATACTCATAATTAGTTGTGTTCATGGCTATTATATACTAATCCATTAAACAAACATTTAGGTCATTTAGTTTCAGTTTGTTACTCATTAAATATTGTTCACTATTTGCTTAATATTATGCAAAATTTATTAACTCAACTGTCAATATTACTCAAGTTATTTTTCACAATATGTCAAAGCACTTTTTTAGTTACTTGGATTGTCATACATTTCTAGAGGTTCATTTGTATTAACACTCTCTTGTTTCTATTTGATTATTTACCAATAAATATCATCAAAATAAAGTATTATGTTTCTTGTGTTCAGTATGCAGCTTTTTTAAAAATTATTTTATTTTTATTAAATTAAATACTTGTGCTTAAGTTCATATCTCTTATAGATGAACTTGTTTTAAGTAAATATTTATTTTTATTCACATTTAGTAGTCTTTTTTTAATACAAAACCATAGAAATTCAAGAAATTCAAACTCAATTTCATGAGTTTGAAAATTCGACCAGCTTAGAATATAATGAGTTTTTATTTTGTAAATGTAATCTTATTATTATAAAAAGTTTTCTTTTTTTTTTTTTTTTGTTTGGTAGATGAGGTTGACGTTGAACTCAAAGATGCCTATATTGCTCACGTGTTGGGATTAAATGTGTGTGACCACTGCCTGCTGTAATGTTATATTTCAGATGGATTAAATAGTTTTTAATTTTAGTTGATCTGATGATGACACTAGTGAGAAAAAGGAAATCTTACCAAATGTGATCTGCCAATTCCATACAATCTTCACTGTAATTCTAATAACATTTTTCACAGAACAGAAACCAACCAAAAAATAAAGGAAAGAAACCACAAACCAAGTAATCCAGGCAATCTTGATCAAAGCATAATGCTAAACACATTACAATACATGATTTTAAATGGCAGTAAAGAGCCATTGTAACAAAACAGTGTGTGGCTCATACAAAAAATATATCTTGACCAATAAAACAGAATAAAGGACCCTGAAAGTAAACAATGAAGTTATTTGATTCTTGACAAGAGTACCAAAACACAGGCTGGAAAATAGACACTGGCAAAATGTGTTGTGAATGCTACATATCCACATGGAAACAAAAACGGAAATGATCATTTCTACTACTTATCAACACCGTAGCTCTCACACGTGTGCTATTCTGAATGTTTTAAAGCTTTTCAAAAACAAATTTAACATATAATGCTAACTGTACAGTAATATTAATAATTGCTTACATTCTTCTAACTTTAGAAAAACTAAAGTTTTTTTTTAGCTATCTTTCTTTGTTGAGGAGACAATTTGGGTGACATTAGCATCTTAATACCAGATATTCAATATGCTTAATAAGTGACACAACAATTTAAGGGCATCAAATCTATCCATAACTATAAAATTTTAAATTAATTCATTCTGGTCCATGAAAACACAAAAATTGTAAAAAGTCATATGAAATTTCTCTAGTGTCACTTGTTCATTAAAATGTTTCAATTTTCAAAATTCTTTACTGTTAGAGATTTGTATTTTTTTTGACACAATTAAATGAGCCATGTTCTTACAAGAGAAAAAAAAATTCTATAATTGTCTTAAGTTTAAATGCCAGGATTTCAAGTGCTTTCTGCTCTGGTTTTGTGACTAAAACAGAATAGCCAGAGGTGATTTCCTGCAGTGAGATTCTAGTTATCATCAGTACAAGGCAGACGCACTGAAGAGGATGTAAACTGCTCCCAAAACTTCCTGTTGCACAGGCTATTCTCTCATTAGGGGACTTTGCAATGGATTCTACTTGTTAGATATCACATCAAAGATAGAACACAAAATGTCTAGTGGAGGCTTTTCTCTGATGCCCTTTGCTATTCCATAGAGAGCTTGACACAGAAGGACTTTTCTCAGCTAATCAGGATCATGACAATGGAGCAATCATACATATATTTGCACATGTTACCTAAAAGCGTTATGATCCATGGCAATCTTTCCAGTTTTGCAATTTTTAAAACAAATGACAACACAATATATGAATGCACTGACATACAGTTCTACACAATAAAATTAGTTATGCTTTAAAAAGATTTGTTAATTTTTATTTTAATGTGTATGAGTGTATGCATGTATTTATATATGAATATATGTATGTATGTGAACCATGTGCATGATTAATGCCTACAAAGGACCGAAAAGGGGACCAGATACCCTAGAAATGGAATTAGCAGTGGTTGTGAGGCAGCATGTGGTTGTTAGGAACAGAATCTGTGTCCTCCGCAAAATCAGCAATTGCTTTTAACTATTGATTCATCTCTTCAGATACCTAAGATATGCTTTTTAAATGTTGAGGACAGAAGCAGTGATTTAAAGTGGCTAGCGGAACTTTAGAGACATTGGAATTCACTCTGGCCTCGAACTCACAAAGATCCCCATCCCTCTGCCTCCCAAGTGCTAGGATTAAAAGTGTGCACTATCGTCATCTGGCTTATTTCAAATTTTAAATTTAATAATTTAAATTTTTTGGCCAGGTATGCTAGTGCAAGCCCGTAATCACAGCATTTGGAAAATGGAGACAGTAGAATCATTATTTGCAATAATGAGACTCTATCTCAAAAACTAAGACAGGTAGATCATTTTTAAACATATGTAGGGCTCTTAGTTTTATCCCAGCACTGGGTGGGTTGAGGGGGTCCATCAGGTCTTTCCCACTAGCTACTCCCGCAGTTATATTGACTTTTGCTTTGCATCTAACAGGTCTGCACATCCCTGCTTCAGTTTATTATTCTAACTGTAACATCTTATTTAATCAGATAAACTAATTTAAATGCATAGTAACTGTTTTCCTCATTCACCTGTTAGATTAATTTTTCTTTTAATTTTTAATTGAAAATAAATATTTTTTCCTCTTATAATATATCCTGTTTACAGTTTCCCTATAGGTTCCCTGGTTTCTGGCCTCTCTCTCCCTGCTCCTGCCTGTTGGCCAGATTAAGTTCTCCACACTGGCTGGGCAGGGAGATAATAGGCAGGAACACAGGAAGTGGGGTATGGCAGAAGGGAAAGGGAAGAAGATCTGGGCTGAAGTAGACCTGCTAGCTGCACAGAGAATCATACAGGATAGAAAAGAAAACCCTGGGACCTGCTTATGGTGGAAGCCAAAGTTGCTTTAATGCGGGGTGTATGGTACATATATAGGGTCATAAGCAGGGGAGGGTCTTTGGTACCCAGGGTTGGGATCCATTGGTTAAGACAAGGATATTAGAGTAGCCTTATTTGCATGTGGGGCTCAAGTCTAAGTGTCAAGGTCTTGCAAGGGCACCTTCTGCATAAGGTGTGGTCCCACAGGGAAAAAGAGAAACGCAGCTTATTAGTAAATGGACTCATCTATGTGCTTCCAACTACAGCACAGATAAGCACCAACCAAGCCATATTCCTTTGTGTCTGTGAAGCAGGCAATATTTAATATTTAGCTGTGTTCCGGCCAGGGCAAAAGTAAGGAGCAGCTGAATGCCTCCCATTCTCATCTCCTGGAATGATGTGGGATTCCAAGCCAGCTTCAACCCACTCTTAGCTCTATAACAGTCTCATATTTCCCCTCCCTTTACTCCTCTCCGTTCTACTTCACGTCTCCTTCTCTCCAGATCCACTTCCTTTCTGTCTCTCATTAAAATAGAACAGGCTTCTAAGAGGTAAAAAACAAACATGACATCTATGCTGTACCAGGAAACCCAACAGAAGAAAAGAGCCCTAAAAGTAGAAAAAAGGAATCAGACTTGAAATTTTTATCATACAAGTCTTTCGCTTGCTTGGTTAGAGTTACTTCATCCTTCTGAAGGTTTTTCAAAGTTTTACTCCACTTGTTAATTGAAGTTGGTGCTATAGTCTCCATTTCCTTCCCTAATCTTTGAATCACATACTAACACCAAGTGCTGTAGGTTGTCTCTGTTACTATGACAAACACCATGAGCAAGAGAAAGTTGGAGGACAGATGTTGAATTTCAACATACATTTCTAAGTCACAGTTCAACATTAAGGGAAGTTGAGGCAGGAGCTCAAGCCGTCTCTGAAGGTGAATCCACTAAGGAATACTGTTTCTTGCCTTGCTCTGGGCTCTCTAGCTTTATGCTAGCTTTCTAATCAGCCCATGCTCACCCGCACGAGGATGATACTGGGAACAGTGAGCTTGGCTCTTCCACATTAACCTTCAAGCAAGACAATTCCTCATTGATACAAATACAGTGAATACAAATCTCTCCTTAGAAATCCCTCAATTGAGTCTGAAACAAGTGAAAAGAAATATGCTAGACTAATGAGAAATAGTGTTACCAACAGAAAAAATAACCAGTGCCTTAGATCTGCAATGTTTGCTCTAATGTGAAGACATGAGTGGACACTCACATTGTTCATAATCTCTTTATGAATTTAGATGAAAAGTTCACTGCTTCCTGGACCAGCAGAATATC
This sequence comes from Cricetomys ansorgei, assembly GCA_026225945.1. Lineage (NCBI taxonomy): Eukaryota > Metazoa > Chordata > Mammalia > Rodentia > Nesomyidae > Cricetomys > Cricetomys ansorgei. The sequence continues at coordinate 7,446,454 of JAMJFZ010001133.1, read as the reverse complement.
AGCTCTGACACTTAAAGCACTTTTTAATTTATTAAAACATTCTAGTAAATACTAGATTTTGTAATTTTGTCTGTAGTATTTTTTACATTTATTGGTTAATATATAAATTTTCAATTTAAACATAATCATTAGATAGGATGTCATAATGTTTTTATTAATGGAATAAAGTCTGTATATACAGTGTATTATTCATTGATTATTTAAACACAAAATTTATAATCTTTACATAGAGACTAAATGCATGACTAAGTGTATTCTTTCCTGTCTTTCAAACTTCCATTACTTTTGTGCTGTAAGATTTTGTAAATACCGTTAAGAATAAAGCTACACTTAGAAAACAAGTTTGACATATTACAGTATGTTATAGGTACATATTGCTGGACCACACCACCTAACACAAATGAGATGAGAAATTAGGCAGGAGTGGTAAAATATGGATGCCAAAATGGCTTCAAGTTTAACATGTCAAAATCTTTCAAAAGGATATGCAAGTATATATAAGAAGGTATGCAAGAGCGTCCTTGTAAAAATCCAGGAGGAACTGGCATTGTGCTGCTTTTCTAAGCTCTTATTAAGCTACTTTAGACTCACACTAATTTCTTTGAATTCTTTATATTAAATATGGCATTTGACCCCACTTTTTTTGTATCCTCAATGTAAAATGAGAGCTGAAATCATCCTTTTTACCAGAAGCATGCTGTATATTTTGCTATTCTCTCCTTTCCAAACATGGAATCTATGTTAATAGGAATAATCAAATTTGCCTTGACAGAAACTTAATTTTGATGAGAGATAGAGAACAATGCCCTGCTTTATTCTCATGTAGATTAGTCCTCTCGAGAACCAGAACCGCTATGTAGTTTCATTCCTCCGCTTCTAGAGTATTCCATTAAAATATTATTCTTTTAAGCAGTTTCTTTACTTCATCCTCAAGCTATCTTTCTCATTTCATAACTAAGAAAAAATAGCTTAGAAACAACTCTAGGAAGCAATGTTATTAACTGAGACTGCTACAGAGAACGTCTATGTATTTCCTACAGAGACATGTACAATGAAAGCAAAATCAATCCTTAGCTACTCATGCATTCTTCTACAATTTCATAATTTCTGTGGATTTGTTGCTTATTTGTGTTCAGTACCAAGCTCAGTAATGTGTTCTCTGAGAAACATGAGTACCAAGACTATAATTGGACTTGAATAAAGTCAGGTCCTGAGAACAAGAGGCGTACAAGGGAAATCCATATAAATCAACATTATTACAGGAAAAAGATAATTTTAAAAAGGCAATGAAATCAATGGGAATATCTCAATTTTATAATTTTATGAAAATGATCAGTAAGTAAAAAAAAATATGTAAAATGTAAACATAATACACTATATAACTGAGTGGAATCTGAGATACTGCATTGTTATCATTATTCTTTGTTTTGTTTCTGCGTCATATAAGATAAAAATGTATATGATGAAAGGAAAACAAGAGCAAAATTTTCAGAATTCCCGTTTCTAAAGCAAAACAAAACTCGCCAAAATATATATAAAACATATGTTATACAATATTTTCTTTAAAAATCAAACCTCTCAGATGGTAATTATTTAAATTTATGTTTATATCCACACAGTTAGCATTTATTAAGCTCTGAATATGTGGTAAGCAATATGGTTTATTTAGCACTTGTGATGCTACATGTCCTGTGGTTCCACTTACAGTAAAAGAAGAAGAAAGATAGTAACAGTCACATGAATAAAATGAAAACAATTGGGGTATTAATAAAAGACACAGAAACACAGCATAGGAAGATAAAACAATCATAAGGACAAAGGATATTAATTCATGCCAGAATATGACTTTTTAGTCAAAATAAAAGTCATATTGGACCTTTAAATTAATGAAAAATGATCAAGAAATGAAAAATTATCTAAAACAAGAAATTTCATATGAAAAGAAATTATGAGGAAAGTTGAAAATATTTTCTAATATGATTAACTGTAAAATGACTGATGCAAGTACACATAAAATTGTGTGTGTGCGTCTGTTGTGCACATGAGTAGTAATATATAAACAGGTACTGATATTATGATAAATGCCTAAAGCAGTGACTGATATATATATATATATAAACATTTTTAAAAGGACTTAGTGATTTATTGGGAAAACAGAAGAAATTATCATTTGTATTAGGAGACATAGCTCAGCAATTAAGAGTTCTGATGCTCTTGCAGAGAATCTAGGTTCAGTTTCAGGCATCTGCAAAATAGCTCACAATTGCATAAATTTAGTTCTAGGTGAACCAAATCCCTCTTCTGGCATCCTTAGGCATCAGACACACAAGTGGTACATAAACATGCATGCAAGCAAATAATCTCATGCATAAAATAAAAAATAACTTCCCCGAAAGAAGTTTTTTTGTAGTCATCAACCACCTCTGGCCCTTACAATGTGTATACCCCTCTTTTGCAACAACGCTCACTCAGCCTAGGAAGTAGAATTGTGATATAGAAATCTCATTTAGTGCTGACTGTTATGAAGTCTCTTAATCTCTCCATGTTACATTGATCAGTTGTGGATCTCTGTGTTAATCACCATCTACTGCAAAAAGAAGTTTCTATGAGGAGGGATGAGATGTGTATGTATCTATGATAAATTGTTTGTTTAAAACTGTGTTCATTTAACAGAATAATAATAATAGGTTTTTACTTAGTGCCTTTGACTTATTTAGCCACAGATTCTTATGGCAATATGAGTTTCATCTTGTGGAGTTGGACATATATTCAATCAGAAAATTATTGAATGTTTCAAAACATTCATGCTACTGTTGCACAAGTGGCATAACTTGCTAGGATAGTTGTTAACAATAAGTCTCAGTGTTCACATCTGGGCAAGACACATGATTACTAGCATGCATAGCATCCCCAGAATCATAAAATCTAGCCAGTAGAGATGAAACTTTCAGGTAAATACCAGTTTGATTTGTCCATTTGTTACGATTCATCATTTATTATTACCATCAAGTTGTGGAGGGTAACCGAGAGCACACTGGCAATAAGCTGCAATGGTTGCAATATTAACTCACAGCAGTGGAGCTAACATGCACAAAACCTAAACAAGAATCAAATCGATCAAAATTCTAGGAGAGGGAAAGTGGTCACGGAATCCCATCCTATGTTGAAGACGTAGCTTGTAGGATAGAATCATTTCTTTTAAAGAGTGTGGCCCTTTGTATATCAACAATACTGTAATGGATAGTCTCACATCCAGGACTATGTGGCTCATATAAAGTGGAATCAATGGATTTAAAACAAATAAACAAGTGGACACAGAATTGGGGATATAGCATCTGGAAGGAGATAGGGTGAAGAGTCCAGGAGAATATGATCAAAGTACATTGTAGGAGAGTCTCATATATTTAATTTTTAAAAATATAACAACAGATTCTATGGTTTTGTCACAGGACAACTATTTTTTCCATCCCTAGGAAAGAAAGAAAGAAAAAGAAAGAAAGAAAGAAAGAAAGAAAGAAAGAAAGAAAGAAAGAAAGAAGGAAGGAAGGAAGGAAGGAAGGAAGGAAGGAAGGAAGGAAGGAAGGAAGGAAGGAAGGAAGGAAGGAAGGAAGGAAGGAAGGAAGGAAGAAGGAAGGAAGAAAGAAAGAAAGAAAGAAAGAAAGAAAGAAAGAAAGAAAGAAAGAAAGAAAGAAAGAAAGAAAGAAAGAAAGGAAGGGAGAATGGAGGGAAAGAGGGAAGGAAGGCAGGAAAGATAGAGGAAGGAAGGAAGAAATGAAGCAAGGAGTGAAGAAAAAAAGAAGGAAGAAAGGAAAGAAGGAAGGAAACAGGAAATTACACTTTTAAGCACATTATTATCATTTTGTATGAAGGTCTATATATTTAAGCTTTGAATGCAGATGCTGTACTTTCTACCCCTTTTCTTATTAGAGTTTAAGCAGCATATGTCATAAAAATTGAACAGACATGCTTTGTTTCAATAAAACTTTATGAACACATAATTTTTGTTAATTCTTGATTTAAAACATATAAAAGCTGTGAAAGCACATCAAGAAAACAAGCACAATTATGTTTATGAAGAAAACCATCCTAGTGCAGCAGTAAAGGGGTCTACTTCAACTGGGGAACCAAAGCATGGAAAACACTTGGGAGACCAAGAAAGTATTTCAGGACAAGCAGATTGCTTGAAGTGATATAAGAGAGTAAGGACAAACACAAATGCCTTGCAAGGTTTAAAGGAATGAGTATCTACAGAATCTGTTAATGGGTGGAAATTGAGGAGAGGAAAAGGTTTACTAGAGTGCCACTAAGCTCTGTCTCAAGCAAGGGATTATAGAAGTAACTTGTTGAGGACTAGGTGTGTGTCCATGCTATTGTACATGGTGGGGTGAAAATGAAGGCTGCTTTACTTGGGATGTCTTTTTACATTTTGATAAATCTGTCTTGTGATCAGTTATGACTCTGAGGAAAAATTTGGCCTAAAAACTCAGTAAACATTCATTCTTATCCAGGTGACATTCGGTGGTAATTGAAGTTACTTTCAAATGATCTGAGAAATGAAAGAATTGAAAGTGAGGACAGTCAAGATCGAGCAAAACCAATCTCAGGCACAACCAAGGAGACAGTGCCAAACAGAAGGTGGAAGAAAACTGGCAGTCAAGAGTGTTTATGCTATGCAAGGGGAACCATTATTCATAGAGCAGACAAATGGGTTGCTGCTAGCATATGGAAAAGATGCATAAAACACAGACCATTACTCTCTTTGAATAAATGAACTCCGAAATCTTTACAGAAATAATGTCATGAGTTGTAGCATATTTTTATTTTATTTTATTTTATTTTATTTTATTTTATTTTATTTTATTTTATTTTATTTTATTTTATTCTTACAACACATCCTGAACACAGATCCCTCTCCCTTCATTCCCTCCACGTTCTGGCCCACCTCTACTCTACCCCAGAGCCATTCTCCTCAGTTTTCCCTCAGAAAAGGTCAGGTCTCCCATAGATTAAAAATGTAACATAACACAAGATACAATAAAACTAGGCACAAACCTTCCCAAAACATGGTTGAATGAGGCAACCCAGCAGGAGGAAAAGAGTCCCAAGATCAGGCAAAATAGTCAGAGATACTTCCTCTACCACTGCTAGTAATCCCACAAAAACACCAAGCAAACAATCAGAACATATACACAGAGGACCTGGCACAGACCCATGCAGGCAGGCTCCACGATTGCCTCTTCAGTCTCTGTGAGTCACTATGAGTCCTGCTTAGTTAATTCTGAGGGCCTTGTTCTCCTGGTGTCCTGACCCTTCTGTGTAGCACATTTTTTAAACAGTAAACTTTCCAATGAATTTTGTTATCTCATGGTGCACGTTCAGGTGTGGCACTGTTACAGGATTGCTAACCAGAATACACGAATGCAAATGCCTACTGTAAAAAAGTTTACATAATGGAAAAAAGAACCCAAACTAATAATTAAAAAGCTTTGTATCATTTCAACATACCCCTTTGAAATGAGCATTAATTCAATTATTTGGGGGAATGTGAAATAATGAAGAAAATAGAGTAGGAGTATGTACAGCCTTTCCTCTTTCTATTAGCATACTTTAGGCTCCTCTCTCCAATCTGATTTTCCTCTCCCATTCAGCAGACCAAGGACTTTTAAAATATTTATTTGTCACCCATTATATAAATGCAGTTTTGAAATATATGAGTACAGTTTATGTAATTTTTTTAAGTAAAGGACTATATTTTCTCCCAAATGATGATTTCTTTTTCATTTCCCTGATAATCGCACATATCTGTAGTAACATTAATATACATTTCTCTTTGCATTTTTTCAGAAGCACAGAACAGTGACTCAGAAGACATGCCACTGTGAAGGTTTTCATTCTGTTGTCTTAAGAAAGATATATTTTCCTGTCATGCAATGCAGAACAGTGAATATGCTTGTTTTCTGGTTGCTCCCTTCTAGGGTGGGTTTCTCCTTTTGTTATTCAGGTGCTAACAAAAGAAGGCTCAGTTTCATCAAGAGCCAACCAAAATCAAAATCAAACAACAAATCCAGTATAGAGGCAGTATTAGAATACGTGGTACCTAAAGTCGAAGGACAAAATCAATAAGATCTAGCAGGTGACCCATTATGAACTTCTATTTGTTTTACTCTTTTGGTTTTTTGAAACAGACTTTCTCTGTGTGTAGCTCTGGTTGTCCTGGAACTGGCTCTGTAGACTAAGCTGGAGTTGAATTCACAGAGGCTCCCCAGCCTCTGCCTCCCAAGTGCTGTGTTCTCGTTTTCAACATCTGAAAGACTTTATGTACTAATATATATATACTACAATTTTAATTTTAGTATCATTGTATTTCCTCCCATTTTGCAATAATATTATTAGCATACTTTTAAAAATTGTCTTTTTAGATTGTTTCATATATTATTTCCCTTTCCTCCCTCCAAAGCTCCTATGTAACCCAAATCCTTGCACTTTTTCAAATTTATGACCTCTCTCTCTTATTTTTAAATGGGACACATATGCATACACACACACACACACACACACACACACACACACACACTTGTCTAGATAGATATATAGTTTCTAAATATTTAAATAAAACTTGCTTTGTCTGTATAATGTTCCTTGTATGTATGTTTTCTGAGATGATTGTGTGATATTGAATAACCAATTGGTGTGCATTTCCTTGGAGAGAACTATGTCTCCTTCTCTCAGCATTCCCCAGTTGCCTTTAGATATCTATTTTCACATTAGCAAGTCTATTGATGTCATCTTCTGTAATTCATGTTTAGGAAGCCATGTTGGTGAGATTTAATGACTATAGAATGAATATTTATTGATTAAAGATAAGACATACACATATATACAATATATATAATGTCTCCAAAAGATTAGTGTAATTACATAAATAGTAAAGAAAGGAAGAAAGAAAGAAAGAAAGAAAGAAAGAAAGAAAGAAAGAAAGAAAGAAAGAAAGAAGAAAGAATTAGTGTCTACACTTCTGAATAATTTTCTTTTCAATACAAACTTATTTCACATATTTCTGAATATTTGACTATCTTGCAGTATGACGAGCACTATTCTGAAAGCTTAAAAAGTGGTTTGATAACTAATTTTCCCATGGTTTGTTTTATTTTTCTTTATTACCAAATTTATTTTTATTTTCATTCTTATGATCTTGAAAATCTCATGTCAAAAAAGTTCCTGTATGAAGTTCTAAGAGAGATGAAAGACCGTAGGCTGGTGTGTGTGATATTGACCTTAGACTTAGAAGGGAGGAGATGTTGTTTCTTTCTCAGACTCCGGCAGGGCATGGTATGCTTTCCTGGCTTAGGGCTTATGTACTCTGGGTGAAAAATTTAGCTAAACACTAAGTAAGCTGGTGTTTTCTGTCTCTAGCCTTTCAATACATTCTCTGGGACTCCTTTGCTAAAAGTAAAGAAATAATTTATTTCCACATCATTTCATCTTTAAAGAGATAAAAGCTGTTTTCTTTTTTAAAGGAATAAATACTATTATTCTAAGAAGACACTTCAAAATAGAGTTGGATTAAAATTAAACTGTGACTAGTTGATGGACATTAATAAAGAAAGACGGGATTTAAAATCATATTATATCATTGTGACTGGTTATTTTGTAGGGTTTGATAATCGTATTGATATGTAGTCAACTTTGACACTAAAGTACCTATTGTGGAATGATAGAGGCTGAATTGTTCCTGAGGCCAACTCAAATTTTCTCTTACAACAGTTTCACCATTTCAATACGCGCACACACACACACACACACACACACACACACACACACACACACCAGAAGTTAGAAATACATAAAGACAGAGCAGTGGGGAGATGTGCATAAACACCCTAAGAGTCAGAACATAGAGATGCCCCTTGCATCCAGCAGATGTTTTAAGATCTATATATTCTTAAAATTGTTAGCAATCCTCTTCAGTTCAGAATTTTAAAGACTGGATGGGGAAATGATGAACATTAACAAAACCATATCACAGGACCCCATAGCATAGCACAAGGGAAGACAGATTTGATCTGAAAGACAATAATGAAGTCATGACCCATTTGTTTCAAGGTTCAAGCCTTCTTTGTATTGTTATGAACAAGTGACTTTATTCACTTTCTAATGTTAGACTGTAAAAATTACTGTTAAAATTTACGTTTTTCTATTTACGGAAAAAGTGCAAAGATAAGCAATTTCACATATGACCATATATTTCATATTAAAAAATGATAGCTACAGTGTATGTCTATGGAATATAGAATCATTCAGGTGTGTGACCGAACACATCTGATGTGTGAGATTCAGTCACCACCTGCCAACTCACATCCACACTTCATCTATCTGGTGGTACCCATTATTTTTCAGCCCTGAAGCTGTATCCAAGACTCTACCTTCTGCCAAAAAGATATTATCACCTTAATGTAAATGGATATGACATTCTTGGTTATTACATGTATATTTCATATGACTGTTGCTGCTATCAAATTGTCAATGTCACTATTTCATAGAATTGGCTTTGTGAAAGAGAAGAGAAACACATAATTTAAGTTCAATTTCCTTAAGTAGTAAGAATAGCTTTGTATTTCTTATTTTGTATAAAATAAAATTTATAATTTCTTTTTGTTTACTGTAATAGTATACATATCTGTACAATTTACACCCAAGCACAGTTGATTCAAAATGGAATCCCATTTGAACGTGAGAGCTATTAGCTCTGATACTTAGTAAAAAGAACAACCACTCCCCTTTGCCCATCCATCTTTTTACATGCTTTCGAAGAACAAGCAATTACTACAAAATTCACTTATATGGACATTTACATAAATTTTTTTTATCATAGGCAGCATTATTTGATCAATTGTATTACAAACTTAAAGTTCTTTCAGAAATGAAAATTTACTTCTAACATGAAGATAGTCCCACATAAAATTTAAGTTAAATATCTTTATAAAAAATAAGAGAAGAAAGGAGGTAGCATGTCTCTGTCAGCAAGTTTTATCCTGAAAACTCTCATTAAAGTAGAAGAAAAGAAATGTTTCTATAAAGAAATGCTCTGATAGCCACTCACATGCAGTGGCATATACACAAACACATCATATCACATATACCACGCATCACACACACACACACACACACACACACACACACACACACACACACTCACAGAGGAATATGATTGAAAAGAAATAAAAGAAGAAATATTTCTCTATTTTTTCATTAGAATTTGAAGTCATTTTCTGTTATTTTGAAATGTATGACAATATTGCATTTTAATACAACTAAGTTACGTTATGTCCATAACGTATTTCTCAGAGATAGGGAACTTCATCTTTGAAAGTTAATCATCAAGGAAGACAATTGCTTGTCTCCAAGTTTCTTTCGGAGGGAGCAATCTAACTTCAGTGGGTGTCCTATTGTTATAAAATTATGTCTTGTCATAAGGCAGTGAAATTTTTATTTTTCCTTTGGATTAAGATAATTAGCAAATACACGGAGCTGACTTTTAAATTATCAGGTACATAGAAGATGAATTATCTTTGACAACTGGCACTGTCATTGTCTGGAGGGCTACTCATTGTTTTTCTTGGGACACACATGCCTGGTTTGCATTAGCCTGTCTTTGCATTAGGAGGAGTTCTTTGTGTCTTAGCAGCCTCAGCAATTATCTCTGATGCACATCACATTCTGGTTTATTGCCTACTCATAATAATTATTGTCTTACAGCTCTGCATTTATGAAGAAGTTTGCTGGGTCTCAATCAATTTTGTTAGTAATTATATTTCCTCCACAGGGATCATCTCATAAAGATAGAAAATTCACTCTCCCTTATTTTATAAAGGCATCATAAGTGTAAATTCAAATGTACATTATAGCTATCTGATTCATTCTAATTCTTGGACCATCTATTCATACCACTTAAAAATTATATCTCCATTATTTTTAAGTAGCTAGTTCAAAGAGATATTTGTTTTTCACCGAGCATTTGGATTGATATTGCTTTTGCTTATTCCTTATACATAAATGGATCATGTCTGCTTTATTAAGCACAATAGCAGTAGCTTCTCTCTCCCTGCACTTGATCAGTGGTTGAGCATGTATTGTTTGATGTGTGCACTGTGAAATGCTGGTATCTTCCCCAAGTCAAGACAGGAGGCAATGAAGCAGAGAAGAGAGAGAAGTTTCCTAAAGCAAATTCTGCTCACTGCTCATTGCCTGTGACATGCTTCACTGTGACTGAGGGGTAGAGAGGAAAGTGTATGCAGGCTGACTATGGCAGGGAAAATTACAACACTGAATGACAGAAGTTAGAGATGCTTCTTTTGTTAACCTCAAACTGACTAACATGTATTACACACACATTCACATCTAATATTCAATAAGTTATTGTGTAAATGAGAGAATTAATATTTATCAATTCATTTCCCATAAAATATACTTCATTTATATATATATATATATATATATATATATATATATATATATACATATATATATATACACACACACACACTAAATCAATATTCTGAAGCATTTTTCTACCTTTTCAGGTACACTTATATACTTTTCTCCATTTTATATAGTGAAAAGTTAAAATATAGTATTTTTTAGAGAGTTCTACTCAAGCTTATTTGATAAATGAGCTTCAGTCTGTCTATTGAGACAGGAATGCTTGTTTTCTGGCCTGAAAGTGAGAACAAAAACAAAAACAATGATGTAAAGATTATGACGACAGAAATTCAGAAACTCAGTAATACAATTAAAATTGGGCAAAATTTATATTTTCACTCTACTCTTACCAATAACATTATGATGAACATTCAGTGAAAAATTAAGATAGTTAAAATTGCTTCTTTAGCTTGACCTAAATTAATATTACAAAACAATTCAGAACCGTGGCTCAACTGAAAACTAGCAGAGTGAATCTGAGCAATAAATTTGCATCCTAAGACATAGGGAATCAGAAAAATAATTATGATCCTACACTCAGGTCTTGAAAGCAGCAATCTATGCAGCCTCCAGTACAGAACAGTGTTGCTGACAAGCCATGGGAACTCTACAAGCTATTTAGCCTCCCTGACTTCTAAATCCTACAGTCATACAGTGAAGTCAGGAGAATACTCCTACTTTTACTCAGCCTATAATTATTTCTTTATTTGTTCTTTTATTTTCATAGAAAATCAAATGACATAATCTATATAAACACATATTTGTGGGTGTTTAATTGTGTGTGTGTGTGTGTGTGTGGTTGTACATAGGTATATATGTGTTTCTATGTATTTGTGGATATCTTCACATGTGTTTATATTTGTGTCCTACTGTGTGTGTGTTTGTTTATGCATATAGTCCAGTATTTTATGTTATATCCTCAGTTGCTCTATATCTTAATTTTTGAGACAGGGCCTCTTAGTTAACCTGTAGATCACTGATTTTCTAAACTAGCTGGCCAGTCACTCCAGAAATAACCCTGTCTACTATGTCCACAGGTGTATGACACCACAAACATTTTTTTTTGTGAGTGCTGGGGATCAAAACTTGAGTTCTAATGTTTTTATAGCAAGCCTTTTACAAACTCAACAGTCTCTCCAGCTCCTAAAAAATGCCTTGTATTATATTCCAAACTGCTAGATGATATTTGCTATCCTTTAAAGCACAGGATGCATAGACTTGTTCCTCACCTTCTTCGGTATGTATCTGATATTTGTGGAATTCTATTAGTGTAGGGTTCTTTCCAGAACCTCAGCATTTCTTTGAGTTAGCCAGGATAATTGATCTAAACAAGAAAAAGTGATACAAGTCTACATATATTACTTCAACAAGGTATTTGTTTGTACACACTTTAATCCCAATGTAGCACACATCTTTAATCCCAGTATTCAGAAGGCAGTGGTAGCACACACCTTTAATCTCCAAGACAGAAGCAAGTAGCAGCAGAGACAGGAAGGGGAGCTCAGGAGTCAATGTTAGACAGAAAATGACCTCTGAAATGAATCAGAGTTAAGATTAGGCAAAATAATGAATCAGAGGAATAGGTAGCAGAGACTTAGAGTGAGTACATGCTCAACTTTCACAGCATAAGGGGAGGCTCTCAGTTCACAGGGAGGACAGAGAGATACAACATGAGACAGTTTGGGGCAATCTGAGGCAGTCTGAAGCAGAGACACAGAACCATTTCAGAAGAAGGTAAGACTGAGTTTGGGAGAGTCAGTTTGAAGCTGAACAGAGCAGTTTAGTCAGAGAAGTTGCTGGAGTCAGCCAGAGTTAGAAGAGTTCAGCCAGAAGCAATCAGCTGACTCAGAAGGTCAGTTTGAACAAGCAACTTGAGAAGAGTTTGAATCAGAACAGTGGGTGAGTTGAATTGGCCAACCAGAAGAATAAGTTGAGTTCAGTACAGCTCTAGCCAGAGTGGCTCAGTCAGCTGTAATTCTTGGAGTTTGAAACATTATTTTACAAAGGCTGAAACCTTCTTTGTCTGAGCTAGCATCTTGAAGATTAGATTATAAAGAGGCTGAAACCCTCTAAGGAATTAGCCAAAGAACAAATGACCTTTTGCCATACATCTATGCCTACAGTCCTGTAAATGCTCAAATAATCTTGAATGGAAACAGGGAAGACAGTGAAATGGTCATGCAAACATGCCCTGTTATCTACCATCTTTAGTCAGTGCAGACTACTATAAAAATTATTGTTTGCTGGATAGTCCATATTTTTTTTCTTATATTTGACAGACTTAGAAATATAAGATAAAAGTTCCTATACTTTCAGTGTCATCATCTTTCTGATTAATAAATGGTCACCTCTTCACTGTGTCTTCAAATGGAAAAAGGCTACAATTGTAGACCCCTCAGTTTCTTCTGAAACAATCAGTTCCATACTCAAAGACTCCACATGACCACAGCATACACTTCCTGGTCCATCACAATGGATATTAGAGTTTAACAACCAATTTGGGTGTCACAGATTGATACGATATAACATAGACAAACATGTGGGAAGAGAACCCTGCACAGTCCTCTTTGCAAGCCCCTTAAATGCCTACTCAATTAATTTGTATAATGTGTAACACTGCTTCCTATTCCCAGAATCCACTGAGGTAGTACCAGTGTATAATAAAAAGGAGAAAGGGAAATAAAAGCAAATGACAGAGGAAAAAATGAATAGCGCATATTCATCAGTCATGGATGATTTTCTAATAATTTGTTTAGTTTTACATTGGGGAAGAGGCAAGTGTGACACATGACCCCTTATGAAACTGCTATCTTTAGAAGAATACAATTCGGTATTCTCAGGGGAAGTACATTATGCCCTAGGTATTTCTTCCATAAAGAAATAAACTAAGAATATTTACCTAAGGGTTGATCTAAGAAGTCTAGAATGGTAATATTTTTTGTGCGAATTTTCTGCTAGTAAATCAATCCCAAATTTCAAATGGCTTGATGATATTCTAACTTTTTACACAAAAATCAAAGGTTTTGGAGTAAATTTTAGTAAATATATGTAATGTTTCCTGCCGTAAATATATGTGATATTTTATGACTTCTAAATGTAGAAAAGAAATATCTATAGAAGTGCCTAGATTGGCTACCATTCAAACCTTTTTGGGATATGAATAGTTTCTTTAATCCAAGGTATTTACTAAGGATGAAGAGCAGCATAGCAAAGGGTATTCTCAGATGAAATCCTGTGACATTGATTTTTTTGAGAAGCTTATGGAAAGTTCATTCGTGCAAATTAGAATTCAGACAATGAATAAGTATAATCAAGATTTTCTGTGGATTGAAAGCTGCTTCAATTTCAACCCATTAGTGATACCAAGAGGGTCAAATTTTATTTCAGGTTCACCTTCTTTTGTAAATGAAATTATTCCAAATACCATCAGCACTCCAGGGAAGTTTCCTCACAGTGTGAGGAAGTCTTTTTTACTGATCTCTGATTTCAAGATACAAATTGTTATATTTTCTGAACAACAGCAACTGTTCTCTATACCAAACTTGCAATTATCCTTTCTGTCAAGTAATGCTTAGAAGCTATGTACTTATTAGGAAATACATGTCTAAATTAGTATTATTCAGAAAACAACTATAAAAGTTTGAGTTGTATCCATTTGAGGACAGAAGAAGTAACTGATACAACTCTCAGACAAAGGAGAAATATTTACACTCAGGATAATCCAAGTAGGCTTCCCTTTCTCACCCAGAGGCTGAAGTTCAATAGCCTCCAATATGCATATTGGAGGTGCATGTCCCTGATATTTTAATATTCAGTTATCACAAACAACAAAACACTTATCCAGGCTGATTTTGCCTTGCTGGGGAGACTTTAACGCATAATACAAATGCATTATTTGAAAGTGTTTCATTTTGAAGGTGTTTTTTACAAATATGAACACCTATAAGTCATCTTTCTCCTTAATGGGATACATTGCTTTTACTTGAGAAGCATGGTATTGTCTTTATATTTCTGTAACCTGTATCTTTGGAAGCTGGTCTTTAAAATTATGTTTGCAAATGGGTTATTTTGCTACTTGCTAGTGTTCTTCTGTCCATTTGACTTCATCTGTGAACTCTTAAGAAGCCATACACTCCCACTTAGATTTATGTCGTCACTGTTCTCTGCTTGCCTCTCTGAGTGGCTTGCTGTCTTCTCTTCCTTCACATTAGCTCATACAGCATCGTGTGACATATGAGAATTTTTTTGTTCATATTAATACATAAAACCAATTATTTTACTGTTTCTACCTCATTGTTGCAGTTACCACAGTTAGACTTTTGCTTTGTTGTTTCCATGTTGTATGTGAATGAATACCTGTGTGTTTCTCTTCCTTTTAATCTGATAGTAAATTTGTGCTTTAAAGTCAAAATTGATTTTATGCTTCACAGGTAGCTCTGATAAATTTATTTTCTAGTTACTATATTGCTACATTTGATATAGGGTAATAGATAAAGATTATGTAGTTACATCAGTGGATTCCTGATGGATGATTACTAAAACAATGATAGTTTATTTTCAAGTATTATTGAAGAAAATAATCCATTATTTTGAATTAAACAATGAGAAGAGGCAAATATTGACTGTGGCTGAAATTATATACAATTTCATGGCTTTCTAAAAAATTTGAAATGAATCTCTTTACATACATTCACAATTACATCACAGTTATAAAAATTCATGCTTTCTTAAAATTCAAGACATGAATATGATTTATTCATTATTAAAAGGCCTACTGATCATTATATATAAACACACATACACACATATATATATAAACACACACATATGTGTGTGTGTGTACATGCTAATACTATAATATAAACTATATTGAAAGCTTTTCTAAAAATCAGTCATGTGACCTTTTATTCAAACTTGATAATATATAATCTAATATATATTCCCATATAGAGATCCATTCATCATATATACTTTTCCAAAACAATGTATAGGAGGTAATGGAAATATTGTATATGAGAAAATTAAGATATACTAATTTGTATTTCACTTTTTTTCATATTTAGCACACAATTTACACTGGGGTATTATGTTAGGTACTTTCTCATTGATGTGAAAAACTACCTCATAAGGCAACATAATGAAGGTAAGTTTTATGTTGTCTTGCAGTGTGAGGGTGCATTCACTCTAGTGAGGAACTTATGGCCACAGGAGCTTGAAGAGTCTGTTCACATTGTATCTACAGCTCAAAAACAAAGGAAGTTGAAGGTGTTGCTCAGCTCTCTTTTTCTTTTGATGTGGTATAATGCTGCCGTATTAATATTGGTTCTTCATACCTCTGCTATTCTGGTTACAGACACACTTATATAAACTTGTCATCTTGGCTATTTTAGCCCTGTCAAGTTGAAAATGTTAATCACCACAATTATATTAATTATAATTGGAATGTATTTTATATTTCCAAGTACATTTTTAAAAACCATAATTTTCTTTATTGCGTATGTTAAAGATATATATATACATATATATATACATATACATATATACATATAGTTTTGTGTGTGTGTGTTTGTGTGTGGTGTTTATGTTCCTTTTTATTCACTTTCTCTTATTTTATTGGACAGGCTCTCTAAATAAAATCTGGAGTTTGTTGTTTAGACAAAGTTTCATGGACAGGTAGCTCCAAAGTTCCTCCATTCTTGGCCTCTATCTCATTGAGCATACAAATGCTCGAAATTGGATCCATTGTTTTGTTTGTTCTGATGATCCATCTCATGAGCTCATCCTTTTATTATAAGTACATTTCTGACTGAACCATCTCTCCAGGCATCAGCTTAACATACTATTTGACTTTCTGATATTGAGTAAAATAATGTTTTTAAAAAATGAAGAGACATCAAATTCTGTCATCTGGTATGTGTTTGATTTTGTTTATTACAAAATTTCAGAGAGCCAATATACAAACAAAACAACTTATATGGGAAGATAAGATAGCCCTCAGCATCATTCTACATACTCATGTATACTCCATTTCTTGATTCATATACATGAACAATTCATTACATATCTTTATTACCTCAAATTGAAATGTCATTGGATAAAATATAAGAAAGCAGGCTCCAATACTCTAGGAAGTGGTAGCTTATGTAACAAAATCAATGGTAAAATACAGAAAACACAAAATATTCATCATTAATAATATTGCATTTATGCGGTTTTAGAGGTTAAAAAGCATATAGAAATGTATATTGGTTCTCTTAGTAACTGAGAAAACTTATGTAGTGGCATTGATTTGATCCCTCTAAAAATATTAGTAAAAGTTTGTTTCAGAGAAAGTCTATGTCAGAACACTATACATGGGAGCACAGGCATGTGGTCACAGAACATGGGAGACAATGACAAGTGGCTAAGAACTCACGGTAAGTCTCGCTCCCTGTGAAAATCAAGATAAGTCAGGGCAACATGGACAGATACTGTGTCAAAAGTGAAAAACAAAAAGAAAGCAACAAAACTAGCAAAAATCTCAGAGATGCCTCTCTTTCAAAAATAATGCTGTTTAATTAAAGAAAGATGCTGTAAAACATTATGTTTAACTTAATAGACTAGTATACTAAACAGATTGTTCAACTTACTATTACAAGTTCTAAGATGATTTTATTATTGACCAGAGAAAAATGGTTCACAAACCAGTTCAATAAACTTTGGCAATGAGGTTTTTTTTTTCCAGAATTCTTCTCTGTCAAAGTATTTTATTGTTTCCATGTTTTCATTATATTGAGGAGTAATAAGCAAGATTGACTGATTTGTCAAAACTGTAAATATGTACATTTACATATGTCACAACTTGTAAAATAGCATTTAATAATTGTGTAATACCATAAATAGATAAATACATGCATAAATACATTCATACTAAATACTGACAACTTATAAGTGTAAACATTGTTAATTCAAAATTATGTGAAAGTCAATTGATTTCCTTCCATCTGCTAGTACCTAAAAATGAATTGGTGTATCATAGACGTTATTTTAAAACACTAAAAGGTATTTATGATCTGGAAAACAGCACCCTGATTCTCATTCTCAAAGAAAGTACCAGATGACTGGAAGTTTTGACCTTCACTCTAAAGTTTTTGATAGTGTCTGGCATTTCTTGTGCCTAGAAAGGCAGATATCCCCTGTAAGAAACTGTATATATTTATCAATTAAATGAATATTAGCATAACATAGGAAAAGTAGAAGTTTCAAAATTTAAAAGCAAAAGAATTAACATTCAGTGGCTGTAGGTTAAGGAAGACAATCTACTTCTGTCTTAATTTTCTAAATTTACAAAAATATTTGTTTATTTTACCAAAAAACATTTTTAGTGAGTGAAACTGACATCGCCTCATGGACTTCCAAATTGAATTGTTATTTAAAATGTGGAAAAAAATTGTCTTATTAGCAAATCTCTTGATTCCATTTCTTTTCATATCTTCATTATAACACACCTCACCAATAAGCAGCCACTCTCCTGAGTCTATATAACTGAAATCTTTAGCTCCTTACTTTTAAGTTTGCATTAATCCCATTTCTGATCATCAGACACTAAGTGAGAAAAATAACCAATTACTGTTCATCTATTTTTAAAATCTTACTCGATATGCATCCAATTTATTGGACCTAAACTGGACTGGCATTTCCTCATTCCTGTTGGAAGAACAAATAGCACCATCAGTCTCAAGCACCTGTGAAACACATTTTTCCCTGGTTCCCAGCAGTCTTGTGACACAGGGTCAATTAGTAAAGAACTTAACATCCATTTATTTTATACCAAAATCAGCCATCTACACCAACAGTTTCATACTTACCCAGCTCCTCAATGTTCTGATGATTAGAAAGGGTATACCTACCTACCTTCAAACAGATCGCAGTATGCTCTCATTAACTATTGAGGCACGAACTAGACTGTTAGAATTTTTGTTTTCTTTGGGATAATCTTCCAACATTGTATAGAATAAAATGCTTATTGAAATATCCCTGTAATTGTATTGGTGTATTGGTGTATTTTTAACTTCCTATCACGGAAGGTGTGTTGCAAACTGACACAAAGTGGTTACCACTGGATAATGAACTCATGTATTTCAGTAATCATTCCTCTGATGAAACGCTAGAGTCTTGACTTCTACCATGAATATTTTTATGAAATTCCTGTGTCCTCATATAAGACTGTCCCAGAAAAGTGACAAAGATAACTCTTATCAAATAACAAGAATGATGAGAGGATCAGATGCAAAGATAAAAGATAATAAATTAATAATAATGAGGCAATTATTTTCTAAAACATGATTCATAAGTTATACTGCAACTCTGAGATGGAGAAAAATTATTGGCTCCAATTATTCTGTAGAATGCTGATGCAATTCTAAAGTAGAATTGTTAAAAATATTAAAAATCCTTTTGAGAGATGCAAATAAAAATAAAAACCATATAAGTCATTATTCAAGTGGTATATAAAATCAAGAATTATAACCATAGTAAAATTCACCTTTGAGAGCCAAGTAAATTTAATATGCTGCCCACAAGGTACTGGCTATTGGATAAATCTATGAAAAATACATGTATAAAAACAGAATTGATTTTCCATGTATGAATATTATAGCTAGATACATTGTCAATTTCTTTCTTTTTTTTTCCTCACACGATATTTCTAAAAATCCCCTAGGTTTTCTACAATAGTTGTTTTTCACATGGTCTGAAGAAATTGTTTTTTTAAATCCCCTTACTGATTTTTATTGTATTATTTTTTTTACAAATTCTCTTTTATTTATTAAGAATCTCTATGAGTAGAAAAGTAAAGTTTGATTGTGGTGTTCTTTGTATTATATCTGATTAAAAATATTCTCCACATATTCCTTCACTAAGTTTAGCTAAAAATAATGTGTAACAATTATCATTAGAAATATGAATTATTGAAGGTTACTGAAGACTTGAAGTAACTTGGCTTGAAGTCAGGTGTCCCAGGATAGGTGTGGTGTTGGACAACTAATGTAAATAATAGAGAAAGAACAACAGAAAGGTGGGTGCAGCAGGAAGAGAGAGACACACACAAATACTCATTCCTGTATATCAACAAAATCCAGCAGGTCAGCCATAGGGAAAAGTACACAGATGTCTCATGGATTGGTCACACATTCTTTATTTAAGCTTCTTTCTTCCTATAAACTTCTGTCTCCATTCTAGCTTTTCCCCTATATCCTCTCCATAAAATCCTTTCCACAAAATCACACATATACACATTCACATACAACTTGTGGGTGAAGCAAAGCTTCAAAACAAAGACACACACACACACACACACACTCACTCATATACATTGGAAGAAGCAAACCTCCAACACACATAGATCTTGCTACCACGAATGTGTTTTCTTACATAGTTCCCTAGGTTCCAAAGCAGCTTGGTGAAACACCCAAATCTGATGTTATAAATTAGTTTTTCTGTCTGGAGTTTCAATAGTGTTACCAATTCAACTGAGTGGCACTGCCCTTTAGAAAATCGCCACTGTTGTTATGTGTTGCAGTAACAGTGCTCAGTGGGGAGTTAGAGACCCCCATAGATTTTTTTCATACCACAAAATAAACAAGTAAAGCATGACAGAGGCCATCACTATCAGATTCCATAGCAGCAAGGGATATTTGGGCAACAATTCTCTCAGGATATAGCCTCTTGTGATACATTTATTGGAGCTTCGAAAAACCAATAAGATGTCCAGCTTCATTAACCCCAGAGCAGACTGGAAGTCTTCAGTAATAGTTCTTGGCAGTGAATGGCACTAGAAGTAGTACATTATTCCACAGGATATCACCATTGTATTCACTACT
Organism: Cricetomys ansorgei; assembly: GCA_026225945.1. Lineage (NCBI taxonomy): Eukaryota > Metazoa > Chordata > Mammalia > Rodentia > Nesomyidae > Cricetomys > Cricetomys ansorgei. Next base: position 7,426,115 of record JAMJFZ010001133.1, on the reverse strand, counting down.
TTTTTAGGGTGTTACTATGCAACGGTACTAAAACACTCCAACTAGCCAGTACATGAATAAAACCCTCAGTACCAGGAATGGGTTGCTCATATTTGAATGATTGGTTAATGGGGTCAAGTAAATATCTCTAAACATAACCTGTTATTGTTACCTGTTATTTGTTACCATCCAGAACTTGGCAATTCCCTATCGGTGAAGACACCACATACTTATACTATAGGACATGGAGAAATATACCTGGAATTCAGCTGGAAATTTCCTCCCTATTGGCTAACATCCACACTACTGGGAGTTGCCATGAACACCATTGAAGGAGAAATATAAATGCTTGGTCTCATTCATTATAAATCCCGCCAGCAGCAACAGCAACCTGTCTAGAGAGATATGCCCACTGGTTCGTTAGTAGCATAGATAATGTGGGAGTAGCCAACCACTATTTTATTAGATTTAAGGCCACCTCCATGAGATTGAACCCATATTTGTATTGTTTAAGGCAGCAATCACTTGTGCCTAGATGGGTCATAGGCCCTAGGTATGCCATTATTTTACTAAATTAACATAATACTAAAATGATTCCTAATGACTTATAGCTAAACCCATAGATTTGACACAACTCAACTCTTATTAGCAAAGAATCGTTTTTTTTTGTTTGGTTGGTTTTGTTGTTCTTTTTTTTTTTTTTTTTTTTTTTTTTGCTTGTTTGTTTGTTTCTTTGTTTTTGAGACAGAGTTTCTCTTTGAAGATGTAGATGTTCTAGAACTCACTCTGTAGACCAGTTTGGGTTTGAATTAGAATTCTGTCTGCCTCTGTTTCCCAAGTGGCAGGATAAATGTGTGCACAATCACCTCCATGGCATTAAGAAAAATTCTTAATGGAGTTGATGACAATTAACATAGAATACTTTAACAAAGCAAAAGTAAATAAATAAAATTTAAAAAATGTTTTCTCAGCTAAGATTAGTGATATGTGGACCCTGGTGTGGAAATATTCATAGGGTAAGAGCTGGCTAATAACATTTTTGAAACACAGCAGGGCAGATGTATATGTGAACTTACATAGACTGTGGTAATATAAACAAAATCTTCAAAACTCAAGCAAGACAAAATACCATCATAAAGAAAGGGAGGTCAGGAAAAAAAATCCCAGTCAAAGACAAGAACTATTGATATTTGATTGATTCAGGGTGAGCGAAATTCAGTTTTCTTTAACGGAGTGAGAATTAGTAAATTGACCATACTCTGCAGCAAGCCCTGTACCCAATAATTGGAGATTAGTTGGCTTTTGTTTGTTCATTTTTTTAGTTTTGTTTAGTTTTTAATATGAATCCAAAAGTAAGACAAAACATGAAGTTAGGAGACAATGGAGGTAAGGGCAATGTAGGAAGAGTTTGGGAGCAGAATATGAATAGGGGATTGTTTGAGGGATTCTTTTAAAACCAAATCTAATAGAAGTTTCATAAAACATACACACAGATTCAGGTGATTTAAAGGAAATTGTCAAATAATGGGGAAAACAAAGTCCCAATTGGCCATTTCTTGTTACCAAATGAAGCTTTCAGTTTGGGGATTGGGTTATACCTAATTAAGTTGTTGGCCAAAGGAATCACATTCGAATCCCCAAATACCCCAAACTCTGGACAAGAACATAAGTTGCTCTCTACAAACTTACAACAGGGGCCCATTACTAAAGACACCACCTACAAAAGTCACTTAACACAAAGGAGTCAAGCTCATGTTTACATTGAGACTAAGACCTATATTCTACTAGTTTTGGTACAGGAAGGTACCTGATGGGCTACCAAAGGAGAAAAGTAAAATTCAACCCAGCCACAAACCCTATGATCTACAATGGTGTCCTACATTCAAGATATGCTAGTGTAATGATGGCACAAAGCTTTGTGGGACTAATAAAACAATATCTGATTTGACTTAAGGCCTACTCTATGAGAAGGAATGAATATCAGATATTTCTTGGGTAACTAAGAACTTGTGACTAGATAGCCCAGAGACCTAGGATAAAACAAATTTTATCCACTGTTCCATCCTAAAAACAAAACAAATTAACAACCACAAAAAGAAGTAGCAGTAAAATGACATTCTGCTATATTCATAGATCACTGCCTTGCTCAATCATCACCAGAGAAGCTTCCTCCTGCAGATAGAGAAAGCCATATTCAGATGCTAGGCAAGACTGAGAGACCTTGAAACATTCAGCGCTAAATGGGATGTCTCCATCAAATACCTGTCTTCAGAGCTCAGGGAAACCTGTGTAAGAGGAAATAGAAAGAGTGTAAAAGCCAGAAAGAATGGATGGAGGATCCCAAGAAAACAAAGGCTCTACATCAACATGATCAAAGCTGCCGAATGCACAGAGACTGAAGAAGCATGCATATGGCATGTACAGATAGGCACCAGATTGGGTCATAGCATTGACAGAAGTGGACACATGCCTCCATCCCTAACACAGAAGCAATACTCAATTGATAACCACCTCCAAATGAAAATGAGGTTTTCTCCACGGGAGTTTCACTGGGGACACAAACTGCTCTTACGGTAGGCTGAATGTCCAATAGTAGGCAGTATGACCAACAGAAAGCAAGCTTAATGGCATCTTTGGAGGTTCCTTATCTCTTTATCTCTTTATGCTGAGTCAGGTCATTTCCTTTTGATAAATTTTAACTTATTATTTCATTTGTATTTTATTTTATTTGTATTTATTTTCTCCTTAATCCTGTTGGTCTTTTGCATATATATTATGGGTTCCAGTTTAGAGGTTTTGTGAGATTACTGAGTGTGGGAAGGAGTAGGTCTCTGTTCCATATTTGATTCTTGGGTTCTTTTCTTCATGTTTGTTTATTTTGTCCAACTCTGATGTGATAGTTTTTGTTTTATCTTCTATATTGTATTTAACTTCATTTTGTTTAACTATTATTTTTTAGAACACTGTTTGTTTGACAATGAGAGACAGAAAGGGGTTAATCCACATGAGAAACAAAATAGGGAGGATTTGAGAGGAGTAGAGGGAGGAGAAACCATAATCAGTATATATTATTGTAAAGAAAGACTTTTCCAGGAGGCTTTTTGTGCTGTGCAGCCTTCCTTATGGTTATATGGCACTTGGACTTCTGGGAACAGCTTGGAGGGATGTATAATAACAGAACGTATCCATTGAATAGTTCAGTTGGGGTAGTGACAGGCAAAGAGAGAGCAGGTTAGATGGTGTCAGGGATGAGCACCAGATTTAGTTGGGTTATGACAGGGAAAAAGTGAGCTCCAGAAATAAGGCTCAGATAAAGACAGTTCTAGAGAATGTGAAAGAGAATATGGGAAGCCTCAGACACAGATAAAGACAACTGGAAGGTGCTGTTAAGGTTTTTCTTTTCCTTTCCATTCTTTCTGAACCTTTTGAAGGTACCTGGAATTTCAGAAAAGGTTACAAGTTAGATCTTTCTCAGTAACTGCCTGAGAAGCTGAACCTGAGGGAGTGGAGTTCCATTAGGAGTCCAATTATGAGTGAAAAAGTAATAGCTACAAAAGATTTCAAAGCTTAGATACAGTGTTTAAAAAAAGTTGCAGTCTTTAAGAGCCCAGACCCAAGCATCAGAAAAGAAACATAAATCCTTTTTAAAGGAAAAACTTTTTACATATTATTTGAGAAAAAATATTTTTAATAAAACAAAAATATAATAAACAAATTTGTAAAGGATAAACAAAATCATTATTTAAAAATTAAAGTGTAGAGAAAGAAAGAATATAAATATTTTCCTAGATTATGAAATTGAAATGTCATACTTAATTCCTACCATTAATTCTACTATATCATTTTCAAGATCAAATTTATGTTTCCTATTACATGCATTTAATATGTATCATATGATGAAACTATAAGCTAAGCTATAACATCCAGGTTTAACAAATACTTCTCTGTTGACTTTAAAATATACAGTCTATAGTGGGGCAGTGGTGGTGCACTCCTTTAATCCCAGCATTCAGGAGGTAGAGTCAGGTGGACCTGTGTGAATTCAAGGCCAGCCTGGTCTACAGAGTGAATTCTAGAACAACTAGAGTTACAACAGAGAAAATCTGTCTCGAAAAATCCAAAAACAAAAACAAAAATTAAAGAAAAAAAGAAAAGAAGATATATAGTAGAAAGACATACAAATGTACTTAGAAAATTTTAGATACATTTAAATGAATTCCACATCTGTTGCATGACAGTTATTTAATCTGAATCAGGCAAATCACCTAAAAGCTACAACGTAGCTTAAAGCTGCAAGGTTAAATTGGAGAAATAATGAGAATTTGAACTTTCAAAACTTATAAGAAAAGCATTGGTCCAGTAACTACATATCTATCAAACATATACCTCCTTACCTCAGTAAAACCATAGCTGTGTGCAACCAAACATTCTGGATAGTTAGTGCTTGAAAGGCTACTTTGTTGAAAATCTGGAAAGAATGTAGAATCATCTTGCAGAGTAGGAAGAATGCTGTTTTATGATACATATCCAAAACCATATGTAAAATGTAGAAGCACAGGTGACACAAATGTTTTAGCTCAGAAACCAATTAGTATGCTCAACATCTCCAAACTTGACCAGGATTTGCATCATGGATAAATTCTACCATTTTGTCTTCACAGACTTTGAATAGACAGTAGAAACTCACTCCTCCACTTAATACCAGTGAGCGTATGACCTCACAGATAATTTTTAAAGATTATACTTAATTTCACATCAGCAGCCAAACATGTTTTATCCTAACTTTTATATATTATAAGTCAGCATTTGTTACTCAACCTCTCTAGCACTGCCTTACTTGGGGTTCTTAAAAGATAGAACTGAATCCTAACATTGAATTACTTATAAAGTACATACTTTTAGAAAATCTTGATGAACTATCATTGCTTATATTTTACTGTTATTGCTATTACTTGGTAGGATTTCAGTGTATAGTAAACTCAAGTATTTGAATCTTAATCACCAGGGAAACAATGGTGAGCACTGGGATTCCTAATGGGTAATTAGGTAATGCCAATGATCATGATTAGATCAAATATTATTGTGGGAATGGATTAGACATCATGAAAGTTGCTTCCTGAAAAGAAAAAAAATGTTTGGCCTCATTGTGCCTCTCTCCTGTGAATGCACCCTTACTCTTCTGTCTTCACGATGAGACAACTCTTCTAGAAGGCAAGTACTAACTAGATGCTCCCCTATGGTCTCTGCCTTCCCATCCTTCAGAGCTATAACACCAAACACTTCTACTAATTACACATTAGTCTAACTGTAATATTCTGTTATAGCAGTACAAAATACACTAACATGGATACTTGTTGAAATGCTGTAACATTGTTAGTTGTCGTTTATGCTGTAACATATACCTGACAATCTATTACCTAGCCCTGGAACTGCTTGGTGATTGTAGGCTGGAAGAATCTAGAAAAAATGCAAAAAACAAGACAGACAAACAAACAAAAAAACATGAATGGAGCATTCTCAGTAACTCTGAGTATATAAGAAGAGAGGCAACTATGGGAAGGTCTAGATTTTCTTACAGATTCTGTGACTGTGACAGAATATTATTAGAACTATAGGTAAAAGGACACATTTGTTGAGTTGCCAAGTAGAAATGAGGAAGGAGGTCTTAGCAACTACAGCAAAAGTGATCACTAACTTAATTCCAAAGAACAGGAAGGATTGTATTTCTGTGTCTTACTGTTTAACTAAAGTGAGGGGTTAAAGATTGATTATTTAGAATATTGTGAGAAAAATTGTCTTAGTAAAGTATCAAAGAGACTCTACAACTGTTTAATTTCAGACATGAGAAGTGAGATGAGGGAGTGGAATGCAACTGAGTAGCAATCTTAGGGGCCCACAGAGACTGAAGCCATAGATATGGAACCTGTGCAATCTCATCTCCTAAATACAGCGCATGGCATCTGGATTGGTGTCCTTGAAATACTCCTACAGGCTGGAGTGACGATGTCTGATCATTTTATCTGCTCTTAAGATGCTTTTTCTCCTTCTTGGATGTCTGACCCACCCTTGATGTAGGGATTGGTGTCTGGCCTCCTTCCATCATGCTATGTCATGCCCTTATTGTGCTGTAATGCTGGGGGATACTTTTTTTCTGGGGAGAATGGGGAGGATATTTGCAGGTGGTGATGGGGGTGTATCTGGAGGAGAAAGAGGAAACTGGAGGTGGAGTGTAGGGAGGAGGGGGACCAGAATGTATTCTATAAGTTGCATAAAAGAAGAAAAAATAAATAAATTAGAATTTAAAAAAAAAGTTTTAATGGGAAACTGCAAAATAACTAGAGTGTAAAATTCAGGCTTAATCTGTTTAGAGTTAGGAGGCATCTTTAGGAAGGCATTCAAGGGTGTAAACCAGTGAGCATTTGCTGATGATATCTATTCTCACAGGTAGAAGGAATGGGGTGGTTTAGATCAAGACAATGGAAAATGATCCAGAAGGTCCAATAGACACCATGAAAGGTATTAGTGTTTTATGAGAACAGAGTCAGGAAAGAAATTTGTGAAAATTCATCATTGTTCTTTTGTTGGGATAAGTAAAGGCTGATATAGCCATAACTCAAGCAAGCCAATACGAATCTCATTCCTCAACATAAAGCCATACTAAACGTAGGTAAAAACAACATGGTATTGACTTTACAAACATACCCATACTCTATGGCCATACAGAGAACCACATTGGTCTTAAAGTGTGATACCCAGCTTAGTGTCTTAATGACTTACTACAGGGTCAGAAACATACAGTTAGTTTCCAAGAAATGATGGAATGCAGAAACTTACTTGAACAATATATACATGTATCCATTATAGTGGGACATCACAAACCATTGCAAAATAGGGAGCATCTAGTAACCTTAGTCAGGAAAACTGTATGCTCAAGACTCCAACACTTAGTAAGTTCTGGATGGATTGAGCCCAGAAAATACACAAAGGAGGACTGTCTGACTCCTGTCATAGTACGGCATATGGAATCCAAGAAGAATATTCTTCAGTTTTAAGATCTTTATTTGGAGCTATAGGTCAGTTGATAGGGTGCTTGCTTCACATTCAAGAAGTCCTTGATTTGTTCTCCTACATCCTATAAAATGGGGATTTTTGGTTCATAGCTAGAGTTCCAGCACTCAGGAAGTAAGGTGGAGACAGAAAAATCAGAAGTTTAAAGATTTTTTTTTCTAAAAAATAATGAATGAATGAATAAATTAATTAATTAAAAGACTATGTTATCTTCTTGCCTGGCTATATGGAGGAAACTTTAATTTGAGTTGGCATTTTAACTTAATAAGTCTTGTCATAGCTAATTCAGTTGAATTTGGATGAAAACTTGACGCTGATGCTGGAACATGTTAAGATTTGAAGGGCTGTTGGTATGTCAGGAATGTATTTGCACATGAGAAGAATATGATTTGTGTCCAGGAGGAGACCTTAACAGTTAATATGTGCTCACCGAAGATCATATCTAGAAACATAGTCAAGAATTAAACAGTGTTGATAAATGCAGACTTCAAGAGGTAACTATACCTTGACTGGATGCTATATTGAAGGGCATGAACATTCCTCATAAATCCAACTCCCTTCTGCTTCGTTTACATTAAGGTCCCTTTCACATTTGATTTCAGAGTCAGACTTCTTAGCTTCCAGGTTAGTATAACATTGTGGTGTATAGATTACCAGATACCTGGCTGTGACAATGCCATCATTGTTATATTCATATCAAATATGATTTAACAAAAGTAATAAACTAATTATTAAAATTTAGTGGAACTGAAACCTCTATCAATTCAAGCTTTTGGCTTAGCTAAACTCTTAATTCAACAAACTCATTTTAGTACACACACACACACATACACACACACACACAAATAAAATCCCTTGCTAGATTTGTTTTATTAGTGCTATCTCTAAGAGAAAGAAATTATGCTGAAGAAATAGTAAGTTACTCCATTAAGATCTTCAACATGGGACTACTGGATTGAACTCTGTACCTCGAAGAATCCTGAACATGTCATTCATGTGTTTTCACACAGGTAAAAAAATAACATCATAATTACAATCATGAAGAAAAACTGAATGTTACATTTACATCAATGTTTTATCATTTGTGAGACTCTAAGCGTGTCTAGGATTTGTGAGTTCACATTTGATAGAATGAGATCTTAATACCTTGCCCACCTCTCTACCACTTTTCCTCTTTTCTCACTTCTTACGTCCAGAGCCACATAAATAATTCTCCTAATGTCTGAGGCTAATTCTAGTCCCATGTAAGTCCCAAATTTAGCATCTTATCCTCTGAAATTCTTATTGTAATCTATGGCTCCTGGGCTCTGTCACTATAAATGAGATTTGTTTTTCTAATCTTAGGGGAACATTGAAAGCATGGAAAATGTATGTTTATCTAATGTTACATCACTGTATAAAAAGCAAATTGAATTTTAAGTGTGATATAATAAGAACATAACCACATGAGTATAATTTTAGTATAAATAAATACATGATTCAAACTTTAATGTAGTACATAAAATTAAAATATATAGAAATGACATTTTCTATTTAAATGTATTACAATCTCTTGTTTATTTCTATATCAAAGCTATAATAAAAAATTTAAACTGCCATGCATCAAAATAAGTCACATAATTATTTACTTCTTGGTAATAAAAATAATTTTGAACATATAAGTATTTGAAAGAAATAAATTAATGTCATTCTTTTTGACATTATGCTTATGTTTTCAATTTATACTTGGAAGTTTGGAAACAGAGAAATAAATTATATTCCTGCCTCACATTAGTTTGAAAACTCCTTTGACACTGTAAAAAATAACAACAGCATTAAGTTACTTAAATAATTTGTGGTGTTTGAAGAAAGCTCATTAGCACCTTGTAAATTTTCACATAGCTTGTGTTATAACTTCATTTCCAGAAGAGCTATCATAGTGCAAAGCAAATCCCATGTGCAATTAATAACTGAAAGATTCACTGGATGATTTTGAATAGAAGACACTTCATAATAACGATTAAATTCTCAACTCAGAATGTCGGGATAGAACATTTAATAGGAGTTATGCTTGTCAAAATTATTCTACTTTCTTTTTTGTTTGCCAACGCACTTGAAAGTTTAGCTCTATACTACAATTTAGCACATTAGTCTATTGGAAAATAATGCTGTTATTTTGTGATTTCAGATTGATTTTCTTTACAAGTTCAAGGCATTGTTTTTCAGCAAATATTTCTATAGTTTTTTAAACTAAGTAATATAATAGTATACCAGGATTCATTATTTAAAATTCACCAACCAAACTGCTAGAGGGTATATTTCTTCATTTTCATTCATATCTGCAGACTGATCAGAACTTCTGCCATGAACATTTGGACCCACTGTAGACTGTAGTAGATGTTTCCAGTGTTCTAAAAAAGACAGAAGATCAGTAAAAGAGGCAGCAAGTTTTTTCCTTTCCATTCTAGCTCTCCAAATCTCATGCCAGCATTTTGTAGAAAATAGACTGTGAGAGAGAAAAATTTGTCATGGTTGAGAATTAACAGTTATTGTGTTTTAGGGAAAGCTGGTTGGCTAACTTGCTAACCAGGAAGAGTGCTTCACTAGATTGGTTCAGAGATTAGCAGCACTGAGATCCCTTCCATAGCAGGGAGTTTGGAGAACAGGGAGTTTGTCTTCAGTGTTAATAGTTCCAGAAAATTTCACTGATGAGAAAATCCTGTTATAGAAATCACATCAGAACTGGGCCAATCACATGGAGAAGCAAGATGTATGAAGAAAGATAAATGACCTATAATAGTTTAACAGACAGTTTACAGGGAAAAGGGACTAGGAAGACAATTCATTTTGTAGAACTTGTAGGTGTAGAAGGAGACACAACTAATCAACAAATAGTATGTGTCAAGAACTCAGGATTTCAGAGGGTATTCAGGCTGGTGCATACTCTCAGAGCCTCATTGAGATTGACTCTCATCAAGAAAAAAACTCACATCCAATACTGGCAATAATTTGGAAAAATAATAACCCTTTTATTTGATTGCTGGAATGAACACATTCAAAATCACTAAGGAATTCATTATAAATATTTCTAAAAAATATCAATAGAAACATCATATGACCCAGGGATATACCTCTCAGGTACACACTCAAATGATTCTAACATGCCACATATGAGATACTACTGTGTTATCTTTATGGTTACACTACTCACATTAGACAATATATTGAACTAGGATGCCTACCCATCAACACATAAGTTAAAATAACACAATACATATACACAGTGAAATTTTGTTCAACTGCAAAATAAAAAATGAAACTATGACAGCTGAGGTGTAATGAATATTTCTATGTTAAACAAAAGCCAGTTAGAGAAGAAAAAAAATGACATAACTCCCACTCTACAAAAAGAAACCCATGTCCGACATTGCTTGGGTGTCCAAGAACCTAAGTCTAGATTGTCCAGGAACCTGGAGTAAAATCAAATGCTTACACTCACTGCCCCCCACAAACAAACCAACAACAACAACAAAAAATAGCAATAACAAGAAAGAGGTAGCATTAAAATGACTCCTTTTGACATTTTTCAATACTTATCAATTAGTTTCTTGCTCAGCCATTATCATAAAAGCTTCATCTTGAGGCAGAATAAATCAAGTACATAGACTCACAGCCAGAAAGTATGCAGAAAATTATGCAGAGTTCTAGGAGGACTCAGCTCTAAATGAGATGTCTCCATCAAATCTCTCCCCTCAGGCCTTAGGAAACCCTGGAAAAGAGTAAGTAGAAAGACTGTAAGAGCCAGAGGGAATGGATGGAGGACATCAAGAAAACGAGGGCCTTCTTCTAAATCAACATGGTACTCATAGAGACTGGGACAGCATGTACTGGGCCTGCATGGGTCTACATCAAATGGGGTCCTAGAGTTCAAAAGAGAAGTGGATATTTTCCCCATCCCTAACCCAGATGTAATTCTCAATTGATAACCACTTGTAAATTAAACTTAATTTTTTCCCAAGGAGTTTCACTGGGGAAACAAACTACTCTTAAGGGTAGGCTGAATGTCCAGCAGTAGTTGGACAACAGAAAACAAACTCAATAGAATCAGTGGAAGGTGAAATGTCATAATGTTGTGTCAGATGCTTTTTGTTTGTATCTTTTAATTTAATATGTGTAAAATTATATCAAATATTAAATATATTCATGTTAAAATATTAAAATTTAAATATAATTATAAACATACATATGTGTATATATGTATATGTGTGTGTGTGTGCACGCGCCTGTGTGACTGTGTGTGTGTGTGTGTATCTGTGTGTCTTTTTACTGTGTAAGTCCTCTGGCTATATATATGGCTTCAAGCTTAGTGTTTTTATGGTATTTCTGAGTGTGTGAATGAATAATCTCTGCTCCTATATCTGTTTTGTGTGCCTTTTCTTTGCTTCTTGTCTTTCTGTTTGCTTTTGTCCTACTCTGACTTATTCGTTTTTTGACTTTTCTTAACATATCTTATCTTATTATCTATCTATCTATCTATCTATCTATCTACTATCTATCTATCTTAGTATTATTGTGTCGAAGCCTGGTTTCTAATGAGAGTGAATGTGGATGGGTCCAGATGGGAGCAGACGTGGGAAGGAGCAGGGAATAGTAGAGGTAAGGGAGACTGAAATTAGAATATATTATGTAAGAGAAAAATCAGTTTTCAATAAAATAGAAAAAGGAAGAAAAAGAAAACTGTACATAAAGCTTTGGATCATTTGATGAGTGCTATTTTATAATGTATCTGAGATATTTAATGTATATCTTCAGATCCCTGATTTATTTAACTAAATACACTTTCTTATATAAGTTCTTCTCACTAACTTGTTGTGCCACTAGAGTATCAATGTCCCATATGTTGAATAAATTATAATCATTAAGCATGCATACAATTGTTCTATTGGTTATTAGTAAAACGTCACATCTTAGCAATATAATTTCATACACATATAAGTGATTTTTAAATACTTAATATACAAAAAGAGAATAAGATAGTGAAGTGTGTGTGTGTGTGTGTGTGTGTGTGTGTGTGTGTGTGTGTGTATAAAACCCTAAATATGTCACAGAGAAAATACACTCTACCTTTACTTTGCCAGGTCAGAAAAAGAATTCTGATGTTAGCATCATTAAGCTATGGTGATTCCTTTGTGAAGCTGTGTAAATCAACAGTCCTGAGATGTCCTTGTGTTCTACTTAAATGATATTATCTACTTAAAAACATATTCCCACCCAAAGAAGGGATCAGTAAAATAATGTTTGAGACATTTTATATATAACTGCCAAAAATTAAAATCACTAAAAATACCATATCATAAATTTATAGAGTAAAGAAACACACTACAAAATAACAACAACAAAACAGTCATACAGCTGTGTGATATATGTGTTCAGTGATCAAAGAAATATCAATAATACTCTGTCATACAAAGGAAATTATAAAACACTGACGATTTAAGTTTACAATTTGTGTAGTGGTAAAATTATTCCAAAAATAAGCTCTGAATAAAATTACTAAGGAGGTTCTGAACTTGTGAACACACACATATCAGATTAACTTATGCTTAGAGGGCAACTAGTGCCAGTTTGAGTTTTACTCACACTCACATGGAATTAATGAACTTTAAGTCAGAAAACTCATTATGCTCAAAACAGAAAACAGTTTTAGATGTATGAAATACCTTTAAACAATATTCATTATTTCATGTGTGTGTAAAATTTCTGGTCTCACTTTACACTCATTAAACCACCTTCCAACTGTGATCTTTTCAGATTTTAAGGTGCTAGGAGAGCCAGCCACAACACAGGTCTTTTGTGTCCTTTCTACTCTACAGCTCCGAAGGTCTCCTCATTCACTACTTCCCACACTGAGTTCAATGGCACTTCCTCTTTGAAATATTTCAGCTCACACAATCCCAATATTGAACTCTGGGTCAGTACAAGAATTTGCGTCTGGCCCATTAATAAATGCAACATCACATTTTAGTTATCAGTTAAAATGATGTATTGACTCATGGAAATCTAAAAATTATTGTAATATCTGATGGGCGTGTTCTTCCCCATGCAGTGCTAAATTTTTGGAATCAAAGTTAAATTAAGTACTTTCTTGAAATAGCTCTTTGCCACTTTATTCACAGGCAGACTGTTGTTCGGAGGAAAGGACAATATCTGTATTCAGAAGATTAGTGATACTGAATGTATCTAATGATTATTAATTTATGAAAGAATATAAGAAAATTATTAACAAATTGTCAGTACTTTTACTGACAGTGACCACCCCATACCCCTTGGTTCATATCTTGTCTCCAAAAAAAAAATGATTAAATAAATTTCTTGCATACATCTGTGTTGAGAAGCTTAAAAATGAAAACACTTTCGTATTCTATTAATTCATTAGATTAAGAACACACAACCCAAACTCCTCGAACCAGAACTTTCATTACGAAATTTAGATATAATACCGTTATCTGAATATGTCCATTCTCATTCTTATGCCATTTAAAATAAACATTATGTTGACATTATGAACACTGAACATGTATTAGTAAATTATAATCAAAATAATAATTTTGCTCCAAACCTTTGAAAATAGTTAGAATATAAAAAAGCTCAATTTGTTAAATAAATCAACTAACAAGATTTAGAGAAATAACTAAATTGCATAAAAATATGAGTTCTCTCATTTGAGATGGAAATAAATTTCTCCTTCTTCCATATTAAGTGGAAATAAATATGTAGCCATTAATTATCAAAGGTGAGTTGTAATAAAATGTGGCAGCAATGAAAATTACTCTAAGGCTCTAATTTTAAACACGATTATTTTTCTTGAGGAAGCAAGCATTCCATTAAAATACATTACTCAATATTAATTATGTTTACATTTTTATTATGATGCTTCCAATATGATGTGGCATTTGTGGATTGGAATTAATGAAAAAAATGAAAATCTTTCATTTGAATAGTACTTTTTGACAAAGAATGGAAATCATGTAGCAATTTCCATTGTAATAGAGTTTAGAGCTAAGTTAAAATATATTCATTTTACTGATTTAAAGATAAGAAATAATTTCATTCTAATCACTAGGAAGTAAATTGTAAATAATCTAGCTGGATATATATATGATATAGACAGAAATAACAGACATGTGAGAGTGTCTTTTCACAGGAAACACATAGCGGTTTGTGCACACACACATATGCACATATAAACACACACACACAGAATATTTTCAAGTGCCATTCATGAGATAGTATCCGAAAAATGCTGACAATTATCCTCGTTTGACAAAATATAAGTTTGGTTAAGTTACACTACTTCAATCAGATTTTAATGGAGCTTGTTCACTTTAAATAATGAAATTATATGATTAATATATTATTAATGAAATAATAATTTCATATACATGTTATAGAGCAAACACAGGAATCTAGTTTTCAGAAGATTAGAAAATGGAATCTGCCATGGAGAAAACATGATCTACCATGAGGAAAGCAGCATAGGTTTTATTGCTACAAATATGCAAACTCATTCATCTTCAAGATCCACCTAATCTCTCTCCCTGTAGCTTGTGAAAATCAGAGAGAATGCTAAGCTGTGTGTTCTCAGTCACTGATCTACTGAACTTGAATCAAAATTTCAGCGAAGTTTTCTCTCTTTTTCAATTAACAGGAACACGTTTTTGTGTAATTATTCTAAAACTCTTCCACCCAGGGTGCACATCCTATAATCTCCGGGGATTCATGTTAAGCACACAGACACAAGGAGTGGTTCAGCATGAGCCTGGGTTCAAAGAATGCATAGTTACATATTTAAAACTCCACATGTGACCACCTCCTGCATGTGATGCTGAGAACGCATTTGGATCCCACAGTCAGTCCCTTCTACATCAGCTACTCATTTCATTCTTACAATTGTTCATCAGTCTGATCTAGGAGAATGTTTGTGTATTGTATTGTCTGAATCATTTTATTTTATTAAAATCCTTTGTCAGAATTCATATGCTTTGGTCTAGCAGTTTCAAAATGTCATTTTTTTCTGTTTTAATTATTCTTTATTTTTATTATAATTGCATCATTTCCACTTTTCTTTCTCAAACACTACTATATACCCATTCTTACTATCTTTCTAATTCATGGATTCATTTTTCAGTAATTATTGTTTCACACATATATTTCTATATTAGAAAAATATATTTCTAAATATATGAGTACAACTTTCTCAGTCTGTATAATGCTACTTGTCCACATGTTTTCTGGGCTGACTATTTAGTATTGGATAACCAATTGGTATGTTCCTCCCTGGAGAAGACTATTTCTCCAGCTATCTATTTTGTAAATTCTAAACCATAATCATCACAATAACAACTGACCTGGATTGTAAAAGAGTACTTTGGACCCATTAAGTAGTCATGAAGAGCATAGCCATTTGTGATAGTATGAAAGTGTTATTTTATGTTTTGCTGTCTGCTTTTCTCCTGAATGTTAGAGGAAACAATACAAAACCTAAAGCTACAGAACATGTGATATGCTAGAAGTCCCAAAGAGGAGAGGAAGTAGGCACATGCCTATCACCTATTGAACCAGACAGATACCAAAGATACTCTTAAGCACAATGTGGTCTCTTACCTGACTAAACATGATTAGTAAAGAAAACTTACTTAATTTGCATCATATAATATTTATAATAACATATAATACAGTATTTTAAAAATAGAGTCATCTTATCACTGGACATTTATTCTCATGATTAATTGGTAAAAATTGCTATTTTTTTTAACATGAAATCATATGCATCCACAAGTTCACATTGCAAAGATCTCAGTAATTTAAACATTTTCATCCTTACTATCCAAATACTAAATACTAAAATCAATATATTTAAATAATTAGTTTATATCATTGATATACTGAATTGTTTAGAGTTAATGAAATATAACGAATATTTAATATTTAGTGTTATTACTTTAAAATTACGTTACTTTTGTTAATGTGTTTAAAATATTAAATATCCTTTATAATAAATGCAACTCATATATTTAGTGCTTTTCTTAAGTTTATAGTTTGGAACTTTAAACACAATAAAATTAATTAGTTATTCCATAAAGGAATTTTACAAAAGGAAAATTTTTGATCTGATTAAATGAAAACAGTTCCTTTAATAGCCTTCCTTTTAGAGTACATAAGCCTTTTCAGGGCATAGGCGTAACTTCAGTAGGCTTCACTTTGTCAACTGAACCTACTATTAAATAATCTACCAAGAAAGATTATATTTTTTAAAGTGTGTGTCATAGACACTGTCAAAATTTAATAGTGCCAACGACCTTTGTGCACACTGTCTGCCTGTTTATCCTGAAATTATAAAATTAAAACCAGAAATAGAACTATGAAATGTGAAAAATTACAGCAGTGAAGTGCAATTAAAATTTTCAAAGCACTAATCCTTTGAAAACAGTAAACTGTAATGAAATAATTAATAGCTTTAGTGATGAGCCAAACAACCTAAGTGATCTGTACATCAAAGCCTGGATTTTCATTAGGAGAAGAGGAATTTAATCATTATTTCCCTAAAGGGTTTTACTAATATTCTCAAGAATGTTGTAAGAAATTCTACACATTTGTCAATACCAGATGGACAGTGCAGATTTCATGAACTTCTTGAAGATATCAGTGATAAAATAAAACATGAAAACAAAGACATATAACTCCAAATTCAATACACTTGGTAGGCAGGGATTATAGATTCTACAAAAAAAATGTTGCCTATAATGTAAGATTAAAAAAAAATCTCTAAAATATATAAAAAACTTGTGCATGGAGTAAACATTGAACTTATTTGCAGTACAACATGATATTGTTGATAATATCAAAGAATGGTGGATCATACCTTTCTGAATATAGATATATTAAAAGAAATACTGAATAAGAGAAGGGCACATTAAATGAAATGTTTGCCTAACACACTGTGAGGAAGAAAGATACGACTCGACTCAGTCCTGGGATTAGGATCACAGAGTGAGCATCCAAAAGATGGCAAGGTTGAACTTAAACATTAGGAAGAAAGTATGTAAAGAGTTTGTGAAGAGATGAAGTTATGTGTTCTGTTTTTCATGGTAGGATTCCAATCAAGACATTTCTGAATTCTGCTTCATCTTTATTCTGTGGTATTTCAGAAAATAGCTCAATGTACCTCCATTCCCCAGTAGAATATGATAAAATTAAGTCTAGCACTAAATATGTCTGTGAAGTAGATGACAGGCTATATCAGCTGTCTTACCACCAATGAAATATAAAGTAACAATAAGGTTTAGACTTTAGTAATGGTCATATGGCAGGAAATGCATCACTAGAATTAGTGTGATTTATGATGATAAAAAATTGTTTTAAATGACTAACATTGACAGAGAGCTTGTTTGTGATAGTCTGCAAAATGCTAAATTGATAAGGTCATATTTACCGGGAAAATATCTCATATGCAAAAAAGAAAAGGAAAGAAAGAAAAAACAAAATCAAACAAACAAAAAGCTTAAGTGAGGAAGGCCCACAGGCACTGAAGGTTGATGTTAGTAGGGGTAAAATTCTCTGATGGCTTTGTTGTTTTTGTGAGATTCCTGAGTGTTTGAATGAATGGGTCTCAGATTCTTGTGCATCCCTTGGACTTTTCCTTGTCTTTGTCATGTCCAACTCATATGTGTTGTTTTTTGTTTTTATTATATTTATTTTGTTTTGTTTTTATCCCTTAGAGACATGTTTGTTTTCTGATGAGAGACATAGGGTAGGGGAGGTTGGATCTGGATTGTGGGAGAGGGAGACTTGTAGGAGTAAGGAGATGAGGGACCACTGTTGGGTGGTATTATGTAAGGAAGGAACATATTTTCTTTCTTTTTTCTTTTCTTATATACCTTTATTAATAACTTGAGTTTCATACAGTATATCTCCAAAACACCCTCTTCCCATTTCATCCTATTCTACTCTCCCACCCTGTGCCCTCAAATAAAGAAAGTAAATAAACAACAAGACTAAGTCAAGCTTGTGAAGTGGGAGCGTGGATGGGAAGCTTCAGCATGGTCTTTAGATGTAGGAGGCTGCACTGATAGTGAACTTTGACCTGAACCATACTAACCTGAGATGAGACAACAGAGTTTGACCTGAAGTTGGGCTTCATCGTCCAAACCTAGACACAGAGCAGGCTCCCCGGTATCTTGCAAGTACTGTGTCATCCCATAGGACCCCGGCATCCCACAGGGGTCAGGGCCTCCCGCAGAAACCAGGGTCTGTCACTGGCATCTGAGGTACCTTCAAGCTTCCAGACATCCTGCAGGCACCAGAACCTCCTGTGTGCACCATGGCATCCTTCAGGAGTCCAGGCATCACAGACACCAGGATATACTCTGGGATCCAGGGAATTCTGAAGACTTCCAGGTATCATGCAGGCACTGGACTAACAGCCAGATACCCAGATATCTCACTGGGACTAGAATATCTTGCAGGCAACAGGACATCCCACAAGCATTAGAAACTCTCACAGGCTTCCAGACCTCCCCTAGTCACCTGGGCCTCCTTCTTGCATCTGGCCATCTGTTAGGAACCCAGCCATCCTGCAAGGATCTGTTCCTCCTGCAGCCACCTAGTTATCTCACAGGCCATATGTCGTGTAAGCACTGGGACTTCATACAGGTACCAAACAGCCTGCCAGAACAAGTGCTCATGGAGCCAGGCTCAAGCAACTGGTGGGGGTGGGGATAGTTGTAAGCAATGCAGACAGATCTTTAATTGTTCTGGTCCATTTGAGCTTTTTGAGGTTTCTGAGATCTCGTTCAAAGAGAGGAGACCCCATCTCCCAATATGAAGTATTCTTCAGCTGGGATACTTTGCTGTTCCTCGGGAACTAGGTGATCCCAAGGTCTGGCAGAGAGGTCAGAGTCACTCCTTGCTTGGTTTCCAGTTGTTATTCACACATTCCCCTTATCATCATCCATCCTGCTGCCTTGGCCTTTGTGTTTGCAGTCTTTGATATCACCAGTCTATGGTCTCACCTGCCGCATTTGGGGAGTACTACCCATACTAATTACTGCTTAAGGAATGGTAGAATTGGCCTGAAGTGTGGTGAAAAGGCTAGGAGGTTCTGTTAGTCATCAGCAGACAGGTTTCCTGTGTGGATACTCAGTCTAGGAGATGAGACATTCTATAGCTGGACTATCCTGTCTTTCTTCGTGGGCAGGGTGATGGGGTGGCTTGGCAGTTAGTTTAGGGATATGCCTGGTCCTACTCCATACTGTTGCATCCCACTCTGTCTTTATCATCTGGCCCTTGTGCCTGCAGCCCCTGGTGGCTTCTCAGCTTATATTTTCTCTTTACTCATCAGGGAGAGCAGTAAGAGTCGCAGCCATGGCCATGGGAGTGGCAGAACTGGTTTGGGAGACAGTGGGGAGGCTAGGATGGTCTAGCAGGATGGTCTGACAGCAGTCTGAGGATCTATCCATCCGTTGTCTGCTCTGGGTATGCACTCATGCCTGTCCCTGCCTCCAGTGATGTGACTCCGAGTGATGTTTGCAGCCATTCCCATGTTTACCTTGCCCCAGGGTCTGCTGGAGACATGGAGGAGGGAGGACACAAGGGGCATCTGGTTTGCAGAATCAGACTCATTCAGAAAGCCCAAGATGGCTGCAGACAGTGGGCAGAATCTAGTGGTTCTTGTCGCTGCGTATCAACCCCATTCCAATTGCCTCTGGCTCTTCATGTATTTGTGGACCTGGAGAATGGCACAACTGCCTGGTTGGAGGAACTTAGTGAATTAAAAATAATGAGCCTTCAGCCTCAGGCTGCATAGATGATACTGACCTCAAGATAAACTCACAAACTGGATGGAGGACAAGGGAGATAGGTGTGAGGGGTACTTAGGATGTCACAAGGCTGAGGCCACAAACGAGCTGCCTATTGTGACCAGGTTGGAGCTGCTATTCCTTGTATGAAGAAAGGAATCTATTTAAAAAGAAAAAACTTTCCAGTATCTCCAGTAGTAGTATCTATAGCACAATACACTTAAAATAATGTAATTTCTGGTTGACAAAACATTAAAAGGATGAAATCAATCCAAATGTAAGGATAAGCAGCAATGTAATAATATGCTGAACAACATTATTTAAAATTAATATTTTGAATTGATAAAAATGTGACTTGCTGTTTTTCTTTTCCATAGTTTGTGATTTTTATGCTTTCTAAATTAGTTCCTTGTCCTTCTAATCCTACCATAGCTAGACACAAGGGTTGAACACAAGTTTAAATATTAAGTTTAAAGAGACCTGAAGAACTGGAGAGCTGGGCTCAGTAGGTAAGAGAACTTGTTGTGAAAACATGGAGCCCGGAGTTTGGATGTCCAGCTTGGTATGGCCACCGAGATGAAAACCACCAAACTCTAGCTTCACTGAGAGATTCTGTCTATAGGGAGTAGGTGGGGAGTGACAAAAGAGGACTCATCCCATGGTGACCTTGGCCTTGGCATAGTTATACTTGGACATGCACAGGCACCACACAGATGAAGACACAGACAGACAGGTAGAAACACAAATACACACACACACACACACACACACGAATGAAATGTGTTTTAATGTGAGGTTTTGAATATATGATGTATGCAGTATTTTATGAAACAGTTATGAAGTAGCTATGAAATTAGAAGACTATGCCAGACACTTGATGTAGGAGGTGTGATTTATATAAAAATCTTCCTTTTGTAATGTCTGTTAAATACATTCATAGTTTCAAGCTCTCATCTCTTTATTTACTTTTGCATTATCTTCTTCTTTCTTGTCCTATGTTGTTCTTACTTCTAACCATAATTATTTATTGGATTATATTACGACTTTTCTGTCAAGGATGACATCATCAACCCACGCACATATTATCTTCTGTGATTTGATTCATGGTTGTTGAGATATGTTATAAATTGCTTCATATTTTATTCAGATGGTTGCCTTACAAAATTATCCATCAAATGATAGAAGTTTTCTTAAGGGATAAAAATTTCACATACAACAGCAAATAGGAAGAATGATTTTTTTTCTTTTTTAAATTTGTGATATTCAGTTACAAAAAATGTAGCTTAATAATAAACTTCACAAACAATAATAGTTACAAGATAATCTTTAATATGAAGAGCACAATAGAGTATAAAAATAGATGCCAGATTTTTAATTGAGTATTTTGTAATTGGATAAAATCTGGAAATTATCCTCTGATATGACTAAATTATTATTTTATTTGGGTAATGAAATTTATATAAACAACAGTGATTGTTCAGTGCATTCATAAAATGCTTCAGTTATACTTTACTTGGAAGGGGATCTTGCTAGAAAATTAGGACACACTGAAAGTCTCCCTCTGTGCTGCTCAGTACTCTTTCTAAGCCATGCTATACACTACAGACTCTCCTTGACCAGATAGGTTATTTGACTTTGTACTACATTAAAAGGGGGTCTAGATGAAAGATGATTGTCTAGCTGAAATAGACAAATTGTGGATTTCTTCCACTAAATACCAATTGGGTCACAGATGCCATCAACTGTTCTTTTATTTATCAATAACTTTACTCTTGAAGAAATGATGGAATTTTATATCCATATGTTTAAAAGTAAGCAACAGTAATATAGTTGCTGTTATAGTAATTATATGTATATGTATATATATATATATATATATATATATATATATATATATATATGTATAGTATATAAATTTAGTCTCTAAAGAGACTAAAATAGATCCCAAATCAGTATGTAAGTCAGCCCTGCAGGTTTTGTAGGATGATTCTCGACAAACCAGTAATTTTTTTTTCTAAGACAGGGTTTCTTTGATGTAATTCTGGCTATCCTCAAACTCACTCTGTAGACCAGGCTGACCTCAAGGTCACAGAGATCCACCTGCATCTGCCTCTGGAGTGTTGAGATTAAAGGCGTGTGCCATCACCACCAGTACCTTAAAAGGTACTTCTTATGATTATCACTGAAGACAGAATTAAGGTTATTAGACTGTAGCTTTGTGAGAAATGATGGGATTATGTGATAGTGCTAGATTTGCTTTGCATTTCTGTAGGGTTGAATACAGCAACCATCGTAGAATTAGTTGTGGCCCAGGTATACCTTGTCCTCTCAGTTGGATATCCTTCCTTTGTGGGTGAGTTTGAGAAGACAGATAGATATCATAATAGTCAGAACAAACCAAGAGTATTTGAACAGCTGTTAGCATGCTGTACTGATAGGAACTTTCCACCATCTTGTGAAATCTCAAGATGGTCAGCTACTACTGCACTTAAAAAAGAATGTTTAAGTAAATGGACTGGTTACATGAAGGGTGCAAAACATCATTTCATATGGAACAGGTAGAGAGCTATTTTGACATTACTACAGCATAAAATACTTTGGGCCTTGTTCCAGGATTCTTTAGTGTTAAGTGAGTCTCCTTTCAATTTATTCCATATCTCTCCCAGCAATTCTTGATACAAAATGATTCTAGCCTGATTATAAAAAAAATGTCAAGGCTGGAGAGATGGTTCGGCAGTTAAGAGCACTGACTGCTCTTCCAGTGGATCTGGGTTCAATTCCCAGTACTCACATGGCAGCTCACAACTATTTGTAACTCCAGTTCCAAGGCATTCAACACCCTCACTCAAACATACATGCAGAAAAAACACCAATGCACATAAAATAAAAATAAATGAAAAAATAAAAAGAAAATCATTTTCATATTGTCTTTGTATATAGTTCAGGTCCTGCCCTTTCAGCACCACAGATCTGATTTAAACTTGTGAGTGCACATTTATTAATGAAGTACCACTTGAGTTTTATCAACTTAGCTTAAACCATATTTATTTTTTAAAAAAAGGCAATATCAAATTCATAAACAGTCAAACAATGTGACATGATTGCTCTTCACAGAGGTGGAAAGACACTCAGTTTCCAAAAAGGAAGATAAAGTCTTGAGTGATGGATATGAGTCTACTTATACTCTTTCAGTTATTTACTGTGATAGAAAATTGACAATGCACAGACACCATGATGCTGCCAACTCATTTTGTTGTATTATAACAGAATAAGAGAGGGAAACCTTTTATATATACAGAAGTTGGTTGAGTTAAATGAGGTCATATTAAAGTAAGCCCGTTCCTGATTGAAATACAAAAAAAAGTTAATTCAGTACACCTACCAGACATTACAGTATAGAAACATAGAAGACTGTAAATTAATTTGCTCTATTTGTGATCATTTAGCCACAAAATTGAAACTAGGTTTTCTACTAAATACATACTGCTTTTGTTCAGTTGTCAACTCAAATGATTATAGGTTGAACCACCGACTATCAGAGACTATCTCTGTGAGTATCTATATCATGTACATACTAATCAGTAAGTATATGCTACCTGTTTACATATACATCATATTAATATTAGAATAATAATATCTCATTATATTCAAACAGAACACTATAATAAAATTTGGGGAAATACTTATGACAATTCTAAAACTCATTTTTATAACCAGTCTCAAGGTCATAGCCAGTATCTACAGCTACATTAGCCATTCGTTTTTCTGAATTTTTTTTCACTTCTCAGAGAGCTCTGGCTATTTACTTCACAGGGCAAGACAAACCACTATTCTTGATGTGTCAGGTATGCCATCGATCCTGTGTGGATTATATTATGCTAGTTTTCCAATAATTTTAACAAGATTAGTGGTACTAAGATGTAGTGTCACAAAATGGTCTACAAACAGGCTTTCTATAGGATAAACACATTGTCCCTTATCTGCATGTTTGTGGTATGACAGTCCAATTACCCCAGAGAGGTATGTTAGTCACTCCATCCAACAAAATCAACTTCTTCCTTTGTATACTGAGAGAGACACTAGAGAACATCCTAGTGGCTTAGTGGCAATGCAGCTCTCAGTTCTGTGGAATAGTTGCTCTGTTTCACATTGGAAGAAACATATCCTCTGAAAGTATGATCTCTAAGGACTATAGCATGTGTTTAAGGAAACAGAATGATAAAATTTTGCAACAGAGTCATGATGGTGAACATTAAGTAACATGTCATACAATCCCAGTTTTTTTCTCCTGGATTCATGAATCTTAGCTGTTAGGGAATGAACCCAGTGTACTAACTACTTAATTACAGGATTAAGCTGCCTATTATGACAAATTTTATGAATAAAATTGACTGAAATAAAGGATGCATAGATAGTTATAAAATCCCATATCCAAGTGTGTCTGTTAGGTTATTTCTTAGGCAAACTTCCATCACCTATGTAGACAGATATCATTGAGGGGATTTCTGCAGGTATCAGGCAGAGAAGTGAACCACATAAAGAAGTAAGAATAAAAACGTGGTTCAGTGGAGGATAAAGGAAGTTATACTGGGAATCATATACTATTCCTGGAGTCCTTCAGATCTTTGATAATGATTATGGTAATTAATCTTAATTATCAAATTGACTGGATGAAGTCACCTAACAGATACACTTGTGGGACCGTCTGTGAGGATTTTTCTGGAGATGGCAAACTGATACAGGAAACTTGATACTGAAGGTTATCTCATCATCCTATGAATTGGTGTCCTTGACTCAACAACAACAACAACAACAAAAGAAAAACACTGAAACTTAGCAGTAACAACAAGTTGTGTTCAAGGTCCCAGTTGCTCCACAGTAAGAACACAAATCAGGTTTCCCAGATACCATGAGATCCCTAAGCTTCCACCATGACTGATAGAGTGCTTGAGGCTCTTAAAATCGATGTCAACTCTGAGCAAAAGCCCAGTATTCCTAGAAAATAGTCCAATTATTTCATTTTCTGCAACATATAGATACCATAGCAAAATAAGATAGATAGTTTGGAAAATCCCAAAGGAACTGTTGAGTCCCAGGAGTTCTCTCAAGGGAACCAAGCTTTGTCTTCCTTCAAGAGATTTTACGTTCCTGGTCACAGAATGGGTGACAGAGTCATGTGAGTATACTAATAATTGAGGTAGGCTTTTGTGAACTGGCCTGGAACTTCACTTATAATCAACTTCAAGGAATACTTTATAGGCTTTCTATTTATTTCATTTATTTCTGGTGCCATGCCTCTATATGAGTTATAATGCTGCATTGATGTTATTGTAACTATAGATACTGTGCATGACCAACATGAGGAGGAGGGCAACATCACTGTGCTGCACCCACCCTGGCTTCCAGTTGTCCCCACAAAATTAGGTTTTTCAGTTCAGTGCCTCAGTCTCAACTCAAAGTTCTAATTGCATAAATGTTTCTAACTGAGAGTAACAGTGTGTTGGGCAATAGGTTAAAACTTACTAATCTTAAAGCTGTAAATAATTGTAGAATTCCTTTAAAAAACATTATGTGACTTGCTGAAAGCACTTATTGTTTAAAGTGCTTGTCTTGAAAATATACTGGCCTGAATTTGAATGCCTGGAACCAAGTTAAAGCCAGACATGCTTCTGTAATCCTAAGTGCTCCTGTGTCAGAAAGGAGGTAGAGCAGGAGAATTTCTCAAAGCTATTGAGGCAGAAAACTAGACATATACAATGGTAACCATCAGAACAAAACCAAAAACAAACCAAAAGGAAGGCAATGTCTAAAGCAGGGTGGAAAGGTTGTTCCCTTAGCAAAGGTGTGATTTCTATA
This sequence comes from Cricetomys ansorgei, assembly GCA_026225945.1. Lineage (NCBI taxonomy): Eukaryota > Metazoa > Chordata > Mammalia > Rodentia > Nesomyidae > Cricetomys > Cricetomys ansorgei. Next base: position 7,400,376 of record JAMJFZ010001133.1, on the reverse strand, counting down.
TAAACTGTGGCATGCGATGTGCCTGCACTTACACATGAGAACATGAACAAACAAACACACACAAACTCACATATGCAAAAAACACATGTGCTCATTTTCAGTTAAAAATATATTCTGTCATTCTCTGAGAAAACATCTGTAATTCACACACTATAGATAAGATTAAGAAATAATAACTACAGCCCTTATACTTTCATCAGAAACTTAGACTTTCAATGCAAAAGCTACACAAACAAAAAATTCATTTTGGTAAAAGGAGCAAACAGAAGACACTATTTTAGAAAAATCCTTGGAGTTTGGAAAAGTAATGTTGACAATAATTGAAACATCAACATATTTTCTAAAGAAACTCAGGGGCTCAGGAGCAGATTTGTAGCATGATCTCTTACTTTGAGTATCATATTCACAGAACAATTTATAGACAGGCAATTTAAGTGCAGTATACAATATTATATAGATGATTTCATGCTTATTAGAAAGGTCAGTTCATAATGAAATACATCTATCCAGATTAGTGAAAAAAAGCCAGAAGAATAATGACATTTACCCATTGTTACACCTTATATATATTTTCTACTTAAGTTCACGAAAATTAATACAAACAGTAACAATTAGTTAAATATAAGCTTATGTGTTCATCAGTTTTATGTATATTTTAAATAGTGCTTCATATTCTGCTTGATTTTTAAAAGAGCAAAAGAAAGGAGGTGAAAAGAGGACTATTAAAAAAGAAAGAAAACCTCTCTGGTATTTTGTCAGCTTGGCATTCAGAAATCCTTAGGGGAAACCTGCCTTTTGAATTCAACTTAATAGAAAAGCCCCTATGAACTCTGTCATGAGAATAACTATTACAGAATTTGACACCAGAGTAGACAAGCAGGATCATTGCAGCAGAAAATCCTATAGCAATAAACCAGAATTTTTCTTGACATGGAAATATAAGTTTGGTAATTAATTAAGCAACTAGAGCTAACTGATGGCACAGTAATCTTGGAGCACAATTTTCCCCCTGATAGAGAGAATGGAAAACATCTCCATTCACGCTGAATGATTCCAATCACAAATAAAAAAAATATAACTAAAGTGTTAAAGTCATTTTGGATTACTGGAAGTATGATTTACATGATAAAATAATGAGCCAGTATAGAAATATTTTTATTTAAAATACTTCAATCATGGAATTATATGTGGATAATGCATAAGAATTAAAAATGCAAAAATTGCTTACTAAATTTTCAATGTTAAAGCTACAAATAACCTTACATTGTGTATAATTTAATGCAATTAGATATTGCAAATATAAAATAACTTTAAAATCTATAAACAAGTTCCAATTAACCTTGAAGTAAAGGGAAAATATGTTGATGACTATCATAGATTACATAACTTTCTTGTAAAAAAAAGCTATTTAATTTTTAACACTACATGATTAGAAAACAAATTTATAGACTCAAAATATTACAGTGATTAAGAATTAAAGGGCCTGAGGTTTTATTATCCATACAAGCTAAGTCATTGTGCTGCAGGTGCATAGAGGTTGAAGAGGACTCCGTAGTCTCAGGAACAAGAACTTTAGTGCTCAGAACAGTGACAGGAGCCATGAGATCAGTAATTTCCTAAATGGCCCCAATTTCCTGAGTCTCTGTATCCACAGAGTAACATTAAAATTTCCAGGTGACACCTGCAGGAACAGTAGATTGAGAGAGAAGACAGGGACTCTAATTTTAGCCATACTGGAGATTTTATTCTGAACAGAGCCAATCTTGTTCTGTTGCTTCAAAAGAAGACACTTTATGTATTGAGATGCTATTCATTTTATAAACACAGGTGGGAAAAAATGACAGTCCATCTTTGCTCACAGGAACCAAGAAAAGGGGAGGTCTATAGAAAACATTTCTGCAGACAACTGCATGGTGTGCACTAGTGTATCCTCCAACCAGATTAATATCGAAACAGCTTTTGATGAGAAATATAAGTTATTGTGTTTTATATGGGTGTTCCTGTTATACTGATGGTTCTTACACACTTTTTCATTACTGCATTTTTTTCCAAAGTTACGTTGGAAGAATTCATTTCTTCATCATCACATGACATTTTAAAAACAAAGATACAGTACATATGAGTTAAAATATTACATATACTTGAGTATACGTACACTTTGTACTTAAATGATTCTGTCACACCTGAATTTTAAGTATCTTTGTGGATGGTGTGATCACTAAAGAGAAAGTTGTACAATAATAAAGTTATTATGTGTTGCATTTCTACCAAGCACAAGATAGTGATGATAGTTTTGTGAAATTTTATTTAATCTCTGGGTTAATTGTGATCATTAACCAAATAATTTTAAAACTAACTCAGGAGGATACAAAGTTAAGAAGGAAGTTTATAATTTGATTGAAGGCTGACAACTATTCAGTGAAGGAATATTATTGTCATTATTTAATTACGTAGAGAAACTGGAATTAAGAAACTTGCTTATTTCCTAATTCCTCGACCCTAACAAGTAGGAAATTAAAGCAAGGACCAACCCAGGAGTGTACATTTAGTTTTTATTGTTCATAAATTAAAAGAAAAAACTCAGCATTCAATCTGGTTGAATGCTTTAATACTGACTCTAAAATGCAAATTGACATAGCCATCAAGAACCACATAAGACAGTTCTCATTTGTTTATGTGTGTATGCATACATGCGTGCATTGGTGCATGTGTGTGTGTGATACACATGTGTGTGCCCATGTGTACAAGTGCATGTGTGCTCCTGTGAGTGAAAATTCAGGTGTATATAGGCCAGAGTTCAAATTTAGATGTCCATTTTCAGGTATCATCTGTGTGGTTTTCAGAGACAGGGCCTGTCACTGGCATAGAGCTCCTACATTAATCTGGACTGGCTGGCCAGTAAGCTGCAGTGATGTACCTATTTCTGCATCCTTGGTATTGGGATTACAAACACATGCTTGCTTTTCTGGCTTTTTATGTAGTTTAAGGGCATCGAACTCTGATTGAATAGAAGGCAAACCTTTTACTGATTTCACTGATTCCTGGGCAAGTATTGATCTACCTAGTTATCTCTCTGCCTGTCTGTCTGCCTGTCTGTTCTTCCTGAGTACTGAGTCCAGGGCCTTATTGCTATTAGGAAACACTCTATCACTGACATTTATCTTAGGTCTTAAAATACTAAATTTCATTACCTGCTTTTCTTAGGTTTTAACTAACAAAGAAAAATGTCTGTGTAAAGTGAGAATAAATATTTGGAAGAAGTGAATGAGAAACCAGAAATTAGAAGCCTTTGGCATTATTATCAAATTATTTTAAATTGTTTAACATTTGTGTCTTATGTCTTAACAATATGTCCTCTAAGAGAGACTTTTAATTAAAAAAGGCTTTTATTTTTCACAATGTGCACAGTCTTTGAAAAATAAGCCTCACTTTGAAAATAATGGCATAATTCTTGAGCAGTTTTCACTGTGTGTGTCTTAACCACTATACATGATACTATATTCTTTGGTAGGAAAGCTTCAAATTTATTAAGAAACATCATTATTTTATCATTTTAAAGCAGAGTTCAAAGCCTTTCACCATCATTATTAGGAATGATTAATTATAATACCAAAATAACACAGCTATTGTGAACACTGAGAGGGCCTTGTTGGTTGCTCTTCACCTATAATTATTTGCACATTACAATAAGCAGAACTCTGCATGCCATTACAGAGGTACAAGTTTCTACCCTCAAATCAGATGGACACACCAGATTTTTTTTTTTTTGTATGGTGGCTGTCCTTTCCTACTGGTATAACCTTATTTTTTATTTTTTTAAGAAATTATAAAATAGGAATACAAGAAACCACTTAAATGAAGAATCAACAAAAGATAAGATGAAAAAAAAAAACATGAAGGAAAATCTGACAGGGTGTCCTGTTAAAGAGTGTTTCAGCTGTCAGGGCTGACAGCATTGAGAATCCCCACGGAGCTCTGCATCCCCTCGAATGTCTACTAAAGAAGATGGTACTGGTTGCATCCAGACAGCAGGGCATTTTCCCATGGCACTACGCTTAGTTATTGTCCTTTCTTCAAAGAAGAACTGATTTTATTTATTTCAACATTTAGAGTGTTATGTGTAGAAAACTTTAATCACACATACAAAGAAAAAAAGCAAGACAGATATTAATCTATTCATCCTCCAAATGAAGATACAGAACATGACCAATCTCTTAGAAACCACGTTGGTTTAATAGAAACTAACCAACAGCTAACAGGAAGTTTAGTGTAGAAAAAGTACCATAGCACTTGCCAATCAAACTGTATTTTATCTACTAATTGCTTAAAATTTTCAAATTCAATTTTAATTAAATTAATTAAATTAATTAATTTAATTAAATTTTGTAAGTAAAATTTTTAAAAATGTAGTGTAAACTTATTAACATATGGAAGAAAGTTTTATAAGCTCCAAGATTGAGGCTATCAGACAACATATAGCTATTATTTCATTGGGTCAGGCTTTCATATCAAATATGAATTATGGTTACCCAAAAGGACACCATCTTAGTTACTTTTCTATTGCTGTGAAAAAATGTCAAGACCAAGGCAGTGTGCATATAAGAAAACCTTATTTTGATTACAGGTCTAGAGGGATAATCATCCACCAGGGTGTGTTGGATGCAGCAAGCAGTAGGTGGCTAAACTATAAACAGAAAGCAGATACGGTACATGACTTTAGTAATCTCAGTGCTGGCCTGTTGTGACATATTTCTGCCATCAAAACCAACACCTCCTAAACCTACAGAAACAGTGCCACCAAGTATTCAGAGGCTTGAGAATATGAGGTAAATTTCATTCCAACCACCTCAGATGCCAGTGTTACATCCCGTGAGAACAGGTTGCATGGCGTCTAATTTTGGTGAAATAAGAGAAAAGAAAAATGCTTGATGCAGATAATGAGACATAACTTTCAAGCTAAGGAATACAGAAATAAGCTTAGATCATAATGCACTGTAGAGGGAAAAACATTTTTCAAAGATACTTTTTTTTTGCAAATATAAGTTGAAAACAAAAAGTGAAGAAACAAACTAATGCAAGCCTGCTCTGTGAGCTAAGAACAGCTGATTCTATAAAAGAGAAGACTGCATGCTTAGCCTCATAGGTATAAAGTAGAAGAGTTTAGCATAGAGAAGAAAAACTTTAGAATATGCACACACAGAGAAGAGGGAGAGGTGACATAGTACAGCCAGATTAAAGAGAGTCGACTACCAGCCAAGGAACACATCAAGCAATGACTCCCTGGGCCTCCAGCGTAGGAGATCTTTGCCTGCCACTCGACTCCAGCACATTGATGCTAATATTGTACTTTTGCCCTACCCACTGTGAGATAATATTAAATTTTTTGTAAGCCAATACACTTGGGATTTATTTTAACAGCTACACAAAACTAATGTGGATTTTTTTACTTAGATGCAGAATAGAATTTTCCTTTTACTTGATACTTTCAGCACTCAGCACACTGCTAGTGGAGAAGGCTCATTTGGGAGTTTATTTTTTCCTCCTGACCAAATAGATTTTAACCTGTCATAGATAAAGATGGTGGCTAAACCTTTTTTATTACAAAAAAAGTTTTACATTGTCAAACTGATCCAATGGAGATAACTAATTTTTAAGTAAAATTTCAGTGTTTGAAAGGTCATTTCTCAAAAATTTTCAAATTTTTGGTTACTATCAGCAGTGTTTCACAGAAAATGTTGAAAGCCATGTGTTGCCATCATCAATGAGTTAGCTTTAGGAATAGTGTTTGCACTGTGTAAGCATTGGTATGGATTGGATTATGTGTTCCAAAACAGAATGTCATTACATGGATTTCAGAGACAGAACAAGAGATCATATAGTTTATACACCAGTGCTATTAGACTTAAATAACTTAGAAACAGTGAGAATATTACTATAGCCTGTACAAGGATTTCAAAATCATGTCTAAATACTCTGAAATACCACAGAATTCTGGCTGTACATTTCAGGTCCAAAGATGATTATTCTTGTGTGAAAAAAAAATTCTTTAGTCATTTAGGGATGCTTTAACAAAATTTCCAAAGACTGGGGAATTAAAATCAGACATTTATTTCCCAAAATTCTGGAGCCAGAAATTCCCCAAATCAATCTTCTCACTAACTCAGTCTCTAATGAAGCTTCTTTGTGTTAGGAAGCAGAGGCCAACTCATACATTCACAAAGGCTAGGAGGAGAGGGGAAACCAGAAGTTAGTGCTCTGTATCTGCTAACGATGGTTCCCATCTATGACCTAATGCATCCATTGTCAGAAACTGAATCCAGGAGTCCTCTCTCTAAATGCTATTGCATTTAAGATTGAATTGTGCAATGCATGGGGGTCATTAAATATTCAGTCCATTTACAACCTACATTTGCTGTTAGAAGACTTTTCCTATCTAACTGTCTATGAATTTGTGGGTAAAGAAAGTTTATGCTACTTTGTCTTGGTCCATATGTGAAAATGTATCCTTAAAACCACTATGGGCATTTTCACTGTGAGTTTTTTTTTGTTGTTGTTGTTGTTTTGTTTATAATACTGAAAATTTATATTTTTTTATGCAATGGACAAGACATGCATTTGGTTAGTGAATGACTTCTGTTTAATAAGAATGTTGTGACCTAGCCATTCTCTGATATCATTGAGCATGGATTAAACATAAAATGTAATAATTCATCTACATTAATAAATCAGGAGATAATAAGCAGCAAGTAATGAAGGAAACAGGTAAAGAAAATACTGTGTTTGTTTAATGTTGTTTTAGCAAAATGTTTCACATAATGTGGTTGAAAGGGAGTACTATGGTGGCTCACAGTTTCAGTTTTAGTTACCTGATCGTGTTTTGTGGGAGTCTGTAGATGCACAGTATATCATGGTTGAGACATAGTGCTGGAGGAGAATATTCTCAGTCTTTGAAATTGGCAAGCAAAAAGTACATGGAAAGGTTGTTGTTTCCAATATTCATGTCTAATGTGGCTTACATATCCCAAAGTTCTAATAACTCTTACCTATAAAAAAAAAACAACAAAGAAAAACAAAACTCTTGTCTTCCAAAATTGCTAGTGTCCAGGCTCCAATATGTGGACTTTTCTGCAACATTCAAAACCCAAATCATTTAAACAGTGATCAGACAGCTGTTTCTTTCTGCAAAAGGTTTGCAGCAAATGTTCCCTTTAGCTGGAAATTTAGCACATTCCATTATTGTGACGATACACTTATCCCTTTGAGTCTCTGGAAGAGAGAAATGCAACAAGGAAGGTCCTGAGGTTTCTGCAGGAAACTTCTGTATATGTAGGTAACTCAGGTAGCTAGGAAGACAAGCTTGGTGTAAGAGGTGGGGAGAGGCTGCAGGTGAACACAGGTGTGGGAGAAGCCACATCTTTGAAGCTGTGAAGGTTTTAGTTAAGTCAAAAAAGATCAGCTCTTGAATAGCTTTAGCAGGGGAGTGACTTGATTTAAACCTAGAAACCACTTTGTTTCTTATTGGACCAGATTTATACAAACCCTCAACAAAACAAAACACAATTCAAACAAAAAACATTAAAACAGCATTGAGCTATCGCCATCACTATTATTATTCATTCATTCATTCATTCATCGATGTATTTATTTAATGAGACAAGGTTTATTATTGGCCTGGAGGTCCTCACTTAAGCTAGCTGGGTGCCTGACAAACACCAAGGGTTTTCTCATGTTTATCTCCCCAGCTCAGGAATTTCAAGTGTGTGTAGCCTGTCTTGGGCCTTTTTTCATGGGTTCTAGTGATGAAATTCAGAGTTATGACTGCAATACAATACTTCATGGAATGAGGTATCTCTCTAGGTAATAAAATTGTTTGATACACACACACACACACACACACACACACACACACAAATACACACTGCTGTCCTGGTATTACATGCTTTTTGACTTGATTATGTATAATCAAAAAAAGAAAAAGGAAAAATAGGCACATGATACACAAGAGTCATATGCATTTCATGATGACAATTTCTGATTTCATTCACAGAAAGCAATCATAAAAACAATCAAGCACTTGCTGCATTTTGCATAAACATTGACCTTGTTTGAGGCTCTCTGTGATTTACCAATACTGTAGGATTTATTTGTAGTAAATATGTAAATATACGTTTCTATGAAAACAAATCCCCAGGCAAAAATAAAACTCAGTGTTCTCTTGTCAGGAAGAATTCCTCTCCTAATGGAAAACTGCTGAATTTTCAATGTGCCTGATTGGACTATTTTCAGATCACACATTGACAAGGATTTTGCCTGGAAGATGGGATGGTCAAGCCTGTTTAAAATTCATAAGTATTTTTTTCTTTAGCCAAATGAAAAGTTCAGCAGTGCACACGATCACCCCCGCAAATCAAACGTTCCAGTCTCCCTTCTTATCAAGCAACTTGAACAACCTTGAGAACTATTTTTTCACTTACCAGATTTTCATTAATATGGGACATGCCATATCATTTAATTTAAGTTTTGCAGAAAATGTTGATATCTTGCACTCAAAGTCTCACTTTTCCTGTGTATTTCTGCAGCGGGATGTATCAACTTGAAGATAACCTTTTATTTCCTGTAAATATACATAAAATTTAAAGTATTGATATGGAATAATGATGTTCAGTATTCATTTGTACTGTTATAAAATTAATTCTTTACCATCTTTATTACAACAGATTCCAAATTTATTAGGTAAATTAACTTAAAAACTTAATATTAAAACTGTGTAAGGAGCTATTTGGTGGGATAAGAGGTTTGTTGGGGTATCTTTGAAGGTGTCTCTGCCATGGTTCTCTGCGACACTTCTAAGAACAAGCATATCTATATTTTAGAGAATACATATCTGAGATTGGGTACTTTGAGTCTTGAATCTCGTCTAACTCCATCACACTCAAGCCTCACTACAGCACTGTCTGCTGCTTTCTCATTCCGCATTTCTCACTTCTCTTACCCAGATTCACATTTGTGCTTATGTGGCTTTTTTTTTCTTTTCAGAACAACACCTTTTCTCTATAATTTCCACATCTAGCTTTATAGTTTATAATGTTTCTCGTGGACCAAATTTAAGTATATATCTACAATAGTACAAGAGTAATGTGATGCACTGGTATATAATTGTTTATATCATTTTTATTATTTTTTTACATTTGAAGAGCTCTCATGTATTTATTTTAAACTGAATACAGGCAGTTATATAGACAAGGCAAGACTGATGCCACATTTCCTTTCAAATGTACTAAATGGAAAATATGTTCAATGGAAGTTGGACGCAACATAGTTCAATATAAAGAAAACACTATGGATTCTTTTTGGATCATATTGAGGAAGCTGGATTAATGAATTAACTAATTGCCATCACTATGAGTTGGCTTCTCGTATGAAGAAATGTTGAACAGTTACTTGGATGACAGCTCTATAACCTAGCTCAGGTGTCCTTCGTAATGTACTGAAAACCACTATGATGATCATTTCTTCATTGACATTGATCTTGTCTATATGAGGCAAACATAACTGAGCTTCCTATATGAAAGTCTTCAAATGTGACTCATACAATCAACATTCCAGTTCCGTTCAGAGATATGTAACTTTTTTTTCAAGGAGTTTTTATGAAATATTGTAGAGCACCCCACAATTTTTTGGGCATGAAATATTGCATGTCCAAATAATGAACACTGAAGTTTCATAACAGAAATAAATATATAATAAATATCATATAATGGAAAAATAGGACCTGAGGTAACTTTGAGACACATCAAATGCCTTCTCATATGTTCTCTCTATTTGAAATGAGCCTGATTAGATTATCTTGGGATTATCAATGGTAATACTAAAGATTCAGTATTTAAAATAATAAACAAAAGTACACATACAATGTTCTATTTAATTTTGTAAATGTGAAGAAAGTATTTTCAATAACCCTATAAATAGTCCAATACATATGATATACATATATAAATTAAGCATTTAATTATCTTTATTGTGTTGTAACTGCAAAATTACAAATTACCCTTTTCTCCATCTGAAAACATATATCCACATGTCACTGTCACCCTTCAATTTTTTATTTCTCTCAGTTTGATTATATTTGAATGTATGTTTTTCACATGTGTAATTTTATGGATGAGGATATTATAAAGGAAGCAGTAGAACTGAATGGAAGGAAATAGAATAGTATAGAAGCATAGACTAGAAACTGTAAAACAATTCAATATGCTTACTTTAAATTCTTGGCATATTCTAGAACTTCTCACCTCTGTGTTTTCATTCCACATATCAGGATGAGGAAAAAGAAAGCATGGGAAGTGATTTTCTCTTCAAAAAAGTTCTGCCAAGATCTGAACAATTGTTTTCTTTTTAATTTAGAATATATTCTACAGAAGGGAAGATCAGGGAACATAGTATTAACTCATTACAAGCACACAGTCAAGTAACCTTCAGAATATTATTGGTATAAGTGTAAAAGAAAGAGAAGATGAATGGAATTTGGAAATACCAACATAAAGATTTTAATAGAGTTGGGACCTATTACATATTTTACATTACACCCAGCAGTGAATAAGGATTCCATTTTGTGAATACCTTTCCAGAATTTGTTATTGTTACTTTTTAATGTATTTTTCGTATTTTTGATAAGTTCATGCATGAGTACTAAACTTATGTCGCTTCCATTCCCCCTCCAACTCCTCCTATGTCCCATCATTCCTTTTTATATTGATGATACCTCCTTCTATAAGCATTATTGTCAAAGAAACACACACACATGCACATGCACGTGCTCATGTCTGTGCACACAGGCACACAACGCGCTTATTCCATTTGGTGTTTCTCTTTTGCACACGTGTTTAAGACTGACCACTTGGAATTAGAAAACCTATCAGGGGGAAGACTGATTCTCCTCTCAGTCAGCATTTGCTGCCTGTAGCTTTATGTAATTTTGATTTTGCTTTAACAGTTAGTGTGATGGAACATTTTTTCATATGTCCAATCATATACTTACTAACATTTGAATTTAATTATTTATTTATTTTTAATTTATTTTTTCTTCTCTCATACAATATACCCTGACCCCAGCGTCAACTCCCTCCACTACTCCCAGCTCCCCTCCATCTTCCCTCTTACCCAAACCCACCCTTGCCTCATCTCCTGCTTCTCCTCAGAAAAGAGCAGGCCTGCAGGGTTACCAGTCCAACAAAGGTTAATAAAATGGAACAAGGCTAGGCAAAATCCCCTATATCAAGTCTGGACAAGGCCATCAGTAGGAGGGAAAAGGTTCCAAGGCCTGGTAAATGGTGCAGAGATCCCACCACACACACCAATATTCTGGAGTTCTACAAGAACACTAAGCCAGAAAACCCTAAGATATATGAAGGGGACCCATGCAACACAGACCATTTATACTTTATCTTTTGAAAAAATATCTATGTCAATTTCACTAGCCCATTTAATGATAGATTATTTTCTTATTGGAAGAAAATATTTTAAATAGCATTTCAAGACATAGAAACAGGAAAGAAGTTTCTAAACAGGATCCCATCCACCAGGATATAAGATAAACAATCGAAAATGAAACCTCAACAAATTTAAAGCTTCTACAGGAAAAAGGAACCAGTTAATCAAATAATCCTATAGTATCAGAAAAAATCTTTGCCGCCGTACATCTGACAATGAACTTATACAAAGAACTGAACATCAATAAGGCCACCAAATCAGAATAGTGTTAATGCCCTTTTACTGTCTGGGGAACCTGGATCTCTCCAGTTGGAGTGTACACTACTAACTAAAACTATGTATATAAAATAAATATGATCTTCAATAAGTTTTAAAACAACCTCATGCTCACTGTCCATGCATCCTGTTTTTGACCTGTCAGATAACTCACTGCACTTGTTTTAAAATCTGTAAACATTTAACACAGATGCAAATGAGTAGTAGGCAATGACTATAGCACTTGCACATCTTTTTGAAATGACAGACCTCTTCATGTTTATTCAGAAATAATTTTCACATCTTGAGTACTGAGACATCTGATTTTGAAATGTGATACTTCAAACTGCATGATCTATGACCCATTGTACAATATTTGGTTATGTGCAATGAACTAGTGTTACCTAAGTAAAATCAAGTTATAATTAATGTTTTGTACAAAATTACTAAAATATGGTTTTGTTTAAAAATAATTATAACATTTAAAAGCTGAATAATTACTTATGTTTCATTAATATCTATTGCCTCAAGACAAGAATTGTCTTTTGATTAGTTCATTTTGTTAATATTTAGTACATAAATTTAAAAAAAGAATGTCAATTTCTTTAGATTGTTCCATTTATATTTAACAAAAGGCCCTAAAATTATAAATGACTACAAATATTAAAACATTTAACAAAATAATGATTTTTTTAAAAATCTTCAAAATAACAGTTCAACTAGTTCATTAAATATAAAACAATGGACTAATAACCTTGATCTTAATAAATTAATAATTATATTTTAGCTAGTCAGTGATAAATTTGAAGAGATTTCCCAGGACATAGAGATTTAATTATGAATCACACATGTCCTCTGTTTTGATTAGTTCTCAGTATAGAATGAAAATCAGTTATTTGAAAACAAAATGACTAAATCATAAGAATAAATGATTAGAATACAAAGAAAAGAGATATTAGTTCAACCAGAGATTTTTGACAGTCTCAGGAAAACAGAATAATACCAGTTTACATTTTGAAAAATTATAAATCATAAGGGATTTTCCAGGAGTACAAAACATGTCTGTTATAGGAAATAATTCTGGTAATGCTATTGCTATGTGGAGATACATTTTCTATCAGAATAGAGAGAAAAGTGAAAATAGAAAAGGAAAGACAAAGAGATTGTAATTGGTTTCTAGGGGACACTGAATTTAGTTTGCAAGGTAGTTGAACATTTTCACCTAAGTAATACTGAGTTAGAGAAAGTTATTAGGAAGTGTTGTGAAATAAGAATCTCCTTAGTTTACATTATTACATTTACTGTAGAAGTTTTATTGATTTTAGAAAACAGAATCTAAGAAGCAGAGGCTAACAAAGCAGAGAGTGAACTGAGCCCCTGAGAAGTGAGTGTTCTGGAATATAAGAGCTGTCTGGTAAATAAATAAATACTTAATAGTTTATGATTTGTATGCAGGTCAAAGGCTTCTGCCTTACTACCTCCTAGGTTCCTGCTCTGTGTTCCTGCCCAGATTTTTGTCAGTAGTGGACTTATAAAGTAAAACGTACTCTTTCCCCAGGTTGCTTTTGGTCATGCTCTTTGATCACAGCTATTAAAACCCTAAGTTAGTATGTAGCTGAGATATTTTTTTATATTTGTAGGGCAATGAGAAAATTAAATGTTCTTTGTGCAAAAGTCTTTCCGGGTGCTTTAATGTCTGCTGAAACTTCACCAAACTCCACTGACCCAAGTTTTCAGAAGCTGTGCTCAAAGCCTTTGTGATACATGCACACTGTACACAGGTTGGCACTTGGGCAAATACTTTATACCCACGAAGATACTGCATGTGAACCAATTACAACTCTAGCTTGCAAACTGTGGTTGCCTCCAAGGAAGAACTGTTTCTCTTTGGAAATCTATATGAGCAGAGAGCAGTAGCAATGATAAAGCCTGAATTAGCCCCTTTCAAATTCTTTCTCACTCAGGTTCATAGGAGGTGAACAGAGTGAAGCCAGAGTTAATACTATTTGGTACAGTTCTTTATTGAATCTATGCTGCTCTGAGACTTCAACAGCTTCCAGTTTCTATATTTCCTCTGTCATTCTGATCTGCCTAACTCCAGACATTCTGTTCTTGCAACCTCCAGACTGTCATTATGTTCTTCCAAAATCCCTCTACAATTGCCAAGTTAAGCTTTTCTTACAATATTCTAGATGTCTTTACCACAAAGTTAAAAGTCTTCAGCATTTCTTCTTCTAACCAACTCTAAAGACCTAACAACTATATGGTCAAGTTTATGTAATAATGGGCACACCCGTGGCACCAATTTTCTGCATTAGGCACTTTCTCACTGATGTGGTAAAGTACTTTAACAAAGCAGCTGAAGAAATGAGGGGTTTGCTTGACTTCACTGTTTGATGACAGAGAAGAAATGGTAACAGGAGTGAGAGAGAGCTAGCCATTGCATCTACAGTGGATGCTGAAGATTGTTTTAGTAAGTCCCGGATATTAGTTTATGGAGCGGATTGCCTATATTTAGAATGACTCTTCACATCTTCATTAATCCAACTAGAAACTGAGAGACATGGTCAGTGGTTTGTGTTCTGGCTAATTCTTGATTTTATTTCAAGTTGGCAATCAGTATTAACTATTACAAATATATACAGAAAAGTTAGAAAGGTTAACATTACTTTCTCATAAATAATCTAATTTTTAATTTTGTATTTATGTTTTCCTAATTTTAAGGGTAGAATACATGTCTCCAAACTAATATATTCAGACTCTACGTTTAGAGTGGGGAATTTTAAGACTGGACTTCTCAATCAGAAACAGCGCCATAGTGGAAATATGGCATGTGTAAACTCTATAGTCTTGTAGTCAAGAATGATGTCAGTTCCTCAAAGTTGCAACTAGAAGCCTACCAAGATCTACAGAGACTTTTTTCTGCCCAAGCAGACAATTTTAAAAGGACCAATCATTTTTAGTTTGAATTTCCAGCATCAAAACTTTGAAACCAATTTAAATAATATATTTTATGTAATTTATAATTTACTAACCTCCTGGTAAAGTCTTGGTGATAGATTCTAAGCACTAAAGTCCTTGTACAAAATGTAACCTTAGATTGTTGTCCACATTTTGATCAAATGCATTGTTGAGAGATAGCTATAGACAGCATTTGAAGGACATCTTTAACCATTCTTCTAATTTATTCATTTTGCAGGGAAAAATTCAGAATGCCACAAGGGTAAAATGTGATTGAATTGTTTTGGATACCTTTTTTTCCATGCCTCTCCCCAGATATGTAAATTTTCCAGAGTCACATTTTACATTTATAACCCAGGTTACTATTTTAAACAGTAAATTAAATACCTTCACAAACATTCTATTATTTAAGTACATTATTGAGGACACTAACTTTTTTTATATGAAAATTCCTTCAAGATTTTCAGATAGTTATTGTTTATTATATTCATTGTCTGAAATATTACTGAGTTCCTAGTCATTATTTGTAACTATACTACGTCCAGTGAATCCACTGACATTTATACAGAAATAATTCTTGATTGAATTAGGTTAAATTAATAGCAGTGGGAAAACAGAAAATTAATAACATAGGAATGGCCATTGCTATAAATGTCTGTGTGTCTGTACAGGAGTCTAATGTAAGGGGCTAGATTCAGAGAGAGAAAGAGCAAAAGAAAGGGGGGGAGAGAGAGACTTTTCTATTTGTTTAAGTATATGCATTTATTTATTCATTCATTATTTATATAACAATATATTCAGTGTGTGTGTTTGTGTGTGTGTGTGTGTGTGTGTGTGTGTGTGTGTTGTGTCTCATCAATAGAGGTCAGAGAACAACACACGAAGGGAAGTTCTCTCCTTCTAAAACATGCTTTCTGGAAATCATACTCCCCAGGCTTATTGACAACAGGCTTTATGCACTCAACCATCTCTTCAGCCTTTCTTCTTTAAGAAAAATATAGAGAATTTTTTTCAAAAATAAATGAACATTTTAAAAAAATATTATGATAAATAATATTTTAAGTTTCTGAAAAGACTGTGTGTTAAGTCCTTGATTTTGGAGCTCTTGTAAGGAACAAACCAAAGATGTCAAACTTGGAAGTGACCCACTGACATGTTGAACACCCATTTAACCATAGTAATGCATATAGGTTAGGTTAAAATTTTCATATTTTATTCTTTTCATATTTGGGGAAGGTTTGCAACAGTGGCTGGTTCTGGTTGTAACAACTAAGCATGAGAAATCTTCTCCAGTGTAAATATTACACAGAAATACTTAGAGCAAAAGCACAGTATAGTTCAAACAAACCATCTGCTTTCCTAGTCAATACAGGCTCCAAGCATTCAATCAAACAGTGCTAAGCAGCACTGTTCTGCAAGACAAAGTCAAGGAATACCCCTGAAACTTTTAAAAGAATGTCATTCTTAAAAGAAAGTATAAACATTTTTCCATTTTATATATATAAAAAGAAACTACAAAATAGCCTCAAACTACAAATCCTAAAATTAATATGGATAAAATAAAATACATAAGCATACCAGAAAAGTGACAATTGAGAGAAACATGGCAGGAGAAATACACATGACACTATATGAGAAGAAGATGTGGAGAAACCTGGGAAAAGAGCCTAGGCTTTGCAATGTAAGCTGCTGCTGCCACAGGAGACTAATAATGGCACTTGTGCCCATGCAGAAGAATACTGCTCCAGTAATGAGTCCAGAGAAAAATTGATTTAACATAAAACAGGATTATCTCATAAAACAACACAGTGACTTGAAAATGTGATGCAGCTGGTAATGAGTAAGTTTGTTAGACACACAGTAAATACATTTCCCTACATGAATGAAGAGAAGATTAACAGTATAAACCAGACCATAAGAAGCAATGGCCATATCCACAGGATCCAATAACTATGTGATATTAATTCCAAGTAGAAAGTACAGTGTAGATCAAAAAAGCAATGGCCAAAGTAAAATTTAAAACAAGATAATGTTCTGAAAGAAAATAAGTGCTCCCACAACAATGTGGTAGATGAACACAGATGCTAAGACAGTGAAAGCAGATAGAATTCTGTCCAATATCCCAGGACACACACAGACACACAGACACAAAATGCACCTAAACAGACACTAAAACACACTCTCACACATTCACTTTCACAACACACAGCACACATATTATCATGGACAACACACACACACACACACACACACACAGAGCCACACACAACAAAGCCAAACACACACTCACACATTAACTTTCACAGCACACATACTATCATGAAAAGCACAAGCATGCGCATGCACGCGCACACACACACACACACACACATCACCCAGAAACACATTTGTGCACTTATATATACATACATAAAACACCAAGAGACACAAACTAAAAACAGAAAAATAAAACAGGCACATAAGAACACACACACACACACACACACACACACACACGCACGCACACACACACTTGTGTTTAAGGAAAAATAGCATTTCTATATGTCAAAATTTTATGTAACGATATTTTCAATTTCTATACTGACTATAATTGATGAATTTATTCAGACACGTATCTATAACACTGTCTTCTCCAAATACAAAAGACGGAAGGAGATGTCCTTTTGTATACTTTTGATTTTGTTTTTATGAATTTGTTTTTCTGTTATTTAATTTTATATTTGAGGAATTATACAAATTATTAAAATTTTTAAATAGATTAATAAAGAGACAAATATAAAAATTTAGTATTTTTTCTTACAAACAAAACATATACGAAACTGATTTAATAATTTGTCATTATTGTGGCTTCTTAAGACTTTACTAGTTAAAACTTATAAGAAAGGCACAGAAACATCTGAAGGCACCCTTAAAGGATATCAGATTTTATTGCTATAAAGACAGCGTATTTAGCATAATTGCTGGGTCATCAGTACATGCTATCTGAAAAATCATTTTCAATAATTTTCAGATATATATGTAATAAAATTTGTGACAAGCAAATGGATTCACATTTATATTATAAAATGTTTAAAGTTAGGATTAATCAAACACTAGCAATCTAAGTCACAAGTGTCTTAATGTACTATGATGAATCTCACTGCTAATGATGGTCTAAGCTGATTCAAGACACTCATTTATTCTCCTTTATTCCCAGCCTTATTCCATGGGAGGACGTTAAAAATCATTGACCTTTGTAGTGTTCATGGGAATTTAGATGTTTTCAGTTGCGACTTCAGTGATCCATTCAGTTAACGTTTCAATTTACCACTCTTAATTGATGTAGGAAATTGCTGGCTCCCAGGAGGCATATCTACCTATCTGTAGCTCTATCTGCCATGCATCTACCTAACAGACCACCTATCTGCTCAACTAAGTAGATAATGGCAAAAATTCTCCAATTTTTATCCCTTAACTTTATTTCTGTTAAATTTGAAGGAAAGTGATTACTCCTTAACTTTTGATATTTCCAGAAGTTTTATTTGGATTTTTAGGCATATGTATAGCTACATGTCTTTGAAAAGAATTACATTAATAAAAAATAATCTGGACATTAAAGAATAATTTTGTTGGGAAACTAATCATCACTATTGAAAATGTTCTTGTTTACATGTCTTCTATACTGTCTCATTTACTATCAATGTTTCAATGGCATTGGAAACTGGAAGCAAAATGTGAGAGAAAGAGAGTCTGCTGACTAGATGTGTCCTTCTGATCCCCACCTCAGGTGACTTCTCCAACTCTGTGGTGCCTGTGTCTATTTAACCCTGCCATGCCTTGTTCTTGATGAACATGCTAAAATTCTCCTGCCCAAGTGATGGGATTACCAGTGTTTGCCAAATTCCCACTTATGGTATCCCTCTCAATAGCCCTCTTAGTTTTGAATTCATTAATTGATTACAGTATATTGAAACACTCTCACGATCCCATTCATTTTCCATAGTGACATCAGGAAAAGTACCTAGCCTTCAGCCTATATCTTGTGGCCCTATTCTATCCAAACCATAACAGATGCAAAAAATACCCCATATACATAGACATTTCTACTATTGTTATAGATGTACATGCAGATGTGAATGTATATTCACCAGATATAGATATTGGTTCAGGGCAGAGGACAGTTTATACTTTTGTCTAATTAAATAACTGGCTCTAGCCTGGAGCCCTAGAGTTCTAGAGCATTTTGTACTCTTTATAGTCTAGTCTTAATCCTTGAACTGAAAGGCTTCAGCGTGCATACAATCCAGTACATTTAATCTGCTCACCTGGAACTGGAAGGCTTCAGTCTTGGCCTTCCAAGATCTACTGCTGACTGTACCACTGTGAGTAGCTCCTTCTGAACTTTTTCTCTTCTGGTTGAACATACTCTTTGTTCTGGGCTTCTTCTGCCTAACTCTACAGTTTCTCTGTGTCTCTGACTCCTCCATCCTGCCTCTGTAACAGACTGCTTCAACTTACTCTATTAACTGCTCCACTACTGACTCTTCAGCCTGCTCCTCAACTGAATGCTTCGACTGCCTCTTCTTATGTTCCTGTTAACTGACTTTTCTTAATTGACTCTGTTAACTAAAGGACTCTAATTCCTATGTAATTATCTTTTCCTGAGCTGAAAGCCTGCCTTTTCTTAGGAGAGTTGTGCATGTCTTTACTCTTCTAACTATTCCTATGATCAGACACTTTGTCTGCCAATCACTCTGACTCATCTCAGATGTCACTTCCTGTGTGACACTGATTCCTTCTGAGTTCTGCCTCCTGTGTCTGCTTCTACTATTTTTTCTAGGGATTAAAAGTGTGGACTACTACTGCTTTCTGAATACTGGAATAAAGGTGTTTGCTACCACATTCTGAATACTGGAATAAAGGTGTGTCTACATTCCACCTAAATCACTGAGGCCTCTGAACATAGTAATTGGAATGGAGATCCTAGGTTTAACACAAGGCTATTCCTCTACAAATTAGCCAAATTTCAGTGCTAATTCTAAATACCTTATCTGCCTATGTGCCTAAGAATACGTAATAATTTCTTCACCTTCAGTTAATTGACATCACTTAAAATAGTTACTACTTAAATTTTAGTACAATTTTATTTTATGTACATATTCATTTTATGTATCTGTGGGCTTCACAAAGATATATATATATATATAATTTTTAAACTTTGAACTTTGGCCTTATTCATTCCATCTAATTTCTATTTCTCTTCTTCTCCCTCATGCTACTCTCTTTAATATCCTCAGTGTCTTCCTTCTACTTCCAAATCATGCACATGTATATCATATTATTAATTGATATACAACATGGAATTCACACTTTAGAGAAAATGTTGTTAGACTTTCTCAATTTTTTTAATTCAGTGATCTGAAATTATGCATATTTTTTCTGCAAATGACACTTTCCTTTTTCTATATGGCCTAATAAATTTGCCTTGAATCTATATACCCTGTTACCTTTATCTATTCATCTATTGGCATATAGCAAGGCAGGTGTCATAGCCTATCTCTTGTCAATTGAGCAACAGTGAGCATAGATGGCAAGAATATCTGTGTTTAGTTATTATGGAATTAAGCATTCTGTATATATAACTGGACACAATGCCCTTATCAGATAACATAATTTGAAATCATTTTTTATTCTAATTTTCTGGGTTTGACTTTTATTTCCTTATTGCTGTTCTGCAAACTGAAGGATTTCATTTTTTAAGAACTCTCAATTATGTTTTTAAATTTAGTTTTAATAATGTGTAAGCATGTTTATCTGTGTGGTGGTCTCTCTAGTGTACTAGTGTATGCAAGGCTACTTGAGAATTTTAATCTCCTGGCTCTGGAATTCAGGAAGTTCTGAGCTACGAAATTTTGGTGAAAAACAAACTATGGTCCTATGAAAGGGCAATTCTCACTCTTAACTGCTTAACCATTTCTTAAACACTTCAGGTGTAATTAATGGTTTCTTGTTTGGGAATTATTTCTGAAAAGGCCTTTACCTAAGGTAACAAAGATGTATTACTATATTTCATTCTAAGCATTTAACAGCCTTAGCTCTTTTATTTTATTATAGGATTAATTTTATTAAGTTTTTATGTGGTATAATTTAGTGGTCCCAAATCACCTGTTTTTGCACATAGATACTCACTTGTTCCAGAAACATCTACTAAAAATGATATTTTCCTTTACTGAAGTGTTTTGGAACATGGTCAAATATTAATTGACCATAAAAGCAAGGATTTATTTATGCAGTCAATCCATATTTCTATTCTTGGGCCATTAACATACTGCCTTAGCTACCATAGGCTTATTTAAATTGAGAGTGTGAGTGGTATGCCTTTTTTTTCATGATTGATTTCTAGGCCTCTTCTATTGGTATATGAACTTTAGGATCTTCTGATCAATTTCTTCACAGTTCATTTATAATATTCTTATAGTGATAGGGCTGACTCTCTAAAAAATTTTAGAAAGTACTATTTCATAGAAATATAAGCTTTTTGAATCATTAATGTAGAAAATAATTTAAGTCTTCATTACTTTAAGTTATGATTTATAATATCCAATATGTTGATTTTTTTACTTTTCTTAATTATCATTATTTTGATTGTGTCAGGCTTTTCTGTAGCCTTGACTTTCACTGAACTTGATATGTGCCCAAAGCTTGTCTTAAACCCGTAATCATTATTCCCTCATCCCCATCTACTGAGTACTGGGATTGTAGTCATACATCACTATGCCTGACCCTGTTAAAATATTTATAAATTTTGAATTTTTGATAGTGTTGGGAAATTTTGGGTGCCTTTTTTTTGTTTTAATTTCATGGCTGCTATGTAAATTGCTTGTGTTGTGTTAGTTAGACTCATGATTCCCATACTCCAAGTCAAGCGTTCTAGATAGCCAAGCCTAGAAAACATCCAAAAGTTGTTCTGAATTATTTTTGTTTAATATTAGTAAAATTGTGATTTACATCTGTGGATAGTAAGATCATCTCTCATAATTTACCTCTGATTTAAAAGGATAGATTTATTTGCATATAGAAGAGGTTGAAAAGATTAAGTTGATGGAAAATAGAAGTAACCGATTACTTAAGATATTGTCATCTTGAAAATATGTGGTGGTCTGCTCCATAATAATAACTGTATGCCTCACCTCTTTTGTAGTAGCATTCACCTAAAAATGGTTCTGCAATATTATTGACATAAAATAACAACATATTCATTTTTTTGTTCTACAGTCACTAGAACTTTTTCTCTTTAGCACAGTTTAAGTAATGTACAAGAATATTTAAAATTTATATCTTACTGGAACTTTACAGGATTTTGTAAAGTATATGAGAAGAAAACATTATAGCTGTATTTGTAAAAATATACACTAACATTTTTCCATATGAGCAAGGAGAAAATAACAGTATAAATTCTCACTTCCTAATTTGGTTAACTATACACAAGTTATTAATGACTTCTGAGAGATTATCTATTTTTAAATTATACCAGTAAAATCATGACACTTATCGATTATGTTAAAATTGCCCATATTCAAAATCTGTATTCTTAATATTTGTCTGATTTTTTCATTATCAGTTAAATGTTCAGGAGGCTCAATTCAAGTCATGACTTTTGTACTCTAGTTTTCTGACAGACCCAGAGTGGAGCACTTAAGTTAACTTTATTATCCATGTTGGTACACTAATAAGAAAAAATGTCAAAGTGGGATCTATGCACATTCTCCCTTGATCAACAGCATTTGGAATATACATGACTATAGATATTCACATGGAAATAACAATCCTATCTACAAAAATGACGTTCTGTGTTTTGTATAAATATATAATGAATTATCTAGATTGCTACTAGAAAAATAAAAGCAGATATTTACAGATTTGGAGTACACACAATGTGGGTTCTCACAGAGTATGTGATTAACTGACAAAACAGTCTTTCTAAACTCAAGGTAGCTAATTTCATGTCAGATTGTCTATGAACACAACTAGAAAAGAAAACAAATTGCTTGTTTATCCTAAAGTAAATATTTCAATAGAAACAAGACGGTGTTTTCATAAGCTGCAACAAGATTTCTTGGACTTAAAGAATTTCTGATAAGCAGGGAGTAGCTGAGTATTATCTTATGGCACTAATGATGCTGAGGGAGGGCATGCTCCCAGCACTCCTTCACAACTCAACTCATATGCATGTCTCAAGGTGAGTTAGTTTTTTCATGTCTACATATAGATGCATTCTTCCTAAAACTAACTTTAATGACTGAAATACTGTATGGCAAAGAAAAGAAACAAGATCTTCTTAAAGAGGACAAGACTAAAATGAATGTTTAGAGTTCCCTGAGTTCTTGTGAAATCACAGAAACCAATGGCAGTAAACACTAGTGATTGCAGTTGAAGTAACATTAATTGCAGTAGTAATCACAAATCTGTTGTGTTAATAAAGACTGGTCCCACACTTTATCAACTGATCTAGAAGCAAACATGGGGGACACCATTAGTCTCGTTACCAATGGAATTCAAAATGCAATTTGCTACTAAACAGAACTAGAAATTTGTCTTCAGTGTTTTCAAGGTGGATATAAAGTGATCTAAATGTAAAAAAAGACCCTAGTTTATTTCTTTTAATTAGTGTATAAATTTAAAAAATTTAAAACAGAGTAATTCAATCAGTTCCAAAACAAAGTACATTTTGACAGGTGAAAATTCAAATGATTACACAGGGTGTGAGTTCCCTCCTAACTAGATATTTTCATAGCAAAACAGTTTTCTGAACCTAATAGTGAGTCTTGCATGTATAGTATGATGGCTAGCAGGCAGCAGCTGCGTGCAGCACACACATTTGTCCACTTTTCCAATTGATTTTGGTGTTTTATTTTTATTTTGGTTATGGTTTTGGTCTTTTAGCTTCTTTGTTTGTTTTATGTGTGTGTGTGTGTAATGTGAAACCTTCTACCATATGTCCACTGACTATACCTCAGTTACAGGAAAGTCATGTCCTCAGGGTGTGGCAGGGTAGAGAAACCGATGTCCAATTGTATCTAGCTTCCTGATAACTTCCTTTGAAAAGTATCAAAAGGAGATACTTTACATGGGTCATTCTTTGTGCATAAGCTATAGCATGTGTCTCATAATGATAAAAAGTCTGCACTTACATAGCTATTTCAAAATATACTGATGAATATAAAATTTGTACCAAATTGTGGCATATGGTTGGTAGAAAGCATTGTAACAAAGTAGACACTATGAAGGGAGCAACACGGTGGCATTTCTGATAATTTTCATTGATACAATTATTTACTATTAAATGGTCAGTAGAAATTTCTATCTCTTTCTACCTCAAAGAATTTATATATTTCCTCACTAGGAATTCCAGGTATATCCTCACTTAGCCTGACTACCACTCACATGGATTGTTTGTGTTTGCCTGTTTATTTTTCCCAAGGTGAGCCATAATTGAATCAGCTACAAATTTGGAGAATATATATTAAAAAGTGAATTTGGAAAATAAGAAAATACAATTCTTTTGAAGGTTTAATGGAAAAATTTTGATATGATAGCTTTAACTACAAAAATTTGAGATAGACAGGAACTGAAATTTCAAATGGTTGGTGACACATTTTGGAGTGACTCTACAAAGCAAAAAGTTAAAAATAATTTAGCTTCATGTAGTAATATTTCTCTAATAATATACTTGAAGGAAGAACTCAATACTTACTTCTAACTGGCATGAAACCCCATAATGAGAATGTTTGTTAGAAACTTTATGAGTTAGCTCTATCCAAACTTACAGTTTTTATCTGGCTGGTTACTCTGTAAAAGGGAACTTTACTTAATTATAGTGCACGTAGACATTTTAAACTTAGCTATTTTATTTAAATAAAATGAACCAACATACACAAAAATTACAAGATTTAATATGATTAACCAGAGTGATCTGATACCACAAATACTTTTGTTTTAGGAAAAGCATCATTTGAGTAGGAAATCTCAAATTAATATTGAAATATCCACAAATAAATTATTAATAAAATAATTATCAAGGCAGTCAATTGATGCTTTCAATTTAGGATCAAAGAAATTATAAACATTGAAAGCTGATCTTACAAGGACTGGAAATATCTCAATTTCAACTCTCATAAGATTGATTACTTTTGTTATTAGTGTTAGTACAAAACCACTGCAAGTTTGGACAGTAAATGTATCAAAGAATATCTGTTTTATGTTTTGTACAAATATAGGAGATGTTTTTAAAACATAATAAACTCTCCATATTTGCCTAACTATAACTTAATTAATTCCATACTATCTGAAATGAATATCAAATATGTCTTGTAATTCTGCTTATTTGCCAGGCACATTTCAAATACTGACTTGTATTCTGCATTTTCTTTATGCCAATGAGGTGGTTATCAACAGTTTCCTCAAGGTACATAACACGAAATTGAAATGAGGATCAGTAACCAAGGAGAGAAAAGCCATATTTTAAAATGGGGATAATCACCTTTGAGTGACACCCAGAGCTGCTGCTATAAAAAGTTGTAAGCATTCCTCATTCTGCAGTTACATCACCATGAGCCTGATCTTCCGATCGCTTTAGCTCCTAATTGTTGCTTTGTCCCAACTCCCATTTATCTATCCCAACTCCCATTTTTTTGTATATTATTTTCTTCCAATCCATTTTAATTATAGAAATATCAATGACATATTAATTCAGGAAATTAATGGTCAAAATTTATTATTATATTCTCCTCTCAAGCAATAGAGCTAGTTTGTCTTAGGTGATGTGTATTTAAAACACAGAATAGGCAAATAATTGGAATTTATTAATCAAAGCTTAAAAGGTAATATGCATACTCCTTTTCTGCTAGACACAGAAAAATAAGTTATTTATGTATAGCCAACTGAAATTAATGAAATGTAGTTAGTAATATGGATAAATAATTGATAAAATAGTCACAGGAATCATAATTCATTCCTGATAGGCAAGCTTAAGGGTAGCTGAAGATGTCAGATGTAAACATTGATTCAGGGTAAAAGATGTTTATTCTTTTGTCTAATTAAATCCCAGGTCCTAGTCCTGGAGCCCAGGAAAGTCTCGGCCTCCATACAATCTGTAGTCTTCAGTCTAGACCTGGAAATGGAAAGCTTTAGCCTTCATCTCCATACAATCTAGAACTTTTGAGCCTCCTAGGCTTGCTGCAGACTGAGCCACTCTGACTAGCTTCTTCTGAACTCTGACTCTTCTGGTTCAACTCACTCTTGTTCTGGCTCAGACTCTTATCCAAGATGCTGCTTCAAACTGACCTTTTGAGCTGGTTTACTGTTTCTGACCAAACTCTTCTGATTCTGCCAGATTCTGGATCACTCTCTGGCTGCATCAGACTGAACTGTTCTGCACAGTTTCAAACCGACTTATTCTTTGCATCTGATACTGACCTCCACTGCAGACCTATGTCTGCGTCTCTCTGCTTATCTGTCTTATCCCCAGTTAGTATGCTTCAGACTGCTTGCCTAACACTGCCTGTTGTAACTGA
The DNA here is from genome assembly GCA_026225945.1 of Cricetomys ansorgei. Taxonomy (NCBI): domain Eukaryota; kingdom Metazoa; phylum Chordata; class Mammalia; order Rodentia; family Nesomyidae; genus Cricetomys; species Cricetomys ansorgei. The sequence goes on along the minus strand of JAMJFZ010001133.1, from coordinate 7,374,118 downwards.
CTCTGCTGTAATTACCTCTGTTCTGGACTGAGACTCCTCCTTTCTATTGTGAGAGTTGGACATGTCCTCACTTTGACTTCTAACTCACTCTCTGATTTGTCACTTTGCCTACCATTCACTCTGACTTATCTCAGATATCTCTTCTTGTGTGACACTGCTTCCTGTGTCTGCTTCTACATTCTGTTTTTGTCTTAGGAATTAAAGGTGTGGACTGCCACTGCCTTCTGAATATTGGGATTAATGGTGTTTACTACTGCTTTACTGGGATTTAAGGTGTGTACCGACATCCTTAACATTCTTCCTTCATTCCATCCAGGCCACATAGGCCTCTAAATGCAATTTCTTCATATAGAACCCTGGAATATAGACTCTTCCTAGCTTTCACACAGGCATATTCCTCTATATTTAACCATAGAAATATCCTTTGCCTCGTGATGTTATATACTGAAATACTGATAGTTTAAAAATAATTATGAAGTTTTTGAAGGCACAAAATTTATTATATTATTTAATTTGCCTAGTAGTGACAATGAAATTGAAAATACAATTTATATCACTTTTAATTCTTTGTTTATATTGTTTTAACCTATACATGAAGCTCATGAGAATATTTAATATTTGTGACAAACTGTAAAATTTTTCTTAGAGATAATTGTTTCTATACTATATCAAGCATCTTACTTGCCCTGCAGTGGAGCCCTGACAACAGATGAAACCACAGAAATGTTTAATATATTTACCATTCCATTCCCAGAACAATTCAATCCTCTAAATTGCTACTAGAGCAAAGCAAAGCCTGAGTTGTTTCCCCTTCCATGTGTCTCTAAAAGACTTAAAATACATCAAGCCGAACTCTCAATGACAGTATCTCTATTTCACAAACATTGCCACATGTGATAAAAGAATGAAGAAAATCCTGGTTTTCTATAATGTTGCTTGGTACCAGACATCAACAACTGTCATCTTCAAAATAGGTTGACGAGTTTTCTGCATCATCATTTTAATAATTTTAGATTATGGTTACTTAAATTATGATGATACTTTCAATCATCAAAGCTTGACTATTATGTCAGGAACTACTGAAGTTTGTTTCAGGTTCTGAGGTTTCAGTCCTTCATAGCAGGGAGGTTGGTGGCGTAGAGCAGCACATGTGGCCAGAAGGCAGAGGGAGACAATGGGACTGCTTGGTTATTGCCATATTTCCCCCATTTTATTTTCTCTGGCTGCACATAATGAAACCGGGTCTTTTCTCCTTATTTAGTCCTTTATGCAAGATAAAGAGTTGAGCATTACCAGTGTCATAGGTGGTTCTCAAGCCAATCAACTTGTCAGCCAAGAGAGCTACTACAAACATAATAATGTTTAAACTCAGCAATTTGTGTGTGCGTATGTGTGTGTATATATGTGTGTGTTTATGTGTGTGTGTGTGTGTATATGTATTTATACATACATATAAATACAAATACACACATATGCATCTGGGTTCATGCATATGTATGTGTGTGTATGTGAGTGTGTCTGTGTACATGTATGTATGACACCAGCTCAGGGATGGTACCATGCACAATGGACTGGGCCCTCCCCTCCCCCATCTGTCATTAGTTAAGAATAAAGAAAAAGATACAATCTACTTGAAAGTGGAGGTTGTAGAAAGGGTTTAAGGGAGAGTAGCTTGGAGGCCTGGAGCGAAGAAAGGAGGAGGAGAAGTGATTTAATTACTTTTAATTAGAAATGTAATAAAAAAAAGAAAACAAATAAGTAACCATTTGCATTCATTGCGTGATAAGGAGAAATAAGAGGCTAAATTTTTGGGTTCATTGTCCAGGGCCATATATAAAAAAGAAAAAAAAAAAACCAACATGTTTTGTAGGAGAAAAGGAAGGTATGACCTGACTTCCAGCATATGTGGCACATGATACACCATGCCTCTGATGTCAGAGTACTAAATTCTGAAGTAGCATGAAGGGTTTATTTGGCTTATACTTCCATAGCACTGTTCATCATCAAAAGAAGTCAAAACAATAACTCAAACACCACAAGAGCTGATGCAGAAGCCGTGAAGGGATGCTGCTTACTGGCTTACTCCTCTTGTCTTGCTCAGCCTGCTTTCTTAAAGAATCCAGGACCACTAGCTCAGGGATGGCACCATGCACAATGGATTGGGCCCTCCCCTCCCCCATCAGGCATCAGATAAGAAAATGTTCTACAGACTTGCTGAAAACCTAAACTTATGGTGGCATTTTTTTTAACCGAGGTTCACTCTACTCTCTTGTGTCATGTTGACATAAAATTATCCAACACTTATACCTAGAGGTTCTTTTGTGTAGCGTTTCTGAATTTTTTGAGTGAGTGAAATTGCCTTACTGAGTGAGAAAAACGTTTGTCTTACAATTCTTAAAGATTCCAGGTCATGAATGCTTGCATACATTGTATTTTCAGCAAGGAGTGATCTCTCTTTAAAGGAAGAAACTTTGTGTAAAAATTGAGTCAGATATGATGGAGCACAAAGAAGCTCCTGTGAAGATTATCAGTAGTATCAGTAGGATTCTTAATTCATCTCAAATAAGTTGAAAAAAGGTGTTCTTAATGGCTCTTAATATTATCACCCACCCTTGAAATCCCAACATGTAAATATTATGATTATGAATATTATATATTAAGATTATTACAGTATTTTCTGAAGAAAACAAGCAAATATTTTAATTTACTTTTAGCAATAGTTGACAAAGGGCTGAAGATTTTTGACAAACATTACAAAGCTCATTATTTTATACAACTCAAACATCTATTCAAATACTGAAATGTTGATGTTTCTACTTCTCATGTAGCTTTAGTTTTGAATGTATTAACCATATCAAAAGGTAAAGCAAGTCTAAGTTAAATTATTAATACTTTCTGTATTTAATAAGAATAAAAGCTATTTGTAGAAGAAAGCCTTGACAGAATTTATTACAATTCATTTACAGGAAAGAAATTATAGCAACATGTTATTCCTGTAGCCTGGTGACTGCCAGGAGAATATATGCTGTTAAGTGGCCTACATCATGATTTTAAAGTGTTGCTGGCTGCGAGGTCTTCATAAATCAACAGACAGGAAACACTAATCTTAAGTAGGAAGTATTATAAAAAGCTTATGTTTTACTTTTACTTCAAATGTATAGTTGTTCAATTTTTTCTAGCTAGTTTATTTGATTATATATGATATTAGCATAAAGTCATGCTGAAGGATATGAACACTCATGTCAATATGTAAATTGCAATTTTTTTAATGTGAGAGAAAAGTAAATAGGAAGATATGTACATGTAGTTGGATGAAGAAAATTTTGTTATACTGAATTGTAAATTGACTCAGAACTTTCAGAATAAACATAAAATAAAGTTCCAAATATATTCTTAAGCAAGAGATGATAATTTAAGAACTATCATGTATTAGTTGAAATATTTCAATAGCTTTAGAAAATTAAAAGATATTTTTTGCACAAATGAGATCACACATAGTATATTCAAAACTAAAAAACAGAGCATATAGTGTGTGATAGTCTTAACATAATTGGACAGTAAAGAAAGACAGAAAGACTGTTGAGAATATGCAGAGGAAGAAGAGACACTCACCCTGGCACCTAGCTAACGCATCTTGCAGCAAAGAATCAAGGATTCTAGTATGATTAATAGCTGTTTCATATCTTTTTCCTTGGTGGCAATAAATTTGCACTTTTCTTGAATTCTCAACACAAACTCCATTTGGGGGGAAAATCCTATACTAACCTCTTGTGTAAAAAGTAGTAGCTTCTGGTTTCAACTAATTGGATCATAAATCTACCCAAAGCAACTGCAGAGCCAACCTACATTCTCTCTTGTTTATTTAGAAAAGAAAAGAAAATATAACTAACTTTTAAATATTAATAATATTTTATTGATCATCAATAACTATTTGTTATTAATTAATAGTATTGTATTAGTTCCTTGAAAAATCCATGCAATGTAATTTGCATAAATTCATCATTATCTCAACTCTTCTCAAATCTTTCTTCTCTACTTTGAACTCCTTATCCACCTGAAGAAGAAGTTTCTTCTTCATTTTGAAACATACTGCGTTTACTTTGTGTTTCTGAATTACTCTCTTGGGAGAAGGGCCTGCTATGATATGTGTTTGACCTACCAGGGGTTGTATTATTAAAGAAAAATGGCTCCTACAGTCCCATCAGCAATCAACACCAATATCTTCTCAGTTTGTGGTAGGATTTTGTACTCTTCCCAACACACACTGTGCTAGGATTTTCAACCAGGCAAATCATCTGGAAGCATCATCTTTGAGCACCATTTTTAATCTTAATTCTTATGTTCAAGTCTTTATTAGGATATCTGTAATAAAAATTTCTGCTTCATAAACTGGCTAGTCTTGAGAGCATTTTCATGGTAAATTTATAAGCCTTTTTTTCGGCTTAAATTGAGATCCCTGAAAGTCTCAAGGAATTTCTCAGGGATTCTTTGGAGTTTCAATATAGAATTTTATATATTTTCCCTCACTATTCACATAATAAAAATACAAAGCTCTAACAGAAAAATTACGAAAATAATTAAATCACTGTGATAGAAAAGTAAATTGTACTTTATTTTAATGTACAAAAGGAAAGCTTGAAAAAAATCTAGGTGAAGCCCCTGAAAAGATGGCTTTTTTTTTTTTTTTAAAAAAAGAAGCATTAGCCAGCTTTAAAATGGAAATAAATGATTTCATTACCACTACATAGTTTGGCCTGGATAACATGATAATTGAGATAAATGTACCCAAAAGAACAAAAGCTTCATAATAACACATACTGACATATTCAACTCAAGAGGGAAAGTAAAATACTGATTTCAAGAGCAAGGAGTGGGATAATAACTGTGCTTGAGAGTTCTTGGACTTTCAGAGACAACAGGTGAAGAAAGCCTAAAGAGCTATTATACAGGTTCCTCCCTGTATATCCATATTAGAAAAAGTTGTTATTATTGATAACAATAAGTAAAGAGGATGCAAGAAAAATTGTAGCATTGGTAGGTAAGGACATGACATGGACTGTGCTAATGTTTCTTTGGTGTCTGCTTATCTCCCAACTTATTCAGTTGTACACATTAAATATGTAAGGATTTGTATGTCAGCTACATTTCAATAAAGTGCTTTAGAAAACATACATAGAAAGCCAGAGACACACCTAAGTAAACTCTTACTGAAATGAACAATTTATGAAGAAAATTCATGTTCTAACACATTTATACCTGCTTACCACTATGCTGTATCTACTTAGAATAAGAAGTCAGGGAGTATGTAGTTCGTTAAGTGTCTTAGAAACAGAAATGTCAGTCCAGAAACATACTGCTTGAACTGAAGACAGTCAGAGATTAACAAATTCGTCAAGGCTCATGTTTATTAGGAAGGATGGAGGATATCTGCCATCATCAGTGTAAATATAATTTTGAGGGAACAAGCTGAAGAGATGGGCAGAGAATGACTATGGCATTCAGTTGTTCAATCGTTATAAAGAAGAAAATATGATTTTTTTTTAAATTAAGGGGTTGGTTCATTATTTCAAAAGTTAAACACACATATATACATAGAGAGAGAGAGAGATATGGAGGTATAGCTATATCTATACCTATATGTAGAGAGAGATGTATTATGTAACAAATGTAAGACATAAACATAATAATCTTTATATATTCCCAACTAAACATGTTTTTAGTGTGTTTGTGTATTGTTGAGGGAAAGAATGATGTTGACACTTTTGAATATATGCTTAGGAAAAATGAAGATTTCTCTGTCAGAAGAAAAAAAATATTTGGACACAAGAGTTTATAATTATTTGAAATAATGATGCTCAGTTAGAGGAAAGTTGGCCAGACATTCTTGCTCAGGTCATGTTATTCTCTACATGATGACTCTTCAGGTGTAAGCACATTCCTTTCCTCAGGTACAGGGAAAGTACTCTGGAAGAGAGGCTCATTACTTATTGAGGGCTTAGGTCAACTCAGAGTTATGACCTCTGCATGAGAGTAGATGTAAGAGGCAGCTGGAAATGAATTTCGCTGTTGCTGCTTTCCTTTTTGAGAGCTAAACTGTCACAATTTGAGATTGCATGTTCTGAATTTCAACAATGTAGAGACTGTTAATGACTAGTTTTTATTTCTGTTCAGATGAACTGTATTGAGTAGGCTTTTGTGTAATTTACAACAGATAAATCTGAAGAAAGTCAGAATATGTACATCACCAAAAAAGAATGCTGTGTTTCTTAGATAGTGAGATTGATTTAGACATATTAGCATATATAAAAATTTCAAGGGATAACTTTTGTCAGCATGCACAACATGAGCTTTCTGGTTTCACACAAATAAAAACAATTCACATATTAATGTATATAAGAATTGTCTGAGCAGTTAGGATAAAGCCTCTGATTCCTATAATCACAGATCACCTTAAAATATATTATTGTCATTTTTAAAGGCTTTCTCTTCACAAGAGCAAAGAGCAACTAGATTATTTTCTAGAGACATCGTTATATGTAAGCCATACTCCATTATGTAGTTAATTCAAAGATGTTTTGTTGATTATTATCTCAGTTCTACCTATGTATGAGTATAATGTAATGATTTATAACATGGGTATAATGCACATTGATTCAATAAAAATTCAAGTATTTACTGCTATTAACAATGGATGACAAACATTCCTTCAACGTACAAATTACACTTCATTTTAAACCTTTTCCAAAAATAGAAGGTGAATACAGTTTTTTTTTCTTTCACTGATTAATAATTGATTGAACAAATTGTAGGGTTGTTGTAGAATATCCACCAGAGAAAACAACATAGATAGGAATTTAAACCAATAGAAAGCCTTTATTAGATCACCAGTAACTACCTGGGTGTTCAGAATTCTACTATTATAGCTCAAAGACTTTCACAGGATAAGCTTTTAAGGATAACAACAGCAACAAAACATACCCTGGGTTGACATATTTCAGTTTTCAAGAACAGTTGGCCAAAATTGGAACTACAGAAGCCAAAAAGCAAGGCTAACACATTTAGAAAGTTTCCCAGAATTATGGATTTTGATAGATTAGCTCTTTGTTTTTGTTTTGGCAGGTGTTCCTACATATGCATTTGATTTCAAGGCCTAAATACTACTTTCATCATGATGATAGTTGTGTTAAGATCTAAGGGCCTATGAAGGTCTGGGGGCCTGTTAAAAAGGGAAGTATCTTTTAGTAAAAAATTAATCACTGTCTTCAAATTAAAGGTTAGATGACAGTTCTTCCATTACTTAGTGTATGTCAGGGTTTTTACCCAGTCCTAAACTTGTTTGTCCTTATTTTATTTTGCCTTTGGGATATTCAAGCATGCGGTTACCACATAACTATGTCTCTAGCCCTAATCTAATCTTGTTTGTCCATGAGAATAGGAGGTCTAATGACTAAAGGTTGTGCATTAGATATACAAAACAATATTAGTTTTAAAAACCTATGGTACCTGCCAGAGTAATATTTGGAGAATTGTATTTTTGTTATGATCTAGTTTGTATGCTGAAGCATACAAGTCACCAAGATCTAAAATGCAATATCTAATATGAAGAAAAATTTACCATCTTAGTTCCTGCACTTCACCTACCCCAATAGAACATTTGGCTATTGCTTCCCAATAGGAGGAGTTGTGATCTCCTCCCCAAGGATGGCTGCTACTCATAGGGCTAATCATATGCTCTAATATGCCTGAATAAGTAGACAGTTTGTTATGTGAGCATACTTTTCAATTCATTTGACCACTGACTGAGGATGTGTATCTGCATGCCAAAAGAGGTCATTAGATCCTGTTATAGATGGTTGTGAGCCACCATGTGGTTGCTGGGAACTAAACTCAGGACTTCTGGAAGAACAACCAATGCTCTTAACAACCAAGACATCTATCCAGCACTTTTGCCAAACTTTGTGAAGAGAATGAAATCTGTCCTCTTCAGGAGGTCACCTGTCTGTGAAGGGTGTACCAACCAAGTCTGGTAAACACAAATATAATATGTTCATACATACAAAGGCTTTGGGCTTCCCATTTAAAATAAAAACTTTGAAAATTCCTTCAGAATCATCATTAGAGGACACATATGATTTTCTTTTCTTGAGGAACATATGTAGTAGTTTCGGGAATTAAGTCTACTTCTGAGTAAGAATAAGTAACTTTTAATGTACTGAAGTTGGATCTTATTAATAAAGCATTTACCTAATGTTTGACCGTGGAACTTGATCTCCAGCACCACCAGGGAAGTACTTTTGTATGGCAACACAAACCTTAAGAATTCTTTTATTTCACATACCATTGCTCTCAAATTTAATGGCTCATACTTTTTATTTTTTTCTTTTTGGCAGTATAAGAAAATTAGCTCTGTTTCCTGGCAATTAGTTAGAAGTCCTTCATTTTCACTCTGTTGAAGACTGAAGGACAAATCAGTGATAATAGAATCCAGCAGTTGGGTAGTCAGCTAAGATTCTTGTCTTAGAGTCATTTATCATGGAAATGGTGCCTGTTCTTTAAAAATAATGCAAATTTGAAAACAGCTTTCTGCATGATTGAAGCCTTTGACAATAGTCTACCACAGCATAAGACAAATGTTAACTTTATTCTGAAGTGATAGATAACTTTCGAAATGGTATAATTAGCTGACTGTATGTATTTGTATACATTCCAAGTCTTTTCTTCCCTATCTCATTTTCATATGCAACTTATCATCACACTCCAGTAAAGCTTTGTAGACTGAAAATTTCATTAGTATTTTTTCTATGATTAAATAAAAACAGGAAACATTTGCAAAGTATATATATATTTGTTTTCTTTCATCTTACAGTTGCATCAAGGCCTTAAGAATGTATTAGCCCTCTATGATAGTGTCTACATTAAATATATTTATTAACCAAACTCATAAATTACAGGGGTTATTACATGTACAGTGCCAGATACATGGATATTCTAAAACAGAAAGCAAATGTATTATTATTTTTCTGTACAATTTCAAAAACTTAAAGTCTTTTAAGTCTAGTATAAAGTGAATGAATTTTAATGTAAACAATATTAAAAATATGGTCATAGCCATGCTGATGCTTATTCTTAAGCAAAACAAAAAAAAATTTATACCAAAGTTATATCAGAGAGATATGGAATTCTTTAAAAAATGGCAATACTCCAAGAGCTACTATTTAATTTTAATTAGCAAATCTATTTATATATAGTTGATCCTATTTAAAGTAATAGTGTGGTAGATATTAAATGATTTATTATTTTGCTTTGTAATTATTTTATCCCTTGTCAAGTTATATACATACTCAATTTTATTAGACCTAAATATAGAGCTGATATTATTGTACTATTATTTAGTCCTTATTGTAATTCTTATTCTTCCAACCTCAAAATATATTAAAATATTTATAAAATAGTGTCATTTTTTTAAACAAAACAACTCCAAATGCACAAATGTTTGTGCTTGAGATGTCCTGCCCTTGAAGTGTGAATCTGCTTGTAAACCTTTCTGGATGTCTCAGTTGGCCTTGGTCCTTACTGTTCACATGCCTTTCTCTGTTTCCATCTCTGTCTGCCGAGTACTGGTGGGCCATTAGCCTGTACACTTTGGGGCTCTCACTGTCTGGATCACACTTCTAAAAAAAAATACAGTTCTTTCTGAATCTCTGTAAAACCAACATTTGGAATTGATTTACTGGTCAGGAACCTCCTAAGCAGTCAAAAACATCTCTCTCAAGGGAATAAAATGCAGAAGAGCATTGTTGAGCGCTCCTGTGGGTCTAACAATCTCCCACTTACAGTGTTCAATGAGATTTTTATTACTCCAAGGTTACTTATGGGACTACTAAGTATGTACCACTTCTTCCAAGCATTTATCCAAACAGTTAAAGCACTCACAGATTTCAATACAATTATTTATTCTCCATTCACCTATAGAGCCGAATATCATCCTTCATATACTGATTGGAAACAGTGGATATTTTGTTTAAAGTTAGTGAATGGCTCAATTTCTTTCTCATTCCTTTGGCATCTGTTATATTCAAAGTATCTTTCCTAGAATTGCTGACAGGGATATTAGTGACGTTCTATAAATGTAGAATTTATATTGTTTTAAATTTACAATGGAATATTCTAGAATACACAAATGAAACAAACAGTATTTGTGGCATCATGACATTACCTACCACGAATATTAGGCTGTGAGGTATCTACATGGTAGCAACACGAACACAACATTTTTATATATCTTCTTTGAGACACGAAGAAAACCAAAGAAAGGAAGAAATATAGCTTTGGTCTATAGTGGATCATCAGTAAGACACTTTGATGTGTTTCCATTTGGAACATATCTGACTTCAGGCCACTCTGAAAAGGTAAGTTGGAGAGGTGGAAGCCTTAGGGCAAGAGAACGATGCAGAGGTTTCAGACATTCATTAATTAGCTTATCTACCTGCATCCCAGAATAAAATTTACTCCAGAGCAAAACACAGCTGATCCTTCAGTTTAACTGCTGAGCCTCGGCAACTGCAGCTTGCCATCACTCCTACAGGACAGAGTGATAAGCAGTGAGGTTGAGTACTGTGGGCATTTTAATATTCAGTTCACCTCTTTCACCCTTTGCCTCAGGGCAGCTCACATACTTTTTGCACAACCTGAGCTTTATCAGAATTGGGAAGAATTCACCTTCGGGAAATTAAAACTGCAGATCTAGTCAAGGAACCTATGATTACGAATAATTCACACTCTTCACTTATTTGGCAATAGTTAGCTACAGTGGTGCAAAAGCAAATTTGACCTACAAGTTTTTTGGTAGCTATGTACACTGCAGTAACTTTAAGTTTGCCAACTCCTCAGCCCAAATCAAGTTGAATATAGCACAAATAGATTTTGCAACCAGAATATGGAACATTTTTTTAAAAATTTCCTTTCTTCTAACTTCTCTCTCTCCTTCCTTTCTTTTCTTCCTACCTTCTCTACTTCTCTTTCTCCCTCTTTTCATCTATCCTTCACTTACTTCCTTTCTGCCCCTTTTCCCCCAGGACTAGAGTCTCATTATTTTTCCCATTTTTCTACTTGTACTTGGCATTCCAAGTCTTTCAAGCAGTTAAGGTTATAGGTGTCCAATACATGCTCATTTGAGAACACAGTTCTAAGTGATAACAGTCAATGTTCACATAACTCTCTTCAAAGCATGCAAACATGCACACACACATGCATGCAGCCAGACAGACAGATACACAAACACACACACACACACACACACACACACCACATTGGTGGATTTTTCTTTACCAATGTGAATTCAAGGTAGATAGATCATGGTCAGAATGTATGTCTGGAATCTTGACTTCTGATAACTCACAGCTGAGACAGTCAGAAGACAGTAGAGCAAACTCCTTTGCTTAAGGATATTGCTCCTTATCCTTTGGTCTGCTGTTTGCAAACACAGATTACACCTAAGATTTGATATCCTCCAGAGCTCCCCAGCTCATTTCTTCTGTGCAGGTGTTGGAGGGGAAACATACGTATGTTTAGAAAAATAGTCCTCTGTTAAAGCTAGAAAGGGATTATATTCCAGTAGTCTATCTGATGGAATCACATTCAGAGGCCTGTGTGGTCCAGATGGAATGTAGAAAAATGTTAATGATGTCAGTATACACCTTTAATCCAAGTACTCAGAAAGCATCAATGGCCCATACTTTTAATCCCTAAGACAGAAACAGAATGTGGAAGCATTCATAGGAAGCAGGGCTCAGAAAGTCAGTACCACACAAGAAATGATGCCTGAGATGAGTCAATGAAGGACAGGCAAAGTGACTAATCAGAAGAAGAGTTAGCAGAGTGAATCAGAGTGAGTACATGCCCAACTCTCAGAACCAGTGACTGAATTACATAAAAGATTAAACTGTCATTTGAGACTCAGTCTATGACTACCCTTATGTCTCCTTTTGCCTCTACCCAAGTTCCTTCCTAGTCCCCAAATCTTTTCCTATGAAAGAGAATAAGATCAAATTTCTATTTCAGAATCTCTTTCTCAGGAATTCTAAACTATGTAAGATAATCTGAATTCTAAGACTAATCCTTGATGGAAAAAGGGAAAAGCTAATCCAGATTCAGTTCTTGTGTCCAGCTTACTTTCTCCACTCTGATCACAATTTCATTTGAGGAAAAGGAGCAAAGATCTAGAGTGAGACATTTATAGGTTTCTTGAAAGCAGATCCTCGACAAGCTTAAACAGATTACAGCTTCCCATCTGTCTTTTGTACACAGTTAACAAATTATGCTAGAATAAAAATCTATTAAAGATTATACATATATACATACACATATACACACATATATACCCATATATAATGTAAAATGTATATATGTAATGACATATATGTGTAAAATATATGTACTTAATTGTATATGCAATTTCCTTTCACAACATTTATTTGCATTCCATGCAGTGCAATCAATTTACAAAGCATAATGCTTTACAGAGTTGTAGCCTCTTGAGAGTGGGTATATCTTTCTTCAGCTCAAAGCAACTATAGGATTTTCAGTTTTCTTATCCCCAGGACCTCAGCAGATTCTGATCTACAGCATATAACATAGGACTCCATGATACTTTCCTTCTAAATATCTCTTACTTTTCGTGTGATTTGGCGCACAATTAATTTGGATCCAGGGAAGATGCCTTAGTGGTGGAACTTCATCTTTTCAGGAGAATCACTAATGCCCTGCTTTTCTTCTCTTTTGCTCTTCAGTGAGGGTTAAGTCACAGTTTTTCAATACCCCAGTTGGCATAACTTTTATCCAAACTTCTCTTTCTAAATTTCCTGTCAGAACTACTCTTAAAATGAGCACGTTTGTGTAATAGCTAAGAGTATGAACTTTGAAGTCAGTCATCCCTCATTTGCATTCTTCCTATGCTATTTGCGAAATTATAATTAACATAAATTTTCGATGAATTCTAAGAGCTCATATGTTCATCTATATAGTAAAAATAGTGATTTGACCTAGTAGCCAGGTCTGACATAAGGATTTAAATATGAGGCCTATTCAAACAATATTTAACCATGAAACCTTTTCAAACAACAAGCTTAATATTTAACATAAAACCAGTATTTTAAAAGCCAACTACAAGAAGAATAAAATATTTATCACCTTTATCAATTTACTGAAATATTTTTAAATCATTATATTATTTCTTTGCATTTTAGTTATATGATAACATTTCTTTTCCAAGGTAACATGTAAAAAACTTCATGAAATAACTTTTGTTAATTGAAGTCCCACAAAATCCTTGTTTTGTTTCCCCATATCACCTTCATATTTTAATTCATACAGTATGGCCAATGACTAATTTTCTCATGCTCTTTGTATAGAGGTCTCTTTGTATAGCACTGCTACCAAACCATTCCATATCACATTTTTACGTAATCATGAATGTTCAATGTGCTGTTACAAACTATAAAACATAATTTTAGAGGTTGAATGACATTTCACATTGGTTAAATTTTTAAGGAGTCAAAAATTTGTAAAGGTTGAAGTAAAATCATTGAAAATATATTTTTCAGCCTGATGGTGGTGGTACATGCTTTTAATCCCAGCACTCAGGAGGCAGAGGCAGCCAGATCTCTTTGCGTTCAGGGTAAGCCTGGTCTACAGAGTGAATTTGATTATAGCCAGAGTTACAACAGAGAAACCCTGTTTCTTGTCTTGAAAAACCAGAAAAAATAAGACAGAAAGAAAAGAAAAGAGAAAGAAATACTTTCCATAGTGAAATCACAGCAGCATATGCTATGAGCCTGTGTGCTCATCACTGGTGCCACAAGAAGTTCAATGATTGAGAATGTGTATTTACCCTTCAAATCTCTGTTGACCTTATGCTTCTGCTGTTCTCACCACACACTAAATACTACTCTTGTAACCTCAGAGATACTATTAATTGCTTATTTACAAACTGATAGTGCTCATTCTCAGAAACATCTGGTCATGATAAAAGATTCTATTGTAGAAGTTTATTTTTAGCTATGTTTATAATATTGTTTTGTGCAGTGTTGGGTGAGGGGCTGCTCAGGTTTTGGCCTTTTGTATTGTCTGCAGGTGTTGGATTTATCTGAGGGATGTTAGGTTCTTGATGATCTGCATGTGCTATCAGTAGAACACCTGAGGATTTCCTAATCAATAAACAGCTGAGCTCATTAACTTAGGTTTCCACTCTCCATGATGCCACTGGCCATGGCAAGGTTTCCCTCTGCTGAGGTCGAGAAAGGTTTACATCTATGAATATGCCTCCTTTTCCCTTTGCTGAACTGCCACAGCAGTTAACAACTACAAGATTCAGACTGCTACTTAGAAAAACTATGATACAAATCACTTTCATTTGCAATCACTCAAGTTTGAATCTTTTTGCTTTGATGTCTTTATCTACAGGTTATATATACATAAATATACTGTTTATTGGAGTAGAGTGGAGAGTGTTTTGCAGATGTTTATATGTGGTGTGCTTCATATTCATTATATGAAATCACAGTAAGCATCAAAACTGAAAATGTCTAACTCCTCATGGAGGCTGAATATGATTTGTGATTCTGTGATGCTATTATACCTAGAATTATCTACTGACACCTTTGTACTATATGGACTACTTCAATGACTATTACAGACATCTCACGTTTATAAAATTGATGCTACATCAATGTAAAATCAGAGTGCGCTCATCTAAATTTATATCCATCCTGATCAATACTCTTGAAAATAAAATTTTCCACCAGATGGATCAGTGTGCAAGAGCACTTGCTGAAAAGTCTGACAGCCTGAGTGTGATCACTAGGACTTACGTGGTGGAGGGACTGATTAATTGCTGCAAATTTTGCACACACACACAGACACACACATAGGTACACACTAGAGGGAGAAAAGATAAAAATGTAATTTAAATAATATACATTTATTATTTATTTACAAGTTGATGATGCTAGTAATCATATTCTAAAGCATGATGTCTTTGGAAGAAGAAAACAAAAATGTAATAGGCATGGTAAGAAATAACTAATTTCATGGGCTGTTTTCTTTTTCTTACTGATACAAGCACAATACAAGAGAAAAATATTTTAGATGAATTCACCCAATTCTAGAACATGTATCAAAATTACAGGGAAGCTTTTTGCTTCAGTGTTATCATTGTTATTTATAAAGCAACACCAAACACACACACACACACACACACACACACACACACACACACACAATTTGTCTATTTAAGTTACAGTGAAAATAAGGGAAAGGGATCAAAGAAGAAAATGGATAAAAAGAGAAGAACATTTGTGGATGGATGATGCTCCAGGTTCATTACTGCCATTATTTTTTAGATGCTACACATGAGTCTTTCTCAAGTCTCTCTCACAATCTTTGTGGTAAGTGCCTACCACATGCTTACTTCCGTAAAAAAGCATTGCATTTTGACAACAAATGTTGTCATTTGGACAAATGTAATCAAATATCTACTCACTTTAGACAGGAAACTGACAACATACTAATGAGACAAAACCAGCAAAGCCCAACTTGGAGAACCTTAGTTTATAGGAATCACTTGAAAAAGATGGATGAGTTCTTATTTCTAGTAGTAGATGATGTAAGGCAGCTATATCCCTAAAAGCCACAGCTTCATGAGATCTGAAACACTGGTGCTCTTTGCATGACTTTCAGACAGGTAGACAGCCTAGAGAACCTTCATTCTTTGGTCATCTTTCCTGAAATTTTAGAGAGGAAAGGATCTTATAAATCGATTACATTTTAGGAACTACCAGAGAGCTTTGAGTTGTTTACTCCCTGATTCTTTACTAGAACCATCTTAGAACTTACTGAGACTTAAAGAGTGTTACTCTAGAATGGAATGTTTATTTGGAGGATATTGCTACACAACATAGGACTTGAAAAGAAGTGGAAACAATATTCTCAAGAATTTTCTCTGAAGACTTGTGATTAATAGATTCAACATGGACAAGAATAAAAGCCTTCATATGTGATTGTAACTAAATATAAATTAATCTCAATAGGAATTAGCAACCTTGGGGAAGTATTGGGAACAAAACGTAGACACTTGTTATTGATAAAAATGTGCTTTAGTCCACAAATATTTAGAGTAAATTTGGGAATGATAACATTATTTTATTCAGGGATTGGAATAACACATTTTTATTCAGGGATTGGAATAACACTAAGTTTGTAATGCAGTATTAAAAAGTAGAACATAATTAAACTTCTTTTAATCCAGTTTGGGAAAGAAGTGGTTGTACACACATCTATTAGGAGATTGTCTTAACCTCTCTCATTGAACATCAAGTTTGTTTATTCAGTAAGATTGGCTGACTAGCACTCTTCAGGGGTCTTCCTGTCCTTGCCAGTGTTGAGATAGTTGATGTCTGCCAACGGTCTGGATTTTTACACAGATGTTATGCCAAACCTAGGTTCTCATAATTGCATGCTTGTCACTTTGCTGACTGAACCATCTTTGCAGGCCATCAAAAATCATTGCATAAGAATTTCTATGTTTTTAAAATATAGTTTAATAGAAATTTCAAAAAGAAAAACATGTGCAACTTCAAAAATAAATTTTATTTACCCCTGAGGTCCTTGGTAACATAAAGGAGATATAGCTATGGTTCAGATTTGATAGGTTTTCTTTTAACTTGAAAATAATGATGCACAAAATATGCTCAGATAATTTAATGTTTGTGCCTTAAGCATCATCTGATCATCCTTTGATTTCATAGTGAATCCATGAAAACTTCTTAGGAAATCATTTTTGTAATTTAATTAATTAACCTTGTTCATTATAATGAAAAATCTTAGATGTGAGATATTGAGCATATTTTGGAACATTTAATGTTACTGTGATCCCTGAAAGATATAGCAAATACTAAAATTTGTTCTATGAAAATTATTTTATTTAGAAACACATGAAAAGACACACCAGATTCAGTTTCTCAGTTATAATTATATTTGCAAGCTAAATATAATAGTTCTATTTGAACTATATAGAAAGATTCAAAACACAAACATCAAGATTTTATTTATTGTTCTTTTAATCTTTTATTTAGATTTATCTCATCTATTACTTATATGATAGATTCTCTGGAGAAAATAGAGATATATGTGGTAGAGATCCTTCTAAGAAAACACAGTGGCAATAGCTCTAATTCCCAATGAGCTTTTGAATGAAAGCAGATAAGCCAACAGAAAGTGCCTGGAGGAAAATGTCAGAATCACATTAAAGTGTTTCAAAATTTCATAAAAAATAAAGGTTGATTTATTCATATATCACCATAGCATTTCAACATCATCATCAATCAGTACCTAGTTAGCTATGTTACATTTTAAAAGGAATTGTTTTTATTAGTTATTTCACTTTTAATCTTCTTAAATATTTAAAAATCTCTCTAAAATATTTTAGATGTTAGACTACATATGATCTATGATGACTCATTTAATGATTACTGGCAATTGAGAATGAAAAATAGAATATGCAAAAAGGAGGAAACATTTCACTTAAAAAGTTGAAAAAGGCCTCATTGGATTCAAGTGCAGAAATAAATTAAATGATGGGACCAAAAAGACATATACTTATCATATGATGGCATATCAGGATAAGTGATTTAGTTTTCAAATATAATGAATGTGAGTTAGGAAAATTCAGTTTTCATTTCTGAAACAGAATGAACAAATGTTGTGGAACAAAGTCATTTAATCAAGTGTGATATTAGAAAAGCGTGAGATCATAAAGTTTATTTCAGGAAATCTAAGTGACACAGTAAGTACAGGAATGTGATGCCAAGGGGACTTGAGTCCAATTTCCAGCACCTACATGGCTGAAGAAGGGAACTGACTCCCTTCAGTTGTCCTCCGATCTCCACGTGCATTGTGGGTACATGCATGCGATATGCTCCTCCATCAAATAAACAGATATAAAAAATTAGTTTCCAGGATTTTATGTTCTCACTTTGCTACAAAAATATAATATAATGTATAAACTGATACATGCACTGAAAGGGAGACACATTCATCATAAATCATAAATTCAAAATGGTAAGCAAAGTAAAGAGGTTCATTTATTGGTATATGGGAAAAATGTAATGGTAGAATATTCAATCCCTGAAGGAAAGATATGTAGTGAGTAACTATGATTGGAGGGTTTCTAATACTGAAGAAAATCTGTCCTTAAGACAGGGCATTCTAACATTTTAGATATTATTGAAAAACATATGAATAAACAAGATTCTCTTTGTATTTTCCTTCCTTTGTTATTTTCATATGTTAATGCCAAATGTTAATGTCACACTATGAGGAATAAGGATAACAAAGTAGAATTGACATTATACTGGTTAATAAGGATTGACTTTTGAATACTCACATGTTCTTTTTGGTCATACATATTTTACTTTTATTAAAATAATTACTCAAAATTTATCAGTTTTTAATTTTGACTTTTTTTATTTTGAGCTGTAACATTTCTTTCTATAGTCTGGCATAGTTTTGGGTTTTGCTGTATTTGTTGTTTTTTTTTTTAATTTTGTTTTGTCTTTTTGTTTGTTTGTTTTTCGAGACAATGGTTCTTTTTTGTAACTTGGGCTGTGCTGGAACTCACTCTGTAGACCAGGCTAGCTGGGAATTCACAGAGATCTACATGCTTCTGCCATCCAACTGCTGGGATTAAAGGTGTGTGCCACCACCATCTGGACCTGACATAATTTTTTCACTGGATAAATGATTTAAAATACATTAAACCAATCTTAATTTTTTAAAAAATTTCTCAGTATTGTTCTTTTGTGTGAGGGGGTTCATTTTAATGACGTGATGTTCAATTTTACATACTTTCTGTTATTTCTTATTCTCATATTGTATTAAAGAAATAGTTTTATAAAAAAAAATTCAACGGGACTATCAATGTAGAACAAATACCATCTCTTAGTGTGTTATTGTGTGATCTGTTACACTTAGACTATATTTGTTTTATAACAATGGTTTTTTGTTTAGTTTTTGTCTGGATGACCTGTCAGTTGGTGAGAGTGGGGTATTGAAAAGCCATACTACCAGGACGTGGATCAATGTGTGCTTTTAGCTTTAGTAATGTTTCTTTTACAAAGGAGGGAAAATTGAAAGTTTTGAAGGATATAGTAGTCTGGGCTGGCATCTGTGTCACTTCGATTCTGTAGCACATTTGTCCAGGCCCTTCCTGCTTTTAGAGTCTTAGTTGAGAAGTTTGGGGTAATTCTAAAAGGTTTCCCATGACAAGTTACATGCATTATTTCTCTTGTAGCTATGACACACTGGGATTCAGGAGATGTCTGCACAAGTTGGTGTCTGGGACTCATGTTTACAGGGGTGGATGGAAAGTTTCAAGGTAGGGGTGGGAAAATGTCATTGGATTAGTTCTTGCCTGGCTGGTCTGGTCTTGTGAGAGGTTAAACAAGCAGACTTCCTCCTTGTTCTGGCTGGCTGCCAGAATTTAATGAGAGTCACATGTTGGGAGATTTGGGCAATAGAGAGACATGGGCAGGGAATTCCCCTGGAGACCTAGATTTCTTCCTAGCATTGTCTCCTACAGAGAGTTTTGCTCCTAGCACCCTTCAACTAGTACACTCCCTCAGAAGGCCTCTAGAAAGAGGACTTGGGAAAGGAGGAAGCCCGGGTAGATGCAGGGTGCTGATCCACCTCCAACCCTTACCAAAGCTAGCATTGCTCCAGCCCATTCCTTCCCACACTGAGATATCTAAAACTCCATGATGCTAGATTCCCTCTTCTGACTCTCAGGCAAGGCACTTGTGAAATTCTGAAGTCTCTGCTGGACTCACCAGGTATTTCAACCTCCTGCTGGCTTCACCTTCTCTCTTTCTTCTATGATTTACCTTTGCCCGCTACTCCTTGCCAGTGGTCTTTTATGCAGGGCCATATTTGTACCTTTAGAAGTGCTTGGAATATGCCTCAGCAGTTCCCTTGTTCAGGAGAACAAAGACCATACTCTCATTCCTGTGAGGAAACTAAGGACTACACCAAACATCTATATTTTAAGGAGAATCATTTGAAATACCTTGGGTAACCATTGAAAAGATTTCTTCCAACAGCTATGAAATTATGTCTGGTTCTGGAAATCTAGTCAGCTTCATGTAGCTTGTGATGTCAGAGACCCTAGAAAAGAATTTCTACATCACTTTACTAGGGCAGCACAATTATACAAGGAATTCTAAATCTCACCCTTCCACCTACAGTTAAGTGTCACCATCACTCTTCGTCAACGAAGCCTTACTTTACAGCAGATGGATATCTTCACAGAAATCCAAAACTGGACACAGTGAACATATCCATGGATTGTGGTGAACCCAGCCTCAATGGATACATCTACAGCATAGCTCACGCATCTACAGCTTAGGGAACATTGCAGAGGAGGGTTTGGGAAGAGGGTAAGAGCCAGGAAACCTGGAAGTCTCTTGTGGAATTGTCTCTCACAGACATGATTGCAAATTACATATGTGCAAGCAAAGGTAAATATTTTATGTGGTCTAAATCCTAAACCAAGAGCTACAGGGGACTAATGACTGCTGGGAGAAGAATTGTCCTTTTCCAGGAAGGAAAACCTAATTGATAGTCCAATACAAGTGTTCAACCCTGAAAGCATATACACACAAAAAAAAATAGACTCAGCAAGTAATATATATATATATATATATATATATATATATATATATATATATATATATATTATTTGTACATAAGATATACACACACACAGAAACACAAGCATGTATCAGTAATAATGAAAAAAGAGCCCATAAGTTAGAGAATAAGGGGCATAAGGTGGACTAGAGTTAGGAAAGGGAGGGCAAAGTTATATAATTTTATTTTTATTAAAATGTGAAATAATAATAAAAAACATTTAGGACATAAATTGATGAGAATTCATGAATGTTCAAGAAATCACTAATGTGGACATTATGTGCTTCTTTTCTGGAGATGTCCTCTTAGATCTTCATACCTCTAATTTGTATTATGGGCCCTTTCTAGGAAGACAAGAATGAATAAGGAATTCCTAGTGTTGAGAGAAATGTCTCAGTTTCTTAAGAGAGATACAACAAAAATGTGTTTGTAGGTGTATTTGATATGTGTATGAATGATTATGATGTCTCAAAATGTGTGTGTGATCTGTGTGTATGTGTAGAGATTCAGATATCTTTGAACAAATGTAGACCATTGGGATTTTTAGGTTAGAGAACAGTCTCTAGTGTTGCTCATTCCTCCCATCATTTTTGAGACAGGATCTCTTCTGTTCTCTACTGAGTAACATGAGAGGAATGTCCGGCCTCAGAAGCTTCTGCTGATTTGTTAGTGTCTACCATCCATAGACTGGTACAAGGCCCTGATTTAGAGATGCTTGTCCTACAAAAACAGTTTTGTTTTGTTTTTAACGTAAGTCGTAATAATCTGGTCATGTCACAAAGCTTGTATCTCAATTGTTTTAGATACTGAGGCATTTTTCCATTTTTTTCAGGCCCCTGTGAATATTCTTACAATTAGTAACACTTCTAGTTTCATCTTGTATGATGATTAATTTTCATTGTCAATGGGATTTTATTTGAGATATCTAAGACACGGAATTCTAGGCACAACTTTGGAGGATTGTTTTAATTTCATTAGCTGCTGGCCATTCTTCTGAGGAATTATTTGGATTACATAACTGAAATGTGAAAACTAACATTAGAAATGGGTTTTTCTCTTCCTTTAGCATGGACATATAAAAGACATCTTATTGAATATGAGCATTTGTTGTCTTCTGCTTCTTAACTACATAAGCAACTTGATTATCTGCAAGCTCCAAACATCAGAATTGCCCTACAATGATGCATTGAGCCATCAAACACTGAGCCATTGTTTTTTCTCATGTAAATAAGGAGCTAGAAGATTTTTTCAAAGCAATAGGGAAAGAAACTAAAACAAAAATAAATATGTTACAATGCCCAGGTATGAGGCTGGTTTTTTAAACTGCAACTAATTACTTAGTTCTTAGCGATTGGGACTGTTTTGTACCTAGAATCCAGAATAATTTGGTCAAGAAATTCCCTATCTTTCATTTACTTAAGGAAGCTCACTATGCATTCTGATGGCAATTTGGAAGAATAGACTAATAAAATGACTCCAGTGGATCTGCCAAGTGACTGCAGGGCCCTGTGCACCTGCAGAAGACTGCCAAGGGAACCATTCCAGAGACTATGGGGAATCATGAACAAGGGATACTAGAGTCCAAGCAATCAATTTGTTGAATGAAATTTATTATAACAACAAAATATGTTCACCCTAAAGCATAAAATAGAATAAATAGAATAAATGAAAAACATTTGTAACTAGTAAAATGTTAAAATAGAAAAACAGAAAAAAATAATTTAGGTAAATTTCTGTGAAGTAGAGATAAGTAAGTTTGAAAGAATCATTCATATGGCATAAACAGGGCTGAAGCCTGAAGCCCATAATCGAAAACTGTCATCCTCCTCTGTTGGTAAATGCAAGTGGTTTCCAAAAAAAAATAATAATAATTTGCAGGTTTGCAAAAATAAAAAAAAATAGTTTGCAATCAAAATCTCTTTTCATTGTAGATTCACATGTAAAACGTAGATTCAAATCTCCTGTCATTAAGAAAATAATATCCTTCAGGAAGCTGGCTTGGTCAATCTATCAGCATTAGTCATCATCTATTTATGGTTTTTGTAGAACACAGTAACGTTCTGAGATGCTGGATGAAGATGGTCTTTTTAAACTGCTAAATAAAGCATAAAATATCACCTTAATACTTTGAAAGGTTAAATAGGTTATAGTAAATCCAAATAAAATGTGTTTTTCAGTATAATTCTTCAAATAAATTAGAGGAATACTATCAAACCACGAAAAGCAAGAAAGAAAAAAAAAAAAAAAAACACGGGAAAACAAGAGAAAATTTGTAGTAACTTTTTTGGGAACTACAGATAAGTGACAGTAAGTATGAATCATTCATATGGGATGAACTGGGCTGAAGCCTCAAGCCCGTAATCAAAAATTGTCATTTTCCTCTGTTTGTAAATGCAAGTGGTTTGAAAAAAAAATAGAAAAAGAGAAAAAAATTAGTTTGCAGTTTTGCAGTTAATAAAAAAAAAAAGAGATGGAAATGAAAATCTCATTTCACTGTAGATTCAAATGTAAAATGTAGAGATAAGAAAATAATATCTTTCAGAAGCTGGCTTGGTCAATCTAGCAGCTTCAATCATCATCTTCAAATTGTTGTTTTGTAGAACACAGTAACGTTCTGAGATGTTGGATGAAGATGGTCTTTTTAAACTGCTAAATGAAACATAAAACGTCACCTTAATACATTGTCAGATAAAATAGATTCACATCAAATCAAATAAAATGTGTTTCTCTGTATATTAGCTCAAATAAATGAGATAAACACTATCAGACCAAGAATACAAACATGGGATCTCATCTCAACTCTACACAGTGATTTACTTATGTTAACAGTATACCTAATTTTGAATACTTCAAACTGTTGATTCTGGTATGTTTTAGCCTCTTTATCATTCTTCACATGTTTGTTGCAGTGGATTCTGCATCAGCTTAATATTTACACCAATGTTAAGCATTTGATAAGATATATTGATTTTATGAAATCAAACCAACAACACTGTAATTGCACAACGA
This sequence comes from Cricetomys ansorgei, assembly GCA_026225945.1. NCBI lineage: Eukaryota > Metazoa > Chordata > Mammalia > Rodentia > Nesomyidae > Cricetomys > Cricetomys ansorgei. The sequence goes on along the minus strand of JAMJFZ010001133.1, from coordinate 7,350,370 downwards.
TAGCAGTTTGTAGACATTCACCCAGAGCTTTATCTTCCAAAATGTTTGATGGTTTTTAAACCATTGTTCCTAAATGATGTTTTCAAATTCATTATTTCAGTATCTGAGATATACTATGTGACTCATAGACCAGGGGGAAGAAAATTAAGAAATATAGCAGATAATATTCTGGGACCCTTACGGGGTCTAAAGAAGGAGCTCAATTGTCATATACAATTATATGTATATACTTTCCTGCTTTAACATGCTAAGCATTGAGATTATAGGCATGAGACACCACACATCATTTACTCTCATCATAAACAAAAAATTATTAATTTTATATTCTCATATATACATCTGTTTATATATATATATATATGTATATGAGCCTGTGTGTATATGTATTGTGTGTATATGTAGGTATATATGTTTATATTTATATGCAATTCAATCAAATTGTGGGTTAAAAACCTTCTCCCATGCTCTAAGATGACGAAGTGTCCCAATGCCTCTGTGATCTGTGATGTAATTTACAGCTTTCTGACAACAGGGAATAATGCTGCTATGATATTACTTTAGACTTTGTACAAACAGGGAACAGTGCTGGGTGGCGTTGGAACAAGACTTTAATCTCAGCTCTTGGGAAGCAGAGGCAGGTGGCTCTCTGTGAGTTCTAGGCCAGCCTGGTCTACAGAGAGGGTTCCAGAACAGCCAGAGTTTCAACAGAGAAACCCTGTCTTGAAATAAATAAATCAATAAACAAACAAACAAACAAACAAATAAATAACAAAGCAAGGAAAATGCCATCCTTCCACTCATTTGATGACTATTTCACATTTTCACTTACCTGCCATTCCGTCCTCGTGAGGAGGAAGAGACAGAATCTGGAATTCCTCATCATCACTTTTAGTGCAAGTGGTTTCAGTAGGACAGTCTCCGTGGTCAACAGTGCCATCATACTTATCAAATTTGGTAACGATTTTAATAAAATCAGAAGCATTTCCTTTGTGACTTAAAGTGTTTGAACTCTTGCTATAAACACATTCCACAGTTGCATCTACCCGACATAAATACATAAAATCTTCGAAGATTACTTCCATAATAGAAATCTGTAACACCACAAGGCAAAATCATGTGTCTCTGTTATTTCACATAGTTTGCAATCAAATTCGACATTAGAGACTCAAAAGGAAAAAAAAAAATTGAAATCCAGTATTATGATCAAACTTGCAGTTTTTACAGAGAGATTAGCCCATGAAATGACTAACAGTATTTTAAGCATGCATTTATTTACATGATCAGTATAATACATTATAGTAAAAGAGGAAAAATTTTCAGTATTTTTACTACAATCTCTAATGCCTTACGTTTACATTTTAATGGTGTGTGTGTGTGTGTGTGTGTGTGTGTGTGTGTGTGTGTGTGTGTGTGTGTGAGACCACGGAAATGGAAAAGGTGATTAGATACATGGAGCAGAGGTTTTAGCAAGTTGTGGTCCAACAGACATTTCTACAAGGAACTTATCTCAGGTCCTCAGTAATAGCCATATTGATCACTAAGATATGTGACAAATTTTTATTGTTAACCTTATTAAATTTTGACTTACCTTAAACACACACACACACACACACACACACACACACACACACACACACTGACACACATACACATCTCCAGGTATGTTTGTGTGGGTATTTTTAAACTAACTTAATTAAGAAGGTATTATTTCCTGAATCTTTTGATGAGTATCTCACAGTTATTAAAAGAATAAAAAATTCTGATGAAAGCAGCTAAACAGTAGTTTCACTTTCTTTAATTCATGAAGGGATATGCACTGTGTTTTGCAGAAGTCTCTGCCTGGAATGGAAATTCTAGGTTATTTGCTTCTTACTAATATATTTTATTAAAGATGAATATATATTGCCAAGAAAAGAGATACTATTAGAAAGAAAATAACATGTCAAAGATGATTTGCTGCCAGGAGGAATGTGAGAGAATTGAATTAGGGACTTTACATGTGTCTTGATTATTTGAGGGAGTTCCTTTTTATGGAGATCAAAAGGAGGAGTTTCCCTGTCATGCTTTGAATGGGATACTCCTCTTATTCCCATGCACCTCATTACTTGATTCCTTGATGGTGACAAAATTTGGGTGGTGCAAATAGTTTGGCCTTCCTGGAAGAAGTATGTTAATAGTTAGAATTTAGGGTTTCAAAAGCTAGGGACCATTCATGCACAATGATTCACGTTTGCTGTCCAAGTTAAGAACCCTGAGCACTCAGTTTCATGTTTTTTTGGTCCTCCTGCCTTCAGTCATGCTACTCTGCAGAGATTTTGAAGGACTCAGATTGGTCTGGATCACTAAGACCAAAAGAAAATACTTGCTTTTATAAGTTGCCTTGGTCATGGTGTATTACCAAAGCAATAAAAAACAAGACAGAAATTTTTATTCAAAGAGTAGCAAATTGGAGACATATCTAAGATGAGGAAATCTTAAATTAGAATAGGCATCCATAAGATTGACCTGTAATGTTGAAGTCTGAGGGATATTGTCTTGATTAATGATTGAATTTGTAGGTCCCAGATTGCAAAGATGGTGCCTCCTCTGAGCTATTTCTCCTAGGTCATATAAGAAAGAAAGATAGGGGTGCAAGGCAGGAAGCCACACTCCTACATGTCTTTGCTTTAATTCATGCCTGCTGATTCCTGCCCTGCTTTAGCTTGAGCCCTGATATTTCTCTGTCATTGACTGGTAACTGCGAGTATATCATAATTAATTCTTTTTTCCTAAAGTTGCATTTCATCAGTACTTTTCCACATTAATAGTAGTAAATTAAGACAATGGCTAAATTGAGTCACACTGCTAATTATCTTTTTGAATGAGATGGTGGGGGTTAAATAAACCTCATTCTTCATATATGTTTTCTTCCAAGATACATCTAATTTTATATTTGCTCAGTCTTGCACAAGATAGGAAGTAAATGATTCTCAGGAAGCTCCCTCTCAGATGATCAATGCAGTATTTCACTTGAAAATAGTATAGGATGGTTATTTTGCTTCCTTGTTTTCATATGTGAACCTATAAAGGAATATATTTGAATAAAACTGTCCATTACAGGGGATTAATTAAAAGTTGTTAACAGTTGGGAAAACTTATTTTAGTCCTCAGTTTGGACTGGACATGGGCTTAATTTAGGCATGGATTTTAGATTTCCATTGGCTTGGAAGTTGAAGTGTTAAAGAGGGGTGTGTGCCATGCCCAAGCCGACTTACAGTCCTAGGTGAATATGCTATTCCCTGTGATATGATAGACCATTGTGAGTCACAATGCAATATCTTCCCCTACTCGGGCCTTGTGCCTAGAAGTAACTAGCTAAAACACACCCTTGCTTCCTTAAAATGGTTTTCTGGGTCATTTGAATCAAAAGAAGTAAAGTGGCTTATATCTGCAATTGTATATTATGTTTTATATTAAAAAATCATTGTTTTCTGAATTTAGTTCAGGATATTTTAATGATATTTAACTCTCAGAACTCTTCCAAAATATAGGTCCTAATACTACTAAATTTTACACCTTTCCCTATTTTCAACCCATCCTGTCCAATTTGTTAGTTACTGCCTTCCTCAAGAAATTTTTTATGTTAATGATCTAATCTTTATACCTTTCTAGTGGGAATTGTGCTTTAAGTAGCAAGCCCTACTCTGATGCACATGGATCATCTGGCTGGGGCATTAGGGTGAATGTAAGACCCTGTTTTTCTCTGTGGCTGTCTTACATTAGTTTTGTTCCTATTAGAGGAGTTTTTGTTTGTTTTGTTTTTATTTTTGTTTTTTTTTTCTGCTGGAAATTTTCCCCCACTATATCAAGTATTTCTCTCAGGCTAAAAATTAAGGAAGCATGATAGTAATAAATAGGAAACATAAAGGAATAAAATAAAGTATTAGATGGAATGCTGTATCATAAGTCCTAGTCATTGGCAGTTATTTCAGAGGACCCAGGTTTCGTTCCCAGCATCAATATTGTGGATCACAACTGACCCAAATAAAATAAAATAATGCTATTTGCTCTAGAGCCATTGTTTGTAGACAACTCCATGGCAAGTTCTAGTGTGGAAACTATTCTTGAGTAGATCAGGCTAATTCCTGATTATCTGTCAAGGGATTAGGAAGATAATATCTGGTAAACATGAAAATATTTGCTTGTTTTTTTATAGATTCGGAAAACTATTTCATGTATGCACTGGTCAGACATCAACGTGCAAACCTCTGTGAAACTATTACATGTCAGTGGTAGACTAGCCATTTTCAACTGTTGTAATTTATGAAGTGCATTGTTCTATAGGTATGATTTATGAAATATGTTTTGTAAACCACACTTTTACCATTGTTAATACTGGTTCTGATATTATACCACATATTTTGGTCAGAGGAGAAGTTAGTGGGGTGGTTTGCAATGGCAAACTCATTTGCATTTGACATAGGGGGAGGGAAACTACCAACAGAAGTTCTTCAACAGTGTCTTTGTGATGAATCGTTTACACTTTCAGCGTTTTATCTATTATGTCTCTTATCCTCTGATCATCACATTGAAGGAAATATCATTATTTTATCTCACGGAAAGGAATTGCTTATGTATCTCTAGAGGGATACTGAGCATGGAGGATGCTAAGATTTTCTCTACCTTTAACACAGATGCAACAATATGGCCAGAACCCTCATTCCAGTTGACCTCTTTTTCAGAATCAAACTCTTCTTTTAGCACAATGCATGGATCCTTCACTAAGGTTCTAAAGAGACTTTCGGCACCTGGCCCCTTTCTCTTAATTGCAGACAGGATATCCTGTATGGGATAAAGATAAGCTTCTATTATGACAGATCCACACTTTGAATAGCCAGTGCATCTCTTTTGTGAAATAGAGAAATTGCAAGCAAGGTACAAAGCTACAACTGGGAAATATGGCGAAGATTTGGATTTTTTTTTCTTTATGCTTCCAAATATGTTTTCTCCACTAATTCATTTTTCCAATTTGAAACACTGGGGTATTGTTTGAACCAGGTATTCCTTGGCACTGAATCACAATTCTGCTCCCAAGCATTTTGGTGAATGGTTCTCTCTTACTTTCTCCTTCTCTGCTGTGAATTTACTTCCCAAGCATGCCATTCTCAGTTACTATTTCCCTTTCAGTTACCCAAACACTATTATTTCTTCTTGTATGTCCCAGGTTCTGTTCTTAGTTTTAAAATATGTGTTTTAAGAAAGTTTTTCTCATTATACTTTCTTCGGCAGAAACATTCATTTCCTTCTCTTTGACTTCTTATTTTCAACTATCAATGTTGAAAGATGCTGTTACTCTCAAAATCCTAAGGGAATATCAATCCCACTCCCATGTTTTCACTAGGTAATAACGACTACCATACAGAACCTTACTGAGGGTTTTCTCTGTTTGCGATGTTGGGATGATTACAATCATGATTACCATAACATTTTGCTATAAAATCCTTAAGAAAAACAATATCATGTATCAATCAGGATAAACTTCTTCACCCATAGCTCAACCTATCCCTCTGAGAATAGTGCTAAAACAGACACCCAAGAGTAAATAGTATGTCCAATGGAAATGTAGTAACTTATTTAAAATAACTCATGGGTAAAATCTTAGGATGTAATGATGAATGTATAGCATTACATAATGTTGATGTCTAATTCATAGACAATATAAAACTAATTGCCAGATACTTAGATTATAAGGTTGAATAATCTCAGAGGCAATGATATTAATGGAGACCACAGAGTAATATGGAGACAAGAAGGAAGCTGGAAAAAATTGATCATAGGAGATTTAGAAGGTCAGATCCATGGACCCATTTTGTCTAACAAGCTGATAGTTTGGACTTCTGCTGAAATATGTGGATGTCCATTTTGTTCACATTTCTTTAATCACATGACTCAAACTTCAGCGGGATTTTACTTCTTTGAGGCACTACTTTAAAAGTCTCTCACCCTCATGAACATGTTATCTAAGCATTCATCAGTTTATGAAGAGAACGGAGTGAGAACACAGGACCCTCAAAAATTATGTGGATCAGAGCACCTGGAGAAACCAAAAATGACACTCACCTGAATTGGCATGGGAAGATTCCCGTCTTCAAAGATAGTCAGTAGATATTGCCTAAGTTGGTCTGTCATGATGGGTGGTGGGGAGTGCAGATTTTCACCACAGTTTCCCTTGACTGGTTCTTCTTGTGTAATGCACACATTGTCCTGGCACGGGTCAGTGCCCCACGCAATCATTGCTTTTGTATTGAAAGGGTTTTTCACAGGGTTTTCAGAATCTAAGAAAGGAGGGAGATCATTGATTGTAGTAGATGAACTCATTTAACCCTTGGATGCTATTTTCATTTTGTAGCATGCATGCAGTCTGCATGACCATGAATACATACAAAAGATAATATTATAATATTAATAACACTTAGAGATTGGTTAAAATGTTCTCGTGTTAACCTTTTTTTCTCCCTGAAATTCTGGACATAGGGAAAGGAAAGGCCAGATCTGACGCAGGTTGAGTTCATCCACTATGATTCCTGGACAGTGCTCTACAACACATTGCACTGCATCATGAGGCACTGGATATATATTATATATGATCCTTGCTGTAGTTATAATAAGTAGGTTCTGGTGTCTAATTTGAATGCATTCATTTAGAAGTATGAACCAACCAGTGATGTAGTATGCAATATTTGAGTCCTCCTGTGTGCTTTTATGGCTGAACAGCTATGGCCAACTCTAATCTTACAGCAGTATTTGCACTTCATCACACAGCTTACCTGATTACAGTTCTCTGACAGCCTTTGACTTCTTGCCCTTAAACTATGAGCTCAAATCTGAGATCACAGTGTCTATTTCTCTTGTACAGGTATATTATGGTATACTCAAAATTACAAAAGGAAAAGGCATGTTTGCATATGCCTTAAAATCCAGCACTCAGGAAGCAGAGACAGGAGGATGTCTGTGAGTTCAGAGCCAGCTGATCTACAAAGTAAGTTACAGGATAGCAAGGATTGTTAGACAGAGAAACAATGTCTCTGGGGGGAAAAGATTTTCAGTATTGAGTTTACTATTATGAGTATTACGAAAATCAATGCAGGTATCAGTAGAAAAGACATTTCTCTGCATATTCTTAACTAGTAGTGTGCTTGGCACCTCTATGATCAATGGTTATATATAAAACTCTGGAATACTTGGCAGAGGGAATAAAATCTACATGCAGTTGTTAACAATGTAAACACCAATAATGTACAGGTTAAGTAATATCCCCATTGCTGCTTTCTGTTATGACATTATCAGATGTGAAATGATTATAACTTTCAGTTATGATAATAGAATATCGATACATACCCATAAGCCCCTCATTGTCAAGAGGTGCAGGTGTATTTCTGTGCATGACATAGTTGTCTGTGGGACTCATCCCCCCGCTTGCACAGCCTTTGTCATGATGATATTCTTTCTCCATTATCTCAATGGTATTGGTGACATTTTCCAGTGACCCTAAATCCTGTTCCCCATCAGGGAAACATGTGGTGGTCTCAGACAAACATATAACAGGGTCTTCTCCAAATAGTTTTACCGAGTTTCTAATCAGAAACTTTACCAGTGTGATCTGTGAAAACAAAGGGTAAACAGAGAGGGTCTCTATCATTTTGCATGGCTATAAATCTCATCTGATATATGAGACTTGGAAGCAAAAATATATAATTCAAACTTCTGAGAGAAAATCTGCTGTTTGAAAATATAGAAGAGAGTATTCTTTTTGAAATATGAAAGTCTATTTTGAGATCATATGTTAAAATGTGACCATCACAGTGCAATATTATAAAAGAAAATGACTTCCAGTATTCACCTTGGCATAGCTCATATACACTGTCAATTTGATTAAGCCTGGTTCCATTTAGCGCTCACATGGCTGAGCATGTTTGTAAGGGTGACTATAGAAATGCACAACTAAGAGGGAAGACTACCTCTGAATGTTGGCTCCATCTTATTGATAGTTTGCACGGGATCATTAAAAACAGAAAGACAGACAAAACCAATGAAGCAGAGGCAGTCCTGGTTCTCTATTTGCTCAGTGCAGATACAATACTAACTGCTTGACCCTTAGATTGAATATATTGGGTGGTATTTGAAGTAAAGCATATTCAGAGGTAATGGGATAATCAGGGCTTGCAAAATAGCAGGTGGTTTGGAAAACTTTCTCATCTTCGATTCAATACAAAATAAGAAAAAGAGGATCTGGGTTCAGGCCAACCTAAAATAATGCTCATTTTAGGTCCAAGTGCATTTGGCCAGTTAGTAATAAAACATAAACTCAAAGACAATGTTCAAATTAACAACTTGATATGATTCTGAATAGGTTCTCATATTTTTTCTTAGTATTTGAAAGGTTTCTACCATAAAAGTGTACCAAAGATTTTTTTTTAATCTGTCCATAGCATTCCATTAGAGGCCAAAACTATATTTAATCATTCTAAGTAGTCCTCAGAACAACTATGTTTAATACGAGCAATACTTCCTCTGTTGACTTAGGGACACCAGGTTGAAAACAGGTAGAACTTCACATATCCATCACTGATGACATCGAAGATTCAGTCTTGATTGCTCTTTCTTATCATTCCAAAACACTGGCTCTCAGTGGGATAATGAAATGATATTCTGAATCACAATTGTTAATGGTCTGAATCACTGAGTTCAAATACACATTTACAATCTGCTCACAAATTTGTCAAACCTCACAAATCATTCTTCCCATCCAGAAGAATACAATTCAAGAGCGTACACTGCAAAGATACCAACAACAGCAGCAGCAAAATACAACAACAAATAATGGCTCTCGGGATCATCCTGTATTCTTGTCTCATGAAGATTTTTATACCCTAAGCATAAAATATTTGCTTCATTACCTTTTTGGCGGTATCATTTAGTAATCCTGAGGTATTGGTACCAGGCAGATTTAAGACACTGCGTGCAATGCACACAGACAAATTGTATGGTGTCATCTTATTAAATGATGAAAGTCTTGCAATCTTGTGGAGTCCCCTGAAAATGTGTCTTAATAAGATGATGTTTGGTGGAGGCAGCTGCTCCAAAAGCCTGAACAAAGATACAAGATATTTTAAAATGATAATTTTACTCAGGAATTTGTAAATGTACAGAGAACAGATTAACTGTGCCTATCCTATTCATGGTCCTCTGAGAATAAAATGAAAGTAGGAATGTCCTAGCAATGTCACTCGAAATACTTCCTTGAGTCAGAAAAGAAGACAAATTCTCGTGGAATATAAATGTTGAGATGGCAAGCATAGGCCACTGGGACTCCACACATCATGCCCCTCTTTTCAAAATGTCTCCCATGTTTATGAGCAATTCAAACCTTTTGTTGGCCATCAATGCTTTTACTAAATAATCCAGTGGTATATATCTAATATGTCTTAGCAAACATTACTTTTATAATTGTTGATGGCTTTCAAAGAGTTAGTGAATCATCACCTCTGCACAGAAGCTAACTTCTCTTCTTCAGGTACTTGGTCAAGGATGTCAAGAAACTTCTCATAGAGTGTTGTTGTCAGAACACTTCCACGTATATTTCGGAGGAAATCCTAACATTGATAGAAAAAATATTGTTAAGGGAAATACGAATCACAGAAATAACATTACAAATATTCAACTGTAAAAATTCAGTTTAATCCCAACTTCCTTCCCAATTCCTAGCCTTTCCCATAGTAAGAAAGATGTCTGACATTGAAATCCACTAGAGAGTGTTGGGTTTTCTCCATCCAAACTAGAGAACTAAGAGCAGATTTGGGCTAATTTTGGGAATGTAGACAATGTTCTCTGCTCAAAGTGTCTCTTGTGGACATGGAGCGAACTAGCATACACTAAAGAGATCAATACCTCAGCACGTCTGACATGTAAAACCAATTGTGGATCTATGGTTGGTATGTAGGTTGATAACCAACTAAGCAGGGCTCATATGGGGTCAGAGAGATACAAATGGCAAGCAACAGGTCTGCATTGTTCTGCTATAGGAGCTCTGTGTATGCATTATGGCTGCTAGCTTGTTGTTTGTTGTGGGACTCCTAACAATGGAAGTGGCCTTGTCTCTGTCACTTTTCCCTGCTTTTGGGCCTCTTTTCCTCCTATTGGGTATCCTTGTCCAGCCTCAATCTCAGGAATTATTCCTTGTCTCATTATATCTTTTTATTTTTTCTGTTTGGTTGTTATCTCCTGGAGACCTGCTCTAATTTGAATGACATAAACATATTCATTTTGGTAATTTCTTTAATATCAAGGTCTTCATGTTTCTAGCCCTAAGAGTTCTGAAAAATTGATAAACTACATAGACTACGTGCACATACGCAAAATTTAAGTGAGCCTTGACTTACATTCTTTGGCTGTGTTTTCTGAGAAAAAAAATATTTCTAAATGCATCCTGTAAGTTGTGGACAAAATGGTTTCTGTATCTTTGTATAGTGACTGTCACTATATCACAAAATATCACAAAAACTGGACAGGTGGCCCTTTGTGATACATTGGTAAGCATGTTGGTTTGCACCTGTAACTGAGAACTCAGGAGAAGAAAATGTAAATCTCAATTTAGAGCTTAACCTGGCCAACTCAGTAACAAATTGTAGAAATCTTTATTAGTTAAAACTGTGTGGAACCTACATGTTGCTTCTTTAAAACAAAAAGATGTCAAATCTCTAACCTTTTCTAGAAACATGCCCTTTGTACTGGTCTCTCAGATTTATCACACAGGGAATGCCTCAGGCTTCTTTTATAATTATACTTCAGTAATTACTCAATTATTCATGTGTTTTTAAAGCTGAACCTTGCAAACATCACTGACTGAAATGTGTGGGATAGACCATTGAAAAAGCTATGCCAGCTGTCAGTTTTGTTTATCATTAAAACATACTAAACACACAAAGACCACCAGGAGAGTTTGCATTGTTTATATTCTTTTATGAATGGCTGCTAGAGTTTGGAAAGAGAATACACTCCAGCTGTCGCAGGTTTATATAGCTTAGGAGGGGTCATTAGCATCTTTTCTTGATGTCACTGGATATATATGTTCTTCAGAATGTGATTAGTGTCTGAGGTTTCCTGGTCTAATTTATGCCATGAGAATTTCTGTTGAGCCACTCCATATACAAATCTTAATAGCAAGTTCTATGTGGTGCTGAAAATATTTTTTTAGTAGGTTAGTCTAATTTTTTAAAGAGTCACGTGGAATCATGAAGGTATTAGAAAATTTAGAAGGTTAATGTATATATTCTTATATAATCAAATCTATTTTAACTGTGTACCTCACAGAGATAATACCAAGCATATTTCTACACCTATGATATATGTTACCTGGCCAACTGCAAGCTCTCTGAAGTGTTAGCATTTATCATATAGCCAAACCATAATGGTGATTTAAGAATACTATATACCAGAAATGTTTAATTTCAGAGATATGTTTGCCCTCATTAGAGTATTAATATACTATAGATCTGTTCATATGCATAAATATGAATTGTTTCTCTATTGTAATATTTTCCCTTCAGGATATTTATGTTTCAATTTATCTTTATCATTTCATAATTTATTTTTACATAAATCAATTTACTTTTCAGAAAAAAATTTCAACTTTGTTTTAACTACTATGTTAGAAGGAATAAGAAACTCTCTATTGTATACATGCTATTGTTCCAACTCTTAGTTACCTCACTGAAGTTGATGATAAGTCTCTATTGCTGAAGATACCTTATACTTCAGACACAGGACTTGGAGTAATTGAACTGTTTTGGCATGATTACATCTTCTCTGAGGAATATATTAATCCTATTTAAAGGAACTATGAAATTGCAAAGGGATCAGGGGGACAGTAATCAATAGTCCTACACACCTGTACTTATGAATCACAACAATGGAAAGCATGGCAAGTTATCCTTAAGGGTGTGATAATGACACACCTAGACATAGAATGTGTAGCTCTTGCCAAACCAGCAATGAATATTCCTTTAGTAACAGATGAGGACTATTAAAGAAAACCACAACAGCTCAAAATGCAGAGGTAAAGATCCTGGGACACCCAGCCGAAATGGATACACATTCTGAACCTTTTGCTAAGGAAACATTGATTAAAAGAGTTAGAACAATTGCAAACCACAGGACCAGGAAATTTGCTGTTAGAATGTGCATTGTATAAATGAGAGGGAGGCTTCACTCATGATAGTCTAACAGTAGTGTTGTTTAAATGATACCTAAACAAAATAAGCATCCATTGTAACACTAACTTGTAACGGGAAAATCTCATGGTAGCCAAACTGCTAGAGAAAAAAATATATAGCCCATAAATACTACAGAGAGTGGAAATGGGAAAATATGTCATTCCCAAAGATGAGAGCCCTAACTGGTAACTCAATACCAATTGGTTAGCTCAGAATTGGTGCACATACTACCAAACTTAAGTGGACTCATAGGCTTTTAATATATTGATGAATGAATGTTTGTTTGTAGTCATAGCAATTAAAGAGAGGGGCCACATACATGTGAAGGAATGGGAGGCTGAGGGAAAACATAAGAGGGGCTAGAACAAGGAAAAAGAAGGAGTGGAGTGATATAATTGAATTTTAATAATAAAACATATCATTTATGTGGATGAAGGGATGACTCAGTGACTAGGAACACCTATTTCACAGAAATGAGCATCTGCATTTGGATCCCACATTGTGTGAGCGAGAGACAGGAAGATTGTGAGATCTAGCTGGCTGTGTGTGGTTAGGTCTACATGGAGGATATGCCTGCTCAACACTGAAAAAGAGCAACCGGCCTCTCAGAAATATAGAGTGATAGAGAATGAAGAGCACTGGTAGCAAAGCACTCCTGCCCAGGCATGCACATCATGTTACACTCATGTACATAAATGACATTCCCCACCAAACTCTAATACTATCTTGGAACATATGTCCCGTGAGGAAGATGGTTGAATCAAATGAAGGATTCTAAGTTACATTACAGTCCATGATGATCGGTTTATGCTTGAATCCTTATCTTGTGACCATTACAGGAACCTTTTAGCTTTTCAAATTTATATCTTTCATGTCTATTATCACTCAAGAATAGCAATAATAGAAGAATCAACTCACGTAGATACAGAGGAATACTGAATGTGGATGATGGAAAGACTCTCCCTACCTTTAATACAGATGCCAAAACATGAATACATTCATTGTCCAAGTCCACTTCTTCCCCTACATCTAGTTTTTCTTTGAGGGCTTGGCAATCTGCTTTGCTTGCTGACTTCCGGAAGATTCCTTCCTCCTTTGGCCCCTTTTCTTTTATAATGGAGAGTATTTTCTGAGTGAAAATGGAAGAAAGGGAAGCAACTGTGACTCTATCCACTGCACCTAGCACTATTTGATTTTTAGTCTTGAGAATCAAAGAAACAGTGAGCACAGGTGAAATGCAAGACCTGGGACATATTAAAAAGAATTTGAACTGGTTTTCATGCCTCGGATTGTCCTTTTCTCTATCTCTAATTATAACACTGAAACCTGAGGCAACATTTATTTGCATCAGATTTTTCACTACAGTCAAGTGGTTAAACCCAACTTTTCCAATATGAGATTTCAGGTGAATTATCTTCCTCTATTTAAAACAATGAATTGAAGCACATTTGTTGCCATAGTTGATAAAATCGAAAGGAGCAATTAAGAAGAAGGATTTTGTTTTAGGATAGCCAGAACAGAGCTATATGCAACCTACCATAATTGGTGTGGGCAGATTCCCATCCTCACAAACTGAAGTCAAATCATTTCCGAAGAGTTTTCCTTCTTTAGTGACTGGCAGGGCTGTCACTGAATGATTGCTTCTGCTGTCACTGAATGATTGCTTCTGCTGGGGCACAGAGCCCCTTTGAAACAGCTGACTCAAGAAAGGTAGCCTGTTCTTAGCTGTTCTATCCTCTGTATATGGAGAAGAATGGAAATTATTACATGGGATAGTATAATTTATAAAAAAACCTTTGTCACATTATTACAATTGAATAATTAGCTCATTTTTGTTCATACAAACAGAGAGGGAACCATTTGTAATATAAAATTCCCCACACTCTGAAATTGGAAGTTATCCTGTTATGTTGAGGTATTCGTCTTCTCTATGGTCTACATTGTTGTTAATCTTGAAGACCTGACCTGCTTGTTCATCCAGTGTAGACAAATCCATGCTGTCTTAACTCCTGAATGGAATAATGAAGTACTTGATATGTAGTAGTTCAACAAGTTTCTTAAGTTAACCACCTTCAGTGGCCTCAGTGGTTATATATATTGTCATAGATACCCTCACTTGTATGCACATTGAGCAATGTTGTATTGTCCTGCAATATCATGGGTGTCCTTTCCCATTCTCAGCTTTATTCCTGAGCTTTGTAAGAATCATTGTCAAATTTATTTCATCTGTAGCATGTGCCCCTCATGAGAAAGCATTCAGGACTGCTTTTGTGAGCCAGCCTCTGCACACTTGTCTCTTTTGTGTTAGTTTAAGGCTGAGATCAAAGTTTCTTTCATTCTTAGATTGTTCTTAGGATAAAGGACCATGACAAAATCTTAAATAAGTTACTTATAACATGTGAATTAAAAGTAAACCAAGGAGTCATATAACAAAAGAGAAAGCAAAGTCTCAGCATAGAACATACAGGTTGACTGCACAAAATCCAACAGTCAGGATTACAAAAATAAGCAACCTTACACAGACTAAGTAAGGTATATGTATTTGTGTGCACATATTTATATGTAAATATTTTTTAAAAATCAAGAATTAGAAAGCATTCAAGAGGCATACATGGGACATTTGGGAGGAGGGAAAGGAAAGGGGAAAATGATTAAAGTACATTATACTTTGAAAAAAAAATTAATGATCCCAAAAACCCTTGTACATAAATATTAGGTCTATTTCTAGTCTAGACTCAGGTCTAAAATACACAAATAAACCACACTTGTGTCTGTTGACCTGCAATTAGAGACAGTGCTAGAAGTCTAAGGCCATTTCTACACAAGCCCAGAACAGATTATCTACAATTCCATACATAAAACTTCTCTGTGTAGCTTTCATCACAGGATTGTCTAAGTGCAGTCTTTAGATCATTGTATGCTGTGTTTAAGATATGGAACACAAGAGGATTCGAGTGTTAGCCATCACATTCTAATGAGACCAAAGATGTGGACACTCAGAATTATGTGTATAAAGCTCCTTGACCTACCAGCTTATGGTGACTATCTGCCTGGAAGATTAAAATGTTATATATATAATCTTGTCAAGCTGATTCTGGGCATCAGGTTTGTAAGCCTGACCTGAGACATATTGTTTTACTTGGGTTTTTGTTTTCTAGTGGACTATTTCCACAATCAAGAAAATGACAGAATCCATTGATATCTTATGCAAGACTAGGAGTATGAACTGAGATAGGGCACTTGAAGGAACGTCAAGGACTTACTGTTCTGCTGCAGGCTTCTTGCAGGCTCTTTGGGCTTTAGGAAGAATCGCCCCTGGGTATCTGGGCTCAGATGTTCCACATTCAGCCCAGGCAGGCTGGGAAATGCTGTGCGAGGTTTTGATTTCTTTGTAGTGGTGGTATTGTGAATGTTATTCATTATAATATCATACGGGTACTCATACCCTATGAGGAGGAAATATGAATAACATTTGAAACTGATGGTAATGGTAACGAGTGTGAGCAAACACATCAATGTTCTTTAGTATTTCTGTTGTATTTATTGCATTTTTCCTTGTGCTTTAGGACAAAGAAGGCTGTATAGCAGTTGAAACAGTGGTTCTTAAATTTCCTAACACCGTGACTTTTAGTATGTTTTCTCATTTTGTTGTGAAATTCAACCATAACATTATTTTTGCTATTGTGTCACAACTGTAACTTTACTATCATTATGAGTCATAATGTAAGTACCTGATATGTTGATGCTCTAAAGTAATTAGACTGAAAGGGTTGTTTTACACACAAAGAGCTTCCAACTTACAGGATGAGAAAGCAGCCTTGGAATATCAGGAGATAATTTCCAAAAAATTGCAACATAAGGAATGGTAGGTGATTCAGTTAGAAAGACTCCAATGAAGTCAACATGAATATCTCCCATTTAGTGAAGCATATACTAGATACTGTTCATAGAGAGATGTGAACTGAAAGTTTTTAATTTCAAAAGAGAACAACATAGTTGTGAGGAAACAAAACATTAATGATTTTAAATTTTATTCTTAGACACATTAATTTTATGTATGTAAGCTTTTCATTTACTTGTGTATCTGTGCACAATGTTAAGTCTAGTGTCTGGGCAGATCTGTAGTGAAATCAGATGCCCTGGAACTAGAGCTATGGATGGTATGATCTACTATGTGGGTGCTTCAAATTTAAATCGGGTCTTCTGCAAGAGCAACAATGTTATTCATCACTGAGACATTTCTCTAGCCACTAAAATAGTCTTTAATGGTCAATAAATAAATTTTATAATTTATTTTGTTAGAAACAAGATATCTTGATGGTTTTTTTTCCTGTGATTTGTTTTGTTTGACTTTTTTAAGGAAAATACTGCTTCTCAAGTGGAAAAGCAAATGAAAATTCCTATTATTTTTCAACAGAATGGAGACTATTGTATAAAGCGATGTTATCATGTAATTGGGTGAGATCAACTAGTTGATCATTATTAATTAAATGAATGAAAGAATATTTTAAATGTATTATTTTTCCATGTGAATTTAAGTTTAAAACCATATAATGGAAACATTGAGAATTCAGGGTAAAAACATTAAACCTAATTAGCTCCTCCTTAGTTACTTAGTTACTTAGTTACATAGTTACTGTTACTTACCCTGGAGTGGTCTTGCAGCTTCTTCAAGACCATGAGAGAACCAAAGTTGGTAATTTTGAACACTCTGGGTGGAGGGAGGACAAAAAGAACCAACCATCACAAATAATCTTTCACAGTGGGATCTTGAAGAGTCCCCTTCCGTACCATTTCCATCTCTCTAGCAGGAACTAATTATAGCAATATGAATGATGAGTATTCTGGATACAGGTTTGAAAATTCAGGGCTTAATTTCAAGAGAAAACCTTCAGGTATCTTTGCCTTTTCTTCTTGATAGATTCTAGACCTGTTGATCCCCAATAGGATCTGAATGACCGTGGCACAGGAAATCTCATTCACCCTTCAACACTAACCAAGAAATATGTTATTCCAAGATCTCTTACATCTACTTGTCCAGACTGAGTATAGAACACTAAGCTTTGACTTGACATGCCCACACAAACTCTTACCTAGAGAACATACACTCACAGTGACAATTATTCTTGAGTAGAGTAACATTTGGAAGATATTATTGCTTCAGTCACACTGAACAAAGTAGAGAAAAACCAGAGGCTTTAGGATGCCTAGGAGTGAAAAAAGCCTTTGACTTTCAGAGATGTCCAATCTGTGTTGAGGAGGGACATATTCCTAACATAGAAAATAAATCAGATGCTAAAAGCATGTGCCACATCATAATTACTGCATGTAGTACTGTGGATCCATTTGAAACAACCATCTTAACTGAATATACTGTCAAAATCTTTAATATTTTACAGGAGGAGCTAAAGTGAAAATATGCTTTAATTGTAGTTATGAATTGAACAATATTGTTGATTCCTACTTAAATCCATTACACTGGCTTATAAAAGTCTTAAGTATTCAAACTAACAGACCTGACCACTCTAACAGTCACCACCCCACATATACACATACACGCACAGAGACAGACAGAGACAGAGACAGAGACAGAGACAGAGAGGCAGAGAATTCGTACAAACTCACAGTGGATGATTGGATGGGAATCATTAAAACACAGATACACATGTGCATTTATACAAAAAGACAAAGATATATACAGATATGTATACACAAAGAAAGAGGATCCCAGATAGAAATATACATAGACACATACATATACAGACTAAAAAACACTCGTAAACACATACTCATGCACCTCTACAAAGAGAGAAATGAAGAAAAAAAAAAAACATTAGTGGTGGAAGGGAGGGAATTATTTCCAAATAAAAAGTACAATTTAATTAAAAATGAAAACATTTTTCCCTCTAAGATTGGGATTGTTCTTTTAGGTGTGTGCATATTACCAGTTTCAAATACTTGTTTACAATAGAAAATATTTATTGTCTACTCGAAAAGCTATATAGCTCAATAACATTGTGCTATTTGTTTCATTTCACAAGAATGCAACCTTAGATAGGAATACAAGAAATTTCCCTCTTAAGACTATTTTTATCTTAGATGCCTTCAGTGCTGAAAAGAGGAGGTTGCCAAATACAATTTGTAAATTAATCATGAATAAGTATCTTCTGTATATATTTATATGCATATCTGAATATATGTGGATCTCAAACACAAAACTTGATTTTAATTCAGAGTAGCTGGAAAATAACTTACAGACATTCCTAGCAGTGATAGTATCTCCTTGATAATATCATCCACCGTCTCCGTGTTTGCTGCTCTTACATTTAAAGGCTATAAAAAGTGAAGAGAGAAATTGTTATAACGTCACTTGAAAATCTCATATTTATAAAA
This sequence comes from Cricetomys ansorgei, assembly GCA_026225945.1. NCBI lineage: Eukaryota > Metazoa > Chordata > Mammalia > Rodentia > Nesomyidae > Cricetomys > Cricetomys ansorgei. The sequence continues at coordinate 7,331,726 of JAMJFZ010001133.1, read as the reverse complement.
TTAGTTATTGTCTAATTATAAATTATAATCTAGAAGGCAAGCTTATCTCAAGTAATTGCAACCCTCATGTAGAATACCTACTTTTTCCCCTTTATATTATATAACCCTTGAAGTTTGTCAATCTACCATATTGACCTTAAAGATAAATACTTGGGTACTTAACATGATAGGTAAAGGACTGTGTAAGATAGAGACTGAGGATCCATGGGGCTCGAGCACAACTGTCTAAATTTTCATTCATTACAGAAGAGAGGTTAAAAAGGGGGTACATATTAGTATTAGCTTACTGACTGCCACACTTAGAATCTGCTCTGGATAAATATGAAGACAGTGTATGGAAAATAGCAGAATGTCAGAATCCTACTAGGTCATCAAAGAATATGAGAATGAATACATAGAAATATTTACATTCACAAGTTTTCTATACTATCACAGGTATTTTCAGTAAAGGATATAAGACTCTAGGAAACAGTTCTTAAAGTAGAAACACAGCACAAGTGCCCTCTCCCTATCTTGACAGTAAAACTGAAGCAAACAAGACCCAAGGGCACAAATTCATAAGCCATCCTTTTCAGCATAGTCTCATTAACTTTTAACAGATTACCTTGAAAATAAAATGTGTGTGTGTGTGTGTGTGTGTATGTGTACACATGTGTGTTATGTGTAGTGCTGAAGACTGATTGCAAATTGAAATTATGAACAAGGATAACTAACATGTTCTGATTTCATGTCTTTCTAACCATAGGCTAAGAATTATGGACAAATATCTCAGAATCTGAAAGCAGGGCTCTGATGTTTTGGTAATAATGTAACTAGGAAGGAGTCAATCTTCTGCTTAATCAGAGTGTGGAGTTAATCATCTCTGGTCAAAAAGATAGCTAAAGACTCAGAAACAAATATGACAGAGGGAACCAGCCAAATGCTGCAAGTTTCTTCAAGATGGGCATATTTAAATACATGCACACACTCAAATACAGAACACCACAGGCATACACTACACACAACTACACAGAGAGTGAGAGTGGTAGGGAGATGCTTACAGATATCAGCATATTCCTGTAAAATACAAAAACATTTGCTGCAGCTGAAATCAAATAAGTAGAGCCAAGGGAATACTACCTAGCAAAACATTCTCTTCTCCTCAGCCATGAAGATATATCTGGTTCAGCAAAACTGATGAGAGTATCCTCATGGTTTATGTTACTGGCTAGTAAATACTTTTATATTACCCCTTTATTTCCTTGAGTCTTGTTTTGTATAACCTAGACCTGGTATGCAGTATAACTAAAATATCTTCTCTCATACACACTATACTTACTGTAGTACAGTTTCAACAATGAAGCATGTTACACTGCTGACATTAAATTTACCTTCCAGTCATTAGCATTTACAACAGTCAGAAACATGATGATCTGGTTCAGCTAGGTTCCATCTTGTTCTTACAGAAGAAAAGGTCTTCATTGCTCTGCCTACTACTTAATAGCTAATTTGTTAATCAGCAGTGAATGCAGTAGTGAAAAGGAATCAATAATATAAGAATTAGAAGAATCGACAACTATTTTAATAGAACAACTGACTAGTGTGTTGAGATTATGAGTTTTATCCTAAGCACTATACATACAGGTTAACGTACACACCACATACAAACACCCACATACACAAACATACACACCAATGCTCACATTCTGAAGGTGATTTCTCAACCCAAGTTACATGAAAGGGTATCTTTATGCATAGGAGATGAACATAGAGATAAAGATAAAAAGGCAGGGTTATAGGTCTGGCCTTCAGAAGCAGATGTGAGATGGGGCAGTGTGAGAAAAAAAGCAAGAAAAAGCAGAGGACAAATTTAAAGAAGTAAAAAGTCATCCAGGCAGGAAAATATGGATAGTGAGTATAATTCTTGGTAATATTGGTAAAAATCCTTGGTAAAAAAAATTTTTTTTACAATTTGTTTATAATAATCTTCTATGATTAGACATATTCCTGCTCAGACAAAAACAACATGTAAGTCTACATGTAAGGAAGACTGGATGAAGAAAAAACAAAAAACAATTGGAGTCCATTAGGAATACTTGGAGTGGAAAAAGATTTTGTTAAAACTACCTTGCTCAATTTCCAATCAGTAACAAAAAAGTATATTTCTACTCTTTTGGCACTGTAGCTAACAAGGCTCAGTCTTGTTTCAGGTCGATCTCTACAGAAAACATGCAAAAACTGTATGTCTGCACTGCATACACGTATACATTCCCACAATCTAGTGGGAAACTCTGAGTCTCTCTCTTACATCCTCTTCTTGTGTCTTCATCTCCAGGTACTCTACAGATTGCCTCTCTCTCTCCTAGTCATGTATTTTGATTGACATTTTTATTTTTATATTGACATACACTGGCGCAGCTTGGGATGTCCTCTGTGAATATCTGCAGGGGCACATGCTTCGTGTTGACCTTCTTGACTTCATTAATGCATCTGCTCAGACACAGTAAGTACAAATAAAAACACACAAGAAAATAAAACAAATTACTCATAGCTTATTTCAAGATAATGGCTATATTCTATCAGTATCATGTTAGTTTTGAATGCAAAAGTGTCAGTTTATCATTATGCACTATAAATTAGGGAGTATTCAAAAATCTGTGAGAAACACAGACATAGTCAGGCAATAGGATATTGCCTTAGGGTTTGCAATTTGTAGCATATTCAGTCATCAAAATGTTTTTTATCTGCAAGGGAATAGCAGAAGCCTGTTTGACTTGAAGAGTAAGAAGCAGAAGATACTTTGAGTGTGTATGGTACAGTAGCTAGTATTGAAGGGAATTTAATACAAATCTGAATAGTACTGTTTACCACATTATATAGGTTAAGGTGGAGAAAATGAAGACCATTGCAAGCAGAACTTTCTCAAAATTAAACAAAATATTAGCAGGGTAACATAAATAAGCCACTAGAGAATATATAATAAACAGTACATTTGGAGAGACACTCAATACATTTTTGTGTGTATGTATATATACATATACATATACATATACATATACATATACATATACATATACATATACATATACATATACATATATATATATATAATTTTATGGACAGTAGATTTCAGAAACTGCCATTTCTTTTTCACTAAGGAATTAAAATATGAACTCTATTACAATACCTTCGCAGAAAAAAGTACCACTGCACCTTCTGTTCCATGGAACTGTAATGTAAACAGTGAAAAAAATTAGACTCCTGTAAAAAATTTTCTAAGACATTTAAGATTTTTCCTCATGAAGAATATTATAATGCAGCTGTCAACAATGTGGAAGTGGCATTCTCCACATGGTGGGACTTCTCTTCAACCTGGTATTTCACTTGCAACCATACATTATAGGAAATTCCCAACACTGATTTGAAACTGTAACTAGGGGACGAGAGCTGTGTGATCATGATTGGGCCTACAGTAAGCTTTATTGTTGTTTTTTTTGTTTGTTTGTTTGTTTGTTTCTTCAATTATTTTGTTATTTTGTGCTTTTGTTTTTAGTGTTTTCTAGACCGAGTTTCTCTATTGTAACTCTGGCTATCCTGGAACTCACCCTGTTGTGCATATCAGCCTTGAACTCACAGAGATCATCCTGCCTCTGCCTCCTGAATGCTGGAATTAAAGGCATGGGCCATCACCGCCTGGCAAGTTTAATACGTATAAAATAGTAAATAACGATAAAAGAATCCACCTAGATTGAGGGGGTCACTTAAAAAAATCACCATTATCCACACTGAAATATGGGTAAGGCATGTGACCATTGGTGAGAACATTCTTAACTCTAAACAATAAATTCTAAACAATAAAGGTTATCGTTTATTTCCACATATGAATTACAGAATGGATATATGAGATATTAGTTCCTGGGAAACCAGTCCTTCATATCTGTGAGTCAACAAATTAAATCTCCAGGTGCTAATTAAAAATTAGCCCACCAGTTTCACTGCAGCATGTAATACTCTATAATTTAAAATGTATTAAAGATGGATGTACAACTAACTTGTATAAACTAAAATTATATGTTGAGTGAGTTTGGCTTCAGTGATATTTGACACATTCAAAGTATATTAAACTCATCTATTATGGTTTCTGCAGGTAAAGAACAAAGTCACAGGACCTAGAAACTTTTTAAACTTTGCAACCACATATTTTAGTTTGTCAACTCAGTGAGAAAGCTAGCCATTTGGACAGAGGATGAGGAGAGGCCAAAATGATGGTTTCATGTGATGAATACTTCATGTGGAAAGAAATATTAATGATGTCGCGTGCTTGTCAAGAACAGAAAGTATATGTTAAACAACCCCTCTGAATTTTCTTATTGCAATCAAGATATTCTGGATACACAGTGATCACATTCTCTCATCAAAGTTAAAATTATGAATTTGAAATTGATCTTCATTTCGTAACCTGACTCTGATTCTCAGGATCTGAAACACTGATCCTTGTCCGTTGTCTATAGACACAAATGATATTGTGCTATATGGACATTCAAACTCCCAAGCATTTGATTAGCAACTATTTTTATCTATACAAATAAATATTAATTTGGGAGCATAATAGGCATTTGTCAAATTTAATTATACTACACAATACCATTAGTGAGTAATCAACTTGTGTACTTTCAAAACACAGATATTACTAGATCATTTAAGGTATAAGAATATGGAGAATGGGTGCTGCCTTGTCTTGTCAACATCCGTCATAGAACAGAACAACATCTCATTCCTACCCCTAAGTATTTTTGGAGTCCTGATGAACAACATGTATCAAAATTGAAGGAATGTACTTACACATAGAAATGTGTGCGGTAAAATCTACAGACAATGAAGTGTCATTATTGGTGGGAAATGTGAGTTGGCAGTCCATATACAAACAGAATAAAATGAGTTCTTATGTTATAAATACTCTGGCTAGTTAATTTCTGTTTTTTGTATGTATTGGACAGCATTAAGATGACTCACAATTTCTATAGCCAGCCTTTTGTTAACACAGTTCCAAGGTGTTGTTCTTACCGAAAGGTGGCCACAAAATTTCCCATGGGCCAGATCATTTGGATGGACCTGCAGGCAGTGCTCTTGTCTGGACCGACTATATCCACACAGTCACCCACCCACAGGCAACTGAGTGGGATGAGATGTTGTATCTTAAACTTTCTCTTAAGCCTAAAAAGAGAAGCAAATAACTCTGTTAGTTTGTTTCCATTGAAGGTGAAACTGCTCCTAGTAAGACCTGGTTCTTCATGTTCCATAACAGAACTCATCTATTTTCATTAACCAGATATAGTGCATCCCTGGCAAAATGGGTGTCAGCAAAGTCTGTACTGAAGGAAGTTACTGGGTACATGCTTGTCCGTTTCGGTTCGGCAAGTGGTTAGAATGACCATACTATTTATTTGAAAGACATGGCATTCTTAGCCTCGTGTACTAGTTTTAAAATTCACTTTCAATATTTGTCCCCTCTATTTAGTTAAGTATTAAACTTTTCTTCTTTGTTAAATTCCATAATATCCATACCCAGAAAATTAAAGGTTTTATATTTTAATTAAATGTTTATATTGAATAGCTTTTTAAAAACATATAATATTGTAATATCAACTGACTTAACAAAATTCACATTCCATTTTACTCCTTCCTTTCCTAATAAGTCATGTCAGCATTAACTGAGCATCTCAGTACTGCTCAGTTGATAAAGCATGAAGCACACATCTCATACAAGTAATCACAAGCTCAAATTAGTTTTGCAATAACCTAGTCAATTGATTAGAAATATATTTTCCTATAAAGCATTCTGTGGTTACCATAAGAGTTCTTGAGAAACAATCATCTTGGTAGCAGAAGTTTCTCTTTTTTTCTTCATTATTTTTATATGAGTTTTTTGTTTGTTAATTTTACCTATGTATACAGTGTGTTCTGATTATTTCTTCCACTTCCTCTTCTTTTCCTTCTAACTCCTGACAGCTCTTCTTACCACATTCATGCTTTTTTTTGCATTTTTAATGGTTTATTGAGTTTTATCTGGGCCATTTGTTGTATTAATCTCCATTTAGAACTCTCCAATGGAGCCTCCATTGAGCAAATATGGGGTTACAGGACTGAAAATAACATACTGCCTCTCACTCTCAGAAACTTTCAGGTACCAGGAGCTAATATGTCACAGATATAATCCCTGATTCAAAATGCCTATATGTAAATCTTTCTGAAATACAAAACATTTGAAGACTAACAAGGTTCTATAAATAAAAAGTGCCACCTAGCAGAAGTGGCACACATCTTTAATCCCAGTACTTGGGACAGAGAGGCAGGCAGATCTCTGTGAGTTCAAAGACAGCCTGTTCTACAGAGTGAGTTACAGGACAGACAGAGTCACAAAAGAGAAAGCTTCTCTCAAAAAAAAAAATTGCCAACCTTGTCGAATATAATATGTATTGTCCCTTAAAGCAACAACCATAATCATGAACTTCCCCTCTCAATTCTACAATCCATCTGGAGACAATGAAGGCAGCCCTTTCTTATTATGTTTTTATTACTTTATCTTGAGAAAATATCCCACTATGTAATACACAATTTTCAAAAATTGCAATGCTCATAAACCAGCTTCCAGATTTTAGAATTCTGTCTAACACATCAGCCTTCTTTTCAAGTTTGTTACTGTATTTCCACAGGGTCATACAGCAGAATAGCACCTAAAATAATTCGAGTTTTAAAAGTATGACTAAAGCACTTGTGAAGGCAAAGTGGAAAAATGTGTGCAGGGGAAAGTCCACTGAGCTTCAACACTACACAAAAATTGTATGAAACAAAGTAAGAGCAGACCAAGTTGTTATTCAATACCAAATGGACAGTGCTGAAAACACATATACAAGTAACAGAAGATTACATTTATGTAGTTAGGAATATATTTGTGTGTTAATATACATATATGTATGTAAAAACATTAATTATAAAAAGGAAGCCATCATTTTGAAAGAGAGCAAGGAAGGTAATAAGAGAAGAGTTGGAAAGAAGGAAGAAAAGGGGGAAATGACAATGAAGTAGTTATACAATAATCTCAAAAGTAAAAGAAAATAAAAAACCTTTTTGTATTATTTTACAATAAGCCCAAATCAAAGTGTAGCCTGTCATAGTAAGGAAGGCATGATGTACATACTTACAGATTATTAGATGCAACCAAAACATCACTGAACAAGGAGAGGCGTCGTTTCTTCTTTCTCCAGCCTGTTTTGAGTTCCACGGGTCCTTGGCACAGCAAGGTTTGATGTATTTCCTCCGTGGCTTTCTCCTCAAGGTTTTCCATTTAGAAAACCAAAGCTTCTCCTGATACAGGTCTCCAACTACAGAACAGGGAGTCAATGGTTAACTTATAAGACTGAGGATCATGCTAAATTTGAAACGGTGCTTGATGGTAAAACACATGCTTAGTTCCTTATGAAACCCTCTGGTGAGTTTTAGACCATTTTAAAATGGAAGAAGAAAGAAAAGGTCACTTAGGAATAGAAGCATTGAGAAGGGATTGAAGAAGTTGCCTGTTTTTAACAGGATTTTATGTTGCAGGACAGGGTAAGAGGTTAAAGAATGGTACCAGGGAGGGCTAGAGAAGTGAGTAATACAATTCTATTTCAATTGAACATAAGTGAGCATGTTTGGAAAGTCGTTCCTGTCTAATCTGAAATAATACTAAATATTGGGAAATAAGTGCTGAAAAGCACAATACAGTGATGTTAGATACTTTACAAATAGTACCAATTCAGTTTCATGATGCCCAAAGGTGAACGTGAATGAGCATGTTCGGAAAGTCATTCCTGTTTAATCTGAAATAATATTAAAGCATTGGGAAATAGGTTCTGAAGAACAGGATACATATTAGAAATGATAACAATTGTGAAAACCAGATAGTTCTTAGATTTATGATTGGAGTCTGAGCAGTTCAAATAAAAACTTTGTGATAATAATGAGTAAAACAACTACATAGAACAGAAAATAACAATCTCCCCTCAACTTGGACATATATTTATTTACAGACACAATTCCCCTATACAGTCCAATGGTACCTCTCCTGACATGATAATCCTGTTTCTTTGGGGGCATGGCACTAAATATTGCTAAGATGAGTAACTGTTCTTGTAGCTATAACTGACTTAAGAATTAGTTTTCATGGTCTAGATGAATCAAGAGAGAAGACTTCCTGAAATCATTAGTCTGTCATCATAGTCAAAACTACTTATTAAACAATACCTTTACGTTGGAGCCTAGAATGGAGAACATTTCAATGGACGTGAAGTTATCCTTATCTTTCTTGGCAGGAAACACCAAAAATGGCTACAGTAGCTGGTAGACCACCTACTGAATTGTGAGGATGCTGCTGTAGTCAGGGTGACAGAACACTGTGATGTCAACATTCTAAGGCTCATGCCATATCTGACAGAGTGACACATGCATTCTATTACTTTTCAGCTTTTGTCTTTGAAAAATTATTTTTGAACAACACTTGAGCCACAAATGTTTGTACAGAATATCAGATTTTTACAACTATATGTATGTATATCTGTATGCATATATTATGTGCATATACATATATATGTTGATTAAAATCAATAGTAACATACCTCCTCAAACTTTCAAACTACACTTGACTACTATAACCAGGAATTCAGGAATGGGTTCTGTAGATCACTGTTTGGAAAGTACAAAAGTCTTATTTTCATCTATTTTTCCTCTGTTCAGGGAAACCTGGTTATGTCACATCATAGCGAATGGCCTCATGGATGGGGCAATTTGGAGACAGCACATGTTCTGAGAGGAAGCCAGGAGTGAAACTGAGTTAGTCTTAACCCTCTGCCAATGATGCATATTCTTTACAGGATTCCTGTATAACAACAATAATGCCTTCTGAAGGCATCATTTCCAATGACGGAGGAGCTTCAGTATAGGCCTTGACTCTTAAAATTTGAACTACCTATCAACACTGCCACACTTCAGACTAAACTTACTGCAGATTAGGCCATGATGGCCAAATTATATGCCTCCAGAGAACCAGTAGGTTAATTTTGATTCAATTAAGAAGAGGTCATTCCCACTACTATAGGGACTGTTTATATTACTCATCAGATATACCTATTGACACCCAATGTTGTGCACCTTTTAAATGATAATCAGGCACGTTCCAATTTTACATTTTTTTCATATTAGTTTAGTTTTCTTATTTTAAAAGATAAATATTCGTGGACATATGGGATATTCTCCATATTTAAATTTTATACCAATCAGTGTAACTGTAGGCTCATTCAATCATTCATATCATTGTGGGTTTTGGGAAGTTCAGGCATATGTATTATGTTTAAGGATATGACTGGGCTGTTGCCTAAAGTGCTTCTTTTTAAGCCAATTCATTATTGATAGGTTTATGGTTGCTACCAGATTGGAAATACAAATCTTAAAATCAACTGGATTAAGAAATGTTTAAAGGGCATGAAAGTATAATTATTATGCTGTACCCCAAGGAGGATGATGACCAATGTGCACATGATAATGGCCATTCTTTTTAGTACTAACACTTCATATTTTATATACTGAAATATTTTACAAGTCTAAGAGGGTTAGAGAAAATATCCAAGCTGTAAATCAACAGGAAGAGCCACTTTAGGCCTCTATGCAGAGAAACCCCTGATACATACCTGGAAAATGGCCTCCTCTAAATTTACATTTTTACTAGCTTTCTGTTTTCTACAGTTTACTTCACTGTTTAAGCTTGACTGTCCTGGAGACAAGGGTGGCCTTGAACTAAGAGATTTGTCAGCCTCTGGCATTTGAGTGCTAGGATTAAAGATGTGCACGATCATACCTCGCTCTAAACTTATTTTTCAAATTCCTTTTCACTTTTTAAATTCCATTTCTCAAGATGGAAGCTTACCTGGACAGGATCTTGCTCTGATGTTACAATTCCCTTTATACCACTTAACATCAGGCATTTCTTTAATCTGTTTACACTTATTGGTGCTCCTATTCTCTTACAGATGTACATTTTTGTAAATGTTGATTCAGGGTAAAAAACCAGTTTATTCTTTGCCTAATCCAATCGTCGGTCCTAGTCCTGGAACTCTGGAGTTTTTCTGCCTCTGTACATTCTAATTTTCAAGACACAAGCCTCGACATAAAGGCTTCAGGCTCAGCTTCTGAGACTGACTCACTCTTGCTATCTCTGCTTAAACTCAGAGCTGTACTGAACTATTCTGGTTGGGTGATCCAACTCGCTGGCTGCTCTGGCTCAAACTCTTCTCCATGATGACTAGCTCAAATTGACCTTCAGATCTGGCTGATTGTTTTTAACTCAATTATCTGAGTGATAATCTGACTGCCACAGAATCAACTGCACTGCTTTGATAGATTTCAATCTGATTCACACTTCCCATATGATACTGACTTCCTTCGAGCTGCCTCTGTGTCTCTTCTCAGACTCCTCAGACTCCTAAGACTGCTTAACACCCCTCAGACTGCCACAGACCGCATCATACTCATCTGTGTCTTATCCTCTGTCTCCTATCCTCTGTGTGCTCTCTGAGCTGATGGGCAGCTTTTCTATCATGAGGATTGGATGTGTCCTCATTGTAACTTCCTCTGCCAACTCTTTCTCTAATTCGTCACTTTGCCTGGTCTTCACCCTGACTCATTCAGACATCACTTCTTATCTGACACTGATCTTTCTGAGCTCTGCTTCACAGTTTTGCTTCCACACTCTGTTTCTTTCTTGCAGATTAAAGGTGTGTGCTACCACTGCTTTCTGAATCCCTGGATTAACGGTGTGATTTTTTCTACATTTTCCTGTACCACAAAGACCTTTGAATGTGAACCCTTCATATAGATCCTTGGATTTTATCCCTTCCAAGCTATCACACAGGCATATCTATATGATCCTTTCCCAGAACAGACATGTTGCTGGATTAAATGATTAAATATAACTCTACCTATTTTTTCTTTCCTACTCAACTTGTTCCTTTTCATTTTAGATGTGCATAAGTGTGAGCACTAATAAACACTGAGTTTTTAAATGTATTTAAATGTCATCTGCAAACTCCATTAATCCAAAACTCTTCATTTTAGGCTCAGGCCAATTTTTTTGGAGGAGGGCAGAAAGCTGCTACTTTCTTTACCCAAATATCACAAGAACGGTCTCTGGGCTACATTGTAATATTCTATTTTGTTCTTTTCTCCTGTAGCACATTCCAACCTACTCCTCTCCACTCTCTAATCATCCCAGCTCCCCCTATCTCCCCTGTTCCCCAGATCTATCCCTCTATCTCACTCCTCGAACGTCTCCTTAGAAAGGGCAGTCCCCGTTGGGTTATTACCTCACAAAAATGACATAATAAGACAGAACTTGGCCAGGCACTAATCTCTACATCAAAAGTGGACTAGGCAATCTAGCAAGAAACAAATGGTCCTAAGAACAAGTAAAATTGTCAGAGATAACTCCACTCCAAATTGTTGGAATTTTGGAAGAACACCAAAGCGAGAAAACCACATGATATATTTACAGGACCCTGTGGGTTCCATGTCTGATACTTCAGTTTTTGTGAGCCCTTAAGCATGTTGGTCAATTGAATATGTAGGGTTGTTGTTCTCCTGTTGTCTTTTACCCCTCTGGTCCCTGCAATCACTCCTTACCGTCTTTCATGGGGTTTCCTGTGCTATGCAAGATGTTTGCTCCTGTGTCTCTGTGTCTGTTTCCATCAGCTACCAGAGAAGTTTCTCTGATATAGATTGGACTAAGAAGTGATCTATGAGTAAAGCAAGATGTTATTAGAAATCCTCTCCTGGCAAAACAGTTTCTAGTTCCTGGCCTGCCCACAGTATCAGGAATGGGTTCCTTCCTTTGGCATGGGGCTCTGTCTATTCATTGTCCCAGCAGATCCTGAAGTGATGATAAGTTATAGGTCAAAGGTTTTGTAGCTGTGATGGTGCCCACGTCCCACCACTGTAAGTCTCAGGTGGTTACTGGAGAAGGCCTATTCAGGCTCCCTATCATACTTTGATAAAGGTTATTGCTAGGCATCCATTTAGATTACAGGGAGCTTCCACAGCACTAGGTATCTAGATCATCTCCTAACTGTCCTCCAATCCCAGTCATTTATCCATACATTCTTTCCCTCCATATATATATATATATGTATATATATATATATATATACGTGTGTGTGTGTATATATATAAATATGTTTACATATATACATACACTGATATATACTTATATATGTATATATATGAATATATACATATACATATATATGAGTATATATATATTCATGTATATGTATACACACACATATATGTATATATATACTCATATACATATAATTATATGTATATATGAATATATATGTGTCTTTATATATATGTGAATATATATATATAATTTTAGAACTTTCATCTATGTTTTACATGTCTTTCCCAAATATATAAGCCTGTTACCTCAATTATGCCAAGTGTTTCTTTTTTCTTTTCAAAGAAGGGAGGGGATTGTACATGGTTTTTATCATTTGCTTATCATATGCATTAAATTTTGTAGCACTGAAGCACAGATTTTTCAATTTTAGTAGAAACTGAATGAGAAGCAAACTGAATCTGTATTTTAATGTGCGTATCCCTGCCACCCTATAAATGTCCTCCAATCCCAGTCATGTATCAATATAGTTTCTCCCTCCATATATATATATATATATATATATGTGTATGTGTGTGTGTATATATATATATATATTTATGTGTGTGTGTGTGTGTGTGTGTGTGTGTGTGTGTGTGTGTGTACACCTATATATATGAATAAATATACTGGTATATATTTATACATGCTTTTATATGTATATGTGTGCATATATATATACACACTATATATAAATACATGTATATATACACATATACATACCTATGTGTATATATATTTGTATATATATATATAATTTTAGAGCTTTTATCATATTTTTTTTTACATATTTTTCCCATATATATATAAGCCTGTTATCTCAATTATGGCAAGTTTTGTGTGTGTGTGTGTGTGTGGTTTTTTTTTGTAGATGGGAGGAGATTGTGCTCATTTTTTATCATGTGCTTATCAAATGCATTATATTTTCTAGCAATGGAGGATAAAATTTTCAATTTTAGTAGAAACAGGATCAAAATCAAACTGAATCTGTGTTTTTATTTGTGTATAACTGCAGTCCTATAATATGGCTATTTCCATATTTGCCTTGAACAGTTGGATTTCGTTTTCTTAATCTTCTTCAATAGGGACTTACTGTTTTCACAATAAATTATTGTACATTTTTATTAAATTTACTCTCATATATATTATTTTTAATGTTAAGTATAGTTTTCTTAAATCATTTAAAATTAGTGATTGGTTGTTTTAGCTTGTGTGTGTGTGTGTGTGTGTGTGTGTGTGTATGTGTGTATGTGTCTTTACATATATGCTTTTAAGATCATGCTGACAATATTAAAGGCCACATAATTTCTCATATCCAGCGTATTATATTTCATTTCTTCTCTTCAAATTGCATTGGTCAGGTCATTAATTATGACGCTGCAAAGAAAGTCTGAGTTGTAGACTCTGATCTCATTCAGTATATTAAGAAATCCACACAGTTCTATGCCATTATGATAATACTTCAGTTATTTGTTTATAGGCTGGCAGAAAATGATTATATTTTATTAAAAATGGGATATTAGTTTTCAATTATTTAATAAAAATTTTGATGGTAATTTTCTCAATGTAATACTATGTGATAGTAGCTATAATTTTTGGTTGTCTTATCAGGTCATAATTCCCTTATTCATGTCATAAACCATGTTTCTGTGGTATACAAACTTTTCCATGCCCTGGTAGATTTCACATTAAATAGTATACTTGGATAAGCAAGAGTCTTTTTTTCTGTGGTTTAATATTGATCTATCTCCATACTAGTCTTTATTAGAATGATAATATCTAATAATAAAATAATAAATGTTATGTAATATCTATTTACATTTCATTATTTAAAGTGTATTTCATTTGGATTTGGATTACTTTTTTTTTTGTTTCCCTTAACCTATAAAAATTCCATAGAATCTACTTCTGTTGGCAATGAATTCCTTGATTATTTTGTCCATGATGGAGGAAAACTCAATTTCAAATTTTAAGATTCATTGAGTTTCTATTTGATCTTATATACTGTAAGTAAGTTCATAATAAATGTGAGAAACCATTATGTTGATTTTTTAAAGCTAAGTATTAAAAAAAGAAACATAAATTAATCCAAACACTCTGACAAAAAAAACAAATTCACACCCCAAAATAACAATAGTCCTTATCCAACTGGTACATCTTCTTCCTAAAAGGTTTCAGTTTCAATTTTAATTTTTTTTTACTATTAATTAGTCTATGTGTATGTGTGTGTGTGTGTGTGTGTGTGTGTGTGTGTGTGTATGCTTCTGCAGACATATACATTATAATTCATGTGTGGAGCTCAAAAGACACCTTACAGCAGTCAGTCTCCTGAATCTAATATGTGAAATCAAACTCAGGGACCAAACTCAGGTCTTCAGTCTTGGTACCCATTGCCATTTGCCATTCTTAGTGGTAAATCAGATACTAATGTTAGATGTACTGATTCTCAGTGTTTGACTATGTGGTTCTATGTGTGAATCATTCCTAAAATTTATTTGAAGTTGTTAAACTTCTTTGATGTCTAGATTAATAAATATTCATGAATATATTTTTGGATGTTTTTACTTTTTGTTTCTTCTACAGATTTGATTTCTCTTATTCTTGTTCCCTTTTCTTCTGTGGTGTCTTTTGCATATATGTCACTGTGAAAGTGATATACTTATGTCTCTACAATTCTGTTTCTCTCTGATCTTCTTTTGTTTATGAGCTTCCAATTAAATAATTAAATAAAAACCTTATTCTAATTCTTTCTTTGTTCAAGGTAATTTCACTGGAACTGTTTAAATAGTTTTTTCTCTTTTAGCTACAATACATACTTGTGTGTGTATGTGTGTGTATGGTATGTTCTTGATAAGTAATTGCCATAATATTGCCTCTTTACTTCCTAAAATATGCCTCTTAGTAATTTAAACACTTCTAAAGTAAATTATTTGAAGTAGTTTTCAACTATTCTACATTTGGCCCTTATCGTCTAAGTTATCCAAATGTATCTATTTCATAGTCAGATAATGTTTAGGCCAACGTAATGCTAAGGACTAAAGCCTGAAGTTTGAACTTTTGATGAACTAAGACTGACTGCAACTCTGATGAAGATATTCAATGTGGGAGGAGGGGAAAGTCAGCCTGGTGTCCAGCCTAACATGCACTCACTGTTGTCTGTGTTGCCCTCTGAAAATACAGTCTTGGCTGTCTCCCTTCCTGAAATGCTGCTGAGGGTGGATTATGATATTAGATGCACTGCCTCTTGCTGAATCTATTTCTGGTTTTCCAGATTTCAAATTTCTATCTCATGTACCAGTTTCTTTGTCTCTGCTTAATATCACCAGCTGGTTAGATCAACAATTCTGACTTCTGTGAGCTGTGCCAAGAAAGAGATTCCTCTACATAAAGTTATTAACCTCTAGAAGTTGTATGGGTAGAATTTACCTTAAAAATATTCTGGCCATAAGATTGGTAAGAGCTACCTATCCTCAAAGCTACCCATAACATAATCTCATGGAATCAGAATTGAGAATAAGAGTGATTGAAAAGAAAGCTATTATTGCTCACATTTAGCTTCACACTAAAATTAGGCTCTTCGTGCCATAGACTCAGAACTATGGCCTAAGGAAGAGGAAAACTGAAGGCTCTACCTGGATACAATTTCTTCTAATAGAGTATAAGAGGAGAGGCACCAGACCTTCAGTTGTACAAGATAACCATCATTTTTTTTAAAATTAGGAATCAGTGTATTTTCTAGAGTCTTTTATTTTTAACTCATACTCTTTGAACTAAATTTCCATTGTCAATGCATTGGTGCCTTTTACTCTTTGATTCACATTTTTGGCTGCATTATTTGGAGAGAATAATTAATTTGTACTTGTGCATTTTTTAAAAATAATCATTATTTTATGAAAATTTGCCATCTTCAAAATAAAAGGCTTTCTTCTAAAGTGGTACCAGAAAATGGAACCAATGAGAGGATTTCTATTTAAAGCAATGCCTTTTTCCAAGAGGTCATGATCATTTGTGTAACCACTCAAGTTCCATTCTAGATCCTGCAAGATGCACAGCAATTTTCCTCAAAATGTACCACCCATCTTGATTGCATAAATGTTCCCATTAATTCTTGATACATTTCTCACACTAACTTCCTATGTCTTTATCATAATTTGAAGATTTTTGAAAATGAATCTTAATACTGAATATGTTGTACTCAGAATAGCATTTGAGACAGATAACTACACAGTTGGTTACATTGCAGTGCTTCAGAGAAATTAAAAGTTAACGGGAGGACTATTAAACTTATTTACTACCTAAATCCCTTTAGCTGTTTTCAGCATGTTTACACTAAATAAGAAATATATGTAAATTTATGTAACAGTTACTATATAATACAATGAGATTAATATTAAAGAATTTTTAAAATTCATAGAATACATAGCATTTGCATGAATAAAGTTATAACTAAGTGACCTGCTAAAATATTTAATGACGTCAATTGAATATATTCATTTGACAATGAAAACAACACATGTATTCTGAGAAATAGACTCATAATTCATAATGGAATCATGATTTGTTGTATATTTAATGGACATATATGAGTATATTCTATTCACCATATATCAATACCCATAGATTTCTTTTAATCCTTTCTTAACTTTATTTTATTTCCTAAACTTTAAACTTATGTAAATAATAAACATAAGGTATAGTTAAAAATTCTACTGGAACATATGCCTCAAATATATGTGTTAAGTATTTTTTTTTAATTTTTGGTTGTAGGTTTACTATAAGATAAGATACATAAATTGAAATTATTTTACAAAATTATGAAAAATGTTGAATTTTATGTATTTTCCGACATTTTGTTTGCTTTCCTTCACTCCTATGCCAAGGAGGAAAAGTCAAAGAATTCCTTAGATTTGCTGTAACTCTGCCAATGCCTTGTTCTTCTATGCATAGGCTTCTTCAGGGCTGGGAGCTCCCAGCTGTTCACCCATTTGGTCCATACTAAAAAGCAAGTAGGAATTCATACTTCAACCCTGCCAAAATATTTCCCACTGCCAGCTCTGCTCAGCCAGTGATGCTGGGGGTAGCATACGGTGGTTTTGGAAGACATAATTCAGAAAATGCTGTATTTTCTGGTGTGTATGCTGATACTTCACATAAGAAGAAAAATGTGTGAGAGAGAGAAATATAAGAAGTGAGATTTTCATGTGGAGTTTAATTTCCAAGGCTTTTAAAAATCCATTATATGTAGCAGATTCCCAGAGAGAGACTATCTGGACCCTAGTGAGGAAAATAAATATAAACTATAGTCCTTTGAGTTTTTGAAAACTTTTGGTACACAGTAAGTTTTTTTTTTTTTTTAAATGGCGTTATATCAGAAGTTGTGAAAAATGAGGAAGTGATCCTCATTTTTAGAATTGTAGAAAACTCAGATTTGGTGGACCAGTGGAGTGACTGCTCAGAAAGATTTCTCCACATTTAAAGTTGACAAGAGTGAATCGGCGCAGTCTTATGGTGAGGCTATGGATATGCTCTTTTCAGGAGATGAAAACATTAGAAGGAAATATTGATTTACCTAATATATCTGTCCTTCACTGTAAGCCAGCCACACTGAGCTCCTTCCAGGCTTCCTCCGATATTCCAAACATGTTATAATTTCATAGATTTATCTTAACTCTTACCTTGTTTGGAGTTATCTTACACAATCTTTGGTTCCATTTTATCCCTTTCTTGTGATCTTACTCATCTCCCCTCCATAATATGGTGTTCACTAATTTCTCTATAATATTCCAAATTATCCCACTACCCAATCCTGTGTGAATGAGAATTCTTTAAAAGGAACAGTATCTTAAGAGCCTAATTGACTGATTACAATTTCAGGACTGTGGAGAGATTAGAAGGTTGCACACCTCTGTGTGGGAACTAAAATATTGTGACTAATGGATGTAAATAATTTTGAATCTATTAACTAGAAGACCTTTATTTTTCACCAAGTCAAAATATAAGAATGCTTTCAGATAGAGTCTTGGGCCTGTAGAAAAAGCTTCCCCCGTATTGCTGTGGCTTCTCTGACATATCCACAAATATACTTTCACCTTGCCGTGGCTTATGACTTTATTTGTTCATAAAATTATGAAATTGCTTCCACATTGAAATCTGGAATTTGGGGTTACTAAAATCTGTGTCCCTACTATATGATCACTTGAAATGGGTTAACTATAAATTATTCCTTTTTCCTTTTAAGATGAGAGCTATGGTTTTTGTATTGAACCCCATGATTCTGTTAATTGTACCCTAATTTTCACTCTGTACACATAATATTTTCCTTATCATGTACCTAACTGCTAAATAAATACTATTTCTACTTGCTTTCAATTTCCTAAAATCACCTAAGTTTTATATAACAAAATCTTTGTAAAACAATTCCTGACAACAAGCAATTTATAACTGTTAGTCAAGCGACTAAAATGCTTGTCTTGTAGAATGACTATCAGATTTAATGGAAACTATTTCTTCCGTTTAATCTGCTTTCTCTGTGGGACTTAGTGTAAGCCACTTAATTTGTCATGTTTATTGTTTCCTTCTATTTGAACTGGTGGGAATTACCCAAATCATCTTTAAAACCTTCTCCATTTATCTAAACAACACAGTAAGCTATCAGAAGTGCAGCTGTCTAAAGCAACACACAGAAATATTCAAATATCTTTTTATTGAGTTTAGTTTATATCCATCCAATTATTGTTAAAATAATAGTCTGGAATAATAATTTAAATTGTACCTCCATTGTGACTCAGTCTCACTCTTTTCTTAATTTTCTACTGTTATATTTCTTTTAAACATTGTGCATTTTTAAGGTCTTTATACCCTTCCATTCTTATTTGGTGTTCTTAGTCCAGGAACTTGTCTCTGATACATTTGGAATCAATTAAAGTATCTTTACTTGCAGGCATACTCACTAGGTTTATTAGTTGTTGACCTTTGTGATTTTTAAAGCTTCTCTCATATACAGGAACTACAATAAAGATTATTTTCCAAAATTTAAAATGAGAAAACACACTCCTATATAAGAACAGCGAAGACATAGTTCAGAGCTGTGATATAAGGGCTTTACTGATGCCTCTATCATTAGTTAGGACAAAAGCAATTTGTGCAGATCAAAAGCTGAGTAAATTTCTACCTTGTTAATTTTATCTTAAAACCCTGAATGTCTTTCTGACAGTATAGAATTTTTTGAAAAGAATTACTTTTCATCTTTGTCATAATCCCTCTCTCTTCTGTGGTATCTCAGATTAAACCAGGGACACTCCTTATTTATTTATGCAGATGTCCATTCAGACGACACTACTTGCTATGAAGTATTTTAGAAGAGTTACCACTGGCTAAAACAGTTAACATGATTAAATGCAAACTTTGTTTCATAACTTGATCTGCTTTTTCTGTGGAGCTTAATGGAAGGCACTTACTTCATCCTTCTGTTGCATTTACTCTATCTAAAATGAAGGGATCTTTAAAAAGTTATCCATATATCGCATGTCCTCATTCCAAACATTTTTAAAGTTTTATAGAAATAGATATATTCTCACATAATATATCCTGATTAGTTTCTCCCCATTCTTCTTCTCCAGGTTCTTCCACGATCCTCCCTGTTGAGATCCACTGCCATTCTGTCTCTCATTAGAGCACAAACAGGGTTCTGAGGTAAAATAAAAACATATAAGATATAATATACTGAGATAAAACAAAAAATATCACTGCTAAATAGGACAAAGAAAATAAACAAACAAACAAACAAAAATGACTAGAAAAAGCAAATGAAATAGATACAAACACAGAGATCCACCTGTTTACACAATTCAGGAATCACATAAAACACTAACATATAGCCAAAATAAATATGCGCAGGACCTGTGGGGCAAAAAGAGAGAAGAATCTATATATATTTAAAATATAAGAGAACTAGCATTTTTTCTTAATATGAGGAAAAAGCTCTGACACAACATAGTAACACAAAGAAGCTACAAAGATGCTGTTGAGTTCATTTCTGTTGGTCGTATACTGCTGCAATTGAAACCTACCCATGAGAGTAGTCTTTTCCCCAGTTAAACTACCAGGGGAAAACTAAATTTTCAGTTGCAAATGATCATCAATTGCTTGTGAGTTAGGGATGCGGGCATCCATTCAGCTCTAAGTCTCATCTGGTGCAAACTGTGCAGACCCTGTGCATGTTGCCTAGTCTCTGTGATTTTAAGTGTGCATCTATTATGTTAATCTCCAAGGCTTTTTTTTTTGGGGAGTCCTCTGGCACAGATACTCTTTCTACCTTCTCTTTCAAAGGGTTCTCTGAGGACTGAGGGAGGGAAATGAGGAAGGCATCCTATTTAGAGCAACACATTTTGAGTTCTTCACATTCTACAGATTATCTAGCTATGGGTCTATATATGTTTTGCCATATCCTGCAGGAGGAAGTGTCTCTGACGATGGATGAGCAAGGGGCTGATACATAAATGTAGCAGAAAGCCATTAGAAGTTATTTTATTACATTTTTGCTACTTTAAAAATATAAAATTAGTAGCTGATTTTACCTAAGATGCCTGGATTATCTAGTCCCAGGTCCTTGGTCAACCATACAGTGTCAGTATGGGATCCATCCTATGGAGTGGGCCTTCAATCAAATCAGATATTGATGGGTAGGTCCCACAAGTTTTGTGTCACCATTGCCCTAGCATATCCTCCAGCCAGGACAGCATTTTAGAATAAACAGTTTGTGCCTGGGTTTGTGTTTGTTTCTCCTTTCCTTTGTTGGAGAGTACCCTCCAGTATGGAACACTCTAGAACTTGGGGTTGAAGACTTAATGTAGTCAACAGCTTGACTGTTGTACATTCAATGAGTTTGTGTGGTGTTGTCTTCAGCAATGGGGCCTTGTCATCAGTGTGTGGAGAGCAACTTATAATATTGGCAATAACTTACATTGTTTAGGGATTCCCATAGGTACTCTTTGGCCAAACAATTCAATTAGATGTAACCCAATCATGGTATAGCAAGCTTCATTTAGTGAAAAAGATGGCCAGTTTTGTTTCTCTGTGTGTGTGTGTGTGTGTGTGTGTGTGTGCGCTGCGCGCGCGTGCATGCGCACACACATAGATTTCAGGAAGCCTCTACTGTATTAGGTTTATGCACTACCCTTCAAATGGCCCTTATTTTAGGTGTCTCTTCTTATGTTCTCTCCCTTCTCTACCTCTACCCTCCCCCTCTTCACTTGATCTTTCCATTCTATACCACCCTAGCACACATATCTTTATAAGTATCTATTTTATTTCTCTTTGTAGGAAAATATATTTGTCCTGTCCCCTACCCATTCCCTTACTCTTTATCTAAGCTCTTTGGTTCTACAGATTTTAGCTTGATTATCACTAACTTAACAAGTAATACACAAATGTAATGAAAAGAAAAAAATATGGTATGCATTCAGAGTCTGATTATCACATGCAGGATGATTTTTTTTTCTAGTTCCATCCATTTATTTGTGAATTTCAATATTTGATTTTTTTAATGACTGAGTAGTCCTCCATTGTGTAAATTACAACAATTTATTAATCTATTCATAAGTTGTGGAACATCAAGGATGTTTACATTTTCTGGATATTATGAAAAGAGTAGAGATAAACATGGTTGGGCAAATGTCTTTGTGGTAGAATGTATACACCCAAGAGTAGCATCTTGAGGTTGATCTAATCCATCTCCTTGAGGAGCCAAAACACTAATTTCTATAGTGGCTGTAAGAGTTTGCACTCCTACCAGCAATGGATGAATGATTCACTTGCTCCACATCCTCAACAGCATGAACTGTCAATGATCTTCTCTATTCTGATGGGTATAATATAAAAATCTCAAAGAAATATTAATTTGCATTTCTCTGATGACAGAGAAGGTTGTTGACAACTGTGTCAAGTGCTTTTCAGCCATTTGAGATACCTCTTTGGAAAATTCTCCGTTTACATATATATATATATTCCAATTTTTAATTGAGTTGTTTCCTTTATATCTAGTTTCTTAAGTTCTTTCTATATTATGGATATTATCTCTCTATCAGATGCATAATTGATAAAAAATATTTTCCCATTCTTGAAGATGCTACTTTGACCAAATGACAGTTTCCTTTGCTATTTAGAAGTTTTTCAGTTTCATGAAGTTCCATTTATTAATTAAGCACTTTGCTAATGGTTGAATTCTGTTCAGTAAAATTCTGAATTTTACTGATCCAATGAGTTCATGACTATTTTCCTCTTTCCCTTCTGTCAGGTGCAGTTTATTTTCATTTATGTTGAGGTCTTTAATCTGTAGAGGAGCATTAAATCTTTTATCTTTTATCATATTGGAAGACCTGTGTGATAGATTGGAAAGGATGAAATACAAGGGTCTTTATGAAGGTATCACATTCAGAGGGCTGTGTGATCCAGATGGAATGCAAAAGAATATGAGTCAAACTAATCCTATGTTCTGTTTGTGCTAATGCTAGGTAAAAGGATTTTCTGTGGTTAATCAACATAGCACACTTCCTTAATCCCAACACTAGGGTTCTAAAAGGAAGTCAGTTCAGAAATAGGTCACAGCTTAAGTTCATGATTACAGAATGAGTACAGGCCTTTAATCACAATTCTGAGATTGAATCGGTGTGAAGAGCCAGTAAGTAGGGATATACCCAACTCTCAAGATCTGAAAGCAAGCTCCAAATTCAGAGAGACATAGGCAGTTCACAAAGGGATCAGAAACAGGCAGTCTGAGGCAGAGAGTCAGTCAGAGTCAGAAAAGTTTGGTGAGAAACAGTCAGTTGATTCAGAAGGTCAGTTTGAACAAGTAGTTTGGAGAACAGTTTGAGCCAAAACAGTGAGTGAGTTGAATCAGCTAACCAGAAGAGTTAGTTGAGTTCATTACAACTCATTCATTACAGTTCATTCAGATTTCAGAAGACAGCTAGTGACAATGAGCTCTGTGAGTGGTACATCTCAGAGACTGAAATATTCTATTAGATTGTACAAAGGCTGACACCTCATAGGTCTGAGCTGGAATCTTGAAGGTTAGGTTATAAGGAGGCTAAGGATAGAATTAGCCAAAGAATAAGCTGCTTTTGAACATAAGTCAGAGTCTACATCTGGCACCCAACATGGTTGAATATCTATATTAATCCACTTAGACTTGAGCTTTGTGCAAGGTAGTAAGGATAGGTCTATTTGGATTCTTCTATGTGCAGCCATTCATGTGAATATTACTATTTGCTGAATATGCTGTCTTTTTTCCAAAATATCTTTCTATTTTTTTTTTAATCAAAAATCAGTTGTTCATGGATGTGTGAATTTTTGTCTGGGTCTTCAGTTTGATGCTATTTATCAATATGTTTGTTTTTGTGTCAATGATGTGCTGTTTTTATTAATATATATATATATATATATATATATATATATATATTACTATAGCTTTGTAATAAAACTTAAAATATTTTATTATTTGGAGGTAGAAGGTTTCCATATGAAGCTGAAAATTGTCCTTTCAAGATCTGAGAAGTATTTTGTTGGATTGCACTGAATGTGTACATTGATTTTGGTAGGATGGCCATTTTCTCTACATTAATACAACCAATCCATGGGAATGGAAGATCTCCTTATAAATTAATGTTGGCTATGGGAATCTGGTAAATTTCCTTCATTATGTTGAATTATTCCACTTATGTCCCTAATCTCCATGGGACTTTTTTAATGTAGGAAATTGGTTTTGTCAAAGGCCTTTTGTGCATCCCATAATATGATCATGTGTTTTTTTGTTTGTTTAAGTCTTTCAAATTGTTTATATGGTAGACTATATTTATTGATTTATATATGTTGAACCAAGTCATAAATAATCTCCAGGATGAAGTCCACTTTACCCTGATGGATTATAGTTTTGAAATCATCTTGAATTGCATTTGAGAGTTTTTTATTGAGAAAATTTTCATCTATCATTATAAGAGAAGTTGGTCTGTAATTTTCTTGCATTACTGGGTCTTTATATTGTTTGGGTATCAGGAAAACTAATGCCTTGTAAAATGAAATTGGTCATGTTCAATCTGTTTCTATTTTATGGAGTAATTTCTGGAATTAGGTCATTTTTGAAAGCCTGATAGACTTTTAAGCTAAAACTGTCAGGCACTGTGCTTCCTTTTTGGAGAAATTTAATTATTACTTCTCTTTCACTAGGGTTTATAGGTCCCTTTATTGTGTTTATCTGATCTTGAATTAACTTTGGTAAGTGATATGTATGGTGAAAATTACCCACTTTTTTTTTTTTAGTTTTTCCTATTTGGTGGAGTGCAGGTTTTAAAGTATGTCCTTATGATTCTCTAGATTTCCTCGATGTCTGTTGTTCTGTATACTTTATCATTTATAATTTTGTTAATTTGTATATTCTCTCTCTGCCTCTAAGTTAACATGGATAATGGGTTTTCAATCTTATTATCTCAAAACCCAATGCTTTGTTTAATTCATTCCTCTTACTTATTTTTATTGCTTGTTTCTATTTTATTGAAGTCAGGCCTGAGTTTGATTGCTTCTTACCATTTGCTCCTTTTGGGTGTGATTCTTCTTTACCTGCTAGAGCTTTCAAGTATGCTGTTAAGATATGTGTGCTTACCTAAGGAGTATGTTTATTTCTTTATTTCTCATTGTTATATGTTCCAGAACTAAAGAGAAAGCTTAGAACTGTTAAGATGCCTAAACAGAAGTATTTGAAGAACAAATGATTAATAAGTTATTCTGCTAAAAAAAATCAAAATTTGTTAATTGTATTTATGTTCTATCTAATTTAGGATCCTTTTTACTCTAAAACAATGTTTTAAACCAATCTTTAGACCAAAGAATAAAATAATTTTCATGTTGCTATGTTTCAACATTCCTGTTTCCTATGTTGATATGCTTCAACGTTCTTTAGGATTCAAATATATTTTAAGAAAATTAATGGGTAGCACAAAATAAACATAAAGAATTGTCTAAAATCCAAAGTAGTGAAATAAATATTAAGTCTTAAAGATGAGATTTAAAATGAAAGCATATACTGAAGAGAAATATAAAGAGATATTTGTAGAAATTGACACTGTGAATAATATTGAGATGATTATCATAAAATATGTACTCTTAAAAAGAATATCAGCATTCTTTCTTTCTTCCCTCCCTCCCTCCTCTCTCCTTTTTTCATCTTTCTTTCTTTCTTTCTTTCTTTCTTTCTTCCTTTTCTCCTTCCTTCTTTACTTCCTTTCTACTTGCCTACTTTTATTGTTTCCTGCCATCAAATTTGAGATTAGGTCTTACTATGTAACCCTGGCTAGCCTGTAGGAGATCGACATGCAACTGCCTCCTGAGTGTGGGTATTTAACGCAAGCAACACCACATCTGGCCCCATCTGTTTCTAATTATGATAAAGCACCATTGTTTATTTTTCTTATCCAGCTGCAAACCCAGATAACATGGAATCATCAGTTCAATTTCTATTCTCATTCAATTTTGCCATGTGCATGTGAACAACCTGGAAACACATTAGTTTAAAAGCAAATAGCTAAAAAGAACTTTCAATTTCAGTTCCAAGATGTAAAAGATCGTAGGCATTAACATAAGAAAATGTTGGACAGACTCAGACTCAGTGTTTTTCTTGACACCATCCAGAAATTGTGGTTGCATGGCAAACTGCCACTCATCTTATGGAGAACTTAGGCACACAAAGAAGCAAAGCAGCCAAGATCTGCTTGCCTTGAACTGGCACTGCTGTTTCTGATAACCGTCTGCATTCTTGTTGGCTGGAATATCCTGCCAGAATGTAAACCCTGCTCTCTTTTCTTCATCCAATCAAGACATTCATCATCTCACCCTACCATAGAAGGAGCAGGCAAGGCTATGACCCTTTCTGCTGCATGCTGTCTTTTGAAAATGATCTTAGGATCAGCAAAGAAAATCTAGCAAATGTTAAAACATTGTATCACAGATTAGTGTTATGTAGCTGGAGTCATGAATATATGAAAGTGAAGATCTTAACTGTCAGAAACTAATCTCTTACTGCTAAGAGGAGCCTTGACACTCACAGCTTCTAACAATAAATTCCTCAAAATGTAAATGATAAATAAAATCATACTGTGATCATGACATACAAAGAGAGAAAAAGACAACCTTGTGGATATGTCTAAAAACACACAAAAATAAAATCTCACTATGCCCTATACAAAGAACTACAGACTACTATGAAATGCTAAGAGTAGGAGATATAGTCTTTACCAATGAAGATCACAATAATTGTTTATCCAATACAAAATGATAAGCCCTGAAAACATGTATACAAGTGATATCATCCTCTATATTATAGTGAGTATATTATATTTAGGAATATATATGCATATATTCACACACACATACACATATATGTAAGAATTAGTGAAAAAAGAGTTTATGGTTTTGAAAAAGAACAAAGAGAAGTATATGAGAGGTTGGAAGAAGGAAAAGGAAGGGGGGAATTGATGTAGTTATAATCTCAGAAATTTTTTAAGATGTTAAAAATATCTCAAATATGAACAAATACCCTGTATGTGTCCTAAATATCAATAATGATATTTGTGTGCCTGTCTGTCTGTGTGTGTGTGTGTTCATGTTTCTAATTTTGTTTTTGTTATTGCTGTTGGTGATCAAACCTAGGGCCTGATCCAGTCTAAGCATTTTGAAGAATTACGTTACAGTCATCAGTTCTTCTTCTCATTTCTTATGCCAGTATATTCTTGGCAGTTCTTAATTGTATTTCATATGTGAAGTTCTTCTGTGCATCAAACAACACACAGGAGAGTGAGTAAATACCAAAGTGTATATATTGTGTCTGTGTCTTGTGAAGACTTGTGTCCTGGAAGCTTACGACCCAGCATTGAGAGGCTTATAGGCAGAGAGTCTATAAGAAGTAGAGCTTATTTTGAGGTAATTAAGCCAAAGAGTACCTCCTTTAGGAAGAAATCACAGCAGTCTCCTACTTTGATTTCCTTACAAAGTGAAGTAACCACATCTTTGTCTCTTATAAACATAGACAAATCCTTTCAGTTACTCTGCCATAATAGAGTGAAGATAAAGGCCCTCTCCAAAGTCAGTGTTTGGAATTTCTACCTCCAAGATTGTGAGATAAATGATCTTCCATTATATAAGTCATCTAGCCTTAGGTATTTTGTTATAATAACACAAAATATAGGAAAGATTAATTATATATCTCATTCATTGTTTATAAAGCATAAGATACCTGAAGATATTTTATTAAGTAGAGTTATTAATAATGGAATTTACAGTTTCTTTGGTAACATATTCACTGAAAAAAACATTTATTGCATTTTCTAGAAAAGGCCTAAATAGATGATGAAAAATGTGCATAGTTTCCAAGTACATACTCAACAAGATGTTCTATACAGACAATTTGTTGATAGTGGTACAGGAAGTTTCAAAGGAAAGGCAAAGAAAAAAATGAGCCTCCGGGATGTCTTGTGTGGTGGGCAGGGCATAGTTACAGGCTCCTCCCAGCATCCATGCTTCCTTAACTTTTTCTTTTTTCTGTGTATGCACACATCTTCTGTCTCACAATGCCCATCTAGCTTTTTTCTTATGCTCAATGCACCACATGTTGCTGTTGTTATTTTGCCAGTTTTCCCTCTTGTCCTGAGCAGAAATAACAATCTGAAACATAGAGCTCTGTCCATTCTATCTTGTATTCTAACATTTAGAAAGAATATATATTAATAAGCAAGTAACTGAGGTAGGCAGTGCCCATCAGACATCCCTTGACACATAGACTGAAGATTTATATTTCTGTATGCCTTGATATCTTAGCTGGACAACTTTCTTTTGCTAACAAAGAGAACATTAACTGGTCCTTTTGAAAAGAGATTTAATAAGTCAGCAAACCAACAAGAAAGAGATGATTGTTGTCATTGAACTTTGGAGGTATGTTATATAACATTATCACAGAGAAGTCTGAAAGATAACAAAGTTCAGTCCTAATATTTCTTCTGAGTCATATATATATGCATCAATATCTTCAGTCTGCCAGTATAGTATATACCATTAATAGAAAAACTGTATACAGTTCTGACTCCGGAATTAATGTTGTCATATTTACCAAATCAAAATTACAGAATTGTTAATTTGTGAAAATGTAGCTTCACCAGATCTCAGAGTGAGAGGATTTTTGTTCTTTGCCTAATTAAATCACTGATTCTTAGCCTTGAGCTCTTAGCCTAGAGCTTTTCAGCCTCCATAAAATCTACTCTTAAACATAGCTGGAAGGCTTTGGTCTTCATACAATTTAGAACATTTAAACCTATGTATAATCTAAAGCATTTAATTCTCTGAGATTTACTACTGTCTGAACCACTCTGACTAGCTCCTTCTGAACTGTGACTTTCCTTGTTCATGTCAACTCAGTCCTTGTTGTGGCCCAAACTCTTCTTGAAGTTGCCTAGATCAAAATGAACTTCTGAACCAGCTTACTGTTTTTGACCAAACTCTTCTGACTTTGATATATTCTGTCTGACTCTCTGACTGGTTCAGACTGAAATTCCTTCCTCAGCTTCAAACTGACTTATGCTTCCAGTCTGATACTGACTTCTTCTGAGCTGCCTAAGTGTCCCTGAGTCTTTTACCCAGCCTGCCTATTTCTGTAACTCATTCTTCATACTTCTTCATTCAGCTTCTCTGCCCCTTAGTCAGACTGTTTCTTGTCTCATATCTTGTCCTCCTTCTGCCTGCTTTGGACTATTCACCTCATACTGCCTGCTGTAACTAACTCTGCCTCGAGCTGAGAGACTACTTGCTTTTCTATTAATTATTTACCTAAAAACAGTCATATAATACATATAAATATGAATATAATTATACATATACATTTTAAATGAAATTTTCTCATTTGAGATTATAATACTCCCTCCAAAAGCTAAAGGTCACCTCACAAACACCTCAACACCAGCCATGAGAAACTCTCAGAGCTGTTAGACAGGTTTGTGTATGAGACTTTCAAAACATTACAGACTTCTGTTATTGACCTTGGTTGAGCCCAGAGGCATAAGGTAAGTCTCTGAATACTGAATACATTATAACCTTCAGACACATGGCATAACTCCCTGCCCCGAGCTAGAACGGCTCTATATGATAGCCTTCCTCCCTCAGGACTAGCTTTCACAGTTCGAGAAACAAAACTCAAGCCTCCAAAAGAGGGAAGCAACTTACAGTCCTTTTCAGCTCTTCATGAACCACAACAATCAGCATGGTGCAATAACCATGGGTATAGTAGTATTACATATATATGTTTTGGTAAGCAACACCTCCATAATTTGATTTATGATCTTGTTAATGAAAGGTAAAACATTTCTGGTATTTGGTAACTATCCCAACTACTAAAGCTAGTGAAGTCATGGATTTTGGAGATAACATACAACAACTATTTTCCTAGAATAGCATAACCCCTAACAATATTCTACATATTTGCCCTTATACCCACAGAGAAGGTTAGTCTTCACTTCTCACCAAGGAAATATTTCTTTGCAGCAAATAGAGACTACTATAGAAATCCACAACCAAGCAAAATACAGAGCTGGGGAACACAGTCCCAGGGTATGCATTGACAACACAATCTTCATACTTAAAGCTAAAAGCTCATTGCAGAAGTGGGAAAAGAAGCACGTAAGAGTAAAAAAAAAAAAACAACAGGGAGTTTGCTCTGAGATTGTATTTTTAATAATTTCAGAAGGTATACAAAAAAGATCATGACTGCACAGTCACTATCATAACTGCAGAAATATAAGCTATACAAGGACAATAATAACAATAGACATACCAAAATTGGTGAAGGAAAGTCCATAAGACTCAACCTTATACACATACTCAAAACCAAACAAAAAACCTAAAGGAAACAAAGAAATTCTGAGAGTGGGAGAAGTAGTCTTCTCCAGGGAAAAGCAAATCAATATCCAATATCAAATGATCAACACTTAAAACATAAGTAATGTATATATGAATGAACAGATACTTAACTATATATATATATGTATATATATATATATATATATATAAAGTAATTAGCAACAATTAATGAAAAAAGAGGCTACAAGTTATAAGTAGGAAAAGGAATGGTTTATGGGAGGGTTTGAAGGATGGAATGTGAAGGAAGAAATATTATAATTATAATAAAAAAGAAAAAACAGAAAAATCCTTATAAATAATAACATCATAAAAGACAGAAGGGACAGTGAGATGGCTGTCCAGGGTTAAGGGTCCTTTCACTGGCCTGAGTATTGGTTTCAATGGTTGAAAGAGAAAGTCAGGTTTTGCATGTTGTCGTCTGACCAAATGTGACAGGGCACACACACTTTAAACAATTACACACAAGGACATACACACATACAAAGTAAGTTAAGAACATTTAAAACAAAATTTTTGTAGAACAATATTTAATTATTTAATCCAGGAACATGACTGTTCTGGGAGAGAGTCACATTGAAAGGCCTGTGTGATAGCTAGGAAGGGATTAAATCCAAGGGTCTATATGAAGAGATCACAGTCAGAGATCTGTGTGGTCCACATGGAATGTACAATGTTGGTGCATGCCTTTAATCCCAATATTCAGAAGGCAGTAGTAGCATATGCCTTTAATCAGCAAGTCAGAAGCAAATGAGAGCAGTCTGAAGCAAGCAGTATGAGGCAGACACAGAGGGTAAGAGACTGAGGATAAGACACAGAAACAAAGACATAGAAGCAGTCTGTGGATTCTGACAGGATAAGACACAAAGGCCATCTGAAGCAGTCTGAGGAGTCTGAGGCTGAAACACAAAGGCTGTTGGGCAGAAGTCCGTATCAGAGAGGAATAGTGAATCAGTTTGAAACTGAGCAAAGCAGTTCACTCAGAGAAGTTGTGAGATTCTGCCAGATTCAAAAGAGTTTGGTCAGAAACAGTCTGCTGGCTCAGAAGGTCACTTGGAACCAGCAGCTTGGAAAAGAGTTTGAATTCAGTACAGCTCTGAGTTCAGAAGGAGTGAGTCAGAGTGGCTCAGTCAGCAGTATATCTGAGGCTTAAATGTTCTAGATTGTTGGAGGCTAACACTTTCCAGTTCTAGGCTTAAGATGATTGTATGGAGGCCAAAATGCTCCAGGGCTCTAGAACTAGGAGGAGGGATTGAATTGGCCAAAGAAACAACTGCCTTTGAACCAGAATCAACATCTACATTTAGCATCTACTGTAGGGCTTGAATCTACAAGGTTCAAGAGTACATGATCAACCATTGCTCCAGGGTTAAAAGTCCTTTAACCTAGCCTAAGAATTGGAGTTCAATAGTTGAAAGAGAGAGGCAATTTTTACAAGTTGTTCTCTGACCACATGTGACATGACATACATACTTAATACAATCACATAGATACATACACACACAAAGTAAGTTATGAAAATTTTTAAAAAATACTTCTTTCTCTCTAGTATCTGAGATATATCAGTATGAAAAGTAGAAAACTACAAAATTATTACTTTGAAAAGTTTGTATATTAGTATCAATGGACAATTGAAAAATACTAACTGCTATAAATAAGTAATTGATGCATTGTTTTAAAAGATGATTAATGAGATTAAAAATCAGTCTGGGAAAAGTTAGATGAAAACTTCATGGTGGTATGAAAGAAAATTATAGCAGGCAGACTCAAATAGACTTGAGAGAGACTTTACTTAAAAGGTTTGCAATAGAGAACACAGAATTTACTCAAGAATGCTTAAGGAAAAGTAGGACATTTATAAGTCCTTGAATAACTTTGGAAAGAAGTTCTGGGCAATGATCAGTTTCAGCATGAGCCTGTGGTGTGGTCCTGTCTGCTTGGTAAAATATTCTTAGTGAAGTTTTTGGTGTCTTTCCTCTCAAGTAGACTAGAGATAGAAGGTGTTGTTCCGGATCATTACATTTCAAAGCAATTGCCCCCAGGCCTTTGAGAAAGAAATCCATGGGTGTAAAACTAATTAGACACCTGAAGAAACATTATGTCACAGGACAACAGAGAAAGAAGAAAATCACTATTGCATATTTTGTAAAATAAATGCTCCAAAAAATGGCCCAAAGTCAGGAAGGAAGCTATCTGTCCTAGAATAGTGGATGGGAACATTAAGGACACCTTGGTGGCTATTATGGAAGTGGGATCCTTTGTGTAATAGTGAGTGTGGTGTTTCATGTAATTCACACTGAGAAGACATTGAACAAATGAAACAAGAAGACAGGCAGTGATAGTGGGAAGCAAGAGAGAGGAGTTTCTAAGAAAATATATTGCCTGTCATTTCAAGAAAAGCTTGGGAGCTTAATGACAGCAGTAGACATGAAGCGGAAAAGCATTTGGAAAATTTAATCAAGAATATTTTAGAACTTTTCAGCTTCTGCAAACATATCAATTTTATCTGAAAGTGTCCAGAAATTCATACAATATCATCTATTTATAGGAAAGAATGAAAGAGAGAGAAAGAGAGGAAACAAAGCATTCAGTATGTAGTACAAAACTGACTATAATAGTTAACTACACTGGTCAACTAATAAAGAACAGCAAACACATAAAAAGTGTATGAATAAGAAACATGGCCTCAATGTCAGCCTAATACGCATAGGAAATGCAAAAGCAGCCTGAACTACATAACAAGAACTTGTCTTCTGGGACAAATGTAGGATGGGTAGTGTTTACTTTAGATGACTGGGCACTGGGTTCTGTACTGAGCACCCTCTGCTCCAAAGAGAAAGAAGAATAAAATGTGAAAGAAAAAAATTAAGGACATAAAATGACAAGTATTTATTTAGCAATTATGTCCAGATTCTTTAATAGTCAATTTAAAATAGAAAACACATTTCCATAGACAATATTTAACTATTTACCTTAACCCAGAGAAGTAATGGTCATCACAATATACTCTTTTATAAGAGATTTTATTTATTATATACATTTGCCTGCATATATCTATATGCACTAGGTGCATTATCTAGTATCTGTGGAGGCCAGAACAGAGTTTCCCTGAGTAATTTTCTAGAAAAGAACCAATGCATACATCCTTGTACTTCTTCAAGTTAATACTAATTTGTTTCTTTTAAATGAAATATCACTCTCTGCCTAACAAGAAAATTAAGCAAAATATTTGTCCTTATCAGAGAAGATCCTGAAAGATGTTCCTGAATATTCAGCAAAACCTCAACAGTTAATAGAAAGTTTGTTTTTTCAAAATTTACTTGCATCTTCTTTATGAATTAATTGTATCACTGAAATATACATTTAATTATAAATATGTGGTTGTATATGCACATATAGTTATTCTGTCTTATTTATAATCACATGATTTGGACATAATATATTTTTAGGTTCATTTTTAGTTATGTGTGATTTCTGCATAGGCCAGAAGATGCCATTAGATCTTAAGAAAGTGGAGTGATGTACTGTGAGCTCCCATGTGTGTGATGCAAAATGAACCCAGATACTGTATAACAATTGCAAATACTCTTAACTTATGAGCCCTCTCTCAAGTCCCCAAGATGTACTTTTTAGTTTTCATGTATATTGTATCATATGGAAAAAAATTGATGTATACACCAAAGCACAGAACACCTACATACTCTCAGACACAAACCACACACACACACACACACACACAAATACACAACATTCAACAACTACTTTTAGTGATAAAAATAGGTTTGCTAAATCATTAAGTTATATTGTGAGTTTACCTTGAAGAGATTATAAATGTTTAGCTGATGGTTAGGACATCTTACAGTATTATTTTGGACTTTTAAGAATGATACTCATGATCAATCTCTGAATTTGTCGGCTAAATACTAGGTTAAAAACTCCTCAGAATTAATACTTTGGCATTTACTTTCATTTGATTAATGTACCCTTCGGCTTGAAATTCTAATAATTCTTACCAAAGTACAAATATAATTCCTTATGAATTGCAGGCAGCAATATATAAGAATAAATAAAATACTCTTGATTATTTTAAAGTATTTTAATTAACTAATTAGATAAGAAAACAAAGTTTGTATGTGTTATGATATGAACATCCTCACCTGAAATTGTTGATTCTCTTCCAGAATATTTCTGTGTGCTAGGTTTGCAATATGTGCAGGCATGTGTATTTTAAGGACATTTATTCCACTACCACCTAATGATTTGTTCAGAAACAATCTTTATCAGTGAAATAAATATTTCTTCCTTTCCTTAAACCATTCTATATATAAACTTCCCTTTATCCCTAGAATGCCATTAGCATTTCCTGTAAGCAACGTGAATATGCTATAGATTTTAAGTATATTCCTAATTTTCCAGTCCTGAACATTCTCATTCACTCACACCTGCTCTTTCAAGGAGATTTCAAGAAAGTAAATTCTTTGTGTATGGAAGGACATTTTCTGGAGAACAAGAGAACCCTGAATTCTTTCAACCCTCTATCCTCTCCCTTTCTGTAGACTTGAACTATAGTTGAGCTATACTTTGTTCAATAACACATACACCTTCTTCATCATTATCTTTATCCACTTGAATCATGGCAGTTTTGTTGTTATCCTCTTTTTCTGCCTCCATCCAATATTACTTTCTCTTCTTTGTAGTCATAGATGTGTGTGTTGATTTATTTATTCATTCTCATGGGGTCGTGACACAAGACAGTTTATTCTTTGCTAATTCAACCCCCAGTCCCAGAAAGTTTCAGTGTCCATACAATCTAAAGACTAGACCTAAAAGGCTTCAGCATTTGTACAGTCTAATCTTCAAGATGCTAGCTCAGACCTAAAGGCTTCAGCCTCCATACAATCTAATCTTCAAAGCTAAACCTAGAACATTAGCCTCAGAGACTGCTTACTGAGCTCACTCTGACTAGCTGACTTCTGAACTTTGAACTGTAAATCATAAACATTCAGCATTTGACTCTCTGCTTTCTCAGTTTATGCTGGATGGGCTCTGCTGTTTTCAGCTTCTCTGTCTGTGAACTGACTGCACTCAGACTGCCTGACTGAACTATCTATCTGCTTCTCCTCTCTGAGATCTGGCTCTTGCCTGCTTCCAGTGTGCTTTCAACTCACTTTTTTTCTGAGCTCTGCCTTGCTTCTTCTCTACTTCCCCACTCTACTTCTATTCCCTGTTTTTGTCTTGGGGATTAAAAGCATGTGTTATCACTATCTTCTGGGTTGGGATTAGAGGTGAGTGCTATGCTGCCTTAACTACAGAAATTCCTTTCATCCAGCACCAGCACTAATGGAGGGCATTCATTCTGCAATCCATCCAGATCACCAGGCTTCTGAATGTGATCTCTTCATTCAGATCTTTAGATGTGAGCCCTTCCTAGCTATCACACAAGCCTGTCAATGTAGTTCTTTGCTAGAGATGCCATGCTGTTGAACTAAAAGATTCAGAATTCCTCTGCACTCTTTATTTTCAAATTTAAAAGTCTTATTAGACTTTTCAAAGTTTCACACAAAGTGTCTTGAGGATAGAACACCATCCCAGGACTCCTTCCATATCCATACCCTGTCCCTACCCATCTAATTTTGTGTCTTGTTTTTTCCTTAATCAAGACCAATTCGTACTGCTCAAACATTCTTGGATATGTGTGGTCTTCCACTGGAGACTGGCCAACATTCCATTGGCGTGTTACAGTATTAGAGAAAACTTTGCCTCATTCTTCCAATAGCTAACAATTGCCAATAGGTCTATAGCCAGTAAAGTAATTGCATATTCAACTGCTCTCCTCTTCCTTGGATTTCATCTGGCTCAGGCTTGCACAGGCCTTGTACATGCTGTCCAACTGCTGTGAGTTCATGTATTCAGCTTTCTTGTTATGTCCAGACCATACTGTTTCCTTATAGTAGTCCTCTGCCTCTGGCTCTTCCACTTTTGCCAACCATTGTCTGCAATGAACCCTGAGCCTTGGGAGGAAGGGTTATGGTACAAAAGGGGTATTATTCCATTTAGAGCTGAGAATTTTTTGGTCCCTTATCCTCTACACTTTAGCCAGGTGTTGTTCTCTGCTTTAACCATCATCTATGGCAAATCAAAGCTTCTCAGATGAGAGCTAAGAGATGAACTGGTCTGTGAGTACAACAAAATCACTAGGAGTCAGCTTAATTAGTCTATTTGTCAGACTAGTAATGAAGATTATATCCTGTCTAGTCATTGGTGTGTGACTAGATAATGTTGCCGGCCATGGACTTCATTTTGTAGGAGAGTATTTTATTCCAATCAGAACAGTTTATCATTCCCATGATGTTCATGCAACTCTAGGTTTATCAGGAGTGTCTTGCCAGGATAGTCATAATTTAGTTTGCTGTGTTCACACCTCTGTAAGAGTGATGACAATTTTCATCCTCCAATAGCTAGACAAAACCTTCCAACACTGTGAAAGCTCGACAGTGGGATGAAGCTTCAAATCAATACCAACTTGGTTTCTCAATTTTCTATGACTCACATATATAATGTCTTTAGATATAAGGTTTTATTATCAAGTTCTTGAATGTAACAAAGAACAATGAATATAGCCTGGAATGTTTGGGTGTTTATGGGGCTTCATTAACCAACAACTCCAAAATATAACCCATTCATAGAATTGTGTGTGTGTGTGTGTGTGTGTGTGTGTGTGTGTGTGTGTGTGTGTGTTTAGTTAGCCCCCCCTATTGTCTAGTGGTGGCTTTATTGCCACATTAGATAACAGCATTTAAAGTCTAATTATGTAAGTATGAATGAATATACAGGTGTATATATGTATATATCTATCTAGAAGTTTCTAAATAGTGAGTGTCCATAGAACTTTTTCAAAACATCTTTATTGTTACTGTTCTTTCTCCAAATTCTCTTCTCAACCCGGGTCCATACTGACCTACCAATATTTAACCCTTACCAATCCTCATTTCCACGCTAACTCTTTATACTAGTGAATTCTATCTCTTCTTCCTTGAAAGGCCCTCCTCATGGCCTTTTAGTAATTTCCTGAGCTCAAATGTTGCTTCAAAAAGCACATTGTTTTGAAGACTAAAAGATAATATCCAAACATGAGAGAAAATAGTTGATGATTACCTTTGTAGGTCTAATGATTATTTCAATCTCTAGTGATTTATCTATGAATTGCATAATTTCATAGCAAAATAAGATTTCATTGAGTAAACATACCACATTTTTTGTTGCCGATTCTGTGGCTGTGGACAACTAAGCTCTTTCCCGTCCTAACTGTGAGCACGGATGTGCAAGTATCTCTATAGTAGGAGACGGTGGCAATAGCTATGAAACTTCAGGAAATGGTGTGGGAGTGCAACAAGGACTACTCTCTGATTGGCAAGGTGTGGCTGAGTCTCCAGCTGTGTGGCAAGGCCCCAGATGGGGCAGTCTGGTGGAATTCCCCCGTGAATTCCTAAAAGGATGTGTGATCCTCCTGCTACACCCTCTTGAATTCTTTTTCTGTGGCATTTTGCTTGCTCGATATGTATACAGAGAGTAAAACTACACAAACGATACTGACACATTTTAAATATTCTGGAGAAATTGTTATGCCCAGAAGAATTCCGAAATCTGTTTGGCCCTCAAAGTTTCACCAGGAGTCCAAGT
Organism: Cricetomys ansorgei; assembly: GCA_026225945.1. NCBI lineage: Eukaryota > Metazoa > Chordata > Mammalia > Rodentia > Nesomyidae > Cricetomys > Cricetomys ansorgei. Next base: position 7,293,877 of record JAMJFZ010001133.1, on the reverse strand, counting down.
CTGATGTAAAAACAAGAAGTCTTTATTAAGAGTTCAAACGGGGGTCTGTTGCTGGCACTCGCCAAATGGAGTGAATGCATGAGTGAGAGGCCCCCAGTACTGGCTGGTGTGGGCTTTTAACAAGGACATTGCAGGGTTTGGGGCTTTGGCTGTGTCCTTACAGGATTGGTTAACACATTTGATCATAAGAGGATTTGTGGCTGGGCAAGGTGGGGGTGTGGGGGGTGTGCTTTCATCTTCAGGAGCAGGTAAAGGGCTCCTGAATTATAAGGTCCCTGATTGTCTGAGCCCATTTGGCAGATGCATAAGTCATCTTGGGGTTGTTTGATGGGTGGGAATCATTTTTCAAGTTTATCTAAGCTCCATCTATCAGACACATCTGTCATCCTGGCCTCTGATTATCTGACTGGTGAGGGTAGAACATTCTTAGGTTATCTAAGTCCCATTTGGCGAATATATCCACCATCCTGGCTCCTGTTAGTCTGCCCTTTTGGTTCAGGGAAGGGACGTTTGCAGTCTTTCCCAAGAACCAGGGTGGGTTTAGAGCTTTTTCGAGTCTTAAGTGCTTGCGGTTCTTCCATGGTAGAAGCCGTTTCTTTCAGAAAGAATTGTCGAGGCCTAACAGAAATAAGGTCGAATAAGGGAGAGAATCTAACTCAGATGTCTCCTATAAAAATTAATCATTCTCAGACCTCTGAGACTCCAACTTCTCCCAGGGTTGATAAAACTTTAACAAAGCTGCCATAGGAGGCCCAAGGTTAATAGGAGTTAGAAAGAATCAGACAAAAACAAAAAGGGACATTGTGATGCAAAAGAGTTATGTATTAAGGTTTGTCTTTTGAAAATAGTTATTTGACTACTATGGAATAACTTACCTCCTTGTAAACACTGCTTATTAGAAAAGGTTATATACTTATAGATTTGATTACTTAAACTTTAAGGTCATCTGTCTGGCACTTTGAAACTGCAATTGCTTCCAGCCAAGTACTCATGGCTTGAATACCTGCTTGCTGGCTTGCTAGAGCAGACATGACTTCCTGCTGAATGTATAATAGAAATTTCTGATCTGTGTCTCAGGTCTAGGACTATTACAGGAAAAATAGAATGGGGTGGAAAGAACATAATGTTGCCATAATAATTTTCTTAAAATAATATGCTTGAGATAATAATGTTGTAAGCCCCTGAGGCACTGTGGTGCATTTCTTTTCATATAAATAAATATCTGACCATTTTGAAGAAGAAGGGAAAAAAATGTCAGGAGCTACAGAATTAATCACATTAACATGTGTGAGGCTTGTTTTTCATCAACACTGTGCCTCCTTTTCAGGTCCTAGCACCAGCTGGAACCTGATGCAGACAAGGAGTCCTTTGGGTAAATGCCAAAGAATGGTAGAGTTGCATCATGTGGCAAATCTATTTCTAGCTTTTAAAGGAAGCTTCACACTACTTTTCATAGTGGCAGCACCAGTTTTCACTCTCATCCTGCCCCTCTTCCATGGCAACATCTCTTTTCCCCTTTTTTCCACTTGAGCTATTCCAACTGGAGTGAGACAAAATCTTGAAACAGTTTTGATTTGTGTTTCCTTGATGACTAAATTTTAAAAAAGTACTCAGCCATTTATATTTATCTTTTAAGAACTCTGTTCAGTTTCATATCTCATCTTTATAATTAGCTTGTTTGTTTTCTTGATGTTTAAGTTTACTAATTCTTTGTATATTCTAGATACTAACCTTTTGTCAGATGTATAGCTGATGCTGTACAGTTCTTCACTAGAGAGATAGTGTCCTATTCTTGCAGAAACTATTTAGTTTTATGAGGTCCTATTTACTAACCGTCGATCTTAATACCTGCACCATTGTGGTGTGGTTCAGAAAGTACGTTACTGTGCCAAGGAGCTCAAACATATCCCATATGTTGTCTTCTACAATATTCAGAATATCAGGCCTTTGTTGAGTGATTGATCCATTTGAAGCTTAGTTGCAAAAGATAAGAGATAAACATGAAATTTTATTTTTCAGCATCGAGTTACCAGTTTGACCAGGCCATTTCTGAAGCTGCTATCTTTTTTGCCAATGTTTTGTTCAATTCTTTGTCAAATCAGGTGGCTGGAGAACTATGAATTTTATATTTGGCTCTTCTATTCTAGTTCAGTGGTCAGTGAGTTTGTCTTTATGTTAGTACCATGCTATTTTTATTGCTATATTTGTATACTCTGATGTAAAAATCTTAATTAAGTGTTCTGATCACCATGTTAAAAATTAATTTCAGCAATCAACATATATTTACTGTTACCATTCACCTAAATATTGGATACCTACTGCAAATATATTAAATTTTATTCAAAGTCCTGCATGCTACTTATATTCTAAAAGCAAGAGAAGTAAAATTATTAAAGGAACTGTATATTTTGAAACATTATCGTTTTTATTCCACTAATTTTAATTATTAATGTATGTTTGGGGGTAGGTGAACTTGTGTCACAGCAGATATATGGATGCCATTGCACAACTTGCTGGATATAGTACTTTCCTACCAGCATACGTGTGCCAAGAATACAAGTCAGGTCATTTGGCTAGGTCAAGCACCTTTACCAAGTGAACCATCTTGTTTTATGTACTATGGAAATGTGTTCTAAGAACAGAAGGGTAAAGAAGTCCATTGAGAGGAGAGATTATGTTTGCATATTGTCAGGAGAGAGCCCTTCATGGGATTATGTATTGTACATTTGGGAATTGATAATCAGAAAAGTTCAAGACTTTTATCTACTTAGGAATGCATTTGAATCATCATGTTTCCTGTGACTGTGACAACACTGACTGATGTAGATCATATTGCAGTTGAGACATGAAGTACAGGGAGAAAGTCAAACATGTACCTGGAGAAGACAGTGCGATGAAGGGGACACAAGTGTAAGTGATTTGAGACAAGCATCTAAGATGCTTGCTTCTACCACACAGGGCAGTACAGATGAGGCATGTTCAAAACAGAAATATTAATTGACATGGGAACACTGTTCATTCACCATCATCTAACTATTATTCTTACCTTTTACATCTGAGAGAAAATCCCATGCATTAATATGATTTATCTGGTACCTGCATGTTTGTAAGACACACTGGAGTTTTCTAAAAAAAAAGAAAAGAAAAAGAAAAAGAAAAAAATTTAAGATATGCTTGCTAAAAGAACCTAAGCATGCATCATTTGCAAATAACAGTAGCTAGGTCTTCTTTCTACATGCTTATGTTGTGAAACAGCCTATTAAAATGTGTCTGCAGTCTGTGCAGGGACGACCATCCTCAGAAGAAATTCAAACACATCTGTGTAGTTGATTGAAAAATAAATAGAGCTGAGGTTTCTTTTGAGTTGCTGCCTGGCTTTTTCTTCCCATCTGGGACTTTTCACTCAATCAAAACAAAAGGGATGTTTTAGACAGAGGATTAAAGGAAACTTCTGAGCTGTCACAGATACACTCTCTGATTTTAACCCCTTTTAACTTTCAAGTTTTAGACTCCTTCCACCACCCCAAATGTGTTCTAGGAGAATTATATTTCTTTTTTTTTTTTTCTTCTTCTCACAAAATTTTCTGTTTTTATGAAAGTGTGCTTTAAATGTCAACAACCTTAACTAAGCTACCAATTTTCAGGCAAAAATAACAGCAGGTTTTCTTTTGCCTACACTTTGGGGTGTTAGAGTCTAAGTGTATTGTGAGTAACTCATCTCAGCAACCAATTACTGGTTCAGAGACACAAAGAAGACTAAGTAAGAAAGCATCCTCCTCCTCATATTCTGAAGTGCATGCACTCTGTGTGAGCCAAACCCCATGAAGCGTTGAAGCAAACAACCACAGCAGGCTCCTATTCTCTTGGTTATTCTGCATTAATTTTGTAATGCCTGGTTGGGCTTGCTGATGAGTGGCCTGTATCTCTCAGGTATTCTGGAACATTGATTTCCAGCCTAGGAGTGAATTATTTGTTCGTTTTCTCTTTGCCTGATTTAACACAGTTGGGATGTTGTGACAGGGGTTGGGGGGTGTGGGGAGGAAGCTCTTGAATAGATTGGCTCTATTTAACGTTTCCTATTTAGTAATACTTCTGTGAATGGACATGTTCTTGAGAAAGATTTTTAAAGGTCTTAAATTTTATAATTCAGTCTAGACTGTATTTAAGTAATAAACCTCATCCCAAGCACATCTGTTCACAAATACTAGGATCCCTTTAACAAGATACTTTTGGGGAATTTGTAAAATCTATTTATCCAAATAAAATTTTCTAAAAGAAAAAAATACATACACTAATCACTGGCTCAAGCAGCACTGATGCATTTCGAAGAGCATTTCCTGATTAGATGCAGAATTGTTAGAATTAGAATTAGATATATCTAATTAGATAATTAGATATAGAGTCTATAGATATAGAAAACACATGTATATTTGCTGCCTATAACTCAATGCAATTCCTGGAAGCAAAAGAGTCAGCTTTTCAGTTCTCTCCATGTTCTTATGGAACATATCATTGAAACGTGTGCTCTGCAGTCCTGCCTGACAGGCCCAACTAGAATGGAGGAACCTACCTATTTAAATAGCTGCAAAATAATTATCACACTTGTTCAGAACTAAATTCACTGAATACAAAACACAGATTCTACTTACAAGTCTCTGTGCATTATCAAAGGAATATTTTTCCATGAAATCATCAATTTGTAAGTAATACTTAAAAAATTTTCCTTCTTGAATTTGGGATCAATGTCAAAATCATATAGCATATATTATAAACACCTTAAATATTTTTAAATGTTATCTTTTTAAATGATTTTTCTGAAGTATGTGATCAATTTTTTTATCCTATTCATAGTGATAAATGTAGCACAACATTTGAACATTAATTAGGGACATAAGTCTTCATATATACCTCAAAATATCAAGAATGGTGTGATAAGATATATTCTATATTTCACATTTAAAGGATATAATTTTTTTCTGATTCAGAATAAAAAAGTGACATTTAGCTTAACACATGCAAGTAGTCTAGAGGCATTTCCCCTTTATCTGAACAGTCCTTAAAAATGCAGTCTTCTTCATATCAATATAAAAAAAATCTCGTATGAATAAAATTTCATACCTTTTCTGACACAGAAAACTAACAATTTATGCTTTGTAACAATGATTCAAAAGTCAAATAAAGTTGTTACATGTTATGGTTAAAATATAAGACTGCACTGTCAATTGGTCAGCTGTGCTGATACTTTTATGTCAACTTGACACAAGCTAGAGTCATCTGAAGGGAAGAAACCTCAGTGAAGAGAATGTTCCCGTAAGATCAGGCTATAGTCAAACCAGTAGAGCATTTTTTAAAATTAGTGATTGGTAGGGGAGGACCCATCCCTTTGTGCATGATGCCATCCCTGGGCTGGTGGTTCTGGGTTCTCTAAGAAAGCAGGTTGAACAAGCAATGGGGAGGAAGCCAACAATGAGCCCCCCCGTGTGTCCGCTACACTGCTTCTGCCTCCAGGTTCTTGCCCTGCTTAAGTCCTGTCATGACTTCCTTCAATGATGAAGCCAATAAAAACCTTTCCTCCCCAAGTTGCTTTGGTCATCAGTGCAATAGAAACCCTAAGACATTGGCTAATTCATTTCAATTTTATAGAATACAATAGAATGGAAAATGGAAGCAAAACTTTATATTTTGTTTAAAACCTGAAACAAGAAAGTTATCTTAAAAAATATTATAATGTATCCATTATTATGGTGAAAAAAAAAGATTAGTTAGCAAATGAAATGTCTAGGGTTTAAAACCTTTTGAATTTTTACCTAATCTTTGACAAATACTTCTGTCATTTGAACTTATTTTATCCCAAACCAAAATATTTTATGACTATCATCTTTAAATAGCCAAGTGATACTGTGGATTAATTCTGGTTTTAAAAATGTTAGCGAATATTCTTACTATTTCAGATGATGTCTCAAATTTTGTCACAACAATGAAGTCAAAGATATCAAAAACCACAGCTTCATTTTGCCGTTAAAAATAGAAGCACCTGTGAGTTTTGCTCTGCGTGAAGGTCATGGGTGAATGGGTGTGGAGATGAAAACACGGATGTTCATAAACAAATCTATCATAGCACAGTTTCATAATTATAGATTTATTAAAATGAATTTAGTTTTTAATGGCCAGTCAATATGCCAAAGTGTATTTCTAATTATCTTGTAAATTGTTTGCATCTGTGACTAATTCTACTACAATACATCTTTGCCAATCAGCTCAGCATTTCTGAACAAGGCTTATTTACAGATTCTTGCCAGTTTTAACTGACTTTTTACTGCACACACATTTTCTCCTTTGTGTTTGTTGTTCATTCACCCTACCCGTATGCATCAACTGTTTTCTACTAAAATGTAAAATGTAATCTTAATCACATTTTACACCATCAGAAGTTCAGAGGGATTATATGGTATTGGTCCTTGCAATGAGATATGTTTTGAAGTTAGCAATTCCAGAATAAATTTGTACAGTGGGTATTTGATTACTGAAGCAGCTTAAAGAGGCAGAAGTCTAACCTATGACAGATAGTATGTTGTTTATTAACTGACACAGGGAGGGGCAGCCTCCCTTCAGTGGGAATTTGAAGAGTCTGCCGAGGGGGACAAATGGCTGTGACCCTTTATAGTGCTGGTGTAAGGGGCTTGTGATGGAGGGAAACTGTGGCAGTATGTACTCCATCTTTCTTTCAGTCCCTCCTTCCTGAAGCTGTTTGCCGAAGGTGAGACAGGCTACATGGGAGACAGGTTATCTCTGCAAACATTCCTATCTGGGCTGATCAAGCAAGTTCATCTATAATATTGTAGAAATCTTTGCCATTTTGGCACTATGTCATTCTGAACCAGGAGGCATAAAGGCAAGAGTTAAGGGAGGGCAGCATAGATCCTTCTTTAGTTGCTTCCTGCTGAGGAGGGTTGTTTTCACAAAGGTACAGTTAGTGATCCATTGAAGACCAACTCCTCTGGTCATTTAGCAGGAGGAGAGTTTTAACTTGATCATCTGTAATGGATAATCACATTGTGATCCTGCATTCCCAGAGAGACTCTTGAAAAATTAATTATTAGAGGGCTGTAAACACATGAGTTAGTTACTGAGTAAAAGGAAAGATTTCCCAGAAAAGGAGAGGGAAAGAGAGAGAGAGAGAGAGAGAGAGAGAGAGATGAGGGTAGAGGCAGGAGAGATGAGAGATGAGAGGCTCAGGGTATAGAGTTGATTCAGGCTTAAGGCTCACAGAAACTATCCCCACTGCATGGGGTGTTCACCAAAATGAACTGGCAGAAAGCAGAATTGAGCTACAGAGAATTGAAGGAAGGGAATAGGGAAAATAGAGGACTAATGTAAAGAATTGTATCTGGCCTGGGGTGAAAGGGATGATGGTTCTTTGTAGCCAGAGTTTCTCCACAGTGTGTAAAATTCTTTTTACAGATGTATCAGAAACTAATGGAACTATAGCGTATGGTTTTCTGTGTTAACATCTACTACAAAATTGAGGCTCTTCTGATCAAGGTTGAAAGATCCATTCATCTATAAATCTTCAGGAGTCAATTTAATACTACATTTGTTTAGCAAAATATTAATAATAGTATATAGTCCCCAGAAGCTTATGACTTGCCTATGCACAGGTTCTTAGCCTGATGATGGTATAAGATTTCTTGTTAAAAAGGGGCTTAGTTAAATTTTTAAAAAAAGATGGTTTCTATCATGTTTGTGTTACTATTTTATTTGTAGTCATGTCTATCCAAGCTGGTCTGCATTGTATTTACAGTGTTCACAAATGGGTAAGGTTGATGATTGCTTTTCTCCTCTGGTAACATGCATAGGACCTAGTTGTTTGCAATGCTGGCATTTAGAATTACGACTTATTTTCTAGTAATTTCTGAGGTGGCTGCAGAAAACGCTATCACCATTTTCTAATATGTGTTTATGTGAAGAGATATTTTTAGAAATGATTATTTTAATGTCAAAACATTGATCAACTTTGAAAGGCACTGAAGATTATTTTCTAGAGAATCAAATATTTATTCATTGAATTTTCAATAAATAAGCCTGTTCATTTCATTAGTATACAAGTTTGTTTAATCTTAATAAACAATCAAATTTACGTACATCAAAGTAATGTTTTAAAATAAATCCCCTTACTATTTGTTAACAGTAAATATATACCTATTTAATATACCTATTTTTTTTGAAGAGTTGGGCATGCTTTCTCAGGAAAATATGTTTTAAGAAGTCATGGCTTATAGAATCACCGTGGAATAATGAAAGACAGAAAAACAAAGAAAAACCTGATTATATAAGTTGACAATGTTATACCCTTCAGATGAGACAATTACTTACACAACTAAGAAGTCAAAGGAGATAGCTAAATAAGTCTGTTAAAACTGCCTATGTTACAGAAATAGAGCATGGGAGCACTTCATAAATAACAGAGATGTCAGGGATGCCATTTAAAGCAGTAATTTGGTTTCTTGATTTAACGTTATTCTTGGAACAAAAATAGCACGTCAACTATCTGTAGGAAGATGGCTCACATAATATGTAGAAGGATGCAAAAGACCATAAAGCTGGCTTTCTACTACATTAATGAGACCGCAGGAAAAGATCAGTGTTCAGCAATATAAATGTCTGTAGATTCTCAAAAACACATGCACATTTTGGTTATCATTGGACTTAAGGAATGTTAATCTCAAAAATGAATAATATTTCTCAAATTATGAATTAATCTAAATGTCACATTAAAGATAATATTTTCAGTATTTATAATAATCATTAATGAAAATTGTATAGAAAATATCCAAACTAAAAGCAAGGCATAAGATCCTCTGATTGAGCATGGAATACATAGGAATCCTATGCAGGATTTTGAGTGACATCTTTGTTACTCTGCAGGTCTTTCTCTAAACCTGTCATTGATTTTGGGTTTGTCTTCTGAACATTGCTCCATGTGATGGCTACCATATGACTGGCATCCTTTTCCTAGAATCATTGAAGCTGTTAGATGTCCTTCTTTCTCCCTCAAAGACTTTTGAACAAAGTGAGAAACCATTTGGCCATTGGACAAATAAATCTCAGAAATGAGCCTAATTATAGTTGAGATTTGAACTTCCTGGTGTCAAGTAATGTCTTTCAATGGTACTAGAGGAAGTGAGTCTTTATCATCTGCATAGCCGCTTTGACAACTGCAACATTATATCAAATTTTCACCTGTTTTGTCTCACTCTACTTTATAATTACTTCCAGAGGACACATTCCAAATTTTTGGCTGTGCTGATGTTTTAATAAGACCAAAGATGAATCAGAAAAAATGTGAGAATCACTCTGATAGCCAGCTGCATTTTGTTTTTGTGACATGAAAATGTTCATTTCTCAAATGCATTTATTTCTAGTTTTTATACCAAATTTTTAGAGCAATGAGTACCTGTGAATTAAGTGTTTTTTTTCCTTTTTAATCTTAAATCGGTTTAAATGAAATAAGTCTAAAATTGTCATAGGCCTTTATCTAAAATTTCTACAACTCGAAAGCACAAAAGTTATGGTCTATAGATGGTTAGTACATATGCCTAGGTTGGAAGATGCCCATTTTCAACCAACATTAGAAACATTGCAATTTGTCAAAGAAAATATAAAATTTCACTGTTTAAATTCTGTACGTCTTTAAATATTAACTCTCAGTTATTGGTCAGTTTTTTCCACTGATGACAAAGAAGAGGAAAATTCTTTAAACACATATATAATATACTACACTATTCATCAGAAACCTTGATACACCGGCCATATTCTGAATCCACCGATTGTGTAAAATTTTTAGTGAAATATGAACAGAATATTTGCTCATGTCTTCTGTATAGTTAATATGTGAGTTCCCTTCTTTGTTGCAGCGCCAAATCTCCAGGGAAAAACACCTCAGGACAGGACAGATGCTGTTTCCTTATCTGAGAACATTATGTCAAGGAAGGTATGGTGTCAGAATGAGGTAACTTGTCCTTTTGAGTCCACAGTTAGGAAGCATGAAAGGCAGATGTTGGTGATAATGTCTCTTTCACCTTTTCATTCACTCCAAGTCCCAGTCAGATCTGCTCAAAGAGGAACCGACACAATCTGCAAGCCAAGAATGAGATTGTTTCCATTCATTGGCTCTGGGCAGCTTGTGTACTAAAATGGGCTTCTTCTCCCAAAGGGTCTTTTTTTTTTTTTTTTTTTTTTTTTTTTTTTTGGGGCTTCTTTCCAGTTGGCCACAGTGCTGAGACTCATCCTTCAGGTGATCATTCTTCAGAGACTCCCCCATCAGATGATCACTGCTTGAATTATCTTCCCCAAATTAGTCAAGTATTGCTAAGAATTTCATTGCTATCTGAGTATCTTACTAGATTCTTCTCTTTCTATAGTACTGGATCTTCATCGATTTCTAAAAGGAATCTTCTACCCTTTCCTTTTATCTACAAACTGATTTTTTTCTCAGTATCTTGGCATCTTTTTGCTATATTTTATTACCCACTAAGGCAAACTAAGCAAACTGAAGGAAAAAGAAAATAATAAACAAAAAAATGCAAGTAGAGGTGGCTTAATTTATCAGAGTACTTCTTGATAAATTTATAAAATATGAACCTTATTGGGAAAAATTGTATAAATCTTTATTACAATTACATTAATAAGCAATGCAGTTTTATCTCTAATGGATAATAATCATTTGTGGAAAATATTTATGTTTTCTTTAAGTGGAAAAGATGGACATTTTAATTGAATCATCAGTGAATAAAGATAATCTCTCTGGTATAAATATATAATTGTTCTAATATTTCTTGGAAAGTTTTTTTGTATTTTCACAAGTTCATATTGTAAAAATTTTGAAACAAATTAACAGGCATATGCAATCCATTTTTGTGAAATCAATGATTTAAATATATTTCAAAATAATCTATTATGGTACACACCCATAATCCTAGGACTTGGAAGATAAATCAGGAGGGCCAAGAGTCATAGCCACCTTCTGCCATATAAGAAGTTTGGACCACAAGATTCTTTCTAAAATAGCAAATGAACAAAAATTATAAAACTAAAATTGGAAATCTATTTATAAAGATTTTATTCCCTCGATGAAGTGCTTCCTATTATGCCTCTGTGGATATTTTAAATACAAACTTATTCTTAAAATTCAACTTTAAATGTTGGATACTGTTTCTTAGTTGCTTCTTTGAATTTAGACATGGGAACCATATTGACCAGGTCAGGTCCAAATTCTGGTGGTTAGAAAAACCTAGCTTTCCTCTCTACCATATGAAGCCAGTTCCCCTCCATCACGGGACCCAAGCGCATGCTGGCCTTCAGGATCCCTCAGTATCATCAGTAAGTACATTTTATACATTTCAGAGTCCATGATGGCATCCTGGCTTTGTTCATGCTGCCGTTATCCAAACTCTTCCATCTCATGGGCTTCCCTCCCCTGCAGCTTCACATTATCCTTATAACTCTGTCATTTTGGCTTTGTTCCCATGTTTTGCCCCCTCTCTCTTCCTCTCATAGTCCTCTTTCTTGCCCTTGTTTCTTGATTTTCCCCAAAATCCATATTGCTGACCATGTTCAGTCTACTATTACTCTCTCTGTTACAGAATCTTCCAGATGCCTCTAGCTGTCTTCTCACCCGTATCTTCAATAAAATCCTTCCCCTCAACCATTCCTTAGAGTGGTCATGTAATCACTTTATACATCTGTTGCAAAAATCATCAGTTTATAAACCTGGTGCCCAATCTCTTAATTTATATAAATCAACAAAAATGCTATTCTTTTTTTTTTGTCATATAACCTCTAGTATTTTTTCCTTTAATAAGTTCATAGATATGTAACCTGAATTTCCAGCCCCTCCACTGCCCTTTCTCATACCCATTTTCTCCTGCTGAAATCATTTGTTTTTCCAGCAATACTCTCTTACTTCTGGGTCTTTCTGACCCACTGAGTTCAATTATGGTTGCTTGCTGGAGCATGAGTGGGATTAATGTTTCTGTCCCCTCTTCCACAATGTTTCCTGAGCCTGGGAGAGAGTGATCAAGGTTTTCCATTAGGACATACAGTCTACATTCACTTATTCTCTGTGCTTTCACTGGTGGTGAACCTTTCTTAACTTTCAGCCACCACAAAAAGAAGCCCCCCTAAAGCAGACTGAGAGCAGGTCCAATTTACCACTTAAACGTGTATTTAGAGGGCAGCTGACCCCATGTCTACTAGCAGAGAACATTAGTAAGTTTGCCATTAGGATTTTGACCAGGTTGACAGTTCCCACATATGAATTCTCTCCTATAATGCAGTCTTCAAATCTCATCACAAATCAGTTACTTACCCCCATAATGGTCATGCTACTATGAACTGGTTAGCATATCTTGCCAGATAGGTTAATATCATAGCTCCTAGCTTCCACAGCTGGGTAGAACTCTTGATGAATTTTGACCCTAAATACTTTGTGTGGCACTTTCTACCATCACGCACATTTTTGTGGCACTTCTACCTAGAAGACAGAAAACTTCTAGCTCACATTTACCTGATTTCCAATGTCCTGCAACCCAAGTTTGTATTGTCTTCAGCAATGAAATCCTAAAATTTATTTCTGTTGTAAGACAAGAGTCACTAATGAAGGCATGCAAGATTTTGTGACCATTAGTCATTTCCTCACCAGCAGTTCATAGGAAGATAGCCCATGGCTGGCACTGAGATTTTTATTTTTGTCTTCAAAATTTTAATTTTGTCTTCTGTGAACAGCATTATCTACCCATGGATGATACCTCTAGTCAAACTTTTCAACTTATGTCTTTTAAAGGGACCATAGGTTTTCATAAAGTTGTTTTTTTTTTTTAACACATTCTTTAATTTAGATTAACCCTTTCAGTTACATTTTCAAATATTTTTATCAGTCATGGATTTAAAAAAAAAAACCACATCATTTAAATTTCCTCATATATCCAAACTCCATATTCTTACTTTAAAGGGATGCAGATTTGTAGTTCAAATTATGGCTCTATCAGAAACTACAAAATTGAGTGACTGGATTTAGTACCTCATCTGAGAATTTGCTCCATTACACTTCAGCACTTTCACTGTCTGTATGTTCAGCTCATATTCAGTATGATGATTGTTTATGCTAATATTGTAATATAATGTAGTTTTCAGCAAGGCAGGAAACAGCAAAATGAGCCTGGAGAGGACTCTGCAGCTGTGTGGATTGACTGTATATGGTCCTTGGGGGATGTGATTATCAGACAACTGAACCATCATTAGGATAATTAGTGTACTAGGCAACTGCATTAGTGGAATTATTGTCATTGCTCACAGCTTGTCAGCACAGGATTTTTTTTTTCTTTTTTGATTTGGTAAGATTTGTTTTTACAAATGTAGCTGACTGTGTGGATGGAATCAAGAGAAGTAAACATTTTTACTGTCTCATTGCAGTCACTTAAAGAACCCATAAACAACAAGCGAATAATTTCAAGCATTCAGGGGCATTTTCTGCAATTAAGTGGTTAAAGTGAAATGGTGTTAGAGGTAAATTTAGATAACTAGAACAAAAATCTATTATTATGACCAAATTAATTATTTAGAATAATTTCCCCTATTCAGTGAGTTCTTAGTAGGGAGATACAAAGGTCTCCTTAATTTCTTTTTCTAGGTACTTTGACCTGTCAGTGTTCCTACAGTAATAACTCACAAATGTATCTAATTCTCCAAATTTCCATTTATAAAACAGTTGTGCTTTCAAAAATACAACATAAATTACCATGCATTGCTAATGCTCAGCAAGACTATTTTGTTTGTTTTGTAGAGGGGAGGTTTGATTGAAGTTAGGTGATCTTTGATGATTCTGGTAACAGAGTGACAGTGGAAGTTTACTAATTCTACTCTGGCAAATCTTGCCAGGTCTATCCTGGGAAAAAACTGCCTTGATCTCCATGACATTCATTATGCTTTCAGCGAAATAAAACAAGAAACAAGACATTCTCTTGTTTATTTACTTGGAATGAATAATCTAGATCATGCATTTGTGGGGATATACACTTTTCCACTCTTAACCAAACTTTGCCTCCTGTGTTTCAAGAACTGAGTGTGTTTTCTCTGAAACTACATGGTATGTTTGGGAGTATTTAATTACTTTATGTCAAAATTTACAGCTCATGTGACTTTTTTTTCTTTTCTCATTCTTGAACATCAGAGATGCTCAGCAAACGTGTGTGCACAAGCTCCTCAGAATTTTTATGATTTTTAACAGAAGACTGATGGTGAACATTATTCATCAACTTGACAAGATTTTGCATCACTCACTTATGAGACTCACCTTTGGGTATGTCTGTGAGTATGGCTCCATTGTCTTTACTCTAGTAAGGAGAAAAGAAAAATATAAAGATTAGAAAAATAAACACATCCATTGGGTTCTCATATTTAAAATATGATCCAATACATATATGTTGCAAACTATTTAAAGGTTAATATTTAACACCATCCCCCCAATGGAGGCTAAAACAAACAAATTCAATAGAGTTTACATGATTAGGCTTTAAATTTGTGGCATTTTTAAGAGCTTGCAATATGAACTCTTTTTATAATTTTATTATAAGAACAACAGAAATGAAAGATTATAAGACTATCCAAAATACAACTCAGAGTGGACAAATATTAGACTTCATGATAGAAATGGACCGAATAAGAAGCACATTGTTTAATTTTAAAGACTTGAAATTGATGTTGACCAAGTCTCCACAGGCTAGTAAATATTCTACTGAGAATGTCTCTACAATTTATTTCATACCATTCATCCTCGTTACTATTAAAAATATACTTTACAAGGAAAGCATTTTTATTCTTCCTTCATTATGAAGAATTGATCTTCTTGATAATTTCTTCTTTGCTCAGGTACTAGGGCTATGTAATTTTTATTCCAACTAATCTTTCCTTAATTGTAACTGTTATGGGTAATGGATGAGGTTGGATTCTTCTTTTACTCTAATCCAAGTTCAGGTTAATTTAGACACAGATCCACAATGAGTGTCAAAGTCTTATTGAATTGCTTTTTATATATTAGATTTTAATGCATATAGTCTGGAATTAAAAAAAAAAAAACAAAACTCTTGACTAATGATACTATAAAATTAAGAGTATCCAAATACATGATCTTAACTTATTAACCCATATTATTAATTTTTGATATTTGCACGGGTAGCATATTTTCTCCTCAATCTTGTTTCCGTTTTAGTTTGGTTTTGGTTTTTGTTTCTATGTTGTTTGCTCTTTTTTTCTAAACAAAGCCAAGCTCTTAATATCTATTATATACTGTCTTGGAGCTCAGTCTGTTATACAATCTGTAATGTTTTAAGAATGACTTTAACATTGGGACAGCTTCAAAGCAACATTACAATTCACTAAACCTTCATCATCTTGCCATTCTATGAGTTATTTAACTTTATGACCTCCATATCTCTGTTGCCAAACATTTTTAAATCAATAAATTCTTATAACCTATATAAAATCTCAAGAAAATATATACCTGAAGCTTGTTTTCCTGTTTGTAGAATCTAAACTCCATAGTTTTTGAAATGTATAATACAGGTTTCAGTGTGAATTGGGACACACTTATATTCTCAGCTGTTCATAACCTCGAGCTCTGTTCCATATACTGAGTCAGGTTTAGAGCTAATATTGTTGATTTCTTCTTTTGGCTTTCTATTCTCTGCCTGAAAAAGGATCAGAGTGCAATTATACTTCATGAGCATGTGGCTCTGAATCCTCTTGAATCCCAAGAATTTGAACAGAACTCTTGCATTTATACCAGTGGTTGTGTGGAGATGAAATGCCTTTCATGTTAACTGAATGAACAGGAAATCCTAGGTTTGGTTGATATATTGTTCATTGTGGGCATTAGTTAGAAGGAAGTGGACAGTGCTTATATTAGAGCTACTTTCATGAAGTGTTGTGATAGAAGAGAAGAAAGCAATCCTCAGCGTGCAGATCAATGAACAACTTATTTAATCACATATATCTTGTGCAAGAAAAATGTAGATTAAGGTATGAAGGCATACCTTCATAAAGGGATCTTGGCAGATGTCAGTGGCTTCTATTTTTGGAAATATGAGAAGTGGAAGATCTGAGGGCCTGGGGTCTATGGTAGGGGACATAGATGCCTGAGTGAACACAAAGCAGACACACATGCCATTCCATGTTAGTACCCATTATAGAACATGCACCAGGGAAGAAGTGATTAATTCCATGAAAAGAACCACAATAAACAAGTTCATGTTTATACTACAAAGAATGTTCCCATTTACAGTGATCAAGTAACAGAGTGAAAGCTTCATATGGCTCCTACAACATAGAACGTTACTTCTAAAGACTGACCCAGCTACTATACGAAGATGAACAATCCACTTTTAATGGAAATAAAACTTTTTGAGGAGACCAACAGGCACCAAGTAGCAAGATGATCATAGGATATCATACATGTTTTAGAAAGGCTAAGATTTTATTCTGGCTCTGAGTTTGTCTTAGTTTCCTAACACACCTTTTCTCAGACCCTCTCTTTAGATACAATTAGATGATTCACCTAGAAACAAAGAATCTTATAGATCATGATATATCATTATCAGTGACCCTCACTTTACAATAAAGGAAATGAATGACAAAAAAGGCTCATGATAATTAACTCTACTGTTTGTCAAACATATCATATTTTCTAGAGTTTACCCACTTCATAAAATGTAGGAATGGCTTTCAAGAGATGTAATCTCACAACAAATCAAAAGAAAAAGACTGTGAAATAGGATTGTAATTTTTAAATCATATAATGTAGTTTTTGAATCTCGGGCTCCTGTCCAGCACTGTGCTTCTGCAATGCATTGTGTACATGTCTGGGAAATAGATGGAAGCAAGTATGGCTCATTTGAATTTTCTCTCAGTGACTCTCTAGGGATGTCTCTGACTTTCATCCTCACAATTCTACGTCTGTATCATGCAAGACCTTGATCCCCATGAAAGAGTGATTCCAAGCAGAACATAGAAAAGAATGCGCCAGTTGAAGTAAAATCTATGGATTTTACCAGGGTGCTTTGAAAATTTTGTGTCTACAAACCAGAGGGAGAACAATTCACTGTCAAATTAATCAATCAGTCCTGACTGATGGAGAGATTAGAGCTCAGAATACACAGTGGTGTCATGGAGGGCTGTGTGCTTATCCTGATCCGCTTTTGTGAATCCTTGTGCTTTTCATATCCTTTTTAATCTGAAATAAATATATACAGTGGCTCTCCTCCCCAAACAAGAAAGGAATCATTATCAGTATTTCACATGTAGACACATAGAGGAATGAAAGATTGATAAGTAAATGATAAATATATGACACAAATGTGTAACTAGGTGGATAGATAAATACATGAGGTGATGGAAAGTCGGACAAAAAACTAGGCCAGATAGGATGTCTATTTGAAGGACTTATTTTCTCTAAAACACTGGATTGTATTTATCAACCTGTACATGTACAATTACAAAATAATTTTTCAATAATTAATATGCATTATATAACCCGAATAAGTCAAAGAAAATTAAACACTGTCATATCAACTCTCATTGTCCTCCTGGAATTTTCAAGAGTATAGTTTCAAACTTCAATAAATTAATGTCACATTACAGTTAAATGCTTAAATTTATAAGTCTATTTTGATTAGTATTGTCTAGTTAATGGAAGAATTTTTAATTGTTTTTTATTTTATAATTTAATTGCATCATTCTCCTCCTCTTCTTCTCTCCAAACTTTCCCACCTACAGAACAACTCTTATTCCTGCTCAGAAGGCTCCCAGAAGAGAAAGAAAGAAGAGACAGAAAGATTGTAAAGGTGAGAAGATCTTTGTTTGCTTTCTTTGATACAATGTTTGCTAGCAAAATCAGAAGCTATACATATAAAGTCTCATTATCATGACTGCCTAAACAAGAGCTGAAGAAGGACACTAATAGACATGCCAAAGTTGATGGGGGCTGGAAGGAGACAACTAGGCCTCAATCCTACACAAAGAACTACAGACAACTAAGGAATACTAAGAGTGGGAGAAATGAGCTTCCTTAGGAAAGATAAGATCAATTGGTTATCCAATACAAATTGCTATCCCCTGAAAACACCCAAACACATAACATTAAACAGGTTCTAAAAGTAGGTGAGTACTCATCTGAAGTCAGAGGTTAACAGTAAATTTCAGAAAACTGTTATGAAACAGCTTCTTAAATGAGCATTTTTTCTTTAAGAGAGGTACAACAATCCTAATGTGCAAAGCTGGATTTTAGTAGCTGATTCATATGGTGATCAAGATCTCACATTCTATGAGCTCATTACTGCTCCAGAGCAGGCTGATGCTGACAGATTCTCCATAAAAGTAGTCACTACTTTGTGGAAACAGCATCCTATCCACAGTAAAATCACTTTAAGCCTGAGTGAGTCATCAAAAGACCACTTGAATTAATATCTCAAAACAAGGTATATAAACTTCCCAGTATTCTTTCCCAATGTCTACTCAATGTTCTAATAAAGACTAAAGTCAACTTAGGCACATAAAGAACACGAAAAACATAATTGTGCTCAAGACAGTCCTTGGTTTTATGTAGCAATTATTATATGAGTATTCAGAATGAGATTCCAATATTAAGAACATTATGAAACAACCAAGAAAGCAGTGTCAATTTGTTTCTATATACAAGAAAAGGGAGAACATACAGGGTTCTTCTGAAGCCACTATGAAAAAGTGGCTTAGTGATAAAGGTGCCTGACACAAAGCCTGAGGAAGTAAGTTTAATACCCAAAACCCACACAGTGGAAAAAGGGAGCTGTGACTATAAATTGTTGTCTGACCTCAATATGTGTTCCACAGTGTACACACACACACACACACACACACACACACACACACACACACACACTGAGGGATGGAGGGGTGAGAAGAGAGAGAGAGAGAGAGAGAGAGAGAAAGAGAGAGAGAAAGATTAAATAAATGTTGAAGGAAAGAAGACAATACCCTCTTGGTTAAAATTAGTAAGTCTTCTGAACACAATAGCAAGAAAAATCTGAATTTCGTTGTGTTTTACATGTTTTAATAATATATGTGAATTATTAACTACAATATTAAACGTAGAACACGGTTTTATGCTTAATAAAGTTTAAAACTCTGAGACATAATGTTTGTAGTGTAGTTTAGGGATGTTGATGTGTAATTCTAACCTAATAATTTATAATATTGATGCTAAAAAACAATGAACACAAATTGTTTTGATGCATTTCTTAGTGTTCTTTGTCATGCCATTATCCAGAGAGTTGGTAGAAAGTAATTTTTGAGGGTTTAGGCTGATAAAACAATACTTTTTCTTAGATGGGCCAGAATATTGACATGAAGGTGAAAGGTTTTCAAAGCCTTAATCTTGTTTTATAATATACAAATGGCAATAATGTGGCCACAATACATTAGTACAAGGTAAAATATTAAAATATGTAAAATAGTATAATATTTGGCATACTTTAAAGTCTCATTAACTCTTATGGTGGCAGTTATTTCCCTTAAGTTTATTCAACAATGAAAGTTTCAGTAAATTTCTTCAATGTTGACTAAATTTGATGTAATTTAAAAATTTATTCTTCCACATTTCATACCATGAAGAGGTTTCATACTCTTGTTGTGAATTCAGCTCTCATGTTCCACATCATATTAAGTGTTTTATATATGTTTGTGTATAGAGGATTTGAGAATGTGTTTGAAATTATGATGAATCCTGAAAAAGATAAGCATGTTAACACCAACTTCATTAAAATTTACTTTTTCATTATTATTGACCTAAAATGTAAACACATTCTATACCACTAGAGGCCATCATATGCTTTCTTAAAATAGTAAGAGTATATTCTAATGAAATTTACCTTAATTCTAGCAACATTTCCAAATAGTCTAGAAGAAGTCATATACTCCATGAAGAGTAGGCACCATGGGGACTCAGATGTACGCTGATCTCTTTTCCTGGACTAGTCCACATATTTGATTAGGTTGTTATAACCAAAGTCAAATTGTTTTCCATTACATATTTCTATTATAACTAGTTAAAATAAATAGGTAAGTAAACAAAGTGAAAATAATAGGCAATCCAAGATTTTGTTATACAAATGAGCTTGTTTCTTTATAACAGGTGTAAGGACAAGACCTAGATTAAGATTAGATTCTGGAAGTATCTTAGGCTTTCCTAAATATGATGTTAACTAGCAAGGTTATAGGTTTTGTTTTACATAGGAACAGTTACATGGAATAATATTTAAAGATATACACCGTAAGTCTGTTCATATGGAGAGAGACTAGATGAAAATATTTCAATAATAGAAGTGAGAACCAAACTCTATCATAGAAAATGAATCTTCTAATTAACTTTTTTAGTAAGCTTAGCTTTTTATGGCTTGTATAATAGTCCTCTATAAGGCAATTTTCTGCCATATGACCTTAAAGTCCAAATGTTTTTGCTCTTGTGTCTTTGTATTCAATACTTTGTCCTGGATAATATTAACAGAAATTCACATAAACAGGTGGTCATAATAGTTCACAATATTGTTTGTATTATGATGTCACATTGACTCATACACTCTAATGGAAAAGTTAAATCATTAAAAGTAATAACTATTATAATAAAATGAATACAGAAAATATTTTGAGTCAGGTTTAAAGAAACTATAAAATTACACAATTTTGAACATAATTGAATGTTATTGCCAAATGTGAAATATAATTTGAAATCATTTAATCATTCTATAAATTTCTAAGCAACAATTTATCACAATGTCCCTGATTAGGACTGAAAAAATAGTTGCTTCCACTGTAACAATTTTATATCCCAGGGGTTTTGGAACAATACATGGGAAGTATAATTGAGCCCACTTAGATAATTGCAGAGGTTTGAACTTCACAGCCCTGAGGCTTGTACTCTTATTTAGGAGAATAAACCCAAATCATTTAAAAGTAAAAGCTGAATTACATGAGGCAAATAGGTCTCATGGGCTATTTCAGAAACCAATATCACAAGAATGGAAGATGAAAACTCTTCTATATATAATCATGAATCCATCACAATTGACCTTTATACCTGAACACAGGACTGAGGATTTAGCTCGGTCGGTGGTAGAGTGCTTGTAAAGATTTTGCTTGATCACACACTAAATATTCAGCCCCACAAAATATAAAGAATAAACAACAAATTAATAGGAAATCAATATAACACACACATATATATGTATGTATATATACATACATATATACATACACACATACATATACGTATATATGCACACACACATATATATGTATATGATAAGAGACCTGTGGTTCTTTGTGTAAGGTTGAGGCTTCATGGATATTTCCCTGTCTGATTGACATGCTCGTTGGTGACATCCTTGCTTATCTCGCATTTGGCAAATCATTTTAATGAGACTTTACAGATGCAGCTTCTGATGTTATTAGGAGACACATTCTCACAGCAAATTCCCTGTTCCTTCAGCTCTTACAATCTTTCTGTCTCCTCTTCTACAATATCCTGAGCCTTAGGTGCAGGAGTGTTTTACGATGTACCCTTTGTGACTAGGATCCACAATTTCGCATTTGAAATTGTTGTGGTTTTCTGTAGTGATCTTGATTTGGTACAAAACTAAAAACATACATACAAGTAATATTATATAGACTCATCAGGTTATATATTAGGAATATACACATATATGTATTTATGAATGCACTGACATGTATTTATGAATTTAAGTGAGAAGTAGGGAGTGATACACAGGTTTTCTAGGGAGAAATAGGAAATGAGAAGCATAATGAAATTACAATCTCAGTAATAAAGTGGCAATAAATTACAAAGAGAATGTTTAGAGGAGGAAAGAGAAGGAAGAAATGATGCACTTATATTTTGGTCTCAAATTTTTAAATTATTTAAAAAAATTAAAACCAGAATAATAAGAGAAAATATGTTCTTCATGCAATCATTGTATGTGCAGCATGTTATAAGACATTACACTGCACTCCATATACATGCGCAATTTATTACATGCTGAAAATTACTTCCATTTGAGAACATCATATTTCATTCTGGTTCTTTTATGATTTACTTTTTATATTCCTAAAGGTTTGGTACGTGAAATCAAGTCCTTGGTACATCTGAAATATGTCAGTGTGAACTGGAGGTAGAAATGAATTATCATATAAGTATAATTTTTTAATTATATAACTTATATAAATAAAGATCTATTTTT
Organism: Cricetomys ansorgei; assembly: GCA_026225945.1. NCBI lineage: Eukaryota > Metazoa > Chordata > Mammalia > Rodentia > Nesomyidae > Cricetomys > Cricetomys ansorgei. The sequence continues at coordinate 7,271,558 of JAMJFZ010001133.1, read as the reverse complement.
ATTATGATGCAATAACCCATTGCACAAATCTGTTTTTTTATGTACTCAGAATAAACTCATAATAAAGCAGGTTAAGTTACAAGAATTGTTTTAGTCATACCTATATAAAATTGAAAATGTATTTTAACTATAATTTTGCTAATAGATTCTTTGATCATAACAACATCAAAACTATATACTGTCTGAAAAATGTTATTTGACATCTGTTGACAACAACACCACTATGCACATGTCTTCATAATCTACTGTCTGAAATGCATATCAGTGCAAGACACTTTGTAAATTTTACATTTCTGTGGACTGTATTTTAACTAACCATGAACACTCACTTATTAATGCATAATATTGACAAATGATTGAATTTTTTCATTAGTATTACTTTATTTTATAATTCTAGAATAAATTTGAAATTATCAAATCAGGAATGAAAAGAAAGCATAAAATGTTCCTTTTATTTTATCTTGTTCCCATTTTAAATCATATTTTAATATATTCTTATATTTTCAATACTTTAATTTTTCACAGCTACTAAGTAAAGTGAGAACATAACTCTAGGATATTGAGTTAAACCCTATGGAGTAGTCTTAATTTAGAAAATTTTTTTCACTCAACTTTAATTTCAATTGCAAAACATTTCTCATGTGTCATATTTTACTATTTTAGCAAAATTGACCTGTAGATTAATGAAATGAAAGTGTTTTAACTTATATTAAAACTTAAACCTAAATACAAGTAGTGGTGTACATAAACTTTTTCTCTCTAATTTATGACCTTTGATATGTATTCAAAACTTTTTAAAGCAAAGTAATTTTCTTGCTCTTCCAAGTATATAGTTTTTGAAAATTATGACTTTTTTGGAGAGAAAATACTTTGATCTATGTAATTTATAATGGTACTAAAAATAGGTATAACAAAACATTTAAAAATGGTAGAAACTGCTATACACTCTGGAACCTCTCAGAACCTAAGTTCAGATTCAGTTTTGTTTTTTTTTTTTGTTGTTGTTGTTGTTGTTGTTGTTTTGTTTTTGTTTATTTTTCCCCCTATGAAACCTCTCATCTCTCCCTTGTAGACCATCCCTGCTGATTCCTAGAAAAACTCTGTGTGGGTTAAGTAGCTATGTCCAGGGGGAACTCAGTTGGAGATTTGCACTCTCCTCTGTTTCCTCTATTAACATTTTTCTTGTGTAACCGCAGCTCCTTAACAGTTGACTCACAACATTCAGACTCCAACTCTTACTTCAGATCCAGAGTCCCCAGGGCCCCTTTGTTTCTGTCTCTCCAGATAATTCTTTGTCTTACTGCAGCATACCTGCAGGAGCCCTTCCTAGCACAACATCTTAAACTCCTTAGGAAACCAGCCTCTTTGTGTGAACAGAATTCCTTTAGCTCTTTCCTGCAGATCCCCTCAGTCTTTTCTCCTAGGCTACCTTTATTCCTCCCTACTACTCACTGTCCTGTAGAAGTGGACACTACCAAGAAACCCATGGCCACCACAATTTTATAGGATTCAGAGATGGCAAAAGAAACCAAGGAGTAGAACACCTATGAGAAGAAGTAAAGAACAGATATCAGTAGCTAGAATCACCTTAATTATCATAACTTAAATGCTTAGACACTAGCTCAAAAGCAAAAACACTAAATTCCAAAAATTATGTATCCACCAGAATCTGGTTATCCTACAACAGTAGTTCTGGAAAAACATAATATAAATTAAGCACAAGACAAAGACTTCAAAATATCAATTAAGACTATATTCAAGAATCTTAAAGAGAATATAAAACTATTATCTCTTAATGGAGATTGCAAATACATAAACTGCAGGATAAAATGATGAAAACAGTTCAAGACATAAAAGTAGAAATGGAATCACAAAAGAAAACACAAATACTGAGATAAAAATAGAAATAAAATACTTGGGAAACCAAACAATATATAATAGAATATCAACCATGAATTAGAGAATCTCAGGCATTAAAGAAAATGTAGAAGGGATATCTATGTAAAAGAAAACCATATATATATATATATATATATATATATATATATATATATATATATATATATTCCAGATACAAAGCATATATAGGAATCTTGGACACTCTAAAAAGACCAAATCTATGAGCAGGAGAAATAGAGGAAGAAGAAAAATCCAAGATCAAAGGCACAGATAATTTTCAAGATATTTTCAAGATAAACATAAAACAAAATTTGATTAACTTAAAAAGAAAGTGCTTATCAAGGCAAAAGAAACATATAGAACACTGACTATACTAGACCAGAAAAGAAAGTCCCTTCTGAAAACAATAATAAGACAGTAATCATATAGAAAAAAGAAAGAATATTAAAAGCTGCAAGGGAAAAGACCAAGTGACATATAAAGATGGACCTATTAGAATAATACCTGACTTTTCAACGGAGACTGTAAAAATCAGAATGCTTGGAGCAGATGATCTAAAAACTTTAGAAGACTACAGAAGCCAACTCAGACTAATATTCCCAGCAAAATCATCAATCACAGTTGACAGAAAGAAAAACATTTCAAGACAAAGTCAAAATTTTTGTTTCATTGTTTTTGTGTTTTTGAGAAAGTGTTTCTCTGTTGTAAATCTGGTTGTTCTGGAACTCACTCTGTAGACAAGGCTGGCCTTGAACTCATAGCAATCCACTTGCCTCTGCCTCATGAGTGTTGGGATTGATCACATTAGCCACCACTACCTGGCAGATAAAGCCAAATTTAAACAATATAAATCTACTTAAAAATTTACCTCTAAAAAAGATGCTAAGAGCCCAGAAAAGGTCAGCCACTCCCAAGAAAACACAAAGAATAAGTAATCTCTAAACAGTGAGACGAAGAAAGTCCCCTCACCATAACAACAAAATAACAGAAAACAATAAACACCGCTCATTGATAACTCTCAATACTAGTAGCCTCAATTCCCCAAGCTAACAGACAAGATTTCAAAGCAGGATTCATCCCTCTGATTCATCAAATACTACACATTAACATTCAGCATAGGGTAAAGTGATGGAAAAAGAAATTTCCAATTAAATGAACCTGAGATGCAAGTAGGTATAATCATTTTAATATCTGAAAAAATGAAATTCAAGCCAAAACTAATCTGAAGAAGAAGGGGTGGACACTATATTCTCAACAAATGAAATATTCACCTAGATCTGTTGTAATTATAAATATTTATTCACCAAACACAAGGGCACCTAAGTTTATAAAGAAAATACTACTGTAAATATAATCACATATTGACCCTTACACAGCGATAGTTGGTGACTTCATTACTGTACTATTTTCATTACACAAGTCATCCTCCCCCCCCCCAAAAAAAACCCAGAGAAATGCAGGAGCGAAATGATATCATAAATCAAATGAACCCAACAGATATTTACAGAATATTTTACCAAGACACAAAAGAATATAACTTTCTCCATAATTGACTGCATACTTGGACACAAAACAAATAAAAATGAATATAAGAAAATTGAAATAACTCTCAACATCCTATTTAAAAATCATCAATTAAAGAATGCTTACACAGGCAGGAAAACATAATGACTCATGACTGAATGAAGAAATGGGCCAAGACAAAAATAAGAAGGAAAATTAAAAGATTTTAGGATTCTATGAAAGTGAAAACACAAAATACCAAAACCCATAACACACAATGAAGGTGGTTTTAAGAGGCAATTTTATATAAAAGGTGTCTTAAAAAAAAAAAAAAAGAGCGTTCTCATATAAATACCTTAATGGCAGAATTCTCTAGAATAAAAAAGAACTAACATCCCAAAGGAGTAGATGGCAATCAATGATGAATCTCAGGGCCGAAATCAATGAAATGGAAACAAACAAGCAAAAAAAAAAAAAAAAAAAAGTATTCAAAGAGTCATTAAAAAGAAGATCTGATTCCTTGAGAAAATAAATAAGATTGACAAACACTTAGCCAAATTAACCAAAACCAAACGTCACACACAGAGAGAATATACACATTAATAACATTAGAGTCAAAAGGGGGCACATCTAAAACGATGCTTTGTAAATCTAGAGAATCATAAAAACATACTTTAAGAATCCATACTTCACCCAACTAGAAAACCTAAAAGAATGACTTTATTGCTTAATATATATATATATATATATATATATATATATATATATATATATATATATATATATATATAACTTACCATGAAATGAAATGAAAATAAAATAGAAGCAGTAATTAAAAGTTTTCCAGCCAACAACAGCAACAACAACTGCAAAAACTAAGGTCAGGAGATTCATTTCAAAATTCTACCCAACTTTCAAGGAAAAATTAACATCACACACCGTACTCCTCACCTTATGCCTCAAAATATAAACTGAAGGAGTGTTGCCAAATTCTTTTAAAAGGAAAAATTGTTCTGATACTTATACTACACAAAAAAGCCAACAAAGAAAGAAAATTACAGACCAATTTTCCTTTTGAACGATAATAAAAAAGATACTAATTAGATGTTGCAATCTAAATCCAATAAATCAAAAAGATTATCCATAAAGATCAAGTAGTCTTCATCCCAAAGATGCAGAGGTGGTTCAACATATGTAAATCAATAAATGTAATCCATCATATAACCAAATGAAATATAAAAACCATGTAATCATTTCATTAGTATATAAAAAAAAAAGCCTTTGATAAAATCCAGATTCAAGGATTGATGACACCAAGGAAACTGTTTGTTTTGTTTTTTGGGTTTTTTTGACATAGCAGAGTAGACATACATACGATTCTGTGGCAGCATGCACAGGACCTAAATGGTTCAAGCTACAGAGGGTCCCAGTGTCTAGAGTGAAAAGTGGACACAGTCTTACATCTGAAACCAATAAAAATTTTCTGGTTGATAACTGCTTATAAGGGAAAAATTAATTTTATCAAGTGTATCATTCAGTATAAACTACACCTAAGGGTAGGTCCCATGCTCTGAAATAGAAGGCCAACACAAAAGGAGCACTATTTTGTTTTTGTATCTTTTTTGTCTTAAATTGCTTTGTTAGGACAGTTTGGATATTTAGGATCTTTTGCTTATATGTTATAGTTTCCAATTTTTTTTACTGATTGTGTATGTTCATGTGCTTTGTGTTCTCTCTCTCTTTCATATTCTGTTCATTTTCTTTCTGTAACTGACTCTTTGTTTTCTAAAGAGAGAAAAAGAAGTGGTGAAATAATATGGGTGTTGAGGTGGGGAGGGTCTGGGAGGAGAAGTGGAAACTGTGACCTGAATATATTGTGCAAATTTTCAATAAAACAAAATGGTGGAAACTTTACTATATCAGAAGAGTAAGTGGGATTTAAATTTTTGAAAATGGTACAATATGAATTTGAATACTGTCTCTCTCCTTTGTTTTTCACATTGTGAAATTCAGTTTCCCTGTTGAAAAGTCACATGCAAGATAGGGGTATTTTTATTGGGAAATTGCAATCTAAATCTTAACAATCACACACTCTTGAAAAAAAACAAATAAAAGCAACAATAATAACACAACTTAAGCCATGGATCAAAGGGAAAAATAAAATATTCTTATATTTAAAGATTTCAATGAAAACAAACTCTAAATACTAAACAATGTATTTTTTAAATCAGAAATAGGTAAAATGGTAGCTGATGCTTGAATATTACGTATGCAAACAAGCTAGTAGAAATCAGGTCATTCAGCAAGTCAGAAGATATTGGCTGTAGAATACATTTCTGTCACTGGCAATTCTGTATGATGGCTTCACAACATCAAATGTCACTCATCATGCTGAGATGCTTAATGAATGCAGCCATACTCCCTTTCATTGGTTCCTTTATGTAGAGAAGCTAGGTACATGCTAATATGTCAATGTTCAGCGTGTATCAAGAAATAGTTTGATTACAGATAGAGATGATGAGAGCATGGCACTCTCACCTGAGTCTGAGTTTGGTTGGGAAGTTCCTGTGAACAACTCCACAAAAGTCTCTGCCCTCTATCTCTCAGCACATCTATCAGCACTTTTGAAAGGACTGAAGAAATTAGTTGAGACCAAATTTGATAAGTCAGACTTTCACCAATTTTTCCACCTAATTTGGAAATTATCCTTCTTTTTTTAAATAACCGATTGAAATGTCCCATGAAAAATAAGGGTGCATCAGGTCATTAACACTATCTGAAATCGAGTAAGCCAGCTCCCTCTATGTCATCAGCCATTTGGAACACTATATGTACATCTTGAAATACAGCCTTGAGCTGAGTGGTCAACAGACCACCTTTCCCCTGTTATTGTTCTGTTTTATAATCTAGGCAGGTAAGATTCCAGGAGGGAACTAAGGTGATCTCATCAACATCTACTGGTTGTGTCTTATACCTTGTTGTCATGGTGTACAGTGTTTTATGCCCTTTTGCTGCATTGTCTGCATTTTATTAACTGATAACATTAAGTGACATGATCATCTGGAAGTAGATGTTAGTTTCACAGCATAAAAACTGGTTTAATTTCATTTCATGCAAGTGTTTCCTCTATGCAGTTGGAATGACTGCTTGGAAACTTCAAAGCAATTAAATCTGCATAATTCAGACTTCTTATCTCTGATAATAATGAGCCCATATAGAAATCTCTTCTATCTTAGTAACTGAGCAAGAAAGTAAATCCAAAGTGACTTAAATATTTAAACCAACTGCAAGATTTTACAGAAGCCCTTATTGTCTGGAATAATGTTTTAGAAGTTTATTTTTAGTTATATACAAAATAATTGTTTTTGTGTGCTGATAGAAAAGTGGTATTTTGGTATTTTGTACTTTCTGCAGGTGTTGGATTTATGTGGGGTTGTTTAATTGCTTATGATTTGCACATGACATCAGTAGAGCACATAAGGAGATCACGTGAGCTCAGACACTCAGGGTTCCACTGTCAAGGTTGGCACTTCCCATGATGATGTCTCCCTCTGCAGAGAGAGGTCGGGCAGAGTTTAGGTCTATGAAAGTAGAGGCTTGTCACTATGAAGAGTTCAGGAGAGGCAACAGTTGAAAGTGCAGCCCAGGTGTAGCAAGGTACCCCAGTGTTTTGAGGATGCCACTACCATGGGATGACCACCAAGAACAGCTGCAGCAGTGGAACCTGGAGGACAAACTGTGTTGCTGCAGTGGACAGAGGCAGAAGCCCTTTAGAGGAGTCCAGAAGATCAAGAGTGAATTCCAGATAACTGGACATTGGTAATGTTTTCCTGCTGTTGAAAGACATTGTGAAAAGTTTGATAGATATTAGGTATCATTTGGTCATGTGCATTAGCAAGCCTCATGATTGTTCCTCTTGTAAATAGCTTTTCTGGTGTAGTGTTAGATTGTGTTGTAGAGATGAAGTAATTTTTTTATTGACTTATACAGAAAAGTGGAATAGTTGTAGAAGTTTATTTTTAGTTATGTTTAAAATGTTTTATTCACTTTTGGGTGAAGGGATAAGCTAGGTCTTGGTGTTTTGTATCATCTTCAGGTGTTGGATTTCTGTGGGGGATGTTTGATTGCTCATGATCTGCATTTGAGGAGTTCTGAATGAATAAAAACACCTGAGCTCAATCGAGCTCAGTCACTTGAGGTTCCACTGTCCAGTCTGGTGTTGGCTATGATGGTGGTTCCCTCTGCTGAGGTCTGACAGAGTTTTCACATATGGTTATGCCACGGCGTTTTCCTTGATGGGACTATAGAATAGCAAACTCCTATATATAAGGTCTAACTTAAATTTCCTTTGTTTCCTTATAGATTCCCATCTTAGATTTACTATGGTAAAACAAGTTCAATATATGTAATCATATATATATATATATATATATGTGTGTGTGTGTGTGTGTGTGTGTATTATATAGAGATATTATGTCGGATCCCCTAGGTCTGGAGTTATAGGCAGTTGTGAACTGCCTGAAGGAGGTGTGAGCAAGCTGAACTCTGGTTCTCTACAAGTAAAGTGTAGCCTCTTAGATACTGAGACATTCAGTTCAAACTTGATAACTTAAAAAATTTTAAATATAAATGTAGTGAAAAACAGCACTAATTGAAGTTAATAAACACTTTTGTAACATCATAAGATTGGCATTGCCTCAGCACCTGTGGTACAATTGCACTCAAATTTTGGAATTAGCCTTACATTAGATGTGTTGGAGTGTCTAAACCTTTCTTTGCGCTATACATGGCACGGCAGACCTAAACAACCATGTTGCTATCTCAGCGATACTTCAGTAACTTTACAGCTGAAAATACAGTATTTAAAATTTCATCGTTGATAGAATATTTATTATTTAGTTAAATTCACTTTCTTCTTTATTCATGTGGGGTAATGTAGTTATAGCAACAAAAGGTTTATTTTGTTGCATATTTTAATTAGTTTTCTGTTTCTGTGAAGGGGAAACCTCTACTTTTGTTCATAATTTCAAAGAATTTATTCCATAGCCAACAGATTGCATTCCTTTGGGTCTGTGGCAGTATAGCACATCACATCACAGCAGAACGAAGTGTTACAGAAAACCTGCTCACCACAAGGGAATAAGAAACGTTAGCCTTAACCCACAACACACACACACACACACACACACACACACACACACACACACACACACACAAATCCAGCAGGAACCCTTGCGATCACAGATGACACTCAGTTCAGGGAAGCAGGTAGCCTAAATGCAGACCTTTGCCATTCTTTCAGCACCTCCAAATCAAATCCTCCAGGTTCAGACCTTCCTCTCAAACAGAAAACCTGCTGCAGTCTTCCTTCCTGGCTGCCTTTATATCCAGTGGATGCCTTGATCTGTAGAGTGAAGCTTTGCCAGGGAAAAGCCCCTCCCCCTGTGTGGTTTCACGCCGCTTGGACTTCTGGGAACAGCTGGAGTGAGGGAATACGAGAGGTGCTGTTGAAGGCAGTTTGACAGTTAGAAGTTAAGAATTCAAGCTAAGAGTTGCTGTATGATAAAGTGAGCACAAAAAGCAGATGATACAGAAGCAGTAGAAATACAGCTGATTGTGAAACAGGCAGAAATAAGGCTCAGATATCCTATCCTATTCCTTCCTATCCTTTCATTTCCTCCCTAACACTATGAACTAACTGCGGTTTTAAAAGTTACAAGTTAGGGAAACAGAGGGGTAGAGTCAAGTAGCCAGTGAGAGAAAAACTGTTACATTATAGATACGTTTTAAGTACTTTCTGAGCACAGATCCAAATGGCAAAATAGCCAAACACACACCCTTTTTAAAAAAACAAAAATAATAATACACATTACATTTTGAAAGGCATTTACAAAACCTTTTTTAATTACATAGATCTTCCCCTCTTAACCTCCCTCCCCCAACCCATTGCATTACCCCAACACTTTCATGCCACTATTGTCGTATAATAACTTTCAATTAGTATGCAATTGTAGGCTTTGTGGCTAAGTTGATATTATCTTTCTCTTTTGGTACTATGAAGATCTTGAGGCAGGAAGACACAATTATTTAATTCAGATCTTTTGAAGTAGGAATATACATGTCTAGTTTGGACAACATCTTATACTGGAAGCCAATATAGGACATGAAAAAAGAAAGCTTTTGCTCTTTGCCTCTTTGCTCTTGCCTTGCTAGCTAGTTCATTAGAACCTACTTCTTTGGAATTCCAGCATTGGCTTCATTAGGGGCTCTTACTGCTGTGAAGAGACACCATGGCCATAACAACTCTTATAAAATAAACTATTTAATTGGAGCTGGCTAACAGATCAGAGGTTTAGTACATTGTCATCCTTATGGGAAGCATGGCAGCACACGGGCTGACATGGTGCTGAAGAGGGTACCTGGATTTCTACATCTGGATCCATGGCAGCAGGAAGAGAGAATGAGAGAGAGAGAGAGAATGAGAGAGAATGAGAGAGAGAGAGAGAGAGAGAGAGAGGCAGACACTGGACCTGGCTTGAACTTATAAAGCGTCAAAGCCCACCCCTAATGACATACTTCTATCAACAAGGCCACACCTGCTCCAACAGGTACATACTTCCTAATAGTACCAATATCATTGACTAAGCATTCAGATTTATGAGCCTATGGGACCATTCTTATTCCAACCAGCACAAACACCCATTGAAGACCTGCTGAGACATCCACCCTTGGGGACTGAGCAACCTCTGGATTATTGGAATTTCTGTTCATGACCTGCCATTGTTGGCATTGTTGTTTGACCATAGTCTATAAGTGATATAAATCTCATTTGCAGTTGTGTGTGTGTGTATATATATATACACACACACATACATGTCTATATGTACATATATAAATGTATATATAAACACACATATATACACACATATATATACATGCATATACACACACACAAATATACATATAAATAGATTCATTCTACAAGTTCTGCTACTCTAGAGAACCCTGACTTCTCCAGATTGTTTATATAATTTGTTTTATTTTCCCATTGCCAATTTTACCTTAATATCTGTAAATATCTTAAATATCTGTAATATTTAAAGCAACCCCTCAAACTAATATCTACTTTGAATGATAATGAAATATTTCATTTTATTTTGAAACTACTTTATTTTATTTGAATTAAATATCTCAGACTACATTCCTTAAGATGCTGAAATTTAGTGACTTTTTGCTTTATTATTTTTTATATATCCTCGAATAAACACAAAAATTGTATAATTTTAAAACTCTATTTTGTTTTATTTTTAAAATTAGTTTTTAAATAATTTTAACAAATTTTCCCTATGACAGTATCAAATGCTACTTCTCTTCAAAATATTCTATTATTTCAGTTCCTATTTATAATCCTAATTTCTAATTTTATAGTCCTGCACATTTAAAGGTGATTTGTGATTCTATAGCTTAAGAATAATATGGATTTCAGGTATTGACAATTCAGTATCATTGAAATATGAATCCTTATTTGGAAGAATTCTTAATTTTCTGAGTCTGCATGTTAATTTCATGAAAAAGAAAGAATAACTCTCCATTATAAATTATCAGTCATAATCTACAATCCCATCAACAATTGAACTTCAATTATTTAGTCAGAAAATCTGCAAAACAACCTTCAAATACAGTCTGTGATATCATCTCTATTAGGAATATATGTGATACAAAAAAAAATGTAACATGTGTCATCAGCATTCAAATGATGCACTGACAGGTAATTTTAGCGATGCCAGGATAATGTTTTCAGCCTAAGCAAGTGTGCCAATCTCATCTACAGAAAGCTGTGGTCACCTCTGGAGCTGAGCATATTCCTACTTAATTCCAGAGGACTTATCCCATCTGAGTCTAATTCAAACTTTTGATTTAAAAATATATGGGATTAAGCTTTTCAACCATGTAAATTTTTAATACAGGTTTTGAAATTTAAAAGAACTAGAGGGCTTATAATAGAGATATACTGTGAATTGACCTCCTAATTGTGTAATTTCCTATGAGAAAATGATTTTTAATACATCATATTATTTCCAAGTCTATAAGCAGTAAATGGAAAAATGGGAAAAGAGGGATTGAGACAGAGAGACAGAGAGAGAAAGAAAATAAATAAAAGTAAATAATTCAAAAAGACTTTTTAGGAGAAAAGAGATTGGGCAAGTAATACTTTTGAGTCCATGGTGTCCCACGCATTCTAACAATGTGTTCTTCCTTCCTCTTATATGACCCAGTTCATTTTGACCCTGAAACAAGGTGCCTTCCATGAGGCCATCATTTCTTTTAGGGGCATTTTCAGTAACAAACATTTTTATAAAATGGAGAGTATGATCCGTAGAATTAACTAATTTTAAAACATTTTCTTCTTTTCTAAATTCCTTCTTTTTCTAAAAGAAAGCCTAACAGATGCAACACTGCAAAGAAAGTTTTTTTCAAATAGGAATATACAGCAAAAATTCTGTGACTGAAACAGGAATTCATAGACTCAGAGGCACACTTTTATTAGTTAGAATTTTAATTGTCTACCCTGGTGGATTTTCTTTCTTTTTTCTTCTTCTTTTTTTCAGAGCTGTGTGTCATTCATTGTTTGGTCAGTAAAACTTTAGAACATCTCAAAATGTAAGCTGAGGAAGGAATTATTGGAGTAAGAATAACCATAAGAGCTGAATCATAAGCTAAAGAATGATATAGACACTTCTGTAGATCATTCAATGCATTAATAGTCCAATATCTAAGTCTCAGCAGCCCCAGGCATCTATGGGTCTTTATTCCATCCGAGAGATCTCCATGAGGTTTTGAGTTATCTCCTTTCTTAGAATATAATCAACTGTGCATTGTAGCTGTTTGATGTTAGTCCTTTACAAGTGTCTTGTATCTCTGTATCTATAGGAGTTTCCTCGAACTTGAGCTAGGATGCTTCTGTGGTGCCTAATGAAGTCTCACTGTGCCTCTCATTTTAGCGTTATGCCTGGTTTACCACCCATAGCTGAGAAAATCTAATGTTGTAGATACTCTCAGGGACATACAGGGATCACTCCACCTCTGGAAAAAAGTTTCTTTCCTTATCTGACTAACTTATGCAAAGCTCCTTTGGAAAGTTGGGTCTTCCTTGGCTTTATTTTTTCCAACCGCTTAAATTTTAGTTAAAAATATGATTCATGAGCAGCATCATTGCAGCTTTATTCACACTGAAATTCTGATGGGAAAATATATCAGATACTTTATTATCTTTAATAGCTGTGATCAGACTGTTTAGGCAACCACAACCATTATGCCTGGAATAAAAATAAATCATAACCGAGGGTTAAAATTAATTTTGAATTAATATTTCTTTCTCTTTAGAATTAAAGAAATATACATGGAATACTAATGGTGTTTCCAATTTTTTCTATATTATAACACAGTGTCTGGATGCATAGGAAAGAGGCTTTTATAGTATTTGATTTTAAAGAAATGAGTAAAATATTTCATGTGAGAACTTGGGTTTATACTACTCTCTGCTGAACTCTGAGTCTCGTCATATCTGATGCAACAAGGTATCCAGACATTATATTTATGATAAAAACTAATCTCAGAATAAACTAACCCAAAATATAAAGTGATATCTGACACTTAGATATCATGGGCTTCAAATCTTGGTAGCACATCCTTCTTTTGCCCAGGGCAAGGGTCTTACTGCCTATCCGTCAGCTCTTTGTTTCACAAAGTAACTAAGTATGACTAAAAAGAAAGAACTAAGCTATCTTTATACCTGGTTACACACACAGGCTGTAATGCCAGAAACCAGCCTGACAGCAGTTTCTTACCCAAGTGAGAAGTGACTCCTCTAACCCTTTTAAATTACCCTTGCAAATTACAACTGTGTCATCAAATCCACAGAGCAAGAGATACTGCTCCTGTTTCCTTTCCTATTAGCACAAACCAGAATCTCTTTTACTGAGAAAAAATGTAAGCTTCCTTAGTATCATTTGACAGTTCCAAATCTCCTCTCATGCTGTGCATGCTCTCATAGAGTATGTTACTATTGTACCACTAATATCAGTTTAGTTAAATAGTTCAAACAAAGGAGAAAAAATAAGTAGTAAAGCTAAACAAAAAAAAAAAAAAAAAAAAAAAAAGATTTTTCCTTCAATAGTAGTGTTCATTAAAAGAGAAGAGAACTTGGAGAAAAATCAAATCTAATACAATCAATTTAACCTGAAGAAGGGAATACCTAATAGGTCAAATTCATTGGGATAGTAGACAACCATGCAACATACACGCTCTTGACCATAGTTCCAGTTTTAGTCTCTGACTATCAAACATGCTCTAGGGGGTGTGCTTTTCTGAATCTCTAACATTCAAGGACACATAGACTTTGTAACTTACATAGGGAACTTTGGCAAAGGTTAGTTTTATCTGTATGTTTTCCTAAAGGCATGCACCTTGGATCTGACATTCTACAAGACGTCCTTGCACAAAAATACCATGACCATGTTCTAGAAAAACAAATCCAAATACTGAAAACAGCAGTAAAATTTCAAGGCAATGGATTAATGGAAAATTCATGATCAACAAAAGAATTGTGTGTCTCATATTCAGTAATAAATACTATAGATCTTTTCTGATTTGAAAAACTTTAATCTTTCTCACCAAACCAGTAACATAAATAAAAGAAAATACCCAAATTATTTTATATAAAAGATTTAGCATTTTATGAAAATATCAAAATTCTAAAAATAATACAGAGCTAGTCAACAATATATGTATTTAAAGGCTTTTAAAATTTCTATTTTTATTCAATTTTTTTATATAATAAAGATTGATTATGATATTTTCTTTCTTCAACTCTTATATATTTAACTACATTGCCAGCAAATTCTTAGGAAGTATAAAATCTTTAAATCTAGCAGGTTTTTAAAAATTTGAAATCAAATCTATGCACTGTAAAAGAACTAAATAAACATTATGCATTTCTTTACTTGGAAAATTATTTTGTTTCTGTATTCAATATATTCATAATTCTCTTATTGCTTCTAAGAGCCATTTCAATCCCTAATTGTCTCATTTGGGCTCAGCATGCTTACCATTTAAAAGGGTTTCCTTCAAGGTATCCATAATGCTTTCCTGTAGAACATGCTGCTTGCAATCTGCGGATATGTGAAGGATCCTTCTTGAGCAGGGAGAGATCACATCTGAGCTCAGTACCAAGGCTGCTTAGTACCCTAGGCTTACAAAGAAGAGAAGGTGGAGAAGAGGAGCAAATGAAATAAGGGTATAATTTCAGCTTTCAAACCATGTTGTCCAGGTGTCCTACACAGAATTTGTTAACTGACAGTTTATTCCATGAGGATAAAAAAATGACATAATTAAAGAATGTCTTTCACTAGTAAATCAGTTATTTACAATGTGATAAAATCAGATTATTTATTTGTTTTAATATTAAGCATTGCTCTGGTTTGTCAATTAACTGTATTTGAAGTGCTATCTACAGCTCTAGGGAACTTCAACTTTTTTTCATGGAATTTCAAACAATTATTAAAACAAAGATGAGTAATCAATTATGGTCATAAATGCAATTAGAAAATTTTATGTTGCCATTTACACTCAAGCTACATACTGATATATATATTATATAATGTATAATATATGATACTTATATATATTATATTATAAAATATATAAATTTATATTATATATATAATATAATATAATATATTAATATATATTTTAGATTATTCTAATTTTACAGTTGAGTATGATTTTAAAACCAAAATATTTAGAATGTATTTACTTTAGAGATTAGAAGCTTTGTTTTTCTGTACAGGCAGTGTCCAGCAGGTGGGATACATGGGTCATGTGGGAATGAAGTCTTTCCTGATGCCTCAGTTAATATTCACCTCTATTTTTGTAGGTGACTATATCACCCATAAAAATGTTTGCAGAGTACTGATAAGCCAAGAAACTGCCCGATATTACTCTTAGAACAAAGTCACTTAGACCATAAACAGATAAAGGAAATTCAGAATACATGTCCTTATTTACTCTGTTTAGTTCTAGAAACTGTAGGTAAATGGAATACTATTTAGACATCCTGGTTCTCCAAAGCTTACTTACTAAATAATTAAGTATATCTTGGCAAGTTAAAAATTATCAGTGAGAAGTCACTCAATCAAGAGAACTCTTTATATGAACATGTGAAAAGATAGAATTTTTATGTATACATCAAAATATAAATTTTATTTACCATGTTTGCCAAAAGGATCCACATTATTTATCTAAATAAATATTTTTTAAACTTATTTAAATACTCATTTAAACAAAAGTATTACATTTTCTACTTTGTAATACTCTAGAATTTGAAATGCGTTTCAAAACACTTGGTTTTCTTCCTTCGTTGTCTCATTTTGTATTTTCATATTTTAGGAGTAACTCTTATTCTTCCCAACTTTCAGGGCTTGAATAACACACTATAGCTTATGTTGTTTTCTTTTTCTTTCTTTCATTTTTTTCCCTTTTCTCTTGCTTTTTATTTCGATTTGCTGCTCAGGTTAGTCTTGCCTTCACTCTGCAGCCTACATAGACCCTGCAAAACTTTTTTCCCTCCTCAGACTCTCAAGTAGCTGGGATTATAGGCCTGTGGTTCCCTGATTGGCTTATACTTAATCTTAAAGAGTAAACATATTACAAAAAGCCTGTCAAATTACCTTAATTTTTTTCTTTTATTTATTGTTTTTAATTTATTTTTCTTCTTTCATATAATACATATCACCACCCCTCTGACTGTCCCTCCATTCCTCCCAGCTGTCCCTTTCCTCCCTCTCCACCTATAATATATCCTCCCCATCCCCATCCACTGATTCCCCCCACCCCCAGCCCCGTCCCAGCTTCTTACCCTAGAAGAGAACAGTCCTCCAGGGTCACTGCTCAAATAGGGCAAAACAAATTAGACAGGGCTAGGCACCAGTCTTTGCATCGAGAGTGGACCAAGCAACCCAAGTGTATGAAATAGGTCTCAAGGGCAGGCAAAGGGTCAGAGTACCCCAACATACATTCTTGCTTGCAGGCACTTCAAGACATTAAACCACGCAAAATATCTAAGAGATCCTTCTGTCTTCTGCTTCAGGCACTGAGAGACCCCAAACGTGCTGGTCTGTTGATTCTATGGGGTCTGCTGTCTTGATGTGTCCTATCCAATTGGTCCCGGAAATGTCTCCTCGCCCTCTTCTTCGGATTTTCCGGAGCTCTGACTGAGGTTTGGCTCTGGGCTTCTGCATCTGTTCCCATCTGCTGCTGGCAGAGGCCTCTCTGATGGAGACAAGACTAGGTACAGATCCATGAGTAGAACAGGATATCATTAGAAATAATCTCCTGGCTATCCTAGTCTCTAGTTCCTGGCCTATCCTGCAGAATCAGGCATGGGTTCTCTGCTTTGGCATCAGATTCAGCCCTTCCATTGTCCCAGTGGGTCCTGTAGGGAGGATGGGTTATAGGTGGAAGGTTTTATGGCTGGGGTGGTGTTCCAGTCCCTCCACTGGGAGCCTAGCTATCTACAAGAGATGACCTGTTCAGGTTCCACATCTCCCACTGCTAGAGGTCCTCACCAAATGCTCCATCGGTGGCATCGCCCAGTGAGTTTCCATTGTGCTTGGTCTCCAGACATCCCCCTGCAACATCCCACAGTTCTGGCTATCCCTCCATACACTCCCTCCCTCCATCCATCTCCCAGAACCTGGTCTCCCTCCTCCCATTCCCATCTCCCCTATCTCCCTGCCCACCACTACCAAACCACCTCCCCCCAAACAGGGATATCTCTGCATCACACCTGAGCCCCTCCTTTTTGCTCAGTCTCCCTGGGTCTGTGGATTGCAGCACCTTTGTCCTTTGCTTAACAGTTAATAACCACTTATAAGTGAGTACATGCTGAGTTTATCTTTCTGGGACTGGGTTACCTCACTCTGAATGATTTTTTCTATTTCCATCCATTTGTCTGAAAAACTCATGTCGTCATTTTTTAATAGCTGAGTACTACTCTATTGTGTAAAAGTGCCACAATTTCTTTATCCATTCAGTTGACAATTACTTTTGAGTGAAAAATGGCCATTTCTCCCTCTCACCTAACACCAGCAGCTAAGGTATACTAGGCCATGCAGACATAATGAAAGACTTTTGTTGCCATTACAGCAAAGGGCAGAAAGGGCTGGTAAGCCGAAATTCCCAGCCAAGGAGTCTGGAACCTTGTAGACAGACATCAACCACATTGCCAGGGTATTGGGCTCTCAGCACAGTTTGACCATTTATTGAAGATGCTATCTTTTACCAGTGTATATTTCTGGCTTCTTTATTTGAGAACAGGTGTCCAGAGGTGTGTGGATTTATTTCTGGATCTTTGATTGGTTCCATTGATCATCATGTCTGTTTTTATATCAATACCATGCAGTTTTTATGACTATAGCTCTGTAGAACAACTTGAAATCAGGAATGGTGATATCTCTGGAAGTTCTTTTATTTTTCAGGATGATTTTAGCTATTCTGTTTTGTTTTTTTTTTCCATAGGAAGTTGAGATTTGTCCTTCCAAGTTATGTAAATAATTTTGATAGGATTTTGACAGGGATTGTGTCGAATCGGTAGATTGTGATTGGTAAGATGGCCATTTTCACTATTTTAATTCTACCAATCCAAGAGCATGGGAGATCTTTCCATCATCTGTGACCTTAAATTTCTTTCTTCAAAGACTTAAAAGTTTTTGTCAAGTAAGTCTTTCATTTACATGGTTAGAGACACTCCAAGATATTTTATGTTGTTTGTGGATATTGCAAAGGGTGCTGTTTCCCTGATTTCTTTCTTAGTCCATTTGTCTTTTGTACATAGAAGGGCTATTGATTTTTTGAGTTGACCTTGTAGCCAGCCACGTCACTGAAGTTGTTTGTCAACTGTAGGAGTTCCCTGGTAGGTTTTTTTGGTGTCCCTTATATATACTATCACATCATCTGTGAATAAGGATACTTTGATTTCTTCCTTTCTAATCTGTATGCCATTGATCTTCTTCTGTTGTCTTATTGCTCTGGCTAAAACTTCAAGTACTATAATAAATAGGTATGGAGAGAGAGGAAAACCTTGACTTGTTCCTGATTTTAATAGAATTGCTTTGAGTTTCTCTCCATTTAATTTAATGTTGGTCATAGGCTTGCTGTAAATTGCATTTATTATGTTTAGATATGCCCTTGTATCCCTAATCTCTTCAAGATTTTATCATGAAGAGGTTTTGTCAAAGGCTTTCTTGGCATCTAGTGAGATAATCATGTGGTTTTTTGTTTCAATTTGTTTATGTGGTGGATTACACTGACAGATTATCGTACGTTGAACCATGCCTGCATCTCTGGGATGAAGTCTACTTGATCATGGTGGATATCTTTTTTATGTGTTCTTAGATTCAATTTGAAAGTATTTTATTGTGTTTTTGCATCTATATTCATGATGGAAATTGGTTTGTAATTTTCTTTCTTTGTTGAATCTTTGTCTGGCTTGGATACCAACTTGATTGTGGGCTCAATGGAATGAGTCTGGCAGTGTTCCTTCTGCTTCTATTTTGTGGAATAATTTGAGGAGTATTGGCATTAACTCTTCTTTGAATGTTTGGCAGGATTCTGCACTAAAATCATCTGGCCCTGGGCTTTTATTTTTGATTGGGAGACTTTTAATGACTTCTCTTTCCTTGGGGGATATATGTTTGTTTAAATTGTCTATCTGATCGTGATAATGTTGGTAGGTGGTATCTATCAAGAAAATTATCCATTTTTTTCAGATTTTCCAATTTTGTGGAATACAGATTTTTAAAGTACGCCCTAATGATTCTTTGGACACTTCAGTTCTTTAGTCCAGCAGGGAGTCCCCTTCTGAGTTTGCTGCTGGGACTTGGATATTGTTCTTCTGAGTCTTTTGTGTGACCTGATCTAGAACAGGATCTGCTTGCCTGCTCTCCTGGCTAGATTGTGTGGTCAGTGCTAGGGCAGGGGCTGTATGTTTGAGTTGGTCTCTGGGCTATTCTACTTGATCTGGCTTGTTTTGCGTGTACCAGGGCAAGGGGTATCTGCCTTAGTTGGTCTGTTGGACCAATGACCAGAAGTGATTGGGGGATAGGATGATGGAGATAGTTTTGGGCTTTGGGGCTGGGCTGGGCTGGGCAGGTATAGTGGGAGGGGTGTGCCACCAGATTCTTACGTGATCTCCTGGAGCTGGCTTGCTCTGTCTGCTCTAGGGCAGTAGTTGTCAGCCCAAGTTGGTCCTTGGAACTCAGAAGTAGTGTCCAGAAGGGGTGGGAATTGGGGTAATGGAGTTAGTTTTGGGCTTTGGGTCCGGGCTGGGTAGATATAGAGGGAGGGTCCAGAGAACAGGACTCTCACCTGATCTCCCGGGGCTGGCTTTCTCTGCCTGCACCTGGTGAGGACCTGTCAGAGTAATTTGGTCTCTGGAACTCAGGAGTTCATCTCCTGGGGCCATCTTATTCTGCATGAGCCAGGGGTGGCACTGATTTCCTGTAGATAGCTTGTTCTGCCTCCACCGGGAGGGGCTGTCTGCCTGAGTTGGTCCCTGGAATTCAGTAGCAGTGGCCAAAAGGTCTTGTATTGTTTTTCAAAAACCAAAACTTAAACTGTGGTTATTAGGAAAATCTTGCCACATTAGGAAATGAATATTCAAACATAAATGATACATTAAGAGTCTTCCAAATTTACAGAAAAATACTAAAATGTATTTCCAAAAAGATAGTTTGGATTTTTATAATGTCTAGAATATTTAATGGAAGTTATTTTGACATCTATTTTAGTGGGAATATATTTCAAATAATTAGTGGACAGCAGCAATTTCTGTCTGTTTCCTTTTGATAAAACTGCCCATTACTATTTTATTACAACATCTGTATTATATTTTATGAATATTATTGTAAAAGTAATATATTTAAATTCTCCTAGCAATATTGGCTAAGCATATAAAATATCAATTTAGAAAGCAACCCTCCAGCAATTAATCATATAAATATACTTCAAGAAGAGAATAAAAAAAATCAGTGTAACTCTTTCCATATCTCAAGGCTGTGCACAGAAAACTTACATGGTTTTGAAACAAGAGAAGCTCTCATGATATATGTACAATACTTACAGTTAAATTATTGCTCAGTAAACTGTTTCAGTCTGATGAAAAGTAAAGCTTTTAAAAATAGTTTGAAAATTATTTATATGATTTAGAGTATTTGCAACTATGTGGGTATGAGTGTATTCAAAGTAAAATCATATATAAAATAATATCACTTTTAACCATGCACCCTATTAATCACTCTAATTTTAATCTATGGGTAGTATGATGCTTCTAAGTATGTTGAATTCAAGATTGAGCCATAAATCGTATTACAGATGTAAAACGGTTCTTTCCACAATAAATCATGGTTTATATGTAGATTTAGTTCTTGATGGAATATATTGTCTACTTTATTATGCATAATTTCTATGTTGCAGGCAATTGTATTATTAAATTTTAACTTAGTATAATTCTACTTTATGGTTAGAACAAAATAAAATTCAGTAATATCATAGGAAAAATTAAATGCTAGATATCACTTGTATTTCAGAACAGGTTGAATTACATAGTCCTATAAAATCACAGTTCTATCTATATTCATATTACTGTATAAATTCATTTCCTGTTTGGACACATATGTGTCTATAGTCATCAATAAACCATTTTTTTGCATTAAAAAGTAGATAATACCATTCCCATTAGATTTACCTAATTTATCTAATACCAATAGAATTTTACTACTGATTTTATAGTAGTATATGTGTGTGTATGTGTGTGTGTGTGTGTGTGTGTGTGTTACAGAGATTAAAAAACCTACAATCAATGTTCCTTGAACAAATAATGTCTTTGTTTATTAAGTGATTTTTGCATCTTATACATTTAGCATAAAATTAGTTAACTGCATTAGAAGAACTACAGCTTAGTCTCTTCACTGAGAATAAGCAAGAATAAAACTGAACTCTCATGAGCTGTTACATTAAAGTTATGTATTTCATGTTATGTAGTTTTGAAATCAAATGAGTTTGAGTCAAACTAAATAATTTAACAACTGGGATCAATTTCTGCTAGAAGATCATCTCAGTCTACAAATTCTGATTTTCCTAGCATATCTTTTCAGCATTAGGGCAATATTGCCAAATTTCTTCAACATGAAATTGTTTACCTCTTTGTTTTCAAGGACATCATATCTACCTTCCTTATTTTCTTCTCAGTGCCTTATGCCATTTGTATCATCAAAGTATGGAGTACCTCATTCAAGAATAGTGCTTTTATTTTCTGCATCTGAATAAGGCAACCCAAAGAACCAGAGATTACACCACCCCTAAACCTGGACATTACAGATTCTAAACAATGACAGCTCTCTCTGTGAACTCCCTCTTGGCATACTCAAAGACTCAGAAAATAAAGGCAGAAACATATTTGATATGGAACATTTTATCTCCTACTACAGATGAAGGCCATGAATGTTTCTTTTACCTAGAAGTTTGCATGGGTCAACTACAAACAAGCTGTGTTAGCATCATGATTATTTTTTTAATTTAATTTTCTTGAGAATTTCATTTATGATCACTGTACTTACATCAATTCATCTTTCCCTTTCTCCTTCAGATTTTTATTATGTTCCTTCTCTCATTCAAATACATGACCTCTACTTCTGTACTTCTGTAATACATATGGGACACACACACACACACACACACACACACACACACACAGACAAATTATGGGAGATTACCCTGCAATTATCTAATTAGAATCCAAGTAGACCATTGTTATCATATGAGTCCTGGTATGTGAAATAATGAGGCAGGTGTTTTAGAGATGAGATGGGAGGTAATAGGATGTACAAATCATTGGCATAATAGAAAGCTGAAAAGATACCGTGATGGTTAAAAAGAATCCAAGAAGCTTATAGAAACTAAAAATATTAGAAAAAATTTCTTCTGAGATGTCAGAAGGACTATAACTCTGCCAACAATTGAATTGCAGAGTTTGACCTCCTAAATTGTTAGAGAGTAAGGAGTTCTTTAAAGCCAAAGACAGAAAGAGAAAAAGTATAAAAGAAAGAAAAAAGACAGAGAAAAAGAAAGGAAGAAAGAAAGAATGAATGAATAATAGAAAGCCATACCAAACACTGGTGGGGTGAAAAAGAACCCGAGACTAGATAGTCCAAAGACCTAGGATAAACCCAAATAATACTGATCATAAAAGGATCCCAAAACAATATAGTAATAAAGTGACTCATAATGATATTCTATTATACTCATAAATCAAAGCCTACACAGCCATCATTAGAGAAGCTTCTTCCTGGAGCAGATGGAACAAATATAGAGACCCACAGTGAGATGTTAGGCAGAGAGTGAGACACCTTGGGATACTCAGTCCACTGCTGGATGTCCCCATCAAATCTCTCCTCTCAGAGCTCAGGGAACCCCATGGAAGAGGAGATGGAAATACTTTTAAAGCCAGTGGGAATAGGGAAATCCAAGAAGACAAGGCCTCAAAATCAGGATCAAAGTTCATATGAATGCACAGAGACTGAAGCAGCATTCACAGGGCCAGTACAGCTCTGCACCAGGTGCTCCATTATGTATATCTAGGTCTCAAGTATAGTGTTTTTATGGAGTTACTGAGTGTGTGAACAAGTTGTTCTCTGATTTTTGTGCCTTCTTTTGGCACAAATTGTGGTCCAAATTCAATATGATAGTTTTTGTTTTATCTTATTATATTTTGTTTTGTTACATGTTTTTTAAATGAATAAATAAAAACCTTATCAATAGGGTAAAGTTTAACAACGTAAGTGTTACTTATTCTTGCTGGGAAATGGAAAATCATATTTTTCCAATACAGTTACACTATGAACATCCAACCATCAAGGACAGGTCTCTGTTCAGGAGTAGGTGATCAACATATGATAGACTTCAATTTTTTATGTGTGCCTATGTGCTTTTATTTCATTACAGTTTTTTTTAATGAGGGGTGGTTTCTATTATTTTTATGGTTTGGGGGATTTTATTGTTGTATTGGGTTTTTTGAGGAAAGAACTTAAAGTTAGGTGGATAGTGAGGTTGAGGGGATCTGGGAGGACTTTGGGGAGGGAAAACTATGAACAATATATTTTTAAATTTAAAATTGTCTTAAAAAATAAAAAAATATAGAAAAGAAAGAAAAGAAGGAAGGAAGGAAGGAAGGAAGGAAGGAAGGAGGAAAGGATGGAAAGCAGGAATGAATGAAGGAAGCACAGAGAATATCTTCTTTGAGATTGAACAAACACATTTTTAATGTGAAGCATGCATAAGGTTAGGTTTCATGTAACCTAAAATAAATTCAGAGCAACATCAGGAAAGAAATAAAAACATTGGAAATAAAAAGAATATTGCAGACATACATATTTTTAAACACGCTAGAATGAATTTTTCAAACTGTTACAATGTAAAATTATTGTGAAATATTAATGTTTTTATCATAAATCATTTTAAATGTTTAAATAATTAATATGTATCAATGCAAATAGTTGTTAAAATAAGACTATGAGTCAAGTATTAAAATACTATTGGCTAAAGAGATCATTTGGACTTCTGTTTAAATAGGATAAGCAAGTTATATTGAGTTGCATATATGGCAGACTGAGATAATTTGAAAGTCCAGTAATTTTGTAGTTTATGTTTTTAATTTTTAGTTACTAATTTCTCTGTTAAGAGAACCCACACACTGCTATTTAGCTACTGCCTGGCCTGGTCTGGAGGTTCTTAATGGTAATAAGTAGAGGATCAGGTCAAATTGAGTCTGCCTCTGTCTTCACTGAGGTCAGAGTATCTATATCAAGTGTTTCCTATTATTTTAATATTTCAGATATCCTTTCTGGGATAGAGAAATTTGTGGTCAAAGATAAACAGCAAACCTGTTATGATTTAGTCCCTGATTCCAGACACTCTGGACTCAATTGGTCAAGAAAACATTCCTCATTCTAGACTTGGGATAAAGGAATGAGCAAACTCTCCTTGTTGAGGAAATGGCATATATTCAGGAAAAAGGGTGTGGCAGACATCCTTGTGAAGCATTTACTATAGACATTCACAGAAAAACACTCTATCCAATTCTCCAAAATCTATACCATAAATATTGGGATTTTAATGTAATTTTTTTCTTTAAATATATAGTCATATATTCTATCCATGTTTTTGTCTATATTACATTCATCATGTCTTCTCTTAATAAATACCCTGCAGAATAAGCTATTGAAAATTTCTTACCTCACATCAAATAAAGTCTGTATATACTGTGTATACCAAGACTGTTACAGTCCTCCAGTTAGTGAATGCCATTCTGTTGTGACTGACTCTTATAAAACTAATTGCTCAAGTTTAGAAACAAAGATTTATTTTTTTTTGTTGTTGTTCATAAATAATGTAAGTACATTTCAAATCTAGAACAGAAAGTATGAATGGTTATTTTTATTTCTTTTATGCTCTATATCTGAAAATACTTTGACCTGAAATATCAGTTGATAGTGAATATAACATCTCTATAGTTGTTCTGAAAACTTTTCTTTATGCTTTTGAAATTATTTGTCTACCACATTGTTTAACACCATTTGTTATTTAGTTTTCAGGCATTATGCTAAAAACTATTTCCAACTTTTGTTGATCCTAAATTACCATTGTTTGATATTTTGCAAACAAATGTAAGCTCATATTTTATAGAGTTTATGTTTATGATTAATAAAGTAAAATGAACATTAATTTAAGAATAGTACTTCATTCATAAATTATATAAGTAAAATGACATACTATGAGCAATATATTTTGGACAGTATTTATGTTTACTCTGCTTTACATGGGGGTATGTTGTGACCACCTAATAACCAGAGGCATTTTTGTGAACACTGGTATCCGTATTGTGTTTGAAACATCATTAAAACAGGAACATTTCATTATGAATATCTACTACAATAAACTCTGAAAACATCCTTGAAATAAAATAAACTTGGCCAATATTTCTATTTTTTCATATTTTAAACAATGCTGGATTTGTTTTAAAAAACTTTGTTTAGAATTATTTTAAATTTTTTTAAAATAGATTTTTTTTTGTACAATAAGCCTCCAATCCAGACTTCTGAATGGCACAGTTCCTGTACGATTTTGTTACTTTATATAAATGTAATTACCTTTTTTATGTTATTTTCAATTTTTTCCTGAAATCTAAAAAGCATTCACATAATTTTTATATTTATTCAATACTTCTAGGGTCTCTACTAATTCTCATTATTTTAAATAGGGAAGATTTAGAATTCTAAATTTTCTTCTCAAGGTTTTTAGTTCCTCATGATTCTATTTCAATGAACTACATATTAGTAACACATATTTTCAGAAATAATGAATAGAGAATATATTGCAGATTAGGAATGAAAGAAGATTAATTAGAACATAAATTATTAGGTCCTCATTACCTTGTTAGTCAGCTCTTGATTGGGAGCATTGCCTGAAGTCTTCAAGCTATCTTTGTCTTCTTTGTACAAACATTCATGTTATTCTCTCATAAATGTAGAAGCTATGGCAAATGAATAGGTATATCACCGATTATAACAGTGCTTGTTGTCTAGATTTAACCCCATAACATGTCTTTCTTTGTTTCACACCATATGGGGATATAATATAGCTGAGATTGTAGAGATTGCATGATTTTAATTATATGCACAAAATTATTTTTGTTTTAATTTTGTGATGGGATACATAACACCCACCTCTGACAATTCACTTTCTAATCTCAAACAAGAATTAATATATTGGTTAGTGCAAAGGGAACTTTTCAATTTTAATTAAATATGTGGTCTTTGAAGTGGTAAGTTTATACACCTATGCACTGGTCCTTGTAGAATTATGAAAACCCTTAATAACTGAGAAGTATCTTTGGATGAAGTCAGAGCTACATGACTAACAAAGTCAAAGGTCAGAGGGCACTTCTAATGTGGTATTGCTGGCTTGCAAATATCAGCAATGTAGGCAGTTTGTGTGGAATTTTTTAGAAAACAACAAGTAGACATCACCAAATTCATCAACATGAAGAGTACCTTGAAGAGCAGAGACACTGGCATGCCATGACTGTCTTAAATTCAGCCCTGTGAGGCCGTCAGCTAAATATTCACCTCTTGCTGCTTTTCTGACTTCCACATCTTGTCACATAATTAGTGAGAGCTGTTTTAGACTATGATGATGCAACAATATATGGAAACAAGAAAAATTAATGCAAATTGATTCACCACAACCTGTTTTTTTTTTCCTGTACATAATTCATTTATCAAATCAATATCCTAACACTCATTGACATTCCAAAAGTTATCCACTGTACCCTTACTGAGCACACACATTTCACTCATTCATTTTCTCTTAGGAACAACACATCTATTAATATTGACAATTCATCGTCCACTTACAAATAAAGTGTCTCTTTGGCAGAACAGGAAGGACGCATCAGCTAGCAGATTCTTGGTCTATAAAAGTTTGTTATAGTTCCTGTCCTTTGGAAAGTTATATACGCTTAATTCTCCTATGTTTGCATCAATTAATTTGCTTATTTTTCACATCTTTGGCATGCCAAGTCTGTTTCTTCATCTCTTCAATTTGTTTTGCTGTTTGTATCTGTATTAGAATCTGGCTTTGATTTCAGTTTAATTTTCTTGATTTCTATTGAGGCTGAAAACCTTTCTAGAGAGTTCCTGTACTGATAAATTAGAGGATTGTTCCTTTAGGTTGTTTAGGTTCCTTTAGGTTGTTAGGTCTTTTTATAGAGACTTATATGTATTTCTACATATTATGAATAATATTATTTTTCCAGGTGTTATAATTATTTCATTGTAATTTGTGGTTTGTATTTTCAAATACTTTATGAAATATTTAACACAGAAGGAAAGGTAAAATTCATTTAGAATTTAAGAAATTAAGTGCTATTTTTTCATATAGTTAGGATACATGTTTTGCTTCAAAAAGTTGTCAGTACGCTACCATCATTTAATTTTAGATAAATATGTATTTTTGACATTTAAATTTTGTTAATAAATTTATATATCTGAATATTAAACTTTGATGAGATGTACTTCTCTTCTGTTTAAATGTGTTTAAATAATGGTTTAAATAATATGCAAATTTACATTGCTTTTCCATTTTGAGCTTGATATCATCAGTATAAGTTGCATTAATTATTAGTTGTACTCATATTTATAATCCCATATAAACTTTATTTGAAGATTATTTCACAAATAGAATAGTTTTATACATTGTATTTATGTCTGAATCATGAAATATTAAACCTTATTTTAACTTAAGAACATTCTTACTTTTAAATTTTAATATATATTTTACATAATGTTTACGTATATTGTCAATTTAACAAAACATTTTACTTTATCTCCAATCTCTCTTTCTCTAGTATGTACATGTGCCTTTGAAAAAATATACACATACACATATATGTACTCATATGTGTGTACATCTAAATTAGGAAGTTTTTCATTAACATGCTTTTTCTAAATACAATAGTTTGATAAGATATTTGAAGTATATGTATTTTCCCATTTATTATATCATTACACAATAGTATCACTTGTACTTCTTTTACACATTTGTAGATATTTATGACTACACTTAGTAAATATTTTCTAGTTTAATAAGAGTTTTCAGGTTTTATTTCCTTCTTATTCCCAGAACATTATTATGATCATGCCTTATCATCTTGAAATGTATCCTAATAGACCACTTGGTAAAACTTTGTTGTTGGAACCTACTCTGAATTTTTGAACATCAGTGTATCTTGGAACATCCAGTTTCCATCAATAAAACACTATTTCACAGAGCCTTGGAAAGACAACACATTGTCTCGTGGATTTTCATGCTTGTGTTGCATTCTTGTCTCACTGTCTGACAAATGGTATTTCTTTAAAATAACCTGTCCCTTTTGGCTGCTTTACATTTTCCCTTCTCCGTTTAGCAAGTTGGCTATGATGGATGGATGCACATTTTTCTTAATGCTATTCTGGTAAACTAAGTCTCCCAAGAAATGCCTTACTTCTGCTCTTCAACTGAATTTATTATTCAAATATTTATCACTGTGACCAGGTCAAGATGCAAATGTTCTCAAAATCAACCTTAAAATCTTTGAACATTTAACAGTTAACCCTTGTCAGACAGTGTAGCGTGGCCCCACATACTAACAGTAATATTTTTCTATGAAAGACCCTTCACTAATGGATTCTGAGACTTCTTGGATGCTAATGACATCATGAAATTCTTCTCTTTCTTTCATGCTGCGTATTCTTTGAAGGACACCAAAGCATTTATTAGTGCTTTAATTCTTGCCTCCACATTCCCCTTGCATCCTCCATTACTCAGTCATCTTTATTGCATTCTCAATAATTAACTTAGAGCGCATAAATGTGCTAAATAACCTATCCATCCTATTATTCCTAATTTTATTATTGCTGTAAAGAGTCAGTAGAGCTTGTTCACAGTTTTACTTCTCATTCAGTTTTGTGTGTGTGTGTGTGTGTGTGTGTATGACTTTCATGGGAGGGCTGGAGGTGCATTACATCCATATATATACATAATTTTACTAATGATTTAAGTATTGTGCCATTATCTGTTCTAGTTTATTACCTGGCTAAGGTCCTTTTGTTTTAAGGCTCATATTCAACAAATCATAACTAGAAGGAATTTTAAGAATATATCTCAAAGCTGTGTTCTTCTGTAGAAATTTTTATTTGTATTTATTTCTCTCAGGTACTCAATGACACAACAAGAGTCTGTAAATTGTTTCTTCGGATCATGGGCTTCCTGAATCATTTTCGAGAAGTGAGTATCCAACTCATGAGCAGTTGGCTTCCATTGCAAACATTTAGGGGAAAGTCTTTAATTATACCCTAACCATTTTAAATTGATGTTATAAAAATCATTTAATACTTGTCTTATGCAAGTTGCTGTTCATTATTTTTTTTCTACTTAAACAGTAATCTTATATGCCTGGATATTATATATATTATGAGTATCTTTCTCATGGCAGCTAAATATTGTATTGTTACAAATCTTTAAAATCAGTATTCTACATTAGGTATCTCTAAAATACTGTAGGGCACCTCTGATGGAATGCTCTTTTGAACCCATTTAACTATCTTTTAATTTACTTCCTGGTTAATAATTCTTGCCTTATTATTAGCTTCAGACAAAAATACATGTTAAAATGTGTTTTAAATGTATTTAGCATTTCTAAGTATTTATAGTTGGATAGTCCTCAGAATATTTAATCAGGCATGTTCCCATAAGTAAAGATAAATGTAAATCAATAAGAGCTGAAATGAATTTGAGAATTACAAAGACAGTAACACAGCCAGTAAGTGATGGTGATGACATGATGTAGATACACGGGAAGGTAGAAATTGTTTATTTCAGCCTATCTTTCCATTGTACATCGTGTTTTTATAATGTTACAGTTTGAGCTTGAAATGTCACTTGAAGTCAGGCTGCATTTATTTATTTGGAATAAAACACCCAAATTATTGTTCATGTCAAAAATATTTTGATGCCATAATCAATAGCTAGTTATTCAATAAAGTCACTTTTAAATAGAAAGAACAGCTTAAAATAAGTGAATTCATTTTTTAACCAGTGACAAAATACTTAATTTAGTTTTATATACAGGTTTGAATTATTGTATAAGCTTCATCATAAAAATTGTTCTTTATTAAAGATAGTATGTGGTTCTGAAATTTTCTATATTTAAGGGTTGACTTTGCTCATATTTCATTTATAGAAATTTAGATTCCTTACTTCTTATTTAAATTGATAGCAAATTTAAATTGATAGCAAGCCCCTAAACAACATTCAATAAAATAATCATAGTAATGTGTTTATTTGAATTAATGATATTTTAAATAATATAATATCAAATATAAATTAGACTATCAGTTGATTCTTTAAAATACCTAATTTTGTATCTGATAATATTTTCCTGCGTATCTAGAAACCAACATTTGAAGATATGATTCAGTGAGATGAAACCACTTTCTTCTTTCCTTGTTTTACCTGACATATCAAAGCCAAACAATGACGTAATTTTTAAATGACTTAATGTTTTATTATCTGTCTGTGAACGCTACTTGAAGATAAGCGAATGTTAATGTAAAAGTTATCTACCAAGACTTGGACATATTTACACAGACTGCATAGCATTTGAAGATAAATATTCTCAATGAAAGTTCAATAAATTGCTGTATTGTTAAATATTACACTTGTTTAGTTGTTCTCACTGTGGTCTTGGTATCATGTCTTAATCTAATTATAATTTCATACCTAAAGTAAAATAATTGAACTACATTATGACCAAGTTGAAACTGGCAGAAGTAAAACAATAATACCTTAATTCTACTGAACATAGTGGAATGTATTGAGAAACAATTATTTTGTAATTTTAAAAATATTTTACCTAAAATAGAATTATATCTATTTCCCCCCTCATTTTCCTCCCTCCCTGTTATGCTCCCTCAAGCCTTTCTAATGCCCTAGGCTATCTCAAGTTCATTCACTTTGATGTGTATATGTATGTGTGTGTGTGTATGTATATATATATATATGTGTGTGTGTGTGTGTGTGTGTATGTGTGTTTGTATTAATACATATACAAATATATGTAACATAATTACATATATATATATATATATATATATATATATATATATATATATGAACATGGTATCTGTTTTTATTGTTTATGTGAATGTAGATTCAGAAATGACCTCTTTGTATTGAAAATACAATATGAGAACTTATCCTTGGGAAACTCTAATTCTTCTTGCAACTACTGGAGGCTAGTGAAATGATATAACTTAGAAAAGAATCTCTACTAACTTTTCTTTGCTAGACCAGAATAACTCCTAACTAATTCCAAATCTTTTCCTTGGAGACACAGGTGAGTATATCTACCACTCCTCCTTGAAAAATACTCTTCTTTTGGCAAGTGTATTCTATTAGAGCAAAACCAACCAGAACACAATGAAGAGATCAACTGAATGTTACGAACCCAGGCCCATGGACATCACAGCTCCTGAATTCATGCCTCATGGAACATAACAGAAGTGGTGGGAAGACTCTCAGTGCCAGAAAACCAGGAAGTGTGCTGTGAAACAGTCTCGCCTAGAAATAGAAGGAAAAGCAGAAACAAGACTGCAAAAAATTTAATACTGACATAGAAGGGGAAAATTCATTAGTTCCACTTCTAGTCAAGAACTAATGGACCTTTTGTAATTTTTATGCCTCTTATTCTTTTTTTATTTTTGACCACTTCCTAATACAAGATGCAGGCAGTATTCAATCATTGTTCTTTGAGATAATTCTCAATATTTCACGATGGGTATGAATGTCAGTGTGAGCTGTATATCTGACATTTATCATGTTAAGAAAGTTTGCTCTATTTTTTGGTGTGTTGAATATTTTTTCCAATGACGGCACTATTGATAATCAACTTTGTCTGGTGTTATTTTATATTCACTCAGACAAGTGTACTTTGTTTTCTTTTTAATTTTATTGGTATGGGTCATTTACCTGATTCATTTTACTATATTTAACTTCATTGTACTCATTGTAAAGATCCTAATTGTGTCTTAAAATGTTTTAGATGAATTTTTAAATTTGCTTTGCTAGTGTTTTCTTGAGTACATTTGTCATTTTATCTTTAAGGAACAGTTCCCTGAGGGTCTCATTACTGCTGTTTTACTTTTTTGTTCTATATTGAATATATTGGCTTCACATCTCCAATACTTCCTTCTTCTAAACTTAATGTTTGCTTGCACTGCATTATGAATATCCATTCATTTATTTTTGTATTTTTTAAAACTAGTCTTTTAATGGTTAACATTCTTATCGAAGTTAGGATTCTAGATAGATAACAATTCATTTTGAAGGGAATCTGCTTCATTTTAGTATCATGCAATCCTCACTATGATGTTGCTTTGGTGGATATATTTGTATATTGTATATTAATGCTCAGATTCTGTAACACTCATGCCCACACCTGGACAAGGTACCCAGAAAAAAATAACTTCAGAACTCAGCCAAAATAGGAAAAAAATATAGCACAACCCCACTTCATAGGCTCAGAGATTATTAAAAAAGAAGGTAGAGGATTGAGTGGAGGAAGCCAAGATGATGATCCGATACAAGGAAGCTGTCCTTGGCACTCATTAGGGCATCCAGGCATATGTGTCGCAGTGGTTGGGAGGCAAGAAAACTATAAATCCAAGCCAGGCTTAATGCGATTCTGGAAATGTGATTGGGTTAAAAATTCTAACACTAGTTATCAATATTTAATATGTTTATTAAAGATTTTGGAAACAGGATTTTTCATAAAGAACTTGCCTTACAAACATGGTATCCTGAGTTCAGATCCCCAGAAATACCAGAAATACCAGAAATGCTGGGAACATGTAGTCCCAAAGATGGTGATGAGTGGCAAAAAAAGATATATTTTCTAGAATTCATGAGCTGGAACCCATCCCACACAGTAAAGTTCCAGGCCAAAATGATCCTCTTTTAAACAACAAAAATAGAAATGTATTTTGTGGAGGAGTCAGGCTGAGGATGTCCCGTGACTGCCACATGCATAGGCATACATATGCATGAGCCTGCCTGTGCACATATACATGAAGCACCACAAATAGAAAGAAACATACACATACCTGACATAAAACTAAAATCATAGTTGATTAATGAATTACTATTAATGCATTTATAAAGGAGAGGAATGTTAGAATTTTGGAAAGTATCTTATAATTCTTTGTTTTTACACTTTTACTATTAATGCTGATTTTCATTGCATAAACACACATATATGCATATATATTATAATTTTAGAATTATGAAAGATAGAATATAAATATCAAACTTGTGTCAGATAAAGAAAAGTACATCATTACCTTATTGTACAGGGAAGACTAGAGTTCAAAACTCAATAACTTGTAAATTTATTTCATTGCCTAACAATTTACTGAAAATGTTCAATGTAAATGATTTGAGACAAGAATCTAATATAATTAACACTACATGACAGTGACTTTATGTGTAATTAATTTAGTATCAATAAATTTTGATTGTAAGGAACACATATTTGACATTTAGCATCTAAGCTACCATGCTATTTATATCAATTAACACACTTACCAAGTGTCAATTAGCAGATTAAGGATTAATTGCTGTGAAAATTATTTAGTCACAGACTTCTTTTTAAATGTTAAAATATTAAAATTCATTAAAATTTCAAGCCAAGGATAAAATTACTCATGTATAAATTTATGTTATATTATTTGTGAAATAATCTATAATAATTGGTTTTTAATGCAACGACTAGGTAACAAAAGTTGTTTTAAATAAAATATGGTATACAGAATAACATAATTTATGTTTAAAAACTCAATAGCTAATTAGTATTTAAAATCTTTTGAGATATTAGTTCTCCTATGTATGGAAAATGCTACAGTAATTACTACAGTTACTATAAGAATACACAGAGCAACATTAAAAAATCAAGGAAGAAACCAGTTGAGATTATATAGAGAAAAACAGCTATTGATAAACAGGACAGAGTTTTGCATTCAACTTGCATTCAACTTGTATTGATGTCACTGCACTTCTCTTACCAGATGATTGCATTTTTTTAACTCATCTTACTGTTTGTGATAAGAGCTAATTTAAACTGGAAACTTGGACAGGCAACAGTGTCTGCAACTTCACCATTACAGTATTTCCTTTACCTATCTGCCATCAAAATAGCCATGTGGAGTGTGGTACACTTTTTCTCTGTATTTCTATTTCCCCTTGCATATTTCTATTTCCCTTGCATATTTCCCTCTCTCAATCTTTCAGAGAGCTTTTTTTTTTTTTTTTTTTTTTTTTTTTTTTAGTTTGCCATAACTCTTAGGAATATTCTCAACATCATGCTTATTCTCTGATTCTGTTTTATGTTTTCTAAGGATATGAAGTCAGTAGTGTCTATCCATGAACATGTACATGAACAAGAACAGGCAGTCAGTATAATCTTATTCTTGGTGGCTCAGTCACATGCTCGCTTTTAGCAGTCTAAACTGAAAACCACAATTGTAAATGAAACCTGAAGAAAAGTAAAGGAGTCAAGGAAGCATAGCTTCTAAAAACAACAAAAAAATCTGCAAGATTCATGTACAAATTTACTTCTACACTATTTCTTTGATCTCAACAATTTATTGGATTATAATTCATGCTGTAAATACCAATACCAGTGTAGACTTATACTGAAGAATTTTCTGAATACTGTACTAAAATTAGGTATGTATACCAAAGAAGCAAGAATAAGTCATGTCAACTACAAAAATAGGTCACACTGAGACATTTCTAAAGCCATAATCCAGGAACAATAAAAGATTCTTTGAGAAACAATAATATAAAAGATACCCTGTGGACTGCAAGACATAGCTGTAGCCTAAAAGCAGCATATTGCCTGCCAGTATAAACTATGTCATGAGCACTCCAGAGGAGCAGCAGTCGTGCATGCAATTTTAAAGTGTTCCATGATGTCTCTTGAGTACTATTACAATGTGAACACTGGACTTTGCCTCTGGCAATCATCAGGCATAATTGACTGGCAGTATTCTTCAGAAAGTACACCCATTCACTCACTTGCTATGTTTAATATTACTATTCTTTTATGGTTTATGTAGATATCTACCAAATCAGGCTTGCAGTTTTACAATGATAATAAATAAACATATTTATAAATGTTTGTTTCCGACAAAAGAAAATAGAGTGGGTCTGGGAAGATGGCTCATCAACAAAGAGCACTTGCTGCTTGTTCCCAGAAAACAATTTGGCTGACTTATATCCTCCTGCCACTCGAAAACTAAGACATCCAACATCTTCAAATCTTGGCAGACATCTACCTACGTATTCCATATCCACATAGATACACTCGTGTACATATAAATAAAAATAAAAATAAAAATTTAGAGCAAAGCACAGAAATATTACTGTCTGCATGTGCTGTGGACTCAGGTGTGGAACTCTTCCCACCAACACACATTTTGAGATTCTAACTTCTGTGTTTGGAATAGGGCTCCTAAGGAAGTAATTAAGTTCAATGAGGCCATAAAGAGTGGGAACTTTCCAACTGACCTTGTCTTACAAAGGTGTAGGTGGTACTGCATTCTGCCTGTCTCCATGACAAAGAGGAAACCTGGGAAACAGAAAGATGGATGCTATTTGCAATCTAAGGGAAGAGACTCATCAGAAATCAACAACAAAGGCACCTCTTCTTGAACTTTAGCCTCCAAAACTGTGAGAAAATAAAAGTCTGTGGTTTAAGCAGTGCATGAAAGGGGCATTTGGTTTCTTTACTTTGGCAGACAGTGGATTGTGACACCTATGACAGGAGTTTTATGTTCTATTTAAAAGTACTTTGCGGTACTCAATGTTGACTGTTTACAGACTATTGATATTAAAGCTTTTTAATTGTTTAAGCATAACTCTCTGCCCTATTTTTGGCTTTCTATGATTTTTAATGACCGAAATTCTGCCTAACATGTTATATTTTTCATGTTTTATAGGAGAAGCCTGATTATGTGGCTTTACATAGGAGACCATTTTCAACTCTACAATCGTTTCTCATATATGTCTTTCCTGGAAATCATGAAATGCATGCTACTTCTATAGTCTGATTTTTATCTACTTGTCCTAAATAGTATCCCCATAACAGAGTATTTATTCCCTTTCCTGTGTTTAATTTTCTTACATGAGACTCCATATGAAATTATTTCAATTAAACTTTTAATATTTGTTTTATCACTGCTTAAAGTCTATAAAGAAAGGAAATCAGTTCCTGTGTTTGAAGAAGTTGGAAAAATAGTAAAAGTAAAATTAATTTTAAACAAATTATATTTGCCACAGAAAATCACAAAAAGTATCACAACTAGTGTGCAATTTGATATAGATACAACTTTTTAAATCCCTTAAATAATTTATGAT
The DNA here is from genome assembly GCA_026225945.1 of Cricetomys ansorgei. NCBI lineage: Eukaryota > Metazoa > Chordata > Mammalia > Rodentia > Nesomyidae > Cricetomys > Cricetomys ansorgei. The sequence goes on along the minus strand of JAMJFZ010001133.1, from coordinate 7,235,030 downwards.
CTGATCTCAAAAAATGAAGCAACTTTATCTATGATTTAATGAGAATTTCCAAAATGTGAGAAAATAGCTGAAATTATAGTCTTACTTACACGAAAGTGAATAGATTTTATTAATAAGTGTTTTCTGGGAGTGAAACAACCTGTTTGTAATATGTAAACAGCATAGATTGGCAAATATGAAACAAGAATTGATGAGAACAGTCACAAGAAAAATGAAAACTCAGTATTTTCTAAGAGAAAGAAAATTAAAGACTCTAAATACAGCTAACAACTGAACTCCTAGGAAAACCTGAGATAATCATCAAATCTATACTCATTGTAAAGCATCTACAGGTCATCAGAATTCCCTAAGAATCATGCATACTTAGTGCTGACATGAGATCAAATTAAACAGACAAAAGTTTTGATTAGAATGCTTTAATGGATAATACTCAATGCTAATGGTCCCTAGAGCGAGTGAATCCTTCATGTAATTAAAAACAAAACCATATCTTACAGATTGTATATGGGTTTTTTCATCTGTGTTTAAGAGTGTGTTATATTTTCTAATCAATGTCAATTGAAGAAAATAAACAAAGCACACACACACACAGTATTATCTTTGCAGAACAACTGGAGTCTATGATAAGTTATTTAGAATAAATTTTAGAAGTTTAGAGTTGATAAACTCAGATATTTACATTAGTCCGGCTAGAATTAACAAGCATGTATTTAGATCACTGTAGTGTTAGAATTAAGAGAATGTTCAGCAGGAAACACAATATACCCTGAAAGTCAAAAACAAGGAGGAAGCCACTTACAAGAAATTGTAGGTTTTAGCACAGAAAGTATAATTATCTCATATACTATTCCTTTTCTTACTGCTTCATTCAGCCCCACACTGTGGCATGTTATTATTTAAGCTAAACATGTCTTAGCCTCTTAATGTTCAGTAACAATTTTTATAGGATGCTATTAAAAATTAACCTTGCCTTAAAGCCAGTTTAAGTTTTAACTTTATAATAATGTATTTAGATATAGAATAAAAATTTTGTATCAGCATTATGGATATATTAAAAGAAGAAGCCTATTTTGAATAGATTTCCTTTGAAAATAGATTTCCTTGCATAGAAAATTTCTATGCAAGTTTATTAAATTGTATTTGAATTTTATTATTTTAATTTTGCTATACTAAAAGTGTCCTGAAAATATGAACTCACACATGGAACTCTAAAGCCAATTAATATCTTAGACAGTAAAATATTGAATTTTAAAGTGTAAAACAAATAAAGTTGTCATTCCTTGATAATTAAAATTATTTCAGTCATATATAATATACTAGAGAAAATTTAAAAGACATGAAAATAGGAAACACAGCTGGCATAGTTTATGTTATCATGATTTTTTTATCATCTTATGAGATCTTAACAAAAATCCTATTAGACTAATATATTAATATGTCTGATTTGTAATATCTCAAGAAAAGTTTTCCAAGGGAAATGTCAAAAATAATGGCTTCAGAGTAACCAGGGTCAAACTGTTGCAAGGGTTCAAATCAGCCATAATCCCAGCAGTGAGCAGAGGAAGTGAAAACAATTCCCCACCTCTAACTAGAAAGCTGTTAGTAATTGATGCCTACTCGGAAAGCAAAAATCAGTTTTCTTCGGTGGAAAGTCAGTGGACATATCAACCACACTCTATGTCAGGTCTCATGACCAGCAGTAATTAGCTTACAGAAAATGTAGTACTTTTATTTTGAGTGGGCTTTATTTTTTCATGTATTGTGTTTCATTAAAATTATTTTCTGGTCCTAATGTTTATATTAATTACTTGTTCTAGTTTATTTTTATATTGTTTACAAGCAAGATGGGGAGAAAAAGAATATAGAGTTGGGTGGGTGGGGAGGTAAAGAGAGCCGAGGAGGGGAGAGACTGATGAAAATGATGCATGATGATTATTTTTAAAATGTTACCAGATACCACATATTATATCTTAAGAATTAATATAACCTTATAAAAATGTACACATTTCATCCAGTGAAAAGAATGATTGACCTGGAACTTAGGTACTTGTGAGAAACTCTTAATTTTGACAGCCCTAAAGCCCTGAAAAAAAAAGCCTGAGTATTTAATAACAAGGAGAGTTAATTTTTCCTCTTGTTTTATAGACACAGCAAGAGAGACATAACGACAAATGTAGAGATGACAGAGATGCAGATATGAATAACATGAAATGGCATACACACAGATGTAGACACAGAAATGCACAGTACTGACTGCTTGCATGCCTTTATCCTCATATTTAGGAGAAACATACTGACCTCATTGGAATTATTCCTTCCAGACATACTTGTTCTTACCAGTTTCTAATTGACAGCCTAAAGTACTTCGTACTTTGTTCACATAAATATTCTCTAAGCAACCAGTGCTATATTAAATCAAATTACTGCATTCTAGAAATCATAAGAAAGGTACAATTAAGATATTACCATCACCGATCTTTCATAAGACAATTTATCTAGTAATTAGAAAATGGCAGACACTGGAGTAAATGGTCTAATAGCGGCTTGTTAATTTAATAGGCCTCTTGGTTTGTGTGCTACAAGCATTGATTAATAAATAACATACATCACTGAATCTGGACTGTCTTCCTTCTGCCAGGAACAACTTCTGTTTTATTCCTGTCAGAGTCATCTTCATCCCTCATAAACACCCACAAAAGAAATGAAATATATTCATTTTCTTACTTTTGCATCTGTGCATTCCTGTAAACAGACTCAAATTCTGCTTCCAGGCAGCGCCTCTACCTCTCAGCCATTTGTCAGTTCCTTTTATCAAAAGGCCCCTGATTATCTGTGCCAGACCACTGAGGCCTCTAATGCAAGTGTCTTCAAACTTCTTTGAATATTTTTTTATCATAAAAAACCGAACACACCATGCCAAATTGCTTAAAATTATTTTACTTTTAGACATGCCATGGATAATATGAATACAAATACTAATTTTCAAAACTGATATAAAATTTAAAAAAAAACAGTCAAATATTTGTTTTAAATTATGGTGTGATGGGATAGATTCCTTAGTGTAAAATGGACTTTCATTGGTAATAGTGGATATAAGTTGAAACATCATTGTGGTTAACCTTGTGTAGATAGCAACTACATGGTCATCAACTAAGTGTAGAAATGTCAGTACTTTTGTTGTTTGTTCTAAGTTATGTATCGTTGGCACTTCACGGCAAAGTTATATATAAGGTTTAATATCACTCTTGAATTTTGTGGAGATGGCTGAAGTTAACTTAAAAGATACATTATAATGCAGATTAAAATTGAAGACATCACCAGTGCTATAAACCAATGGTGAAGTACTTTCACTCAGGTATCTCTCTGTAAGATCTGTTCTTTAGGAATGATTCACTGCCCAGACTTCTGGAGACATCAGATACAGTTTATGTATTAAGTATTGAAAAAGTTAAAATGTATTTTAACATGGAAATTATAACAGTTACAATATTTGCTTCTCTTGCATCCTATTGGGCATTCTACATTTCCTCAATACTCATGTATATTTAAGTTGTACAAATTCAAGGAATCACCTTAGGAAAATTTCTAGCAAGCATCTTTCAGGCACATGTTTGTACATACTCTGAGCAATATTTTGTTCATATAGGAGACATGGAACAATCTGGTTACTTTAGTATGGGAAAAATGTTAACAACATCTCCATCTGCACATGCTATGCCCTAGTGACTGTGTTTTTCTCTTTGAACATTTATCTTTTGAATTCTTTTATCTACCTGTGGATCCTTTACTCAGGAGCAGGTCTGTTTTAGAACCCAAATGCTTAGCTGGAAGTTGGGGTGGTAGACAACTTGCCATAATTCTGGAAATATGATTTGCAAACACTGTAAAAGAATTTATTAGTACATACTGATTGTACCCACCATGGATTTCATAATGTCATTTTTGTTCAAATAAGATATGTAGTTTGATTACATTTATTCTCTATTTCTTTACCTCCCCTAAAATATATAGCCTCATTTCAATAACTCTCTGTTCTTATTTTCTGTATTATATTTCTCCTAGGTTATATATTTTCATTCTGGGTTTACTACACACCTAGACTACAGTGAAAAGTATGTAATCTACTGTCTTAGATTCTTTCAGATATACAACTAGGAATGGAATAGTTGGATTATGTGCAGTTCAAATTTTTAGTATATTAAACAGAAAATGTATTTTTTTATTTTTGAGTTAGCATAAAATTGATGTATTCAATTATGCCATGTTCATGCATTTATTTATGTACTTTATTTAAATCTTTGGTCTTTTCACTTCCCTATTTATTCTCAACTATTCTTTTTTGAACTACATCTTTATCTTCCCCACATATTCATCCTTTCTTCATGGTCTTCTTTGAATACTCACATTATAAATGTATTTTATTTAAATCTAGATTCCATATATGAAGGATAGCATGTGTTACTTTATCTTTTGAGTCTAGCTTATATTGATTAACATAGTAATCTCTGGTTATAATCCACTTTCTCGCAAATGTCATGAATTCATCTGTGTTGTGAATATAAATTATCCATAGTTTTTAGTCCAACAGTTGATACAACTCTAGGCTGCTTATGAATGTGGGAAGTCTTAGCATCTTCTAGTACTTCATTCAATTTCTTCCTTCACTATTCTAAAGTTTTCAGTATTTGGTTTTTTTAAATTATTTTTATAGATTTATTAGCAGTTGTTATTTTTATACTATCATGAATAGAAATATTTTCCTGAGTTTTTAACAGTGTGTTCATTTTGCTACATAGAAATTATTGACTTTTTAAGATTGTATATATAGATTTCCATTGTGCTAGAAGTGTATATCCAGTCTAGTTTTCAGGTCATATCTTTAGTGTCTTCTAAGCACAGGATCACAAGACCATCTATATTTACAGATTTCCTTTGGTAGCAATGGTTCCAAAAGCTTCATAGGCCTTGAAAACTCTGTTATAAATAAACTGTGTTACTTACTAGTTTCATTATCTTATTTGGTAATAGAGAAGAAAGTTATTAAGAAACAATTTATTTTTCATTAGATGATGTGAAGATTTTTCAGGGATGTTTATAAAAGTAACATTAATAACACATAACAGAGTCACAAGCACAATTACATGAATCTAGGGCAAGAATGATTCTTATCAAATAATCAAAGTACAGTGGAATACATTGGAATGTATTAACATTCCAATATGCTGAGGAAAGACAATGAAATGAGGGATAAGATAATACACACAAAATAGCCAAAGTACAATATTAAAATATTTTATTATGCTAATGAATGAATGTTATAATCAATGTATAATATCATATATAATTTCTGAATATTTACAGTTGGTTGATTGTGATTTCTTTATTTATTTATGATGTATTTGTACTTGTACTTTCATATCTAAATTTCACATTGTGAGTACATTTATCTTATTGACATCAAATGAAAAATAGAATTCACTAAAGTAAATGTATAAAAAGATGTTCACACACAGATAGAGAAGTACAGATTAAAAATATACAGGAACACAATATTTGATTTTTAACCCAAATTATTATTTACGCATTCACTACAGTTCATCAGTAGCCCTGCACTTTTCTTACAACTAACAAAATAGTCTGAAGGCTTTTGTCTGGAACAGATCCTGTACCCTTAGTACACTGAGCCAAATGGTTTATCTTGATCTTTAAAAATGTATAAGAAGCAACTATCCCAGGAGAAAATATCTATGATTAAAGTCAGGATGCAAAAAGAAGGATTTGCTCCTCAATTTCTATAGACAACTAGAAAGGCTTGATGTTCTTTTATGTAGAAGCATTAGATTTAGAAGTAGATTAAATCTTCAAACATGGAGAGAGCTGTGAAGAGCTGTTCTAAAGGACAATGTGGAAGCAAACAATGACTTTGGAAAGGAGAATTTGCTTTGCCATTTCTCTTGCCAAGCATTTATCCTCTTCAGTTTGTTTGATTTTTCATTTCATTTTTTTTTCTTCTGTAATACATGCATATGCTCTGTGTTTAATAAGATTATTTTCTATTTCTTTGTTTTTGGAACATTTACCATGAGATCACATTTTATTCATTCAAGATTTTATACTTAAATTTCTGATGAAAGGGCTATATATAAATAAACCCTTCTGATGAAGGGTAAATTTCACAACAAGTGTCTACATTTGCCATCACTAATTGTGAGATCACTATTATCTTTCAGATTTGTGGAAAATGTCACGCTATCTCTTTTACAAAGCAACTATGACTTAAGATCCCAAATACTGGACCTTTATAAGTATGATTTTATCTTTGTAGACGTCCATTAGAAAGAAAATGATGGATTTATGACTTCAGGAATTTTGTTTATAATGGACAACGCTTGTGAGTCACTATTGTGAATGAATGTAAGGAAAAGAAAGTCATTAGCATTTGTAGAAAGCTGACAGAAAGAAAACAGAGAGTGTATCTTTTCTCTCCTGACAGCTGGGGTGCAGGAAAACGTAGATAGCTTTAGAATGCTAGCAGTTGGTTTATGTTGTATTAATTATGTATAGTGAATTGTTAAATATTAAATTGCTAACTATTGCTAAATATTGATAAATATTACTAACATTTAGAGGGAAATTACAAAGCCAATTATACATAACTATTTCTATGTCTACATATATGCTCACTGTACACCCACTGTTCCACATGTTTATGTGGGACATTTTATGTTTTAACCTTTTCCAGGGATGAGCATCTTAAAGGTTGTCTAAGTTAGTGGTAGTTTTGAATCCATATGCACACAATCAACAGAAATAGACTCAATGATTTGCACTATTTAAATGTATAAGTGTATGTGTATGTGTAAATGTATATGTATATATGTATATTTTATGGACATATGCATGTATGTGCATATTTATGTGTATATGTATATATAATAATAATAATCAATGAAAAATAGGCTATCAACTTGAGAAGTGGGTTTCGGGGAATATTAAGGGAAAGAACCCAGAAGGTGCTGGATGTAGGGAAAGGAAGGTGGAAAGATATGCAATTTTATTGCAATTAAAAACTCTGGAAAAATAGAATAAATAATAAAGAATAATAAATTATTGAAAATATTATTTTGGAGAATATAGATTTACGTACCTATAAAAAGAAATAGATCCATAACTTCCTGACAATCTTCACAGGCTCTTGTCTTACAATTACCTATTTCTTTTTTTGTTTGTTTGAGACAGGGTTTCTCTGTGGTAACTCTGGCTGTCCTGGAACTCACTCTGTAGAAAATGCTGTCCTCAAACTCACAGAGATCTGCCTACCTCTACCTTAGGGATGCTGGGATTAAAGGCATGTGATACCGCCACCCAGCACAATTACCTATTTCACTGAAAGTGTTGTATACTTAGCAAATATGCTTTAAAATTGTAAGTCAATTTTATTTGACAGTTCCATATTAAATTAACGATTTCTGTTAACAAACTGAACTTATTTGATTTAGATATTGGTATTGTTGACAAAATTGGAGAGTGTCTAATTTTAGTCTTCTAGAAGGTTTTGTCACATCTAAAGAAATGACAGAAAAATTCATTGAACCTGAATAAGTCATGCAATTTTTCTGCCTCTCCAATTTACTTGTGTAGAAATTGCTTAGTTCCTCTGTGCTAGAATCTGTGAATTAAGTTAATGCTTCTTCTAATTTCTGGAATCTCTAGACATGTATATAATAACTCTGTGCATAGTATTTGACTGAAAGTTTATTATTATACTTGTATCAAATAAGTTATAAATAAAGTGGAAAATGAAAACAAAATATATAACTTTTTTTTTCTTCAGAGAGCAAATTAAAAATGTTTGATCTTGACTCTTGATTACTTTTAGAGGGGCTGATTCATTTTTATTAAACATGTGTGTGTGTGTGTGTGTGTGTGTGTGTGTGTGTGTGTGTGTGTGTGTGTGTGTGTGTGTGTATACTGGCATTTCAGGACAAGTGTATTAAGGGTCAGAGAACAAATAAAATTTAGTTAGTTCTTGTTATGGCATTTTATTTTTAGTTGTGTTGAAAATAATTGTTTTTGTGTATTGTTGGAAAAAAGGAAAGCATAGGCCCTGACTTTTTGTATTGTCTGCAGGTGAATTTCTGTGGTAGACATTTGATTGCTCATGAAATTCATCTGAGGAGTTCTACATCAATTAAAAAAAAACAAAAAACCTGAGCTGAGACATTCAGGATTCCACTGTCAACTGAGTATGGTGCTGGCCAGGATGGTGATTCCCTCTGCTGAGGTATGGCAGGACTTCCACCTATGAAAACGCCTCCTTGTCTTCTTGGCTGAACCGCTACAACAGAGAACTGCTACAAGTTATCCTCTCCTGTCACACAGATTCTAAAATCAAATGCAGGATTTCAGATGGCATGTGTGCTTTCCACTGAGGAACCTAACCACACTGACTTGAATCTCTTTCATCTCAATAGTGAGTATGAATAAAATTGTTGTCATTATCATGATAGAGACAATATAGCTTTGTGACTAAATCACAAAATTTCACAGAAAACATCATGCAATTTTTTTTATAAAAGTCTACACTTTTTCACATTCAAATACTTATGATACTACTGACAGATGATCTAAATCTTGAAAAAATTCCAACACCCCATTTGAAGAAATAGTCTCTAGATCTGATTTCTTCAGCTATTGTAGGATCAGTATAGACATCCCTCAAAATCCTAAAGTTAAATTGACCAAAGGACTCACCTATACTATCCTTGGCATATTCTCAGAGTAGTCAACATCCTATTTCAAACTTATTCACTTAGCCGTGTTCATTGCTGCTCTGTTCGCAAGATCTAGGAAGTAAAAAGAACCTAAATGAACTTTGCTGAAGGAAGGACAAATAGTATGTGGATTATACACACTATGGCATATTATTCAACTGTAAAGAATAATGAAATTTGCAGGAAAGTGGTTGGAACTAGAGAATATTATGTTGGGTGAGATAACCCAGTCCCAGAAAGACTAACACTACATGTTTTCCATCATCCACGATATCTAGCTCAGTATTTGACAGGACTGTATCCTAGAATGACCGCAGAAATCAGGAAAGTAACAAGGTATCATAGAAGGGGTTGGAGGGCCACAGACTGGGAAACAGCAGGATACAAGTGATATAAAGGGAAAAATGAAAATTTGGAGGAGTTTTAATTGAGTAAAGTGGAAATCCAACTCAGAAGGAGAGAGAGGAACAAAGGAAAAATAACACTAAGATTAAGAAAAACATAGAGAATTATGTTTTTATTTACCTAAACTTACATAAAACAAATACAACTGTGTTTCTATATATGTTTGTTTACAGTTAAAATGAAATTATAACAGTTGTGCTGATACTCCTCTTCTAAGATCCATAAATTATCCAGTAAAAAAGGAATTTGGAGCATGAAGAACACACTTTCTGGTGGTTGGTAAGGGTAGTGCAGGAGAACCCACAGCTCTTTGATTTGTTGTCAGGTTAAACTCCAATGACACATTCAGAACATTAAGTACGCAATATTTAAAAAACAAATACCATGTGTATGTTTCCAAATTAATCACTAAAAAGAGCATTGAATCGAAATCCTGTGTTTGTCCTCAAAGCATTGCAAATACCTTTTGGTCTTTTAATAGGAATATTAGAAAAATAAACCCTGGAGCATTAGAAGCAATATTTACTATGAAACATTCCTCATCAAATGTCTTCATTTCTCAAGTCTCAAAATTTTCTATAATTAACTGCGAAATCTGAAGTAAAGATACAAGGTATAAAGTCAACTAATCATCTTATTTCCTTTGGCACATGGAGAAATAAAGGAAAGTTAATGTGGATGTAATTTTGTAACATATATCACTTTGAAAGCTCATGTTCTGTTACAAAAACATTGAAAAGCAAGACACGTTATTTTTCGTCACTTTGTGGTATCTTCAGCAAAGTTTGAGCATTTTCTCCTATTGTAAATAGTTTTTAAAATCCACCAATTATGTTCTCACGCATTAATGATGTTTCTAAAGTTACTCATCACAGTGTCTCACATTCTATTGACTAAACAGCAGTATATAGTTTTAAATTTTACCTTAAAATTTTATCCATTACTCTCATGGAAGTAGCATTCATGAGTTTAGCTGCTTTGAATTCCCACTCTTTTGGTAGATACACTGAGAGGAGGTGACATTGTTGCAGATTGCTGTGGAATTCCTAGTGGCTACTTTCACATTGTGTTCTACCTAAGTTTATAACTGCTGATCTTCTTGAATGACAGCACCACATGCTTCAAGAGCAGTTATGAATTTTGAAACCCCTTGAACCACACTCCCTCAGTGGTTTTCCTGTTCCCTCTTAACAGCTACTTAGCATTCACATAGAGAAGGACCTGCTTCTGTCTATTCCTACTCATTCTATACACATGCAGAAAATGGAAGGAATTACATAAATATTTGGAAAAATATATTTAAATTTACCGATGACTACACATGAATTTCCAATATTGATGGAAAAATTACATAGAATACTCATGGAAGAATTCTGAGAGAAAGCAGATTAGTGACAAAATTAAAACAGGACGTAATTTGCCACTACATAATGTTTTGAAGTACATCCTTGTATGCTGGAGCCCCAGTACCCGGCAATGAGGTTGAAGTCTGTCAACAAGGTTCCAGACTCCCCAGCAGGGAACTTCGGCTTACCAGCCATTCTGCCCCTTCCTCCCCTTTGCTGTAATGGCGACAAAAGTCTTTCATTATGTCTGCATGGCCTAGTAATACCTTAGCTGGCCGGTGTTAGCTGAGAAGGAGAAGTGGCCATTTTTTACTCAAAAGTAATTGCCTTTGTAAAATATCTTGCAGGCTTCTAAGTCCTGGCATGTGTAAAACTACCCATTCATATTGATAGTAACAGATAGAAGCAAAAGGGGCCTAGATAGAGAAAAAATAAATACGCACCAAACAGCTAAAAACTAAAATAAAAACCTTCTTTGCCTACATGGCACTCTGCTTTGGGACAAATGGAGATATTATTCAGCTAACAGTATTAAGTCAAATGTTCTTTCTTAGCAAACAAGATGAGTCTCAGGAGGAAGGACTCCCAACCCCCATCCTGGGCGTGGCTACATCTACATATGAAATCTGTGAAGGCCTGAGCAACATCTGCATATCAAAAAACTATTTGGCTTTTTAAACCTCTTCCCAGAGCAATTTTCCCTCTTTCTGGTATGGCCCTTTCCCTGGTAATGTATATTGTAAGTCTCTCCCTCCTTCTCTTCTTGGTGTGATTTTTTCCACTGACAAGGCACATTGCATTGTCAGTCTCTCTCTTGCCCCTCTCTTTTCTTAATATGTACACTGTTAATTCCCCTATTAAAGACTCTCCTGCATTTTACTTCTAAAGCGTGTTCCACGTGTCATTTTAAAACTGAGTGTCATTTCCTTGGGTCCCATAAAAGAACGAACTACCCTGTTCGTTTGTCACTCTTCATTTTTCCTGCGCTCCTACTCCCTCCTGTGTAGAATTTCCGTGAACCCATTTGTGGGAAAGGCTGATTCCCTCCACACTTGTACACTTGATTTGTAAAGGAATTGGAACGTTCCCTGAATTTAGGAGAGATACTAAACAGTTGTACACACGAAAATAAGAATGAGTTATTTAATAAATAAATATCAGATTTGAATAATATCATAGAAGAAAATATTTACATTTCTATTCTGTTTATGCAAGATGTTACCACAAAATCTTGCTCAGGATAAAAACTCACAGATATTGTCTCATTCCTGTAATCCTAGTATGTAAGAGGTGGAGCAAGAAAAATTATGGGTAGAAATAATCCTTGTCTACATAGCATGATCAAGGCAAGACTTGTCTACCTGACACTGTCTCAACAATTCAAAACAACAACAAAATGAAATAAAATTTCAGAATATATATTTTATATAAAAAATAACCCTAAATTTTGGTGAAGATGTTATATTGTAGGTTCTTAGAATACCTCAACTGCTACAACAAAATACTTTTAGAGGAATAACTTATAACCAACACATAGTATGCATAGGTCCAAATATTGAAAAGACTAAAGTTATAAAGGCTTTGAACATTATCACTCATGAGAATTATGACTATTCCAAATTTCTTAACTCTCTCATAATGAGAAGTAGTTTTGATATAAATTTCAAAGGATATCAGAGTATAGCACAGGCAAATGTATCATCTTTATATGTATTCTCTTTTCTAGTTCTTGGTAAATAGTAGGTATCCTATATCTTGTTTCTGTGTTTCGTGTTAAATCAACTATTCAATTCACATTTAATTTAAGACTTATTTTGTGATAATCACTTAAGATAATGCATATAATCACATAACTCAATGCTGAAGTGAATATAATTGGCTCATGTGCAAATACTTATGAGCATTAAGAAGTGAATATTCTGTGTTCAATGCCCTTTCTCATTTCACATGTTTTAGAATGACAAACGTGTTTCCTTTTGAAAATTATGTTCTTTTGTCTATGTGAGTGTGCATCTGTCTGTGTGTCCTCCAAATGTGTTTGTATGTATACATGTGTTCAAGTGTGCATATGTGTATATGTTCATGTTTGGAGGCCAAAGTTTGACATTGGGTGTTTTCCTAAATCATCTCCACCTTACTTCATAAGAAAGAGCTCCTCTCAGAGCCTTGAGATCATTGATAAGATTATGTTGGCTGGACAATGAGCTATAGGGGTATACCCATTTTGTTTTGTTTTGTTTTGTTTTTCTAACTCCTCTCCTCAATTCTGGGTTGCAGACAAAAATTATCACACCTGGATTTCACATGGTACATGGATATTGTTTGTCCATACTCAGATCCTTATTCTTGTGTTAAAGATACTTCATCTCCAACATCTCTCCAGGCTGGCTGATATCATGGGTTCTTATGTTGATCAGAGAATACAGATATCCAGTTCGGTCTCATCCTTAAGCACTTGGGACAATATTTGGAAGGATCTCTTTTTTATTCCTTCCCCAATATGAGTTGATAATACTCAAGATATTTGCTACAAGAATTTTGCATGTTACCAAAACATGATTCATAAAGGACCGTTCATTGTTAAGAGCATATAAAATCATCCTAAAAAATCGCTCAAAGAAATTAGAAAAAAATCCTTCTAGAGACTATATCTACACACACAAAGAAACCTTTGTCTTTTCATATTTCATATTCATATCTCTTGGTTTTGTAAAGACTTAAAATTTAAAAGTTACCAATATTGTGTGTGCACACTAATGTGAAATAGGAAGATTTATTTAGTCATTCCACTTATATATTCATGAATACATAATCATTTACTAATCCCTTTTATCAAATACAGTGTATTATGTCATTGTCCTCATCTGGACAATTAAACACTGGATAAGATACATATTTGGCCCCTATTAAATAGAGGAGACATTAAGATCAATTAAGTAATTAAAATACAGCAAAGAAAGTAACTGGTGATAAGATATTTTGAAATATTAGTCTTTTTCAGTTTGATTTTTGAATCTGTAATGTCCTTGTAGAGAAACCTGCAAGCTCCTAACTTTTGTTTCAACAAAAAAATAAAATCAAGAGAAAGCAAAAGCCTACATGCCAATACATCCTTTTCTAGGCAAGTATTTAAAGTCAAATATCCTTGTTAATGATAAAAAAAACAGATGGACAAATATCCCACAGCAGTTAATGATAGGTATGTAGGTAAATAGATGACAGTCAGATAGATGGACGGATAGATAGGTGTAAGGAGAATAAATAGGTAGACAGATACACAATAGGTAAAAATGATAGATGATATATATAGAGATAGATAAACAGATAGATAGTAAGTACATAGAAAGATAGACAGATATACAGACAGACAGGAGAGATAATTAGAAAAAATATAGATAGACAAATAATAGCTGCTGTATTTAAAGATTACTCATCTATTTTATTTGTGTAATCCTAAAATTATGAATGAAAGTTCACTCGTAAATTTCATTCTTGTGAAAAAGATATGGAATGTACAATCATATCTCATGAAATGTAGAGGAATATTTAATCATTTAACTCAGCAACATGGCTGTTCTGGGAAAGGATCAATTTGAAAGGCCTATTTGAGAGTGAGGAAGAGACCAGCTCCAAGAGTCTATATGAACAGATTACATTCAGTGGCTTGTGTGGTCTGGATGGAATCTAGAATGTTAGGCCCAGTATTCAGAAGGCAGTAGTAGTAGCACAGGCCTTTTATCCCTAAGAAATAAGCAAGGTAGAAGCAAGCAGAGCTCAGGAGTCTGTGTTAGACAGAAAATGACTTCTAAGATGAGTCAAAGAGAAGAGCAGGAAAAGTGAAAAATCAGACAAAGAGTTGGTAAGAGTTTGTCAGGGTGAGGACATGCCCAACTCTCACGATAGAAAATCAAGCTCTCACCTCAGAGAGAAAGGATAAGAGACATAGAGGATGAGATACAGAGACAGAGACAGAGAATCAGTTAGCAAAGAAGCAATCTGAGGCAGTAGGAGGATAGTGGCAGTGTAAAGCAAAAATAAGACAGAGGAAGAGACACAGAAGCTGTCTGAGGAGTCTGAGGCAGAGACACAGATGCAGTTGGGCAGAAGAGAGTGTCAGACAGGAAAGTGAATTAGTTTGAAGCCAAGCAGCACAGTGAAGTCAGAGCAGTTGTGGGAGTAAGCCACAGTCAGAAGACTTGAGTCAGAAACAATAAATAAACTCAGAAGATCAATTTGAACCAGCAGCTTGGAGAAGAGTTTGAGTCAGCACAGCAAGTGAGTTGATCAGTACATCCCTGAGTTCAAAAGGCATTATTCAGAGAGGATTCATCAACAGACAGCCTCAGAGGCTTAAACATTCTAGATTGTCAAGAAGCAGAGGGTGAAGACTTTCAGATAGAGATTGAACATTAGATTAAACTGTGACCAATATAATATGTTCCATTGCTCCAGAACTAAGACTTGGGACTGAATTAGTCAAAGAATAAATTGCCTTTTGAACCTGATTCCACAGCTATAATGAAAGAGGTTGTTAAGTCATGCTCAGAACAAGGTAATGAACTCAGCAATAGCTTCACATAGGAAGTAAAACGTCTAATGTCTTGATTCCAATTCTAGCTATATATAAAGTGGCATGTGTAAACAGAAGCCAATGACAACCTTTGAATCTTCAGATAAATGATAAAAATGGACAGGTTTTTATATAAACCACACTACCATTAAATTAGCAGAAATAACTCACACAAATAAGTGGGACCCAGGGAATGTGCAGCTAGTGACAGATTCTACTGCTAGAAACTTGCAGTTCTGGCTTCACTAGTCATCATCTACATGACCTTTAGGAGGCTGTGTCAAATTCCTTTATATCTTGGAATCCTCACTTTAAAATGAATTGACATAATATTACCTTCTTTTTGGGTGTCTCCTGTGGATTCAGAGACACAAACCTTTGATATCAAAAACAAAAACTGTGCCGGTTATCACATGACAAAGGTCCTATATATTTTAGGTTTGTTTTCCAAAAAAGAAAAAGGTGGACATTGTGGTTTCTTGACGGAGGTACAGTAAAATAGATTGCTTAGAAAACACGTTATGGTTCAGAAAACTTCGGTTCTAAAGGAGGCTGAGCCTTCTACAAAACACAACTTGGTTTTCCTATGGGATGGATTGAAACAAATACTCAATTTCATGGAAAAAAATAAAACATATCTATGGCTTCCTTCAGTTTATGGACTATTTTCTGGGCAGTTTTATGTCACCTTAACAAGTGTCAGAGTCATTTGGAAAGAGAGACTCTCTGTTGAGGAAAAGCTTCTATAAGACTGACAGATAGCAAGCATATAATGCATATTTTACTTAGTGATTCTTGTGGGAGGACCTAGCCCAATGTGGCTAGTGTCACCCAAGGAATGGTGATCCTGGCTCTATAAGAAAGTACACCGAGAAAGCCAGAGGAAGCACTCCAGAAAGCAGTACTTCTCCCTGGCATCTGTGTCACCTTCTGCCTCATGGTTCCTACCCTATTGGAGTACAAGCCCTGAGTTCCTTCACTGATAAGGTGTGATATGGAACTGACAGATGAAAAAAGGAGAAAAAAAAAACAATTCAAAAAAAATACAAAAAACAAAAACACCCTTTCTTCTCCAATTTCGTTTTGTTCATCCCACTTTTTCAAAATTAATACATTCAGTGACTTGTGAACATTACAGGATACTCAGGAATTATATTTCAGGAAGAACAAATGACCATTAATGGAAGGGAGTCCTTTATATTGTTTTAATTTATAACCTGGGAGTGAGAAAAATTCAAGAGGCAATAAAGAATTTTGTTGTCAGCAAAAGTAAAAGAATTGGACATGTTTCAATTTTATATAAAAGTTGATATACAATAGTTTACAATTACTTTTACATTTAAAAAAAATTATCATAATTGCAGATAACTGAAAGATATAAAATGTTTATCTCCTTAACAGTAAGTTCTCAGTATATCTTGTAACTGCAGTTTGTTTATATATTCAGAATTAGTAAAAATGTTATTTATGCTTTATTGAAATTAAGTATTTTCTACATATGATCATTTTATATGACAAATATTGAAATATATATTTTTAAATATATTTTAAAATATATTTTTAGTTTAACTAAGTTCTTAAAGATTCCACTTTTGCTTTGATACAAGGGAGCATATGTAATTCAGTCTGGGTTTAAATGAATCTCCTGCCTTTACTTCCTGAGTGCATTGCAGGTATACACTGCCATTTCCCGTAAAATTAAGATAAACTTTGGAAGTTGGCTATGATTATTCATGATCATAATCCCACAGCTGAGAAGAGTGAGCAGGAGGATTGCTCTGAGTTTGAAGCTAGCCTGTACCATGTAGTGACTTATAGAGCATTCGGGCTAAAATATAAAACCCTTTCTTCTTTTTTTAACCATTTATTCTCTCATACAACTTATACAATACACAGACCTCATTCCTCTGCTCCTTCCACTCTTTCCTCTTCACCCCATTTCCCCTCTCCCTCATGATACCAACCTACCATCACCCATAAACACCAACCTCTCATGCTTATCTCCGTAAAAGAAGACTCCTCTTAAATAGACTTCAGATCACTTACTTCTGAGAAGCATCAATGTGGTATGTGCAAAATTTCTCCATCCATTCTTAAACTGCATGTGGAACTTTAAAGTATTTTCCTTTTATGTTAAGAGCAAATGGTAGAATAGAAACTGCTGGATGACAATATCATAACAACAAAAGTATAAGGCTATATGATTTTGCGTGTGTCTTGTTTCTCCCTCCCTACAATTTGAAGACCTAGCCAATTTTTGCAATTTCATGCTTTAGTGATATGTGCCTATCATAAAACTCCAGAAACATGAGTTCAGCATTTTCAAATATTGAGAGTTATCAAAGCCCAGACCATTCCATTATTTCTTGTAGTCTATGCAGCAACATGGTCATGCCTCGAGCTTCAGGCTCTAAACATGCGATTCTGCAACTGTATCTTATTTATTTTTCTATTGCTATGATAAAACACCAGGACCAAGGCAACTTACAGAAGAAAGGGTTTATATGGTATTGAAGGTTCCAGAGGGAAATGAATCCTGTATATGCAATTTGAGAAGGCATGACCCTTGAGTTGTTGCTGAGAACTGACACTTCAATCTACACTACGGAAGAAGGTAGACCAAACTAAAAATGGTTCTGAGTTTTGTGAAATCTCTATGATCATCTCGAACGACATGCTTTCTCTAGCTAGGCTCTACCATCTAATCTTCTCCAAACAGCCACCAACCGATAACCATTTATAAATGTCTGAGACCTATGGTGGGGAGAGGTTTCTCACATCTAACTCACCATGGTCAGATAATATTTTTGAGAGACACAATTTATTTCCTTTTAGAATGAAATAGTAGTCATGGCCTTTTGATTCCAAGAACTTTCATAATATGTATTCAGGCTCTACTGTTATTTCAATGAACAGTCATCAGTCCTTGGAAGGATCACAGGAACCAAGTCTCCAACATATGAGTACACCATGCTTTTATAATATTAGGACCTATTTATGTAAGGAGAAATTTATTCCTTACATGAAAATCAAATTTGTAAAGAAATAGGCTTGGGTGAAGCCACTGAAGGACCTATACTCCAGGAGTCTATATGAAAGAATCAAATTCAGAAGCCTGTAAAGGAATCAAATACAGAAGGATTATAAAAAGTATGTTAAGAATGTTGTTACACACCTTTAATCTCAGTGATCAGAAGGCAGTGGTGGTCCCTGTCTTTAATCTCCAAGACAGACGCAGTGTGGAACCAGACACAGGAAGCAGAGCTCATTAAGGAGTCAGCGTCACATAGGAAGTTACATCTAAGATGAGTCAGAATGAAGGACAGGCAAAGTGACTAATCAGAGGAAGAGTTAACAGAGTGAGTCAGAGTGAAGACACATGCAACAATTACATTAGAAAAGAAAGTAGTCACTCAGCTCAGGGCAGAGTTAGTTACAGCAGGCAGTATGTAGTAAGCAGTCTGAAGCAGCCAGCAGGAGGACAAGAACTGAGACAATGAAACAGTTTGACTAGGGGGCAGAGAGACTGAATGAGACCATAATGGGCAGTGAGTTACAGAAACAGACAGGCTGAGAGAAAGACTCAAGGACACAGAGGCAGCTCGGAAGAAGTCAGTATCAGACTGGAAGCGTGATTCAGTTTGAAGCTGACAGAGAATTTCAGCCTGAGGAAGTCCGAGAGTCAGACAGAATTTATCAAATTCAGAAGAATTTGGTCAAAAACAGCAAGCTGGTTCAGAAGTTCAGTTTGAAACAGGCAACTTCAAGAAGAGTTTAGGCCAGAACAATGAGAAAAGTCACAGTTCAGAAGGAGCTAGTCAGAGTGGTCCAGAGAGTAGTAAGTCTCAGAGACTTAAATGTTTTAGAATATTCATAGGTTTAAATGTTCTAGATAGTATGAAGACCAATTCCTTCTAGTTCTGTGTTTAAAAGTAGATTTTATGGAGGCTGAAAAACTCTAGGGCTCCAGGCAAAGAAGCAATGATTTAATTAGGCAAAGAATAAAAAGCCTCTGCTCCAAGGCAAAGTCTAGATCTGGTGACATTACATTTATACAAATTAACAATTCTGTAATTTTCATTTGCTAAATATGACACAATTAATTCTGGAGTCAGAAGACTTGTTTCAAATTGCCACCTTAAAAAATTATTTTCTAAATCTATTTTTCTTTACTTAAACTTTTAGTCTCAGATTTTTCTTGTATAGAGTTTGGCTATTAATAATACATAATATATGGAGAGACTGAAGATGTTAGTGCATATATATATTTGACTCAGATAAAGTATTAGAACTGAGCTTTGTTATCTTTCAGCCTTCTCTGTGATAATGTTATATAATATACTTTCAAAGTTCATTGACAACAACCATCTCTTTTTAGTGGTTTGTGGATTTAGTAAACCTCTTTTCAAATGGACCAGATAGTATCCTATTCTATAGCAAAATAAAGGTATTCAGCTATGATATCAAGGCATACAGAAATATAAATCTTCAGTCTATGTGTCAAATAATATTTGATGGGTACTGCCTACCTCAGTTACTTGCTTATTAATATGTACTCTTTCTAAACTTTAGAATACAAGACAGAATGGACAGAGCTCTGTGTTTCAGATTGTTATTTCTGCTCAACACAAGAGGGAAAATTGACAAAACAACAACAGCTAACATGTGGTAAATTGAGCATGAGACAAAAAGCCAGATGACATTGTGAGACAAAGGATGTGTTCATGTATAGAAAGAAGAATAAGCTACAAAAGCACAGATGCTGGAAGGAGCTTCTAACCATTCCCTGCTCACCACATAAGACATCCCTGAGGCCAATTTTATTCTTTGCCTTTCCTTTGAAAATTCCTGCAACACTATCAACAATTGGACTAGACAGAACACCTTGTTGATTATGCTCTTGGGAACTATGTATATTTTTCATCATCTACTTTAGGCCTTTTCTAGAAAATGAAATAAATACTATGTTCAGTGAACGTGTTACCAAAGGAACTGTAAACTCCATTAATAATAACACTACTTAATAAAATATCTTCATAAATCTTATGTACCATAAGATTTATAAAAAATGAATGAGATATCTAATTAGACTTTACTGTATTTTGTGTCATTATAACAAAATACCTAAGGCTAGATCACTTATATAGAGGAAGGTAATTTAACTCACAATGTTGGAGGTTGAAATTCCAAACTCTGACTTTGGAGAGAGCCACTTATCTCCACTCTGTTATGGCAGAGTAACTGAAAGGATTTGTCCATGTTCATAAGAGACAAAGATGTGGTGACTTCACTTTGTAAGGAAATCAAATTATGGGACTGCCTTGATTTCTTCCTAATGGAGGTACTCACTGGCTTAATTACCTCACACAAAACTCTGATTATTATAGACTTGCTGCCTTTCAATGCTGGGTAGTATGCTTCTAGGACATAAGTCTTCAAGAGACACAGATACAATACATCCACTATGGTTTTTACTCACTCTGCTGTATGTTGTTTCATGCACAGAAGCATATCACATGTGAAGTTCAATTAAAACCTGCCAAGAATATAATTGCATAAGAAATGAGAAGAGGAACTGATGATAGGAACATAATTCATAAAAATATATAGACTGAATGAAGCCCTAGGTTTGGCCACCAACAGCTAAAACAGAAGCATGAACACACACACACGCACACACACACACACAAATATCATTATTGATATTTAAGACACTTTATAACATATTTGTTCATATTTGTGATATTTTTTATGATTTAAAACAAATTTCTGAAATTATAACTACACCATTTTCCCCTTTAATTTTCCTTCCTCCAAACTCTCATATACTTTTCTTTGCTGTCTTTCACAAACATAACCACTTTTTTCACAAATTCTCAAATGTATATATATGTATATATTCTTTTCTTTTCTTTTCTGCATATGCTTCCATTTTACTTCTCTTCTTTAAGGCATCATGCCTACTTCATTATTTTGGCTTTCAAGACCTTTCTGTATGTTTATTTTATGTTATGCATTCATTTTCTTAAAATATTAGAATCCTAAAAGAATATTGAACATATCAACATAAAACAGGAATGTTGAAACATAGCAACACGAAAATCATTTTATACTTTTTTCTAAATATTGATTAAAGCATATTGTTTTAGAGTAAAAAGGATCTTAAGTGAGATAGAACATAAATACAATTATCAAACTTTGGATTTTTTTGGCACAGTAACTCATTAATCATTTGCTCTTCAAATACTTCTGTTTTAGAAGCTTAACAATTCCTAGCTTTCCCTTTGATTCTGTAACATATACGATGAAAAATAAAGAAATGACCATACACATTGGGTAAGCACACATGTCTTAACAGCACACTTAAAAAGAAGAATCATACCCAAAAAGTGCAAATTGTTATCGGAAACAGCAGTGTCAGTTCAAGGCAAGCCAATCTAGGTTCTCTACTTCTGCTATGCCTAAGTTCTCAAAAAAGAAGAGTGGTAGCTTGCCATGCAACCTCAATTTCTGGATGATGTCAAGAAAACATGATTTTTTGGCCTGAATTCAATAACATAGACACAAGCAACATAAAGAAGTACAAAGAATCAATGAAACAAAGAGCTGGGTTTTGATATAATCAATAAGATTCACAACCCATTATCCATAATAACTAATAGGTAGAGAATATACAAATTAATAAAATTATAAGTGAAAAGGTGTACATAACAACAGACAGGGAGGAAATCTAGAAAATCATAAGTAAATACTTTAAAACCTGCAGTACACCAAATAGGAGAAAACTAAAAAAAAGTGGATAATTTTCATGATACATACCACTTACCGAAATTAAATCAAGATCAGATAAACAGTATAAAGGAACCTATAACCCTTAGTGAAATAGAAGCAATAATTAAATTTCTCCAAAAAGGAAGCCCCGTGCCTGATGGTTTTAGTCTAAAAGTCTACCATACTTTAAAAAAAAAAAGCTAAAACCAATATCCCAAAAACTATGCCGTAAAATAGAAACAGATTAAGCATGACCTATTTCAGTTTAAAAGAGCATATTTTTCCTGATACTCAAATAACATAAAGACCCAGCAAAGAAAGAAAATTACAGACCAATTTCTCTTATGCTGATAGATGAAAATTTTCTCAGTATCCAAGATGACATCAAAACTATCACGCATCATGATCAAGTGGACTTCATCCTGGAGATTAAGACATGGTTCAATATATATAAATCAATAAATGTAGTCTACCATATATACAATCTGAAAGACTAAAACAAACAAACAAACAAACAAAAAACACTTGATCATATCAAGGGTTCCAAAAAAGGCCTTAAACAAAATCTAATTCTTAATATTGTACAAGTCTGGTAGAATTGAGGGACATAAGGGGAATAATTCAACTTAATGTAAGAAGTTTACCAGATTACCACAGAAACATTAATTAATAAGTTTTCTTTGGGTATTGATATATGGTGAATAGAATATACCCATACATGTCCATTAAATATACAACAAATCATGATTCTATTGTGGATTATGAGTCTATTTCACAGATTACCTGTGTTGTTTTCATTGTCAAATGAATATATTCAATTGAAGTCATTAGATATTTTAGCAGGTTTCTTAGTTATTACTTTATTCATGCAAATGCTATGTATTCTATGAATTTTAAAAGATTCTTTAATATTAATCTCATTGTATTATATAATGATGGTTTCGTAAATTTACATGTATTTCTTATTTAGTGTAAACACGCTGAAAACACCTAAAGGGATTTAGGTAGTAAATAAGTTTAATATTCCTTCCCTTTAACTTTTAACTTCTCTGAGACACTGCAATGTAACCAACTGTGTAATTATCTGTCATCAAATGTAACTCTGAGTATAACATATGCAGTATTAAAATTCATTTTCAAAAATCTTCAAATTATGATAAAGACATAGGATGTTAGTGTGAGAAATGTATCAAGAATTAATGGGAACATTTATGCAATCAAGATGGGTGGTACATTTTGAGGAAAATTGCTGTGCATCTTACAGGATCTAGAATGGAACTTGAGTGTTTACATAAATGATCATAACCTCTTGGATAAAGACATCACTTTAAATAGAAATCCTCTCATTGGTTCCATTTTCTGGTACCACTTTAGAGGGAATCCTTTTATTTTGAAGATTACAAATTATATTTTCATAAAATAATGATTATTTTAAAAAGTGTGCAAGTACAAAATATTAGGAATCTCCAAATAATGCAGCAACAAAAGTGAACTAAAGAGTAAAAGGCACTAACACAATGACAATGGAAATTTACTTCAAAGATTATGAGTTAAAAGTACAGACTCTAGAAAATACACTGATTCTAATCTTTAAAAATGAAGTTTAATTTGTACAGTTGACCTTCTGGTGCATCTCCTCTTATGCTCTACTAGAAGAAATTATGTCTGGTAGAGCCTTCAATTCTTTTCTTCCTTAGGCCATAGTTCTGATTCTATAGCATGAAGAACCCAATTTTTGTGTGAAGCTAATTTTTGTGTGGGCAGTAATAGCTTTCATTCCAATCACTCTTATTCTAAGTTCTGATCCCATGATCCCGAGATTATGTTATGGGTAGCTTTGAAAATAGGCAGCTCACACCAATCTTATGGCCAGAACATTTAAGAGGATATTGTATCCATACAATTTCGAGAGTTTCCTAACTTTATGTAGAGTGTGGATGAATCTTTTTCTTGGCACAGCTCACAGAAGTCAGAATTGGTGATCTAATCAACTGGTAATATTAAGCAGAGACAAGGAACCTGGTACATGAGATAGAAATTTGACATGGAAATCCAGAAATAGATTCAGCAAGAGGCAGTGCTCCTAAAATCACACCCCCACCACAGTCCACAGTCAACCTGTCAGGAAGGGCAGGTAGCCAAGACTGTCTTTCCAGAGGCCAATAGAGACAATAGTGAGTGCATGTTAGGCTGAACACCAGGCTGACTTTCCAATCCTCCCACACTGACTATCATTATCAGAGTTGCAATCAGTCTTCGTTAATCAAAAGGTGAAATTCAGGCTTTAGTCCTTAGCATGATATTGGGCTAATCATTTTCTGACTATGAAATAGAAACATTTGGGTAATTTAGATGATAAGGGCCAAATGGTAGAACAGTAGAAAAATACTTCAAATCATTTACTTTAGATGTGTTTAAATTACTAAGAGGACATATTTTAGGGAAGTAAAGAGGCAAATTTATGGCAATTAATTATCAAGAAAATATATGTGTGTGTGTGTGTGTGTGTGTGTGTGTGTGTGTGTGTGTATATATATATATATTTGTTAAAAGAGAAAAAAACTATTTAAACAGTGCCAGTGATATTACCTTCAACAAACAAACAATTAGAATAAGGCTTTTATTTAATTATTTGAATGGAAGCTCATAAATCAAAGAAGATCAGAGAGAAACAGAGATGTAGAGACATAAGTATGTCACTTTCAAAGTGACATATGTGCAAAAGACACCACAGGAGGAGAGGGAACAAGAATAAGAGAAAAAGAACCTGTTGAAGAAAAAAACGTAAAAACATGCAGCAAAAACATAATCATGAACATCCATTGAAAGCTTCACCATTCTAGGCTCCAACGTAAAGGTGTTGATTAATAATGTGCTTTTGAGTCTTATGACAGACTGATGCTTTCAGGGAGTCTTTTCTCTTGATTCTTCTAGACGATGTGAACTAATTCTTCACTCAGGTATGGCCTCATGAGCAGCCTAACTCACGTTAGCAATATTCAGTGCCAAGCAGGTAAAGAATAGGATTATCTTGTAAGGAGAGGTACAATCTGGACTACACAGGGGCATGATGTCTGTTAAAAATATCTGTCCAAGTATAAGAGTTGGTTATTCACTGTTCTATGTAGTTTTTTTTTTTTTTTAACTCACTATTACTAGAAAGGTTTTGGGAATTATTTAGACTTCAACCCAAAATCTAAAAACCAGTTTTCACAAATTGTTATTGTCTTCAATATGTATTTTTTGTCACCTATTTCTCAATATTTTAGTATTATTTCAGATTAAACAAGAACGACTTTCCAATCTTGCTCACTTACATTCAACTGAAATAGAATTGTATCACTCAGTTCTCTAGACCCTCACAGCTGTGCTTCGTTAAGCGTTTCCCTTGTCCTAAAGCATGAAACCCTCTTAAAAACAGCCAGGTTCTTCAATCTCTTCCCAATGCTTCTATTCTTCAGTGACTTCTTCTTTCCTCTTCCATTTTAAAATTGTCCATAACTCACCAGAGGTTTTCTTAGTGAAGCGAACATGTGTTTTACCATCAAGCACCCTTTGAAATTTAGCATGATCCTCAGTCTTATAAGTTAACCACTGACTCCCTGTTCTGTAGTTAGAGACCTGTATCGGAAGAAGCTTTGTTTTCCTAAATGGAAAACCTTGAGGAGAAAGCCACAGAGGGAATACATCAAACCTTGCTGTGCCAAGGACCCGTGGAACTCAAAACAGGCTGGAGAAGGAAGAAACGACATCTCTCCTTGTTCAGTGATGTTTTGGTTGTGTCTAATAATCTGTAAGTATGTACATCATGCCTTCCTTACTGTGACAGGCTACACATGGATTTGGGCTGACTATCCAATAATAATAAAGGTTTGCTTTTTTTTTTTTAATTTTTACTTTTAATTATGAAATTATTATATGATTACTTCATTGTCATTTCCCCCTTCTTCCTTCCAGTTTATCCCATATTAGCTTCCTTATACTCTTTTAAAATCATGTCTTAAATTTTATAATTAATATTTTACATACATATATGCATATTAACACAAAAATATATTCCTAACTATATAAATATAACCTGGCCTTTCTTTATTATGTTATTTGCATATGTGTTTTCAGGACTGTTCTTATGGAATTGGATAATCACTTGGTCTACTCTTATTTAGATTCATACAATTCTTTTTGTAGTGTTGAAGCTTAGTGGACTTCACCTTGCACACATTTTGTCTTCACAAGTGTTTTATTCATATTTTTAAAGCATGAATTATTTAAGGCGCTACTCTGTTGTACGACACTATGGAAATTACAACAACATACTTGAAAAGAAGGCTGGTGTGTTAGACAGTACATGCCAGAGTTCTATAATGTGAAAGCTAATTTATGAGTATTGCCATTTTTTGAAACTTGTGAACTACACAGTGAGACATTTTCTCAAAATAAAATATTAAAAACATGATAAGAAAAGGCTGATGTCCTTGTTGTTTACTGATAGATTTTAGAAATGAGAGGAGAAGTTCATGATTATGGTTGTTGCTTTAACAGACAACATATGTTATATTAGATGGGGTTGACAATTGTATTCTTGATACTCAAAACTTTCACTGCACACATTTCTTCATGTAAGTAAAGTCCTTCAAATTTGATATGTGATGTTCATCAGGACTCCATATATATAATTTTTTTTTTTTTCGTTCTGGCTGCTCTCGGTGAATTCAAGGCCAGTCTGGTCTACAGAGTGAGTTGCACACAGTCAGTGTTACAATAAAGAAATTTGGTCTCAAAAAAACAAAAAATAAAAAACAAATAAAAAAACAAAAATACACTAAAGCTTATTATTGGTACAGCCATGATCACACACAGCTCTTTTCACATAGTTACAGTTAAGGCTTTAAAATCAGTTTTGGGAACTTCCTACCATGTATGGTTAGAAGTGAAACAGCAGGTTGATGAGAAGCCCTGTCATGTGGAGAATGCCATTTAAACCTAAGTCCACATTGAGGAAAGCTGCAATATAATATTTTTCATGAGAAATAATCTTAAAAACTTTAGAAAAAATTTGAGAAAAGTCTAATTTTTTTTCACTTTTTACATTACAATTCTGTGGAACAGAGGGTGCAGTGGTACTTTTTTCTGCAAAGGTATTGTGTTAGAGTTCATACTTTAATTACTTAGTGAAAAAGAATTGACAATCTCTGTAATACACCGACCATAAAATAATATATATGTGTGTGTGTATACATATACATATACATGCGTGTATATATATATATATATATATATATATATATACACACACACACACACACACACACACACACACAGAGACACACAGACACACACACACACATACACTCACACATACAAAATCTATAGAATATCTCCAAATACACTGGTTATTTGTTCCCTGGTTGCTGGTTTATCTTATTCTGTTAATGTATTGTTTAATTTTGAGAAATAACAGCTTGCATTGCTCTTCATTTTGTCCATCTTAACCTGTATATTGGGGTAAATGGTAGTATTCATAATTATTTTAAATTCCCTCAATACAGGTTACTTACCATGCACATTCAAAATATCGTCTGCTTCTTAGACTTCCAGTCAAGCTGGTGTCTGCATTTCCCTTGCAGAAAAAACTATTTTGATGACTGAATATGCTTCCAAATCTCACACCCTAAGGCAATATGCAATTATCTGACCATGTTTTCATTTCTCACAGATTTTTGGATATTCCTAATCTCACTGATTTTTGAATACTACCTAATTTATAATGCATATTACTAAACTGATTCTTTTGCACTCAAAATTAACATGATATAATTGATATATTGATATAGTTGATATAAAATAGTGATTACCTTGAAATAGGCTATGAACAAATTTGTTTTATTTTCTTGTGTGTTTTTATTTTACTTACTGTGTCTGAGCAGATTCATTAATGAAGTCAAGAGGGTCAACACGAAGCATGTGCCCCTGCAGATACTCACAGAGGACATCCCAAGCTGTGCCAGTGTATGTGAATATAAAAATAACATGCCATTCAATGTACATGACTAGGAGAGAGAGGCAGTCTGTAGAGTAAGGGGAGATGAAGACACAAGTACTGTGTGGAGGAGAGAGACTGACAGTTTCCCACTAGTATGTGGGAAGGTATATGTATACACCATGCACACGTACTGGTTTCATGTCTTTTTTAGAAAGCAAGCTGATACAAGACTGAGCCTTGCTAGCTACAGAGCCAAAACAGTAGAAATATATTTTTGTTAAATGATTGAAAATTGATCAAGGTTGATTTAACAAAATCCATTTCCAAACCAAGTATTACTAATGGAGTCAAATTGCATTTTTTCTCCATCCCTTATTCTTTACATATAGACTTTCATGTTGTTTTTGTCTGACCATGAGTATTTATAACTGTAGAAGATTATTATAAATAAATCCTATGCAAAATATTACCAGGAATTACACTCATTATCCATATTTACCTGCTTGGGTGACTTTTTACATTTTTAAATTTGTCCTCTGATTTTTCTTACTCTTTTTCTCACACTGCCCCATCTCACAACTGCATCTGAAGGCCAGACGCATAACCCTGGCTCTTTATCTTCAAATCCATTTCATCTCCTATGGATGAGGATAACCTTTTGTGTAACTTTGGTTTGGAAATCATGTCCGGAAAGTGAGCATTGGTGTGTGTTTGTGTATGTCGGTGTTTGTATGTGGTGTGTGTGTTCATCTGTATGTATAGTGCTTAGGAAAAAACTCATGAGCTCAGCACACTAGACAGTTGTTCTATCATTGAGTTACACCCATATCTATTGAAATAGTTGTCTACTCACCTAACTCTTATATTATTGATTCCTTTTCACTACTGCATTCACTGCTGATTAACAATTTAGCTATTTACTAAGTAGGCAGAGCATTGCAGACCTTTCCTTCTGTAAGAGCAGTATGGAACCCAGCTGAACAGATCATCATGTTTCTGACTATTGTAAATGCTAATGGCTGAGAAGTAAAGATAGTGTCAATACTGTGACATATTTCATTGTTAAAACTGCACTACAGTAAGTATGCTGTGTATGAGTAAAGATACTTAGTTTCCACAAAATTCCCTCCAAGATTATAATATTATACTATATTATATTATTTGTAAAAATATTATTTGTAAAGCTAATCTGTTTCTCCTTATTTTTATCTAAGTTTATATTAATTGTACATTTTATCCTGCAATAATTTTTGGCACTCTTTTGCACGGTACAGATGAATCATAATACTCTTTTCAGATTTTCTTCATGTGATAATATGTTTATTTCTCTTAAATTGTTGAAGAGATTTCTTCTCAGGACATAAAACATTCTAAAGACATCCATAAACATTCCTAAAATTTTTATTGCTTAAAGATCCTCCATCATTTTTCTTTCTCCATGTACTTTAATGTTTAGTAAACAATAGTCCTTCATACATATATATTTTCTAATTCTTTGATGGCTCTCTTTGATTCTCTGTTTAAATTTTGAAAAATCACTTGAGTCATCTGTGCATATCATTACCATTAAAGTAAAACTGCAATTTTTTTCCTTTGGTCAAGTTTGGTAAAAGTTTTAGCTATTTTTTACTTTTGAAAATTATCCTTCTAATTTTCTACTTTGTTTCTCATTTAATTTTTAGGGTTAAACATTGATCATTCAAACTGTTTATATTTTAAACACATATATGCAGATGAATTTTAAAATTAACTTCATTTGATAATTTCACACAAGAATTGAAATCCACTATCAACTCACCTGCACCATAACCAACACTATTTTATCTTTATGTCTTTTCCCCCTTAATTACACATGTATAAAATACTGACATTTCTATCTTAATCTTCTGTGGAGAACAATTAACTGCACTGTCCTCAATAGTCAATGTCAATGGTCATGTCAGGACTGGAAAACAGCATTTTGTTACATGCCTAACGATTTTACATAATCTGCTTTGAAATTCATACCTTCTTATAGATATAATTTAAATTATTTAAACTGATGACTGTTTTTCAATTAGTTTCTGTAATATATAATTTCAGACTTATAGGTTTTCTATTTCTGAGGCCACAGTTACTTGTTTTACATTAATTATATTCTCTTTATATCATTGAACATGATTATAAGAGCTGATTATTCCTCATAGTTTAAATGTGTTCTGTTGTGAAGCTGGTCAACACTCTTGAGAATTACTTACATATCTTTTATATTTTCAATTTTAATGCTTTAATAAACATTGTTTTAGACACCTTTGTTTAAAAAGACTGTCTCCTGAATGTATATGTTTTATTAACAAAATCACCATCAATAGGATATGCACACTTCCTTGCAATCATTATTTAGATCTTAATATGTTCAAAATGTTTTGAAAACTACTCACAACGATGTGAATTGAAACACTATTAACATGTCACAAATGATATTTTCTGTTAAATATACTTCATTTTTTTAAATTATAGAGAAGAGATATCAGATATTCAACAAAATATCAGAAGCTTTATCTTTTATTATTCTGTCTCTCTTACTCACTGCCAGCTCTCTCTTTGTCTATTTATGAGTGTGTATATGTCTGTGGAGTGTTGTATTTAAGTCTGTACTTTGTGTCAATGTGCCCATCTTGATATAAGAAGAATCTTGCTGGACATGGTTAGTTCCCTCTGTTATGTATGTTTTTGAGCCTTCAGCCTTCTTTTTGACCAGACATGATTAACTCCACATTTTGAGTAAAAGCAGAAGATTGCCTCCTTCCTTTTTACATTATCATCAAAAGATCAGAGCCCTGCTTTCAGATTCTGAGATACTTTTCCATAATTCCTAGCCTATGATTAGAAAGACTGAAATCAGTACATGTAAAATATCCTTGTCCTTAAATTTAATTAACGTGGAATGCTATGGTAGAATCTGGAATCAATCTTCAGAACTATACACAAAACACACATACAGTCACACACATACACGCATTTATTTTCAAGGTAATCAGGTAAAATTAACCAAAATATGGTGAAAAAGATGACTTGTGAATTTGTGCTTTGAGCTTTGCTTGCTTCAATTTTTTGTCAAGATAGGGAGAGGACACTTGTGTTGTGCTTCTTTAAGGACTGTTTCCTAGAGTCTTCCATACTTTATTGCAAATACCTGTGATAGTATAGAAAAACTTGAGAATGTAAACATTCCTATATACTCATTATCATATTCTTTTATTCCTATTAGCTTTCTGATATATCATTGATAGAAACACTGATTCCTATCAATGATTTCATGCTATTTTCGATACACTTTCTTCATATTTATCTGAAGCAGATTGTAAATGTGAGGCAGTAAGCTAATACTATTAGTACCTCATTTATTCTTAAGAGTATTAAGAGATGGGACTTCCATTTCTAAAATACTTTTTAGGTTCCTCCATAGATTTCTACACTGAGCATTATCTAACTGTTCAGAAAGACTGACATGGAAAAAGTGCTCAATCATACTGGTTTTACAAACAACAATTGCAGCTAGTTCCAGTACTCAATTTCTAGAACTGCACGCATGCTATACATGAAATTCAAGCTGTAAAATATGGAAGCAGAGCTAGGGAGGAAGGAAAGTCTTCAGCCCTCTGTTTAACCTCTCTCCTGTATTGAATGAAAATTTAGAGAGATGAGCTGTAGCCCCCATGGATCTTCAGTCTTCCACTGTCTTACACAATCTATTACCTAACATGTTAAGTACCTAAGTATTTACCTTTAAGATAAATATGGCCGACTGACAGACTTCAAGGGTTTTTTTTTATATAAAAGGGGAAAATTAGGTGTTCTAAATGAGGGTGGCAATTCCCTGAGATAAATTTGCCTTCTAGATTATAATTGATAATTAGACAATAACCAATTCTATAAACATGAGCTTTCAAGTGACATTATGGCAATTTCTCTCTTCACTTTTTATAGCCTTTAAATGTAAGAGCAGCAAACACGGAGATGGTGGATGATACTACCATTGCTAAGAATGTACTACCATTGCTAAGAATGCCGTAAGTTATTTTCCAGCTATTCTGAATTAAAATAAGTATTGTGTTTGAGATTCACAAGGACACAAATGTGCATATAAATATATGCACAAGATACTTATTCTAGATTAACTTACAAACTGTATTTGGCAATCTCCTCTTTTCATAACTGAATTCATCTAGGATATAAAAATAGTCTTAAGAGGGAAATTTCTTGTATCCCATCTGACGTTGCAATCATGTGAAATGAAACTCGTAGTCCAATGTTATTGACGTATACCTTTTTTTCTCACTAGACAATAAATATTTTCAATTGTATTATGTATTTGAGATTGGCAATATGCACACACCTAATTTGAACAATCCCAATCTTAGAGGGAATTAAAGTTTCATTTTTAATTGAATTGTACTTTTTATTTGGAAATAATTCCCTCCCCTTCACCATTAATACATTTTATATTTCTCTCTGTATAGAAGTGTAGTAGTATGTGTTTACTTGTTTTTTAATCTGTATGTATATGTGTCTCTGTGTAATTCTACCTGGGTTCCTCTTTCTCTCTGTATACATATCTTTGTATATCATTGTCTTTGCTATAAATTCACATGTGTATCTGTGTTTTTATGTGTCCCACCCAATCACCTATTGTGATTTCTATGTCTCTCTGTCTCTGTTTCTGTCTCTCTCACTTTCTCTCTGTGTATGTATGTAGGTGGGAGGTGACTATTTGAGTGATTAGGACTTTTTGTTTGAAAACTTAAGACTTTTATAAAGCAATGTAATGGATGTAAGTAGGAATCAACAATACTGTTTAATTCATAACTCCAGTTAAAGCATATTTTCACTTTAGCCCCTCTTGTAGCGTGTTAAAGATTTTGACAGCATATTCAGTTACAATGGTTGTTTCAAATGGATGCACAGCATTACATGCAGTAATTATGTTGTGAACATGCTTTCAGCATCTGACTTATTTTCTATGTCAGAAACATGTCCCTCCTCAGCATTTATTGGACATCCCTGACTGAAAGCCAAAAGATTTTTTTTCACTCTTAGCCATCCTAAAGGTCTCTGGTTTTTATTTACTTTATTCAGTGTAGCTGAAGTAATAGAATCTTTCAAATTTTACTGTGTTCAAGGATAAATGTCACTGTGAGTGTATGGTGCACTAGATAAGATTTTGTGTGGGTATGTCAAGTCAAAACATAGTCTTCTACACACTATCTGCATA
This sequence comes from Cricetomys ansorgei, assembly GCA_026225945.1. NCBI lineage: Eukaryota > Metazoa > Chordata > Mammalia > Rodentia > Nesomyidae > Cricetomys > Cricetomys ansorgei. The sequence goes on along the minus strand of JAMJFZ010001133.1, from coordinate 7,201,927 downwards.
AGCAATTGTATGAGATCTTAGAATAACGTATTTCTTGGTTAGTGTTGTAGGGGAAATGAAATATCTTGTGCCAAGGTCACTCAGATCCTTTTATGGTCTAAGATCTATCCAGAAGAAGCAGAAAAAATATTTAAAGGTTTTCTCTTGAAATGAAGCCCTGAATATTCAATATTCAAACCTGTATCCAGAAGACTCATAGTTCATACTGATATAATTAGTTTTATATATATATATATATATATATATATATATATATATATACATACATATATATATATATATATAAATATATATATATAATATATAAAATATATATAATATATATATATATTAGATATAATTGTTAGAGAGATGGAAATGGTCAGGAAGGGGACTCTTCAAGATCCCACTGTGAAAGATTATTTGTGATGGTTGGATCTTTTTGTCACCCCCTCCCTCCAAAGTGTTCAAAATTACCAACTGTGGTTCTCTCGTGGTCTTGAAGAAGCTGCAAGACCACTCTAGGGTAAGTAGCAGGGAAACCTAACGAGGGGATAATTAGGTTTAATATTTTTAACCTGAATTCTCAATGTTTCCTTTAATATAGTTTTAAACTTAAATTCACATAGAAACAAAATTCCTTTTAAATTTCCTGTCATTCATTTAAAATTCCTAATTATTAACTATTTAATTTCATTCAATCACATGAAAACATTGTTTTATGCAATAGTCTATGGTCTGGTGAAAATTAATGAGAATATTCCTTTGCTCTTCCACTTGAGAAGCAGAATTTTCCTGAAAAAGGCAAATAAAACAACCGCCCCCCAATTTGCAGGATATCTTATATGTAATTAAATAAATGTTAAAAATTCATTTATTGTACATTAATGATTATTCAAGTGGCTAGATAAATGTCTCAGTGATGAAGAGCATTGTTGCTCTTCAAGAAGACTGCTTTTAATTCCTAGCACCCACATAGAAGCCCAGAGTCACCCATAACTCCAGTTCCAGGCCTTCTGAGTTTCTCTTGCAACCTGCTCAAACACCTGGCATACCATTGTGCACAGATGCACATGCAAATGAAAAGCTTACATGCATAAAATTAATATATCTAAGAATAAAATTTTAAATCTTTAATGGTTTATTTCCTCCCATTTATGTAGTATTTTCTGGAATTAAATACATTCAGTTCACATCTCTCTATAATAAGTATCTAGTATATCCTTTACTGAATGGGAGATATTCATGTTTACTTCTCTGGAGTCTTTCTAACTGAACCACCAAATATTCCTAATATTAAATTTTTCTGGAAATTTTCTCCGGATGCTCCAAGGGAGCTTTCTCATCCTGTAAGTTGTCAACTCTTTAGGAGTAATATGACCCTTTCATTGGAATTGCTTTAGACCATCTTCATATCAGCTACATACATTATGCCTCATATCAATAGCAAAGGTACAGTTATAATATACCAACAAGAATAATTTTGTGGTTGTGGTTCACATGAAATGAGGGGATTTATTAAATGTCACTGTGTTAGGAGACTTGAGAACCACTGTGCCAACCATTGTACAGCTCCTTTGTCCAGAAACACAGGGAGAAATGCAATACATACAACAGAATTGCTAAAGAACATTGACAAGTTTGCTCACATTCATTACCATTAGTTTCAACTGTTATTCATATTTTCTCCTCATAGGGTATGAGTACCCATATGACATTATGATGAATAACATTCACAATACCACCAGTACAAAGAAATAAAAAATTCACACTGCTTTTCCCATCCTACCTGGGCTGAATGAGGAACATCTGAGCCCAGATACCCAGGATCGATTCTTCCTAAAGCCCAAAAAGCCTGCAAGAATTCTGCAACAAAACAGTAAGTCCTTGACGTTCCTTTAAGTACCCTATCTCAGTTCATATTCCTTTTCCTACATAAGACATCAGTGGATTCTGTCATGTTATTGATTGTGGAAATGGCCCACTGGAAAACAAAATCAAAAACAAAACAATATGTCCCAGGTCAGGCTTACAAACCTGATTCCCAGAATCAGCTTGCCTATATTCTATATTATTTTAATCTTCCAGGCAGATAGTCACCATAGATAGGCCAAGGAGCTGTATACACATAATTATGAATGTTCACCTTTTCAGTCTCATTAGATATGTTGTCTATCCCTTGGATCACCTTGTGTTCTTTATCTTAAGCAGAGCAGAGAATGTCCTAATACTGTACTTAGACAAATCTGTGATGAAAGCTACACAGAGATGTTTTATGTATGGGATTGCATATAATCTGTTCTGGGGCTGAGTAGAAATGGCCTTAGGCTTCCTGCCCAATCTCTATTGCATGTCAACAGACACAACAAGTGTGGTTTATGTGTGTCTTTTAGATCTGAGTCTAAACTAGAAATCAACCTAATATTTATGCACTGTGGTCTTTGAGGTCATTTAAATAATTTTTCAAGTTATAATATACTTTTATCATTTCCCCTTTCCTTTAATTTCTTCCCAAATTTCCCATGTTCCCATCTTTAGTGCTTTCAAATTATTGCCTTTAAAGAATTTACATATAAACACATATACACACATGCATATACCTTTTTCAGCCTGTATAATGTTGTATATGTTTGTGTATGTATATGTTGTATATGGATAATGTTGCTTATATTTTTAAGCCTGACTGTTGGATTTTGTGCAGTCGACCAGTATGTTCTATGCTGCAAAAGACTTTCTTTTCAATTTTGTTACATGACTCCTTTCTTCATTTTTCATTCATTTGTTATAAGTAATTTATTTAAGATTTTGTTGTGGTCCTTTATTCAAAGAGTAATCTAAGAGTGAAAGAAACTTTGATCTCAGCCCCAAACTAACTGGAAAGTGTCACATGTGCAGAGGGTGGCTAACAAAAAAGTCCCTAATGCTTCCTCATGGAGGACACATGCTGGAGATGAAAGAATTTTGATAATCGTTCTCACAATGCTCAATAATAAATCTGAGAATGGGAAGAGACACGCATGATAATGCAGGACAGTACAACACTGCTCAATGTGCATACAAGTGATTATATCTATGACAAAGATATAACCACTGGCTGTGACAAGCTCAGGAAGCTTGTTCACTTGGGTGTCAAGTATTTCATGATTCCGTCCTGGAGTTAGAGAGCATGGTTTTGTCAGCATTTCCACTGGATGAACAAACAGATCCTGTCTCGATTATTAACTATTTAGACCATAGGGAAGAAGAATATCACGACACAACTGGATGACTTACCAATATCAGAGTGTGAGGAATTTTCTGTTATGAACGATTCCCATTTGGTTTGTATAAATTGAAATACGTCGCTATGCTATTGGAATAATATGACAATATTTTGTTTTAATTTGTTTGTTTGTTTATTACACTATCACATGTAATGATTTCAATTCCTCTTCATATACAGAGGAGAAAACAACTAAAAACAGGCAAAATTTCTTGAGTCATCTGTTTCACAGGGGTTCTGTGCCCCAGCAGGAACAATCTTTCACAGCCCTGCCAGTCACTAAGGAAGGAAATCTCTTCGCAAATGATTTGACTTCGGTTTGTGAGGGTGGGAATCTGCACACACCGATTCTGGTTGGTCACACATGGTTCTTCCCTAGCTGACCTAAAGACAAAATCTGCTTTTTAAATGTCCCCCTTTGATTTTATTATCACCTGGTCATACAGCTGTGCTTCAGATCATTGCTTTAAGTAGAGGAACTAATTCACCTGAAACCACTTATTGGAAAAGTTGGATTTAACCACTTGACAGTAGTGAACAATCTGATATAAATAAATGTTGCCTCAGGTTTCAGGGTTATAATTAGAGTGGTATGTGTAGAGAAAAGGACAACCAAAGCCAACCAAACCAGTTCAAATATTTCTTAATCTGTCCCAGGTCTTGCATTGCACCTGTGCTCACTGTTATGTCTGGTTTTGAAGACTAAATAACAAATAGTTCTAGGTTCTGTGAATAGAGTGACAGTTGCTTTCCTTCTTCCATTTCCACTCAGAAAATACTCTCCATTATAAAAGAAAAGGGGCCAAAGGAGAAAGGAATCTTCCAGAAGTCAGCTAGCAAAGCAGCTTGTCAAGCCCTCAAAGAAAAACTAGATGCAGGGGAAGAAGTGGACTTGGATAATGAATGTATTCATGTTTTGGCATCTATATTAAAGATAGGGAGAGTCATTCCATAATTCACAGTCAGATTCCTCTGAATATATTAGAGTTGATACCTTTATTATTGCTAATCTTGAGTAATAGTAGAAAGGAAAGGTAGAAATATGAAAATGAATATGAAAAAATGGAAACCTAATAGGTTCCTGTGATGATCACAAGATGAGGATTCAAGCAAAAACTGATAATCATGAACTGTAATGTAACTAAGAATCTTTCATTTGATTCAACCATCATTCTCATTGGACATATGTTCCAAGGGAATAATAGGGTGTGGAGGGCATTTCATATATGCACATGAATGTCACATGGTGTGCCTTCCAGGACAGGTATGGTTTGCTACAGTGCTCTTCATTTGCAATCACTGTATATTTTTTAGAGTCAGGTTGCTCTTTCTCCATATAGAGCACACATCTCCTCCATTTAGTACTTAACTACACATAGCCAACAAGATCTCATAATCTTCCCTCTCTTTCTCACACAATGTGTAATCCAAATGCAGGTCCTCATGGCTGTGAAATAAGTGTTCTTAATCACTGAGCCATTTCTTCATCCCTATAAATGATATGTTTTATTATTAAAATTCTATTATGACACTCCATTCCCTTTTGATCCTTGTTCTAACACCTTATGTTTTCCCTCAACCTCCCATTCTATCACAAGTACGTGGACTCTTTTCTTTAATTGCTATGACTACAATCAAACATATAAATTAAAAAATATATTAAAAAACCAACGATTCCATTTCTTTCTGGTAGTATGTGCCACCAATCTGAGCTAATTAATTGATATTGAATTACCAGTGAGGGATCTCATCTTTGAGAATGACTAATTTTCTCACTTCCACTCTCTATAGTTTTTATGGCCCTATGTTCTTCGGTCTAGCAGTTTGGCTCCATGAAATTTCCCCCTTAAAAATTAATGTAACTATGGATGCTTATTTTGTTTAGGTATCATTTAAACAACACTATTGTTAGAGTAAAGCCTCCCTTTCATATACGGAAGAAACAATCTGACAGTAAATTTCCTGGTCCTCTGTTTTGCAATTGTTCTAACTCTTTTAAGCAATATTTCCTAAGCAAAATGTTCAGAAGTATTAGTGTATGTTTATCCATTGAGGTGGGTGACCCAGGATATTTGGATCTACACATTTTGAGTAGTTGTGATTTTCTTTAATAGCCCTCATCTGTTGTTAAAGGATCATTTATTTTTGTATGGATAAGAGCTACACCTTCTATCAGTTTCAGCATAAATATTAAGAATATTTATATTAAGAATAGAGTTAGGAATTAAGCTTATTTAGTGAAATGTTGACAGCACTTTCTAGTCTACGAGTCATTACTTCATTAACCATAGATAGATTCAGAATTTCCAGTTCCAGTCTTGACTTCCCTGCTGTTGAGCTGGCTATAGGTCCTTTTAGGAAGCACTTGACTATCATCAATACATATGTATCATTATCACACTCCAAAGGATAAATTCTCATATTTTCCATTGTGCTTCAGAGGTACAGATCTGTAGGACTATGGATTACTGTCCCCCTTATCCATGTGTAGTTTCATGGCACTCTTGAATAGGATTAAAACTAGTCCTCAGAGAGGATGTGTTGAAAACACATTCAAAACATTTCAGTTTCCATGTCCTGAGTCTGCAGTATATGGTGTCTTCAGCAACAAAGATTTATCATCAAATTATGTGAGGTAACCAAGACTTGGAACAATAGCATGTATACATTTGAGAATCTTTTATTCCCTCTAAGAGTAGTCAAAAACAAAATTGAGATGTTATTTCTGAAATTAAATTGATTTATGTAGAAATGAATTATGAAATGCTAAAGACAAATGGAAACATAAATATCGTGATGGGAAAATATTACAGTAGAGAAACAATTCATATTTATGTTTATGAACAAGACCACAGTACGGTAATACTCTAATGACTGCAAAAATTTCCCCAAAATTAAACTATTCTGGTATACAATGTTCTTATACCCCCCATTTTTGTTTGACTATATGATAAATGCCAACACTTCAGAAATAACTTGCAGTTGACCAAGTAACATATATCATAGGTATAAGAATATATTTGGTATTTTCTCTGTGAGGTACACAATTAAATTGCTTTGGTTATATAGGAATATGTATATTAACTATCTAAATTTTCTAATAACTTCATGATTCTATGTCACTTTCTCAGAAATTAGACTAACCTACTAATCAAGATAGTTTCAGCACCTCATAAAAATTGCTAATGAGATTTGTATATGGAATTGTTCAACAGCAATTTTCATTGGCATAAATTTGACCAGAAAATCTCAGAGAATAACCATGTTCTGGGAAACATACATATTTAGTGACATCAAGAAAAGATGCAAATGATCCCTCCCAAACTATGTAAGCCAGCCACAGCTGGAGTGTATTCTCTTTCCAAACACTAAGACCCACCCATAAAAAAAAAATATGAACAACGTATACTCCCCTGGTGGTTTTGCCTGTTTATTAAATTTTAGTGATATACAGAACAGATAGCTGAAACCGTTTATTCAATGGTACATCCAAAGCATTTCAGTCCATGTAGTTTACAAGGGTCAGCTCTAAAAACACATGAATAATTGAGTAATTCTGAAGTACAAGCATAAAAGAAGCCTGAGGCATTTCCCATGTGTTTCATCTGTGAGACCCCTACAATAATTGTGTTTCTGGAAATGTTAAGGAGATTTGACATCTTCCTTTTTTTTTTTTTTTTTTTTTTGAAAGAATAAAAAACCATGCAGATTCCACACAGTTTTAACTAATAAAGAACTCCACAAGTTGTTGTTGAGTTGCTTGGGTTAAGCTCTAAATTGAGATTTACATTACATTTTCTCCTGAGTTCTCAGTTACAGGTGCATACTACTATGCTTACCTATGTATCACAAAATGTCACATGTCCAGTTTTTGTGATATTTGACAGTCACTATTCAAATATACACAAACCATTTCTTGTACAACTTACAGAATATACCTGAAAGCATTTTCACTCAGAGAACATAGCCAAATAATGTAAGTTAAGGCTCACTTACCTGTTGCTTATGAGTATATAGGCTGTGCAGTAGATGATTTTTTCAGAATCATTAGACCTGAAACTAGAAGCCCTTGATCCCAAAGAAAGCACCACAATGTGTACTTTCATGTCATTCAAATAAGGATTCAAATTTAGGTATTGTTCTCTATTTTGCTTTTATTTAAAACAAATTCTTATTTCATAACATATATTCTGATCACAGTTTCCCCTCTGTCCATTTTTTCCAGTTCCCAATCTCAGTCCTCCTCTCTCTAAGTTCAACTGGACCACTGTTTTCCTTCAGAAAAGAGCAGGTCTCCATGAGACAACAAACAAACAGGAAAAAGAAAGATACAATGAGACAAGGACATAGCTCTGAGATTGAGGCTGTACAAGAAAACCTAATAGGAGGAAAAGAGGCCCATGATCAGGCAAAAGAGACAGAGACACAGCTACTTTGACTGTTAGGAGTCCCACAAAAAACACCCTGCTAACAACCAGAATATATAAGCAAAGCACCTATAGCAGAACCATGCAGACCTGTTGCTTGCCACTATGGACTCTCTGACCCCATATGAGTCCTGCTTAGTTGGTCATCAACCTACAAAACAACCATAGATCCACAATTGGTTTTACATGTCAGATGTGCTGAGGTATTGATCTCTTTAGTATATGCTAGCTTGCTCCATGTCCACAGGAGGCACTATGAGCAGAGAGAATTGTCTGCATTCCCAACACCACCCCAAATCTGCTTTTACTTCTCTAATTTGGATGGAGAAAACCCAACACTCTCTAGTGGACTTCAATGTCAGACATCTTTCTTAATATGTGACAGGGTGGGAGCTATGAAGAAAGTTGTGACTAACCTGAATTTTACAGTTGAATATTTGTAATATAATTTCTGTGATTCGTATTTCCCTCAAAAATATTTTCCTATCTATGTAAGGAGTTCCTCCGAAATATACGTGGAAGTGTTCTGGCAGCAACACTGTATGAGAAGTTTCTTGACATACTTGACCAAGTGCCTGAAGAAGAGAAGTTAGCTTCTGTGCAGAGGTAATGATTCACTAGCTATTTGAAAATCATCAACAATATCAAAGTAATGCTTGCTTAGACATATTAGATAAATACCACTGGATTATTTACAAAAAGCTATGATGGACAACAAAAGGTTTGAATTGTTCATGAACATGGGAGACATTTTGTAAAGAGGAGCATGACTTGTGGAGTCCGAGTGGCTTATGCTTGTCACCTCAGCATTTATATTCCAGGAAAATTTGTCTTTTTTTCTGACACAAGGAAATATTTCAAGCTATATTCATAGGAAATTCCTCCTTTCATTTTATTCTTGTAGGACCATGAAGAGGATAGGCACAGTGAATCTGTACTCTTTACATTTACAAATTCCTGAGAAAAATTATTTTTTTCAAATAACTTGTATTCTTATTCAGGCTTTTGGAGCAACTGCCTCCACCAAATACCACCTTATTAAGACACATTTTCAGCAGACTCTACAAGATTGCAAGATTTTCATCATTTAATAAGATGACATGCACAATTTGTCTGGGTGCATTGCACCTAGTGTCTGTCCTAAGTCTGCCCAGTAGCAGTACCTCGGAATTACCAGATGATACCACCAAAAAGGTAATAAGAGAAATATTTTATGCTTAGGGTATAAAAGTCTTCACAATGACACAGGAATACAGGAGGATCCGGAGAGCCTTTTGTGTTGTTGTTTTTGTTGTTTTATACAAACTTGAATTGTATTTTTCTGAAGGGGAAAATCATTTGTGAGGTTTGACAATGTAGAGTGTGAATGGGTATTTGAATTCAATTATTCAGTCCATTGACAATTGTGATTTATAATTTCATTTGACTAACCCACGGAGAGCTAGTGTTGTGAAATTATAAGAAGGAATAGGTGCTGGGTGTAGCAATCAAGACTGATGCCATCAGTGAGGGATATAAGAACTTCTACCTATTTTTATGCTGGTTTTCCCAAGTAAACAGAGGAAGTATTGCTTGTATTAAGCAGTTGTTCTGAGTACTGCTTAGTATGATGAAATATACCATAGGCTCTAATAGCCTATTATGACAAGTTTAGAAAAATTCTTATGGTAGGCCCCTTTAATATACTATGATAAAATACTAGAATCTATTCAGAATAAAGATCAAATGGTTAATTTGACCATGGTCTTTGAGTTTATGATTTATTATTAATTGACAGAATATATTTATTGGACATAAATGAGTATTATTATAGGTAGGTCAGACTCAGACTCTTTTTTTCTTATTTTGCATAGAATTAAAGAAGAGAAAGTCTTCCAAACAATCTCCCTTTTTCAGACCCATGATTATCCCATTCCCTCCAAATATGCTAGTTTTCAAATACCTCCAAATATATTGAACCTAAGGGTCAAGCAGTTATTATTGTATATGCACAGAGAAAATAGACACACTTGACTGCCTTTGCTAGGTTGGTTTTTTTCTGTCTGTCTTTTTAATGACCCCATGGAAACTATCAATTACATGGATCCAACATTCAGAAGTAGTCTACTCTCTCAGCTCTGCCTTTCTATAGTTATCCTTACAAATATGTTCAGCCATTTAAGTGATAAGTGGAACCAGGCTTAGTCAACGTAACAATGTATTTGAGCCCATAACAAGGTGAATACTGGAAGTTATTTCTTATATAATATTGCATTGTGATGCTCACATTTTAACATCTGATCTCAAAATAGATTTTCACATTTCTAAAAGAATACTCTCTTCTATATTTTCAAACAGCAGATTTTCTCTCAGATGTTTGAATTATATATTTTTGTCTCCTAGTCTCATATATCAAATGAGATTTACAATCATGCCAAATGACAGAGACCCTCTCTGTTTCCCTTTTGTTTTCACAGATCACACTGGTAATGTTTCTGATTAGAAATTCTTTAAAATGTTTGGAGAAGACCCTGTTTTATGTTGGTATAAGACCAAAAGTCTCCACAATGGAGAGCAGGATTCAGGATCATTGGGACATGACACTGATACTAGCGATATAATGGAGAAAAAAGATCATGACAAAGACTGTGCATGTGGGGGGACAAGTCCAAAGGATGACGAGGTACTTCCCAAAAATACACCTGCTCTTCCTCACATCAGGGGACTTATGGGTAAGTGTTCATACTCTATTATCATAATTTAATGTTATAATCATTTCACATCTGAAAATGTCATTTGCAACAAGCAGTAGTGGGGAATTTACTAAAAGCAATGTGAAGTGAGAGTTCAATTGTACATTATTGGTGTACTTCCATTTTTATCAATTGCATGTAAATTTTATTAAGTTTACCAAGTGGTCCTGAGTATATGTAACCGGTGATTCCAGAAATGCCAAGCACATAACTAGTTAAGAGTATGTGGAGAAATTTCTCTTCTATCGATATATGCATTGATTTTTATAATGCTCAGAATAGCAAACTCAATTTTGCAAGTCTTTTTCCCCAAGTCATTGTTTCTCAGCGAAACATCCCTTGCTAAGCTGGAACTTACTATGTAGACCTTACTATGTAGACCAGCATGTAAACATGCTGGCCCTGAACTCATAGACATACTCCTGTGTCTGCCTCCTGAGTGCTGGAATTAAAGCCATATGCAACCATGACTGTTAATTTTGTAATTTTTAATATATAATAATACACCTGTTGAAGAGAAATAGGCACTATGATCACAGATTTGAGCTCATAGTTTAAGGGCAAGAAGTCAAAGGCTGTCAGAGAAGTGCAATCCGGCAAGTTGTGTGATTAGTGCAAATACTGCTCTTAGATTAGATTTGGTCTTTGCTGTTCAGTCATAAAAAACACAGGAGGAATCATACATTGCATACTATATCACTGGATTATTCTTATAACTAAATGAATACATTCAAAATAAATAGCAGAACTTCCCTATTATAAATAGAAGCAAGCCTCATATACAAATATACATCCAGTGCCTCATGTTGCATTGCAGTGTGCTGTAGAGCACTGTCCAGGAATCACAGTGGAAGAACTGAACCTCATTCAGATCTGGCCTCTTTCTTTCGCTATGTCCAGAATTCCAGTGAGAAAATTTAAAGTTTACACACGAACATTTTAAACAATCTCTAAATGTTATAAATATCATAATATGTTTGTGTGTATTCATAGTGATGCAGAAAGCATGCATACTACAAAATGAAAATTACACCCAAGGGTTAAGTGACTTCATCCACAACATCCAATGATCTCTCTTCTTTCTTAGATGCTGAAAACCCTGTGAAAAAACCTTTTAATACCAAACCAATTATTGTATGGGGCACTGGCAGGTGCCAGGATAATGTGTGTATTAGCCAAGAAACCCTAGTTGAGGAAAAATGTGGAGGAAATTCACATTCCTCACCACCCAACCTGAAGGAACAATTGCTTAAACATTATCTCCTGATGGTCTTTGACGAGGCAAATCTTCCCCCATCAATTCTGGTGAGTGTCATTTTGATTTCTATAGCTGCTGTGCCCATATAATTCTTGGGAGTCTGTGTTCTCACTCAGTTCTAAACTGCTGAATGCTTAGAAAAGATGTTCATGAGTGTGAGACACTTTTGAAATAGTGTCCCAAAGAAATAAAATCCTGATCAAGTTTGAGTCATGTGATTCAAGAAACACTATTCCTGTGTCTTCCACTAATTCCAGCCACTACCCAAACCCATCAGCTTGTTGGACGAAATCGGTCCATTGATATGACTTTCTAAATCCCTTACCAACAATTTTTTTCAAGCTTCCTTCTTGTCTCCATATTACTCTTAGGTTCCCATTAATATCTTTTCCTCTGAGATTATTCAAACTTACAGTTCAAATATCTGGTGTTTTGTTATGAATTGTCTCTGAATTAGACATCAAAATTGTTTTATGCTATACATTCATCACTACATTCTAAGATTTCATCCTTGAGTTATTTTTAATAAGGTACAACATTGCCATTGAACATATATACTCTAGGGTATCCATTTATGCATAATTTTTAGTGGGGGAATTTAAGCTACTGGTGAAGGAATTTATGGTGAAAGATACATGAGACTAATTTCTTTGGGATTAAAAAGCAAAATTTTATGGTATTCATGATTGTAATCATCCCAACATTACAAACAGAGAAAACCCTCAGTAAGATTGTGTATGGTAGTCATTATTACCTAGTGAAAACATGGTAGTGGGTTTGAAATTCCCTTGGGTTTCTGAAGGAGACATATTCTTTCAACATTGATATTTGAAAAGAAGAAGAAAAAGAATAAGGAAATGAATTTTTCTGCCAAAGGATGTATAATGAGATAGAGCTATCTTGAAAACACAGATTTTAAGACTCAGATCAGATCCTGGGACATACAAGAAGAAAGAGCAGTGTTTGGGTCACTGAAAGGGAAATATTCTAATAGTAACTGGGAATGGCGTGCTTCGGAAGGAAATTCATAGCAGAGAAGGAGAAAGAGAGGACCATTCACCAAAATACTCAGGATCAGAAGTATGATTCAATTCCAAGGAATTCCTGGTTCAGATAATACCCCAGTATTTCAAATTGGAAAAATTGATTAGTGTAGAAAATGTATTTGGAAGCAAAAAAAAAAAAAAAAAAAAACAAAAAACAAATCTTTGCCATACTTCCCAGTTGTAGTGTTGCACCTGTGCTTTCAATTACTCTATTTTACAATAAGAGATTCATTGGTTCTTCAAAACCATAGCTCTGTTATAATAGAAGCTTATCTTTATCCCATACAGGATATCCTGTCTGCAGTTAAGAGAAAGGGGCCAGATGTTGAAAGTCTCTTCAGAACTTTAGTTAAGAATCCATGCATTGTTCTAAAAGAAGAGCTTGATTCTGAAAAAGAGGTCAACTGGAATGAGGGTTCTGGCCATATTGTTGCATCTGTATTAAAGGTAGAGAAAATCTTAGAATCCTCCAGGGTAGTATCCCTCTAGAGATACGTAAGTATTCATTTCCTTTAGATACATTGATGACAGTTTCCTTAAACGTGATAATTAGAAACTAAGAGACATAATAGGTACAACTCTCAAAAGGTAAAGAATTCATCACAATGACACAGTTGAAGAACTTCTGTTGGCAGTTTTCCTCTCTATATGCATGTTGGTTTGCCATTGCAAATACCCTATTACCTTCTCCTCTGAACACACTGTGTAGTGTAATATCAGAACCAGTATTAATAATGGTAAAAATATGGTTTACAAAACACATTTAATAAATCATAACAATAGAACAATGCCCTTCATAAATTACAACATTTCAAAAGGGCTAGTTCACAATGGACATGTAACAGGTTCAGAGATTTGGACATTAATGTCTGTCCAGTGCATACATGAAAGAGTTTTCCTAATCTAAAATAACAAGCAAATGTTTTCACATTTACCAGATATTATCTTCCTAATCCCTTGACAGACAATCAGGAATTATACTGACCTACTCAAGATGAGTATACCCCCTAGTACTTGCCATGAAGTTGTCTACAAATAGTGGCTCTAGAGCAAATAACATTGTTTTATTTTATTTGGGTCATGTTGTGATCCACAATATTGGTGCTGGGAACCAAAGCTGGGACCTCTGAAATAACTGCCAGTGACTAGGACTCATGATCCAGCATTCCATCAAATACTTTAATTTGCTTTATTGATGATTCCTATTTATTACTATCATGCTTCCTTAATTTATAGTCTGAGAGAAATACTTGATTTAGTTGGGGGAAATTCCCAGCAGAAAAGAAAAACAAAAATAAAAACAAAACAAACAAGCAAATAAACAAAAACTCCTCTGATAGTGACATATCAGAATGAAAGACAGCCACAGAGAAAAATGGGGTCTTACATTCCTGCTAATGCCACAGCTACATGATCCATGTGCCTCACAGTAGGGCTTGCTTGCTACTTAAAGCACAATTCCCATTAGAAAAGCCTAAAGATAAAATTAAATCATTAACAAAAAATTTTCTTCAGGAAGGCAGTAACTAATAAATTGGAGAGGATTGGTTGAAAATAGGGAAAGGTGTAAAGTTTAGTAGGATTAGGATCTATATATAGGAAGAGTTCTGGGCGTTAGATATGATCAAACCATCTTGAACTAAATTCAGAAAACAATGCTTTTAAAGTAAAAACTTAATATACAATTGCAGATATAAACCGCTTTTCGTCTTTTGGTTCAAATGACCCACAAACATTTTAAGAAAGCAAAGGTATTTTAACTAGTAATTTCTAGGCATAAGGTCCTCAGGAGGGGAAGACATTGCATTGTGACTCATAATGTTCTAGCATAGCACAGGGAATAGTTTATTCACCTAGGACTGTAAGTTGGCTTGGGTATTGCAGACACCCCTCTTTCACACTTCAACTACCAAGCCATTGGAAATCTAAAATCCCTGCATAAATTAAGCCCATGTTCAGTCCAAACTGAGGACTAAGATAAGTTTTTCCTACTCTTAGCAACTTTTAATTAATCCCCTGTAATGGACAGCTTTGTTCAAATATATTCCTTTATAGGTTCACATATGAAAACCAGGAAGCAAAACCTCCACCCTATACTATTTGCAAGTGAAATACTGCATTGATCATCTGAGAGGGAGCTTCCTGAGAATCATTTACTTCCTATCTTGTGCCCAACTGAGCCAATATAAAATTAGATGTTTCTTGGGAAAAAACATATGTGATGAGTGAGGTTTATTTAACCCAAACCATGTCATTCAAAAAGATAATTAGCAACGTTATTCAGTTTACCCAGTGTCTTAATTTGCTACTATTAATGTGGAAAAACACTGATGAAATGCAACTTTAGGAGGAAAGAATTCATTATGATATACTCCCAGTTACCATCAATGACAGAGAAATATCAGGTCTCAAGCTGAAGCAGAGCAGGAACCAGCAGGCATGAATTAAAGCAGAAGCCATGTAGGAGTGTGGCTTCCTGCCTTGTACCTCCTATCTTTCTCAGCTTGCTTTCTTAAATGACCCAGGTGAAATATCTCAGAGGTGGCACCATCTCTGTAATCAGGGACCTACAAATTCAGTCATTAATCAAGACAATATCCCACAGACTTCAACACTACAGGTCAATAATATGGATGCCTATTCTCATTTAGGATTTCTTTATCTTAGATCTATGTCTCCAATTTGCTACTCCTGGAGCCAAATCTCTGTCTTGTTTTTATATTGCTTTGGAAATACATCATGACCAAGGCAAGTTATAGAAGCAAGTATTTTCTTTTGGTCTTAGTGATCCAGACCAATTTGAGACCTTTATAATCCCAGCCGAGTAGCATGACTGAAGGCAAGGGGAACAATAAAACATGAAGATGAGAGCTGAGGGCTCTTACCTTGGACAGCGAACATGAACCATTGTGCATGAATGGTTCATAGCTTTTGTAACCCTAAATTCCAAACATTAACATTTCTATTTCAGGAAGGTCAAACTATTTGTACCACCCAAATTTTGTCACCATCAAGGAATCAAGCAATGAGTTGCAAGTTAATAAAAGGAGTATCCCATTCAAACCAAGACAAGGAAACTCCTCCTTTAGATCTCCACAAAAGGAACTCCCTCAAATAATCAAGATGCATGTAAAGTCCCTAATTCAATTCTCTCACAATTCCTCCTGGCAGTACATCATCTTCGACATGTCACTTTTCTTTCTAATTGTTTCTTTTTTCCTGGCAATATATATGTATCTTTAAGAAAATATATTAGTAAGTTGCAAATAACCTAGAATTTCCATTCTATGCAGAGACTTCTGCTCACACAGTGTATTTCACTTCATGAATTAAAGGAAGTGAAACCACTGCTTAACTGCTTTCATCAGAATATTTTTTTTTTTTTTAATCACTGGGGGACATTCATCAAATGATTCAGGAAATAATACTTCCTCTATTAAGCATGTTTAAAAATACCGACACAAACCTGGAGATATGTGTGTGTATGTGTGTTTAAGGTAAGTCAAAATTTAATTAGGTTAACAATAAAAATTTGCCACATGTCTTAGGGATTAATAGAGCTATTACAGAGGACTTGAGTTAGGTCTCTAGCAGAAATGTCTGTTGGTCCACAACAACTTGCCTAAAACCTCTGTTCCATGCATCTAATCCCCTTTTCCATTTCCATGGTCTCAGACACACACACACACACACACACACACACACACACACACACACACACACACACACACCATTACAATGTAAATATAAGACATTGCACATTACAGTAAAAATACTGAAAATTTTTCCTGTTTTACTGTAATGTATTGTACTGATAATATAATTAAATGCATGCTTACAATACTGTTAGTCATTTCATGGGCTAATCCCTCTGTAAAAACTGTTATTTTGCTCATAATACTCGATTTCAATTTTATCTTTCCTTTGGAACTCTCATGTCAAATTTGATTGCAAAGTATGTGAAATAACACAGACACATGAATTTGCCTTGTGGTGTTACAGATTCCTATTATGGAAGTAATCTTTGAAGATTTTATGGATTTATGTGGGGGAGATGCAACTGTGGAATGTGTTTTTAGCAAGAGATCAAACACTTCAAGTAGCAAAGGAAATGCTTCTGATTTTATACCAAATCTGATAAGTCTGATGGCAGTGTTGAGCACGGAGGCTGTCCTACTAAAACACCTGCACTAAGAGTGATGGTGAGGAATTCCAGAGTCCTCACTAGGAAGGTATGGTGGGTAAGTGAAAATGTGAAATAGTCATCAAATGAGTGGAAGGATGGCATCATTCCCTGCTTTCTTATTTATTTGGTGATTTATTTATTTCAAGACAGGTTTTCTCTGTTGAAACTCTGACTGTCCTGGAACTCACTCTGTAAACCAGGCTGGTCTTGAACTCTCAGATAGCCACCTGCCTCTGTTTCCCAAGTGCTAAGATTAAAGGCTTGAGCCAACACCACCCAGCACCATCCCCTGTCTGTACAAAGTCTTAAGTAACATCACAGCATTATTCCCTGATATCAGAAAGTTGTAAATAAAATCACAAATCACAGAGGCATGGGGACACATTGTGATTTTAGAGCACAGGAGAAGGTTTTTAAACCAATTTTTTATTGAATTGAATTTAAGTATAAACATTTATACCTACAAATACACACATACATATACACACAGACTCATATACATTTATATAAACAGATATATATATGTGTATATATAATGAATAAATTTGTTTATGATGTGAATAAGTTATGTGTGGTATCTCATGCCTATAATCTCAATGCTTAGCATGTTAAAGCAGGAAAGTATACACATACAACTGTATATGACAGATGTACTCCTACTTTAGACCCTGTAAGAGTCCCAGAATATTATCTGCTATATTTCTTACTTTTGGTCCCCTGATCTGTGAGTCACTAGGATATCTCAGATATTGAAATTATGCATTTGAAAAGATCATTTAGAAACAATGGTTTAAAAACCATTGCACTGTTGCAATGTCTACAAACTGTGATTTTTTTTTGTGCAGTGACAATGCTGTTGATTTGATTTCATACAACCAATAAATCTTATCAATTTCTTAACACTGGTGTAAATATGAACTGATGCAGGATCCACTACATCAAACACATGAAGAATGATAAAGGGGCTAATACATAACAGAATGAACCGTTTGAAGTATTCAAAATCAGGTATATTGTTAACACAAGAAATTCACTGTGTAGAGTTCAGATGAGATTCTTTGTTGGTTTTCTTGGTTTGATAGTATTTGTCTCATTTATTTCAGGAAATAAACAGAAAACCTCATTTTATTTGAATTTGAATGAATCTATTTAATCTGACATTGAATTAAGATGAAATTTTATCTTTTGTTTAGCAGTTTAAAAAGACCACCTTCATCTAACATCCAAGAACATCTACAAAAACAACAACTCGAAGATGACAGCTGAGGGTGTTAGATTGACAAAGCCAGCTTCCTGAAGGATATTGTTTTCTTAACAACAAGATATTTGAATCTACATTTTACATTTGAATGTACAATGAAAAGAAATTTCGTTGCAAACTATTTTTTATTGCATATCTGCACTTTTTTTTTTTTTTTTTTTTTTTTTTTGCGAACCATTTACCAACAGAGAAAGTTGACAATTTTAGATTATGGGCTTGAGGCTTCATCCTGTTCATTCCATAGTAAAATTTCCTTAAAACTCTCACTTATCTATAGTTTACAAAATTTTTCTAGTAATTATTTCTTCTGTTTTTCAGTTTTTTCTTGGATTTCTTGTTTTGAAAATATTGGTGTCATTTATTTGATAAAATATACATAAACAAATTTTATTTGAATTTACGGGAAAGTTTTTATTACACCAATGTATTAAGGTGAAATTTTGTTTTATTTAGTAGTTTAAAAAAACCATCTTATCCAACATCTCAGACCATTTCTGTGTTCTACCAGACAAACAAATAGAAATGACTATTCAAGCTGCTAGATTGACTGAGCCAGAAACCTGAATGTTATTATTTTTTTAATAACAAAAGCTTTGAATCTACATTTTACATTTGAATATACAAAGAAAACAGATTTTGTAAAACAAAAAAAATTTTTTTTTTGCAAATCTGCAAAAAATTTTTTTTTTTTTTTTTGCAAACCACTTCCAGTTACCAACTCTCACTTATCTACAGTTCACAAAAATTTTCTAGTAATTATTCTTTTTTTTTCAGCTTTTTCTTGGATTTCTTGTTTTGATAATATTGGTGTCATTCATGATGAGGTATACAGAAACAAATTTTATTTGAATTTACATGAAATTTTTTATTATATCAATGTATTAAGGTGAAATTTTGTGTTTTATTAGCAGTTTAAAAAGACCATCTTCATCCAACATCTCAGAACATTTCTGTGTCTACAAGACAAACAAATAAAAAAGATTACTGAAGCTGCTAGATTGATCCAGCCAGATACATGAACTATATTATTTTCTTAATAACAAGAGCTTTTTGTGTACATTTTACAATTGAGTCTACAATGAAAGGAGATTTTGTGGCAAAAAAAATTTTTTTTTGCAAACTACAAACTATGTTTTTAAATCAATTCCAATTATCAACAGAGGAAGGTGACAATTTTTGATTATGGGCTTGAGGCTTCAGCCATGTTCTTTCCATATGAATCTTTCCTTGTAAAACTTACTTATCCATATTTCACAAAAACTTACAGGAAATTGTTTCTTTGTTTTTCTATTTTAACATTTCATTAGTTAAATATAATTTTCATTTATTCTATATATTATATGTTTTATGGTAAACATATTTTGTTATTATAATAAATTTCATTCAATAATTTAATAACTTGGACTCTAGTATACCTTGTTCATGATTCACCACAGTATCTGATCCACAGGAATCATTTTATTCATCTAAATTTCCAAACTGCCATCAGAAAGGCATATCAAGTTCCTTTATGCAAATGAAAGACAGGGAATTTCTTGACCAAATTCTTATGGATTCTAGGTACAAAAGAGTCCCAATAACTAAGAACTAAGTAATTAGTCATAGTTTAAAAAAACGTTCTCACATACCTGGGCATTGTAGCAACATTTTTGTGATTTTTTTTGTTTGTTTATTTGTTTGTTTCTATCACTATTGCTTTGAATAAAAAATACTCCTTCTTTACATGAGAAAAATAATGGATCAGTGTTTGATGACTCAGTGCATCATTGCATGGCCGTTCTGCTGTCTGGAGCTTTCAGATAATCATGTTGCTTATGTAGTTACGAAGCAAATGACAACAAATGTTTATACTCAGTAAGATGTCTTTTTATAGAGTCCAGGAGCCAAGCTTAAGGAAATAAAAAACACATTTCTAATGTTAGTTTTCATACTTCAAGTAGGCAATTCAGATAATTCCTCAGAAGAAAGGACACTCGCTAATGAAATTAAAATAATCTTCCACAGTTGTGCCTAGAATCCTGTGTCATTGAAATTTCAAATAAACTTCTACTGAATATGACACTTAATCATCACACAAGATGAAATTAGAAGTGTTACTAATTGTAACAATATATACAGGGACCTGAAAAACATGGAAAAATGGCTCAGTATCTAAAACAATTGAGATACAAGTTTTGTGACATGAGTTCTGATCATCAAAACTTACATTAAAAACAAAAGAAAACTTGTTTTTGTAGAACAAGCATCTCTAAATCAGAAGCCTTTACCATGTTTTGACTGAGGAATCAGTAGAAGCTTTGGGGGCCAGATATTCCTATCATGTTACTCAGTAGGGAACAGAAGGGATCCTATCTCAAAAAAGATGGGAGGAAAGAGCAACACAAGAGGCTGTCATCAACCTAGAAATCCTAGTGGTCTACATGTGTTCCCAGATATCTACACCCCTAAACACACACACGCACACACACACACACACACACACACACACACACACACACACACACACACACACACACACACACACACACACACACACACGACCACACACACATTTTGATACACAATCATAATCATTCACACACATATCATATACAATTACACATAGGTACAACGCATATTTGTTGTATCTCTCTTAATAAACTGAGACTTGTTTCTCAACACAAAGAATTCTTTGTTCATATCTTGTCTTCTTAGAAAGGATCTATAATACAAGTTTGAGATATGAAGATCTCAGAAAAAACCTCCAGAAAAGAAGCATATGTTTTCGACACTCATGATTTCTTTAACACTCGTGAATTCCCATCAATTTAATTCCTAAATGTTTTATTATTATTATTTCAAATTTTAATGAAAATAACATTATATAACTTTGCCCTCCCTTTCCTACCATCAGTCCATGTTATGCCCCATACTCTAAAACTGACAGACTCGTTAATCATTATTATTGCTACATATTTGTGTTGGTGTGTATGTTTATATGTTTTATGTACAAATATATAAATATTGCTTACTGAGTCAATTTAATGTTTTTTTCTATATGGTTTCAGGGTTGAACACTCTGTATTAGACAATCAATTAGGTTTCCTTCCCGGAAGAGGATAATTCTCCTCCCAGCAGTCATTAGTCCCCTGTAGGTCTTGGTTTAGGATTTGGACCACATAAAATTTTTACCCTTGCATGCTCATATGTAATGATATTGCCATCATTGTGGTTTTGCAATCATGTCTGTGAGAGACAATTTCACAAGAGACTTCCATGTTTGCTGGCTCTTACCATCATTCTAAAACCTCTTCTGCCTTGATCCCTAAGCTATAAACACTTGGGCTGTGTCGTACATGTATCCACTGGTGCTCAATTTCCCACAACTAATGGATCATTTGTGTCCAGTTATGGTTTTCTGTGATGGTATCCATATGTTGTAAAGTAACAATTTATTGATGAAGGGTGATGGTCACACTTATATGTGGGTTTTAGGATGAGTTTTAAAATGCCTTGTACAATTGTGCTAGTCTAGTAGAGTGGTATAGAAATTCTTTTCTAAGGTCTGTGACATCACTGGCTGCATGAAGCTGACTAGATTTCCAGAATCAGACATAATTTCAAACCTGTTGAGAGAAATGTTTTCAATGGTTAGCAATGGTATTTCAAATGATTCTCTCTAAAGTATAGATGTTTGATGTAGCCCTAGGTTTACTCGAAGAAAGGAGAGTAGATCCTACTGCTAAAGAAACCACACATACATATCTCAGGATTCAGATGATTCTAGCTGGATATTACTAGAAAGCCTCTTTTTTGAAGTCAAGTTTCTATGGGACTATAAAATAGTACACAAGCACACCTGTTTGGGAAACAATTAACATTCTTATTGACCTGCAATACCCATAAACTATGACAATAACTATCATGGCAAGTTATCACACTAGGTGTAATTAATATCCCTCATGTGTGTGGTAACCCACAGCTGGGATGAGACTTAAATGCATTTAGTTAAAACACTGAATTTACCCTAACTGAGGTTACTATTGCTCACTTTTGAGGTTACAGACAATAATGTCAGAAACTTCATGCAGTGGGATCTTGAAGTTAAGGCTAATCCTATGGTTAGTCAAGTAGCAGAAATATAAGCACTATGTCTAGTTTGCTTTGTACTTTATAGGCTGAGATCCTATCCCATAAGACGGGACCTTCTTCAATTAGTCTAGATATCACTACTCCTATTTCTTTTCATCGTAAAGGATCCCTCAATCATTTAAAGCAGGCAAGCATAGGGAAATTTTAGTTACTGGACACACAACTTGATTTATCCAGTACATTCATTTCTGTAATACAGGGAGGTAAGATCTCTCATACGTTTGTATATTTCTTATGGATATTGTTGTTATATTCTGTTCTAATCATGGTGGTAGATTAAACCCAGGCTGTAATTTCAATTTACTTATAGCTGTTAAGACTTTGTTTCCTCTACACAGTATCAGTCAACAACTCCAGCCCTACAGAAGGCACTATAAGGAAAACTCCAACACAAGGAGGTCAGCTAAACACAGAAAAACACAGGAAAGAATCTCAAAACATAAACACCATCGAATTCAATAGATGGGAGACACACACAAACACACACACACACACACACACACACACACACACACACACATACACACACTGACACATACCAACAACTGCACAATAATAGGACTTAATAATCATATAAATGTAACACACTATAGCCAAGGATATTGCCCCATGCTAATTGTTGAGGATCATGAGCAGCACATCTGAGTAGGACTGTTCTTTGCTTCCTTCTTTGGTAAGCTTGAGTTTTGTATTTCATACCATGAAAGCTAGTCCTGAGGGAGGGGGGTTATCATATAGCTCAGTTTAGCTTAGGGAGGGCCCTCGATGCCATGTGTCTGAAGACTATAATCTATTCAACTATTCAGACTTACCTTCTGCCTCTGGGGTCAACCAAGGTCAATAACAGTAGTCTGTAATGTTTTGAGCGTGTCATAGAAAACCCTGTCTAGCAACTCTGAGAGTTTCTCATGACTGGTGTTGAGGTGTTTGTGAGGTGGCCTTTAGCTTTTGGAGAGAGCATTATCATCTCAGATGAGGAAATTTCATTTAACCAGTGTATGTATAATTATATACATATTTATGTGTATTATATGATTTTTTAGGTAAATAACTAATAGTTTGATTCCCTATGACTTTTTTCAGATTTCCTGACTCTAAGTTTAGAGTCCTCTTTATTTCAGAATTTATATCCTCCTCTCTCCTTCAATACAGAAACGCCTTTCACATCTCAATCTCATCAGTGGTACCTTGCTATTCCCTGTTTCATTGCTCTCCCAACCCTGACCCCAGCAATCACTCTTTCTACTTTCCTTGTCTGCAGTTACTCCAGGATGTATACACATATCTGAAGAATCTGAGCAAGGAGTCTCAGACAAGAAAGAACATGTCATGTTTGTCTTTCAGGTTTACTCGTTTAGTTCTCTTCATTCATAGATGAATAGTATTCCAGAATCTGTGTGTCCCACATTTTCATTATCCATTACTTGATTCAAGGGCATCTAAGTTGTTTCCATATTTTAGTTATTGCGAATAGAGCAGCAATAAGCATGCTGAACAAATACCTATGGAGCAAAACATTTGAGTCCTAGGGGAAATGCCTAGGTCATGCGGTAGATTTAGTTTTAGATTTTGAGAATCTCTGCACTGATGTTTGTAGTAGTCACCTAGCGAGAACAGTACCACACTTCTACAGGATATATTGAAGAGATTACGGCAGGAGGATCACAGGTTTGACGCCAGATTGTGATACACTTACTATTAATGAGACATTCAGATGATTTAAAATGCGAGATCTTGATCCTATCCCTTTCACTTAGGTTTAATTGGAATTTATTATTATGTAAAATTACGATTTTAGCACAGCCTCAAGGACGAGAACAAGTTAAAAAAAACAATTTACAATTACGTGGCTGTAAATAAAGTTTTCATTTTAAAACAGTTTTAAAGTTAAAAACATACGATGATGATTAGCCTATTTGAATCATTATAGATTGATGAAAAAGTTAATTTTTCTAAATAACAGTGTTCATATAAATAATTTTATTAGTCCTTAAATTTCTCATGGAATTCCTCAGTTTTGCTAACCTCTTCCTATAGAAATCAATACAAGTGAATAATCAATATTATCAACATTCTTTTTCAATATTTTCAGAAAAATGTTTTGTGCTTACTCCATAATACCCAGCTACAAAACAATGGTCAGTGTCAGAGCTTCAACAAATCTTGGCAGAGGCGTTCTGTGTCTAAGACATAAAACAGATAGAATTCTACCCCAGGAAAGCAGCAGGGTCCCAGAAATGGGAGAGGCTTCATGTGATATCTTTAAGAAATACCATGCTCTACCTTGTGAAATAGGCAGAGTAATGGTGATTGTATAGTGTTGAAATTCTCTATCAAGTGAATAGACCATTCTGTTAGGACTTATTTGGAACTACAAAATGAATAACACCAGCAAAATCTTCTTCTTAGCCTTGCATTCTGATAGTTGCATTTTTACTTTCAGAGAAGATGTTTAGTGTCCTCTACATACACCCTGATTCCCTCAAAAAACAAATAGATGTTTGATACATGAATGTTCATAGATTATATTGCTTCATGTTGTCTCTAGAAATATATGCCTATATTCACCTATACACAGATATGTTCATATGAGTTAGGACTAGAGCACTATCATTTTTCAGTATTGTTAGACTTAACCACAAATATGAATTCCTTCACAGGGTATAATCATCAGAATTTTATTATAGTAAAGAAAAATACTTATTCTAGGTGCTGTTAACAAGATAAGAGTTTTCTCAACCTCAGGGTTCTGAAGGGTGAAATGTATGTTTGAGCCTTACGTGAAACTCTTGGAAGGCTTCTTGGTTCAAAGGACATTAATGCACACAGAAGGAGCAGATGATGTCACCAGGAAGCCAGCTATTGATTCAAAATCATTGTTGTTAAATGAGTGTTCCATAATAAGTATGTAAATCCTTTTGATTTGTTTATTTGTTTGTTTGTTTGTTCCATTGCTGTTGTTTTGCTTTAAAAAGTACTCTTGACTAAATGAGCCCCAAATACATTTGATCTAGCTTTATTTTTAAGTTTTGAAAATTTTTTTTTTATTTATATGCTTGTATATGTGTCTATGGGGGTTTATTACATATGTGTGTGGCTGACAATAGAGGGCAGAGAAGTGCATTGGAAAACCTGAAGCTGTATTTACAGATAGTTCTGAGCAGCCCAATGTGGATCCTGAGAACTGAAATGGGGAACTCTGGAAGAACAACCAGTGTTATGAAATACAGAGTCATATTTTCAAGCCCAAGTTTTACTCTTAAAGGCATCAGTAGTTTTCATGTTAACCTACTGAGAATCAAGTCTCCAACAAGGGAATACACCATACATTTACAATATTAGCCCGTATTTATGCGAGGAGAAATTTATTCTTTACATGAAATTCAAATTTGTAGAGAAATATGCCTGAAACCTATGAAAGGTCTATATGAAGGAATAAAATTCAGAAGTCTGTTAAGAAATCAAATTCAGAAGGATTGTAGAAAGCATGTTAAGAATGTTGATACACAACTTTCAACTCAATATTCAGAAAGCAGTAGAGATCCATTTTTATCTCAAAGACAGACTCAGAGTTTGGAAGCAGACACATGAAACAAATCTCAGTAAAAAGTCAGTTTCGCATAAGAGGTGAATTCTAAAATAAGTCAGAGTGAAGGACAGGCAAAGTGACTAATTAGAGGAAAGATTAGCAGAGTGAGTCAGAGTGAAGACACACCCAACTATTACATTAGAAAAGCAAGTGGTCTTTCTGCTCTGGGCAGAATTAGATATAGCAGGCAGTATGAGGGGAGTAGTCTGAAGCAGGCAGAAGAAGGACAAGAACTGAGATCACAAAACAGTGTGACTGAGGAGCAGAGAGGCTGAATGAGGCAGTAATGGGCAGTGAGTTACAGAAACAGACAGGCTGGGGGAAAGACTCAAGTACATAGAGGCAGCTCCCAAGAAGTCAGTATCAGACTGGAAACGTGAGTCAGTTTGAAGCTGACTGAGAATTTCAGCCTGAGGAAGTCAGAAAGTCATCCAGAATTTATCAAAATCAGGAGAGTTCATTCAAAAACAGTAAGCTGCTTCAGAATTTCAGTTTGAACCAGAAAACCTGGAGAACAGTTTGGGACAGAAAGATGACTGAGCTGAGTTGAACTAGGAAAGTCACAGTTCAGAAGGATTTAGTCAGACAGGTTCAGAACATAGTAAGTCTCAGAGACTTAAATGCTTTAGATTATTCATAGGTTTAATATTGTAGATTGTATGAAGACCGAAGACTTCCTGTTCTATGTTTAAGAGTAGATTTTATGGAGGCTGAGATGCTCTATAACTCCAGGCTAAGAACTACTGATTTAATTAGGCAAAAAATAAAAATTTTCTGCCTTGAGTCAAAGTCTAGATCTGGTGAAGTTACTTTCCTACAAATTAACAATTCTATAATTTCATTTGCTACATATGATAACACTAAATCTGGAGCTAGAAGACTTATTTCAAATTGTCACCTTGCAAAAAGGTAGATGGGCTTTGTGAGACAGAGGATGCATGCATGAATAGGAAGAAGAATCAGTTAAGGAAGCAAAGATGCTGGGAGGAGCTATGCAACCATGCCATGCCCACCACTCAAGACCTCCCTGAGGCTCATAGTTTTTCTTTGCCTTTCCTTTGAAACTTCCTGCAACCCTATCAACAAATTGTCTGTACAGAACATCTTGTTGATTATGTGCCTCGGAACTATGCACATTTTTCATCATCTATTTAGGCCTTTTCTAGAAAATGCAATAAATGCTATGTTCAGTGAATACGTTACCAATGAAATTGTAAATTCCATTAATAATGACACTAATTAATAAAATACCTTCAGATGTACTACAAGATTTATAAACAATAAATGATATATCTAATTATTCTTCCCTATAATTTGTGTTATTTTAACATAATACCTAGGACTAAGCGACTATCTAAAGGAAGGTCATTTAACTCACAATGAGGTTGAAATTCCAAACACTGACTTTGGAGAGGGCCTCTATATTCAATCTATTATGGCAGAGGAGCTGTTAGGGTTCATCCATGTTTGTAAAAAACAAAGACGTGGTGACTTCGGTTAGTAAGGAAATCAAAGTATGAGACTGCCATGATTTCTTCCTAATGGAGGTACTCACTGGCTTAATTAAATAAAAGAAAGTTGTAATTCTTATAAACTCTCTGCCTATCTGCCTTTCAACAACGGTTGGTAAGCTTCCAGGACATAAGACTTCAGGAGAAACAGACACAATATATCCACTGTGGTATTTACTTACTCTCTTGTACGTTGTTTCATGTACAGAAGCATTACACATGTGAAGTACAATTTAAAACTGCCAAGAATATACTGCCATAAGAAATGAGAGGAGGAACTGATGACAGGGACATAATTCTTAAAAGTACTTAGACTGCATCAGGCCCTGGGTTTGGTTGTCAACAGCCACAACAAAAGCAGAATTAGAAATATGAACACACACACATATACACAAATATCATTATTGATATTTAGGGAACATATATGGTATTTGTTGATATTTTAGATATTTTTAACATTTTAAGACAAATTTCTGAGATTATAACTACATCATTTTCCCCCTTCCTTTTCCTTCCTCCAGCCTCTCATATAATTCTCTTTGCTCTCTTTCTAAATTACAACCTTTTTTCACAAATTCTTACATATATATATATATATGTATATATATATTTGGTGTGTACATATATAGCTATACATATATATGTATGTATACACATGTGTGTAAGTATGAGTGTGAATATATGCATATATATTCCTAAATATAATTTACTCAGTATAATATAGAGAATAATATTATATTTATACATGCTTTCAGGGCTTACCATTTTGTATTGGATAACCAAATGTTGTGATCTTCACTGGGAAAGATTATATCTCCTACACTTAGCATATCTTAGTGGTCTGTTTTTCTTTGTATAGGGCAGGGTGAGATTTTATTTTTATGTGACTTTAGATATAAACAAGTTTGTCTTCTTTTTCTCATTATATGTCAAGATCACAGCATGAGATTATCCATCATTTACATTTTGAGGAATTTTTTGTTTGCAACAGTGAGTGGCAGGGCCACTCTTAGCAGTAAGAGGTTGATTCCTGCTAGTTAGGATCTTCATTTTCATGTATCCATGAGCCTAGCTACATAACAGTCATCTGTGATATAATGTTTCAACATTTGCTAGATTTTGTTTGCTGATCAGAAGGTCATTTTCAGAATACATCATGCAGCAGAAAGGGTCATAGTCTTGCCTGCTCCTTCAGTGGTAGGGGTGGATGATGGATGTCTTGATGGGATGAAGAAAAGGAAGCAGGGTTTACATTCTGAGTAGACGGAATGAAGATGGTTATCAGAAACAGCAATTGTAGTTCAAGGCAAGCAGATCTTGGCTGTTCTGCTTCTGTGTGTGCCTAACTTCACCAAATAGAAGAGTGGCAGTTTGCCGTGCAACCTCAATTTCCGGATGGTGTCAAGAAGAAGACTGATTTTGAGTCTTTCCAACATTTTCTTATGTTGATGCCTAGGATCTTTTACATCTTGGAACTGAAATTAAAACTTCCTTTTGCTATTTGCTTTTAAACTAATGTGTTCCAGCTTCTTCACCTGCACACGGCAAAATTGTGACTAGAATCAAAATTGAACTTTTGATTTCATGTTATCTGGGTTTGCAGCTGTATAAGAAAAATAAACAATGGCTTTGTATCATATTTAGAAACAGATGGGGCCAGATATGAGTTGCCTAGATTTAATTCCCACACTCACAGGGCAGTTGCATGGTGATCTCTTACAGGCCTGTCAGGGTCACATTGTAAGACCTCGTCTCAAAAATGAGGGAAGGTAATATGGAAAGGCTGGAAAGATGGAATAAGGAAGGGAGGAGGAAAGAAGTAAGGGAAAAGGAATAATAAAGAGAAAGGGGAGGGAGGGAAGAAAGAAAGAAAGAGGATAGTCTTTTCAAAAATACATATTTTATAATAACCAATTTGATATTATTCAGTGTCAATTTCTACAAATACCTCTTTGTATTTCTATTCAGTATTCGTTTTCATTTTTAATCTCATCTTCAAGATTTCATGTTTATATCATTACTTCTTCATTCTAGATATTTCTGTATATTTATTTTTTGCTACTCATTCATTTACTTAAAATATATTTGAATCCTAAAGGAATGTTGAAGCATATCAATATAGGAAACAGGAATGTTAAAACATGGCAACATGAAAATTATTTTATAATTTTTTCTAAAGATCGAATTAAAACATATTGTTTAAGAGTGAAAAGGATCCTAAGTGAGATAGAACACAAATACAATTAATAAACTTTGTTTTTTTTATTGGCAGAGTAACTTATTAATCATTTGCTGTTCAAATACTTCTGTTTTAGCAGCTTAACAATTCCAAGCTTTCTCTTTTGTCCTGTAACATATAATGATGAAAATAAAGAAATAACCATATTCCTTGTATAAGCACACATATCTTAACAGCACACTTGCAAAGAATAATCACACCCAAAAGGAGCAGATGGCAAGAAATAAACTCCTACCTGAATTTGATAAAATAGAATCAAGCAACAAAAATAAATATGAGGAATACAAAAAGTAAATACAAAGAGCAGGTTTTTGAGATAATCAATATGATTGATAATCCAGTAACCATGTTAAATAAAAGGCAGAGAGAGAATATACACATTAGCAAAATTATAAACTAAAAGGTGTACATAGCGGCAGACATGAAGGAACTCTAGTGAATTATAAGGACACACTTTAAAACCTGCACTGCATGTGATTGGGCAAACTAAAAGAAATGGATAATTTTCATGATACATACCACTTCCCAAAGTTAAATCAAGATCAGATAAGCACTATAAAGGGACAAATGATCCCTAGTGAAGTAGAAGCATTAATTAAATCACTAAAAACATGAATCCCAGTTCCTGATGGTTTTAGCGTAAAAGTATACCAGACTTTCAAAAAAGAAATAATACCAATATTCCAGAAATTATTCCATTAATTAGAAACAGATTGAACATGACCAGTTTCATTTTACAAGGCCATAGTATTCCTGATACCCAAACAACATAAAGGCACAGCAAAGAAAGAAAACTACAGACCAACTTCTCTTATGATGATAGATGAAAAATTTCTCAATTAAAGAACTCTCAAACAGAATCCAAGAAGACATATAAACTATCACGCATCATGATCAAGTGGACTTCATCCTGGAGATTAAGACATTGTTCAATATATATAAATCAATAAATGTGGTTTATCAGATCAACAACCTGAAAGACTAAAACAAACAAACAAACAAAAAACACATGTTCTAAATGTATAATATTCTAGAGCATGAAAAAGTTTATATACCACAGAAACAGGGTTTATGAAATGAGTAAGAGGATTATGACCTGATAAGACAGCCAAAAATTAAAGTTTATATCACTAATTATTGAAAAAAGTGAAAATCAAAATTCATTTTAAATAAAACAAAAACTGTACTTTCTAGCCTATTAAAAAATATCTGAAATACTATCATAATGGCACAAAACTGGGTGGATTTCATAATATAATGAAGGAGATCAGATTCTACAACTCAGTCTTTCTCTTTAGTATCATAATTAGTGATCGGATCTGTGACATTTGGGGAGATTATATAAAATATGACAGACAGAAAATGAAAATATGTGGCCTTTAATTATTGTCAGCATGATATAAAAAGCATAAAATACTATTTACCTTCACATTTATGCAAAGACACACACACATACATACAAACACAATAGGAAATTCTACCAACCTCAAGCAACCTAATGCAAACTTTAACAGAATTAAGAAAATTATACTTAACATTAAAAATAATATATCTGAGAGTAAATTTAAATTAAAATGTACAATAATTTATTGTGGAAACAGTAAGCCACTAATAAAGAAGATTAAGAAAAGTAAGTCCAAGTGTTCTAGGCAACTATGGAAACAGTCAGTATTATAGGATTGCAGAGATACACAAATTAAAATGCAGATCAGATTGCTTCTAATCCAGTTTCTAGTGAAACTGAAAATTCTCTCCTCCAGTGCCTCAAAATGTAATGCATTTGGTAAGCACATGATAAAAAAGAAGTATAAAACCCCTCCCTTCTTTGAAAATAAAAAACAAACTTGGCTTAATTGAGGTAATAAGCTTATACATTTGGAAAAGACATGTAAATCAAACATGGAAGTTCAAAAATTGTATATATGATTATATATATATATATATATATTCATACATACACATATACATATGTATATATATGTATATATATGATTAGGTTTATTTATACATATAAGCATATATTTATATATACATGTATACAATGAATACATATATGAGCATGTGTATATATATACATATATACGTATATATTAATATGAATATATGTATATATGGATGGAAAGATTATATGGATAAGTGACTGGGATTGGAGGACATTTAGGGGGTGATCTGGAGACCTAATGCAGTGGAAACTCTCTGTAATCTTCAAGGATGACCCAAGAAATAACCTCTATCAACTGGTGATAGGGAGCCTGAATAGGCCTTCTCTTGTAACCAACAAAAGCTTCCAGTGGTGGGACTTAGATAGCATCCCAGCGACAAAACATTTGACCTATAACTTATCCTTCCTTCATTATCTGCTGGGACAATGAATAGACAGAACCCCATGCCCAAGGAGGGAATCCATTCCTGATACTGCAGGCCAGGCCAGGAACTAGAGACTTGAGAACCAGGAGATGATTTCTAATGATATCTTACTTTGCTCAAGATCAGTATCTAGTCCACACTGTATCAGAGAAGCTCCTTCAGGTTGCTGATGAGAACAAACACGGAGACACAGAGTCAATCATCAAGCAGAGTTTTGGAAACACCATGGAATAGAGGAAGGAGTTATTACAGTGACCAGAGGGGTCAAGGACACCAGGAGAAAAATCCCAACATAGTCAATTGTCAACACACTTAGGTGCTCACAGAAACTGAAGTGTCAGACATGGAAATTCAGGGTCTTCTAAATATAGCATATGGTTTTCTAGCTTTGGTGTTCTTGCAAAATTTATACAAATTGGATTGCAGTTGTATCTGACTCTTTTATTTGAGCTTAGGACCATTTTTCTCCTGCTGGATTGCCTAGCCAGTTTTGATGTTGGAATTAATGCCTGGCCATGTTCCATCTTGTTATGCCATGTTTGAGTGGTATACTAGGAGGACTGTTCTGTTCTGAGGAGAATTTGTTGGAGGAAGGTAGAAGGGTAGATCTGGGGAACAGGAGACATATGGGGAATTGAAATGATTAGAAAGTAGGGAGGTGTGGGTTGTGATGTATTAAAAAAGAAAAGAAAAAATAATCATTATTATTATTTATTTAATAATTTATTTATGTATTTATGTATTAATGTATTTAATAGTTTCTTTAATGATAATTAAAATGAAGCCTAGAGACCATTCTTGTTATATTTATACAAAGAATTGGCTGCTTTCTGCCCTCTTCCAAAAAAATCGGACTGTGAGTTAAATGAATATTTTTGGATAATTGGAGTATGCAGAAGACATTTGAATACATTTAAAAACTCAGTGTTTATTAGTGCTCATGCTTATGACGATCTCAAATCAAAAGGAACAAGATGAACAGGAAAGATATAAAATGTGTAGAGTTATATTAAATCATTTCATCCAGCAAAATGTGTGCTCTGGGAAAGGTTCATATTGAAACGCCTGTGTGACACCTTGGAAAGGATCAAATCCAAGGGTCTATATGAAGGGTTCACATTCAGAGGGCTGTGTGGTCCAGATAACATGTAGAAAAATGTTAGTTCTCACCTTTAATTAAGTATTCGGAAAACAGTGATAGCACACACCTTTAATCTGCAGGAAAGAAACAGTGTGGAAGCAGAAACCTGAAACAGAGCTCAGAAAGATCAGTGTCACACAGTCTGAACTAAGTCAGGCTGAAGAGCAGCAAAGTGATGTATTACAGGAAGAATTGGCAGAAGGATTCAGAATGAGGACACATCCAACTCTCGTGATAGAAAAGCTGCCCATCAACTCAGAGAGGACATAGAGGAGAGGAGACAAAGGATAAGACACAGAGGAGTATGATGCAGTCTATGGCAGTCAGAGGGGTGTGAAGCAGTCTTAGGAGTCTGAGGAGTCTGAGAAGAGACACAGGGGCAGCTTGGAAGAAGTCAGTATCATATGGGAAGAGTGAGTCAGATTGAAGTCTAGCAAAGCAGTTCCATTGACTCTAAGGCAGTCAGATTATCAGTCAGATAACTGAGTTAAAAACAATCAGCCAGATCCAGAGGTCAGTTTGAGCCAGTTATCTTTGAGAAGGGTTTGAGCCAGAGTAGAAAGTGAATTGAATCACCCAAGCGGAATAGTTCAGTACAGCTCTGCGTTTAAATGGAGATAGCTAGAGTGAGTCAGTCTCAGAGGCTGAGTCTGAAGCCTTTATATCCAGGCTTGTATCTTGAAGATTAGAATGTACAGAGGCAAAAAAAACTCCAGAGTTCCATGACTAGGACCGATGATTGGATTAGGCAAAGCATTAAAAGCTTTTTTTTACATTGAATCAGCATCAACAGAAATGTACATTAGGAAGAGGAACAGAGCACCACTAACCATAAACAGATTTAAGAAATTCCTGATACTAAGCAATATAAAGTGAGTGGTATCGTCAGAGCAAGATCCTGTCTAGTTAAACTTCCACCTTGAGAAAAGGAATTTAAAAAGTGGAAAGAATATTAAAAATAAGTTTATGGTGAGGTATGATGGTGCACAACTGTAATCCCAGCCCTGAAAAGACAGAAGCCTACAAATCTCTGAGTTCAAGGCTACCCTGGTCTACAGATCAATTCCAGGATTGATACAATTGATTGATACAATTCAATGCCAGTCAAGGTAAGTGAAGCAACCCAAGGAAAAAGGAAAGCTAGTGAAAATGTACTTTTAGGGACAGCATTTTCCTGCCTCACTAAGCAGCAGAAGTTCCCAGTATTGGATTCACGGCTCTGGATTTAGACTTAAGGTTCCCAAACAGGGAGAATGGAATCTGTTTACATTACCAGGTAAAGCTGTAGATGCCAGGCATGTTTCACCGGTGTCCCTGCTTAGGGGCATAAAGAGGCTTCTCATGTTGATTATTATCTTGGATATTTCTTCTAACCCTCTTAGACTTGTAAAATATTTCAATATGTAAAACAGGAAGTGTTAGTACTAAAAAAAAAAAAATGGCCATTTTCATAGGCACAGTTGTAACCATCCTCATCTAGTTACAGTTTAAAAAATATATTTTAAGCCCTTAAAAATTTCTTTACACAGTTGAATTTAAGATTTGTATTTCCAATCCGGTAGTAACCATAATTCTATCAATAATGAAACGAGTTAAAATGAATCTCTTTAAGCAACAGCCCAGTCATGTCCTTAAATGAGTTACTATGTGACTGAACTTCTTAAAGTATGCGATGATATGAATGATTGAATGAACTTCCTGTTACACTGATTGGGATAAAATTTATTAATGTGAATATTCCATATGTCCACGGATATATATTTTTTAAAATAAGAAAAAGATACTACCATGAAAAAATGGAAAATTGAAAAAGGCCTTATTATCATTTAAAAAGTATACAACTTAGGGTGTCAATTGGCATGTCTGTTGAGTAATATAAAAGGTCCCTGAGGTAGTAGGAATGACCTCTTCTTAATTGAATCAGGATTAAAACACTGGTTCTCTGGGTAGATAAAATTTGGCCATTATGGTCTGATCTGCCAAAAGCTTAGACTGAACTGTGGCATGGAAGTTCCAATTTTAGGAATCAAGTCCTATGCTGAAGCTAAACTGTCATTGGAAATGCTGCCTTCTGAAGGGATTATTGTTCTTTTCCTAGAACCCTGAAAAGAACTTCCATCAATGGCAGAGAGTAAGACTACCCCAGATTCATTCTGTCTGCCTTCCTTTCAGACCATGTGCTCTCTCCAAATTGCCCCATCCATGATGCCATTTGCTATGATGTGACATAACCAGGTTTCCCTGAACATAGGAAAAATAGATGAAAATAGGCCTTTTGTACTTTCCAAACAGTGATCTACAGAACATAGTCCTGAATTCCTGGTTATAGTAGTCATGAATAGTTTGAAAGTTTGAGGAGGTATGTGACTATCAATTTTAATCAACATCTATATGTGCAGGTACTTATGTACATATATGTACATCCATATAATATATGGATATGTATGTGTGTGTGGATACACACATACTCATACAGATATGGTTGTGAAAATCTGTCATTCTGTGTAAACTTTTGTGGATGAGTAGTTGTTCAGAAATAATTTTTCAAAGCCAAAAGTTGAAAGGTAATGAAATGCATATGTCACTTTTTCAGTTATGACATGAATCTTAAAATCTTGACATCATAGTGTTCAGTCACCCTGACCACTACAAAAACCTCAGACTTCAGTGGGTGGTCTACCAGCTACTGTAGCCATCTTTGATGTTTCCTGCCAAGAAAGATAACTTCACATCCATTGATAGGTTCTCCATTGTAGCCTCCAACATAAAGGTATTGTTTAATAAGTAGTTTTCAGTCTGATGATAGACTAATAGTTTATGTACGACTTCTCTCTTGATTCTTCTAGACCATGTGACCTAATTCGTAACTCAGCTATGGCTTCATGAACAGCTACACTTTTTAGCAATACTCAGTGCCAAGCCCATAAAGAAATAGGATTATCATATCAGGGGAGGTATGCTCTGTACTGTACAGGAGAATGATGGTTGTTTTCTGCAGTATGTAGTTGTTTCATCCATTTTTACCACAAAAGTTTTATGGGAACTGCATAGAATTTAATCCCAAATCTAAGACTCTCTGGTTTTCACAAATCCTTTTTGTTGCTAAAATGTATCGTGTTATTCAGAACCTATTTCCCAATATTTTAGTATTATTTCAGATTAGATAAGAATGACTTTGTGACCATGCTCCTGTGTTCACTTTTGTGTATCATGAAACATAATTGGTACTTCTGTAAGGTATCTTTGTGTCACTGTTTTACTGTGTGGAGACAACTGTCAGCTATTGTCAGTGTCTACCACTTTGATTCTCAGGGGATTAAGGTTTGCTAATTAAGAGCTATGGTGATTCTGTGCATATTCTTTTAGAGGTGAAGCATGTCTTGGCCTGTGTAATATTCGCTTAAGGAAATATATATAGATATATAGATATATATATAGATAGATATTTTCTTTTTAAATATTTAAGCTTTGCAAGCAAGGAACAGTAAAAAATCCACTAAAACTGCTGCCAATACAGGAAAGATATTTATTGTAGAGAAGAGAAAGAAAATACCTAGAGGCATCTGAAAGCATTCACAGACAGAGAGAAAAAGGAACATACTGGACATGGCCAGGGTTGTGTTTCAAAGATGAAAGATTAGCAGAGGAGAAGAGTGGAGATACCTGGTGCAGGGGGAAAATTTCCTTGCCTTTTTAAAGAGCAGGTGGGGTGGGCATTTGGAAGCTAGAATAGTGCAGGGTGAGAGAGGGAAGTCTGAGAAGGCACAGAAAACTAGGTGTGGGCTAAACAATGTACAATAAGTAGAATGGAATCTCAAGGTACCTGAAGGAGAGAATGGGTATTGATATCCTGAAAGGTGAACAGGGCATTGTAGAGCCATATGTCATGTTTGCCAGGGGTAAAAATGTCTGGTTTTCTGGACAAGTACAATTTGATAATTCTTGTTGAATGCTTTTATTTTATAATTACAGGAAATCCTCTATAATCCAAACTGAGTTGTGCCAAGACTAGCATTTTTGGATATATACAATCTCTGAGACCAAACAAAACGGCTTAAATTATTTAGGAAAATCTGAATGTTTAAAAAAAAATGAAACAGGGTCTCTCTCTGGTGCAAAACCTGATTTTAATTTCCTTCCTACCTATTTATATTAGGCTTCATAGTAATGGGTGTAATTATAACATTTCAATACACAAATATCCTTCTGATTTTGTTTTTATCACACTTAAACATATCAGTAATTTTAAATCAATATTATACAGCAGAAAATCCTTATGAAGTACTTTAAAGTTGAGTAAAGTTTTCATGTTAACTAGTACTATAGAATTCTCCATATCTCAGAATATCCATAGTTTGTAGACTATACAAACTATTATTATCACCAAAATCCAGCCATTTAAGGACATAGACATTCTAGTTTTACATTATCTTTCTATGACGATTATGTGTCCTCAAGGATGCTACATACATTATTCGGGGATTTATCAGAATACCCCAAGGATGTTTCAATCATAAGTCTTTGTGGCTCTAGGCTTAACTTCTATGCATGTGTCTCACTTTCCTTGTTTTCAAAGCAATCTGACTTCCCCATGAATGAAGTTTCTGATTATTTTGGTGAACTACATTCATTTAAAGATTCCTATGATTATTATTTCTGGTAGCCTTTAGGGTTCATAATGTCAGTGGTGTCTGCACGCCATCTTTATCACACATGGACTTTTGATAGATTAAAAGAATCAGGAATTGAGACATTTTGGGACTGTTGAGATACTTGTGGCTCAAAGGTTGTTCAAAAATAACTTTTCAAAGCCAAATGCTGAAAGGTAATGAAATGTATGTGTCACTCTGTCAGTTATGACATGAGCCTTAGAATCTTGACATCATAATGTTCGACCCTGACTACGACAGCATCCTCAGACTTCAGTAGGTGGTCTGCCAGCTGCTGTAGCCAATTTTGGTGTTTCCTGCCAAGAAAAATAAAGATAACTTCACGTCCATTGAAAGGTTTTCCATTCTAGTCTACCAGGTAAAGGTATTGATGAATAATGTAGCTTTGGGCCTTATGATAGATTAATGGTTTCAGGAAGACTTTTCTCTGGATTCTGAGAGACCATGTGAACTAATTCTTAACTCAGGTATGGCCTCATGATCAGCCACTCATGTTAGCAATATTCAGTGCCAAGCAACTAAAGACAGGATTATCATGTAAGGAGAGGTACAATCTGGACTACACAGGGTCATGGTGTCTGTTAATAAATATCTGTCCAAGTTAAGAGATTGTAACTAGCTTCTCTAGTCACTTTTTTTTACTCACTATTACCAGAAAGGTTTTACAAGAACTATGCAGATTTGAACCCAAAATCTAAAAGCAGTTTTCACAAATTGTTATTGTCTCCGATATGTATTTGTTGTTCAGCACCTATTTCTCAATATTTTAGTATTATTTCATATTAGACAGGATCGACTTCCAAATCATGCTCACTTACATTCAACTGAAATAGAATAGTGTTCTCTAGACGCTCCCTGCTACCTCTCTTACCCTCTTCTCTTGTCCCAAAACATGAAACCTTCTTAAAAACAGTCAACTTCTTGAATCTCTTCCCAATGCTTCTATTCCTAAGTGACCTTTCTTTCCTCTTCCATTTTAAAACTGTCTATAACTCACCAGAGGCTTTCTTAGTGAAGCGAACGTATGTTTTAACATCAAGCAGACTTTGAAATTTAGCAGTTTTATAAATTAACCACTGAATCCCTATTCTGTAGTTGGAGACCTGTATCGGGAGAAGCTTTGTTTTCCTAAATGGAAAACATTGAGGAGAAAGCCACAGTGGGAATATATCAAACCTTGCTGTGCCAAGGACCCTTGGAAATCAAAACAGGCTGGAGAAGGAAGAAACGGCATCTCTCCTTGTTCAGTGATGTTTTGGTTGTGTCTAATAATCTGTAAGTATATACATCATGTCTTCCTTACTATGACAGGCTACACATTTATTATGGCTTATTATTCAATAATATCAAAGGTTTGTTTTTTTTTTAAATTTACTTTTACTTTTGAAATTATTGTATAACTACTTCATTGTCATTTCCCCCTTTTCATCTTCCTTCCAACTCTTCCCATCTTACCTTCCTTGCTCTTTTTCAAATGATGGCTTCTTTTTTATAATGAATGCGAGTGTGTGTATACATATGTATATACACATATGTAATCACACAAATATATTCTTAACTACATAAATGGAACCTATTCTGTCTTTATAATGTCACTGGTATATGTGTTTTCATGACTGTCCATATGGATTTTGATAACCACTTGATCTGCTCTTAGTTAGATTCAT
This sequence comes from Cricetomys ansorgei, assembly GCA_026225945.1. NCBI lineage: Eukaryota > Metazoa > Chordata > Mammalia > Rodentia > Nesomyidae > Cricetomys > Cricetomys ansorgei. The sequence continues at coordinate 7,162,461 of JAMJFZ010001133.1, read as the reverse complement.
AGAATTCTTTGTGCAGTGTGGAAGCTCAGTGTACTTTCCCCTGCACATTTTTTTCTTCAATTTTGTCTTCACAAGTGTTTTAGACATATTTATAAAGAATGAATTATTTAAGGTGGTATTCTGCTATAGGGCCCTTTGGAAAATACAGCAAGAAACTTTTAAAGGAGGCTACTGTGTTAGACTGTACATGACAGAGTTCTATAATGTGGAAACTAATCTACGAGTACTGCCATTTTTTGAACATTGTGGACTACACAGTGAGACATTTCCTCAAAATAAAATATTAAAAACATGATAAGAAAGGACTGCTATCCTTGTTGTTTACAGATGGTAACAATGAGAGGGGAAGCTTGTAATTATGGTTGTTGCTTTAATAGACAACATATGTTATATTAGATGGGGTTGACAATTTTATTTTTGAGACATCTTTTCTCTGTTGCAACTCTGGCTGTCCTGGACTCTCTGTAGAACAAGCTGGCCTTGAACTCACAGAGCTCTGCCTGCTCTTTTTCCCAATTACTGGGATTAAAGGTATGTGCCTTTTCTGCCAGGTGGCAGTTTTCATTTATAATACCATGTTAATCTTCAAATGTTTTGGATTCAGAAAGATTTATATATTGGCCAAATGCATCAGTGATTATATCTATGACATACTATCTCCTGGCTCCTGAAAATATCTGAGAGTGAGGCAGAGTGTTATTTTCAGTTCTGTAGCCCAAATGTTAGCTGAAAAGGCTCTAAAGGAGAGTTCTAAATAGAGATTATCACAATAAACTTCACAGGTAAAAATTAGTAAATCATAAAAAAAATACAAATAGCGTGAATGTGGTAAGAATAGTTGTCAGGAGGTAGAAGGAAAAGAAGACAAAGTGGCAGAAATAGTCAGAACACACCGTATCTGTATGTGAAGTTAGCAAAGAACAAACTCCATATAAAAATAACCAAGAAAAAAAGAACCAAACTTCTGCTCCTAAGAAGATTGTTTCTCAAAAACACTTATGGTAACCAAGAATGCTTGATAGGAAAATATACTTCTAATCAATGGACTAGGTTACTGGAAAACTGAATTCTCTTTGTGATTACCTATATGAGATGTGTGCTTTATGGTTTATTAAAGGAGTAGTACTGAGATTGTCAGTAAATGCTGACATGACTTGTTAGAAAAAGGAGAATGACAATGAAATATTAATTCTGTTAAATTGGTCGATATTTCAATACTATATATTGAAAATTCTATTCAATATGATCATGTAATTAAATATAAAATCTTTAATTTTCTAGGTAAGGAAATTATGGAAGTTAACCAAGAAGAAAAGTTTAATTCTTAACTAAATAGACAGTCAAATACTGAAAATTAATTTTATAACTAATACATGAAACTGTCTAAAAACACCATGTCTTTCAAATACATAGTATGGTTATTCAAACACTCACTGATCAGAAATAGAGAAGTGTGTACCCAGTAACTTCCTTCAGTACAGGCTTTGGTGACACCCGTTTTGACAGGTATGAGTTCTCTTCTCTGGAACAAGAAGAACCAGGTCTGACCAGGAGCAGTTCTACCTTCAATGAAAAGGAAACTAACAGAAATATCGGCTTCTTTTTTAGGGATAAGAAAAAATTTAAGATACATCATCTCATCCCACTCAGCTGCCTGTGGGTGGGTGACTGTGTGGATATAGTCGGGACAAACAAGAGCACTGCCTGCAGGTTCATCCAAATCCTCTGGCCCATGGGAAATTTTGTGGCCACCTTTTGGTAAGAAGGATTCCTGGGAACTGTGTTAACAAAAGGCCGACTATAGAAACTCTGAGTCACTTTAATGCTGTATAATACACAGGAAAAACAGAAATTAATTAACCAGAATATTTACAGCATAAGAACTCATTTTAGTCTGATTGTATATGGGCTCCCAACTCAAGTTTTCCCACCAATCATGACATTTGTTTGTCTGAAATTTTCACTGCACTCATTTTTACATGTAAGTAAATTCCTTCAATTTTAATGCATGATGTTCATCAGGAATATATATATATATATATATATATATATATATATATATATATATATATATATCAAGCAGGCTGATCTCTGTGAGTTTGAGGCCAGCCTGGTCTACAGAGTGTGTTGCAGGAGAGCCAGAGTTACAACAGAGAAATTCAGTCTCAAAAAAAAAATAAAATAAAATATAATAAAGGTTACTATTGGCCCAGTCATGATCCCATACAGCTCTTTTCACATAGTTACTGTTAAGTCTTTAAAATCAGTGTTGGGAACTTCCTATAATGCATGGTAGCAAGTTGATGAGAAGCCCTGTCATGTGGAGAATGCCATTCAAACCTAAATCCACATTGAGAACAGCTACATTATAATGTTTTTCATGAGAAATAATCTTGAAAATCATAGAAAAAAATTTGAGAAGAGTAATTTTTTTCACTTTTTGCATTACAGTTCCCTGGAACAGAAGGTGCAGTGGTTCTTTTATCTGCAAAGGTATTGTATTAGAGTTCATACTTTAATTACTTAGTCAAAAAGAATTGACAGTCTCTGAAATCCACTGACCATAAATTAATATATATATGTGTGTGTGTGTATTTATATATATGTATGTATAAGTGTACATATATATAAATACATACACACACACACACACACACACACACACACACACACATACAATGTATACAGTATTTCCAAATATACTGATTATATGTTCCCTGGTTGCTTATTTATCTTATCCTGCTAATATTTTCCTTAATTTTGAGAAAGTTCTGCTTGCAATAGCATTCATTTTCTCTGCTTTAACCTATATATTGTGGTAAATAATACTCTTCAGACTTATTTTACATTCCCCTCAATACAGATTACTCTACCATGCACACTCTAAGCATCCTCTGCTTCTTATTCTTCAAGTGAAGACAGCTCTGTTCCTACCTTGAAGAAAAACTATTTTGATGACTGAATTTGCTTCCAAATCTCACACCCTATGGCAATATGCAACTACCTGACCATGTCTTCATTTCTCACAGATTTTTGGATATTCCCCATCTCACAGATTTTTGAATACTACCTAATTTATAATGCATATTAATAAACTGATTCTTTTGCATTCAAAACTAACATGATATTGATATAATATAGTGATTATCTTGAAATAGTCTATGCACAAATTTGTTTTATTTTCTTGTATGTTTTTATTTGTACTTACTGTGTCTGAGCAGATGCATTAATGAAGTCAAGAAGGTCAACACGAAGCATGTGCCCCTGCAGATAATTACAGAGGACATCCCAAGCTGTGACAGTGTATGTGAATATAAGAGTAAAATGCCATTCAATGGACATAACTAGGAGAGAGACACGGTCTGTAGAGTAAGGGGAGATGAACAAACAAGAAGAGGGTGGAGGAGAGTGACTGAGAGTTTCCCACTAGTATGTTGGAAGGTTTATGTGTATGCCGTGCACACGTACAGTTTTCATGTCTTTTGTAGAAAGCACGCTGAAACAAGACTGAGCCTTGCTAGCTGCAGAGCCAAAACAGTAGAAATGTATTTTATTTTTAATGATTGAAAATTGATCAAGGTAGATTTAACAAAATCCATTTCCAAACCAAGTAAAATTAATGGAGTCAAATTATTTTTTTTCTCCATCCCTTATTCCTTACATATGGACTTTCCTATTGTTTTTGTCTGATTATGACTAACTGTAGAAGATTATTATAAATAAATCCTATGCAAAATATTACCAATGATTATACCCACTATCCATATTTACCTGCCTGGGTGACTTTTTGTCTTTTTAAATTTGTCCTCTGATTTTTCTTGCTCTTTTTCTCACACTGCCCCATCCCACATCTGCATCTGAAGGCCAGGCACATACCCTGGCTCTTTATCTTCATATTCATTTCATCCCATATTGATGAGGATAACCTTTCGTGTATCTTTGGATTGGAAATCATGTTTGGAAAGTGAGCATTGGTGTGTATGTTTGTGTATGTGGGTGTTTGTATGTGGTGTGTGTGTTCATCTGTATGTATAGTGCTTAGGATAAAACTCATGAGCTCAGCACACTAGACAGTTGTTCTATCATTGAGTTACACCATTATTTATTAAAATAGTTGTCTATTCACCTAACTCTTATATTATTGATTCCTTTTCACTACTGCATTCACTGCTGATTAACAATTTAGCTATTAAGCAGTAGGCAGAGCATTGAAGATCTTTCCTTCTGTAATAACAGAATGGAACCTAGCTGAACCGATCATCAGGTTTCTGACTATTGTAAATGCTAATGGCTGAGAAGTAAAGTGAGTGTCAATATTGTAACATGTTTCATTGTTGAAACTCCACTATAATAAGTATAGTATGTTTGAGTAAAGGTACTTAGTTTCTACTTATTTCCATCCAAAATTATATTATTTGTACATTTAATCCAGCAGTAATTTTCCAGCCTTTTGCATTGTGCTGATGATTCGTATTACTCTTTTCAGCATTTCTTCATGTGATAATATCTTTATTTCCCTTTAATTGTTGAAGAGATGTTTTCTCAGGATATAAAACATGCCTAAAATTTTTATAACTCAAAGATCCTCCCAGATTTTTCTTTCTCCATGTTCTCTAATGATGATTAAACAATGATCCTTCATAATTTTTTTTCTAATTCTTTGATGGTTCTCTTTGGTTTTCTGTTTAAATTTTTACCTTTTGAGTTATAAAAACTACTTGAGTTCTCCGTGAATTTCATTATCATTAAAGTAAACCTGCAACTTTTTTCCTTTGGTCAAGTTTGGGAAAATATTTAGCTATTTTTACTTTAAAAATTGTTCCTCCCAATTTTCTACTTTGTTTCTAATTAAATGTTTAGGGTGGAATATAGATCCTTCAGATTCTGTTTATATTTTAAACATATATAAGCAGTTGAATTTTAAAATTAACTTCATTTAATAATTTCACCCAAGAATTGGAATCCACTGTCAACTCACCTGCATCAAACCCCTTTTACCTTCTAGTCTTCCCCCTCTCCCCTCTCTCTCTCTCTCTCTCTCTCTCTCTCTCTCTCTCTCTCTCTCTCTCTTTCTCTGCCAAGTTATGACTTCAATTACACATGTATAAAATACTAACAATTTTATCTTAAATTTCTGTATAGAACAACTACCTGCACTATCTTCTATTGTCAATGTCAGTGGTCATATCAGGATTGGAAGACAGTATTTTGTTACACGCCTAGATGATTTTACATAATCTGCTTTGAAATTCACACCTTAAAGATATCAATTAAATTATTTAAACTGATGATTGTTTTTCAATAGGATTCTGTAATATATAATTTGAAACTTACAGGTTTTCTATTTCTGAGGCCATAGTAACTTGTTATACATGAATTATATTCTCTTTATATAACTGAACATAATTAAAACGGCTGATTATTCCTCAGAGCTTATATGTGGACCATTGTCAGTTTGGTCTACACTCTTGAGAATTACTTACATATCATCTACATTTTCATTTTTAGTTCTTTAACAAACATTATTTTTACAAATCTTTGTTTTAAAAGACTGTCTCCTGAATGTGTATATTTAAAAAACAAAATCACCATCAGTAGGATATGCATACATTCTTGTAATTATTATTTAGATCTTAATATGTTCAAAATGTTCTGAAAACAACTCACAACAATTTGAATTGAAACACTATTAACATGTCACAAATATTATTTTTTTAAATATTTCATTTTTTTAAATTATAGAGAATAGTTTTCAGATATTTAACAAAATATCAGAAGCATTATTTATCTTTTATTACTCTCTCTCTCTCTCTTTCTCCACCACTGTCTGTGTCTCTCTTTCTGTGTGTGTGAGTGTGTGTGTTTGTGTGTGTGTATTTGTGTGTGAGTGTATGTCTGTGGTGTGTTGTATTGAAGTGTGTACCTTGTGTCAATGTGCCCTTTTTGATGTAAGAAGAAACTTGCAATGCATGGCTAGTTCCCTCCATCATGTATGGTTCTGAGCCATTAGCTATCTTTTTTTGGCCAGAGCTGATTAACTCCATAATCTGAGTAAATGCACAAGATTGGCTCCTTCCTAGTTACATTATTACGAAAATATCAGAGCCCTGCTTTCAGATTCTGATATACTTTTCCATAATTCCTAGCTTATGATTAAAAAGATGTAAAATAAGTGCATGTAAGGTATCCTTGTTCCTAAATTCAATTAAACTGGCCTGCTATGGTAGAGTCTGGAATCAATCTTGAGAACTACACGTAAAACACACACACACACACACACACACACACACACACACACACACACACATTTATTTTCAAGGTAATTCTTTAGAAGTTTAATAAAATGTGGTGAAAATATGGCTTTTGAATTTGCTTGCTTCAATTTTTTTGTCAAGATAGGGAGAGGGTATTTATTCTGTATTTCTTCTTTAAGGACTGTTTCCCAGCGTCTTACAACCTTATTGCAAATACCTGTGATAGTATAGAAAATTTGTGAATGTAGATACTCCTGTATATTCATTCTCATATTTGATTACCTCTTAGTTTTCTGACATACAATTGATATGAACACGGATTCCTATCAATGATTTCATGCTATTTCCAACACACTGTCTTGATATTTGCTTGGAGCAGATTCTAAATACGAGGCTGTAGGAGAAAACTATAAGTACCTCATTTATTCTTGAAAGTATTAAGAGATGGGACTTCATTTCTAAAATACTCACTTTATATTCCTAGACAGATATCTACACAGAGCATTATCTAACTGTTCAGAAAGACTGACATGGAGAAAGTGCTCATTCATATTTGTTTTACAAAAAACAATGGCCCCTAGTTAGTGTGCTCAATTTATAGAACTGCACGCATGCTATACATGAAATTCAAGCTGTAAAATACGGAGAGGAGCTAAGGAGGGAGGAAAGTCTTCAGCCCTCTTTTTAACACCTCTCCTGTAGTGAATGAAACTTTAGAGAGCTGAGCTCTAGCCCCCATGGATCCTCAGTCTCCCTCTATCTTACACAATCCATTACACTATCATGTTAACCACTAAAGTATTTACATTTAAGATGAATATGTTAGACTGACAGACTTCAAGGGTTTTTTTATATAAAGGGAAAAAAACCTAGATATTCTACAAGAAGGTGGCAAATCCCTGAGATAAATTTGCCTTCTAAATTATAGTTTATAATTACACAATAACATATTTTATAAACATGAGCTTTCAAGTGACCTATAGCAATTTCTCTCTGCACTTTTTGTAGCCATTAAATGTAAGAGCAACAAACACGGAGACGGTGGATGATATTATCAAGAAGGTACTACCACTGCTAAGAATGCCTGTGAGTTATTTTCTAGCTACTAACTAAAAATAAGTTTATTGAGATCTACACGTATATAAATGTGCATATAAATATATACAGAAGATATTTATTCAAGATTTATTTACAAGTTTGTATTTGACAGTCTCCTTTTTTCAGAACTGAAGGCATCTAAGATATAAAAATAGTCTTTAGAGGGAAATTTCTTGTATCTCATCTGAGGTTGCATTCATGTGAAATGAAACTCATAGCCCAATGTTATTGAGCTACACCTTTCTTTTGACTAGAAAATAATTATTTTTAATAGTATAATGCATTTGAGATTGGTAATATGCATACACCTAAATGAACAATCCCATCTAGAGGGAATAGAGATTTCATTCTTAATTAAATTGTACTTTATATATGGAAATAATTCCTTCCCCTCCACCAATAATGTTTTTTGCATTTCTCTCTGTGTAGAAGTGTAGGAGTTTGTGTTTACATGTGTTTTTTAATCTGTATGTATATGTGTCTTTGTGAATTTCTGTCTGGGTACCTCTTTATATCTGCATACATATGTGTGTGTATCTTTGTCTTTCTGTGTATAAATGCACATGTGTATCTGTGTTTCTATGTGATAACCCTCTGTGAGCTTGTATGATTCTCTATCTCTCTGTCTCTGTCTCTGTCTCTGTCCCTCTCTCTTTCTTTCTGTGTATGCTTGTATGTGGGGGGGGGTGACTATTTGAGTGGTAATATCTTTTAGTTTGAAAACTTAAGACTTTTATAAAGCAATGTAATGGATGTAAGTAGGAATCAAGAATACTGTTCAGTTCATACTTCCAATTAAAGCATATTTTCACTTTAGTCCCTCTTGTAGCATGTTAAAGATTTTGATAGCATATTCAGTTAAGATGGTTATTTCAAATGGATGCACAGTGCTACATAAAGTAAGAATGTTGTGAACATGCTTTTAGTATCTGGCTTAATTTCTGTTAGGAACATGTCCCTCTTCAGCATAGATTGGACATCTCTGACTGAAAGCCTAAGGATTATTTCATTCCGGTTTTTTCTGTATTTCATTCAGTGTTTCAGAAGCAGTAATATCTTTCAAATGTTACTGTGCTCCAGGATAATTGTCACTGTGAGAGTATGGTTCTCTAGGTAAGAGTTTGCGTAGGCTTGTCAAGAGAAAGCTTCGTCTTCTACATACAATCTCCTTAAACTGCTGTAAGAGATCTTGGAATAACATATTTCTTGATTAGTGTTGAAGGGTGAATGAGATTTCCTCTGTCACGGTCATTCAGATCCTATTGGGAATCAACATGTCTAGGATCTATCAGGAAGAAACGGAAAAAATACTTAAAGGTTTTCTCTTGAAATTGAGCCCTGAATTTTCAAACCTGTATCCAGAATACTCATCATTCACACTGATATAATTAGTTCCTGCTAGAGAGATGGAAATGGTATGGAAGGGGACTCTTCAAGATCCCACTGTGAAAGATTATTTGTGATGGTTGGTTCTTTTTGTGCCCCACCAGAGTGTTCAAAATTACCAACTGTGGTACTCTCCTAGTCTTGAAGAAGCTGCAAGACCACTCCAGGGTAAGTAACAGTAACTAAGTAACTAAGTAACTAAGTAACTAAGAATCTAACTAAGGAGGGGCTAATTAGGTTTAATGTTTTTACCCTGAATTCTCAATGTTCCCATTAACTAGTTTTAATTAAATTCACATAGAAACAAAATACATTTTAAATTTCTTGTCATTCATTGACATCATAATTATTAACTATTTAATCTTATCCAATCACATGATAAAATCACTTTATGCATTAGTCTATGGTCTGCAGAAAAATAATGAAAATATTCCTTTACTTTTCCACTTCAGAAGCAGAATTTTCCCGATAAAGACAAAAAAATCCAAGATATCTTATTTCTAATAAAATAAATGTTAAAAATGTATTTATTGTACATTAATGATTATTCTAGAGGCTAGAGAAATGTCTCAGTGATGTAGAGAATTGTTGCTCTTGCAGAAGACCTGGATTCAATTTCCAGCACCCACATAGAAGCTCAGAGCCATCTATGACAATAGTTCCATGGCATCTGAGTTTCTCTTTCAACCTGCTCAGACAACAGGCCTAATATTGTACTCAGATGCTCATGCAAACGAAAAGCTTACATACATAACATTAATATGTCTAAGAATAAAATGTAAATTCTTTAATGTTTTGCCTCCTCCCAACCATGTAGTTCTGTTCTGGAATTAAAGACATTCAGTTCCCATCTCTATATGAACAGTATCCAGCATATCCCTTACTGAATGGGAGATATTCATGTTGACTTCTCTGGAGTCTTTTTAACTGAATCACCTATTATTCCCATTATGTTGAATTTTTCTGGAAATTTTCTCCAGATGAACCAAGGGAGCTTTCTCATCCTGTAAGTTGTGAGCTCTTTGGTGGTAATACGACCCTTTCAGTGGAATTGCTTTACACCATCTGCATATATGTACTTACATTAAGACTCATGACAATACCAAAGTTACAGTTATAACATAGCAACAAAAATAATTCTATGGGTGGGGCTCACAACAAGATGAAGGAATCTATCAAATGTCACAATGTTAGGAAACATGAGAATCACTGCTCGATGGTAGGCAGCTTTCTTCGTCCAGAAGCATAAGGAGAAATGCAATACAACAGGAGTGCTAAAGAACATTGACAAGTTTGCTCTCACACATTACCATTAGTTACAACGGATATTCATATTTTCTCCTCATAGGGTATGAGTACCCATATGATATTATAATGAATAACATTCACAATACCATCAGAACAAAGAATTCAAAAATTCGCACAGCTTTTCCCAGCCTGCCTGGGCTGAATGTGGCACACGTGAGCTCAGATAAGCAGGGGAGATTCTTCCTAAAGCCCAAAAAGCCTGCAAGAAGCCTGCAGCAAAACAGTAAGTCATTGACGTTCCTTCAAGTGCCCTATCTCAGTTGACATTCCTTATCCTTCATAAGATATCAGTGGATTCTGTCATTTTCTTGATTGTGGAAATGGCCTACTGGAAAACAAAATCAAAAGCAATATGTCCCAGAAGAGGCTTACAAAGCTGATGTCCAAAATCAGCTTGCCTATGTTATATAAGATTTTATTCAATTTCTCTTCATATGCAGAGGAGAAAACAGCTAATCACAGGCTCAATTTCATGAGTCATCTGTTTCAGAGAAGCTCTGTGCCCCAGCAGGACCAATCGTTCACAGCTCTGCCAGTCGCTAAGGGAGGAAAACTCTTCGCAAAGGATTTGACTTCGGTTTGTGAGGGTGGGAATCTGCCCACACCGATTATGGTAGGTTACACATGGTTCTTCCCTAGCTGACCTAAAGACAAAATCTGCTTTTTAGATGTCCCCCTTTGATTTTATTATCACCTGGTCATGCAGCTGTGCTTCAGACCATTGCTTTTAGTAAGAGGAAGATAATTCACCTGAAATCACTTACTGGAAAAGTTGGATTTAACCACTTGACAGTAGTGAACAATCTGATATAAATAAATGTTACCTCAGGTTTCAGGGTTATAATTAGAGTGGTATGTGTAGAGAAAAGGACAACCAAAGCCAACCAAACCAGTTCAAATATTTCTTAATCTGTCCCAGGTCTTGCATTGCACCTGTGCTCACTGTTATGTCTGGTTCTGAAGACTAAATAACAAATAGTTCTAGGTTCTGTGGATAGAGTGACAGTTGCTTTCCTTTCTTCCATTTCCACTCAGAAAATACTCTCCATTATAAAAGAAAAGGGGCCAAAGGAGAAAGGAATCTTCCTGAAGTCAGCTGACAGAGCAGCTTGTCAAGCCCTCAAAGAAAAACTTGATGCAGGGGAAGAAGTGGATTTGGACAATGAATGTATCCATGTTTTGGCATCTGTATTAAAGGTAGGGAGAGCCTTTCCATCATCCACATTCAGGATTCCTCTGGATCTATGAGAGTAGCTTCCTCTATTATTGCTAATCTTGAGTGATAGTAGACAAGAAGGCTGGAAATAAGAAAAGCTTTGATAGTCACAAGATAAGGATTCAAGCACAGACCGATCATCATGAACTGTAATGTAACTGAGACTCTTTCATTTGATTCAACCATCTTCCTCATGTGACATATTTTTCAATGTAATATTAGTGTTTGGTGGGGCATTTCATATATATATAAACAGGAGTGTCACATGGTGTGCATGCCTGGGCAGGTATGTTTTGCTACCAGTGCTCTTCATTCTAATCACTCTATATTTCTGAAAGGCAGGTTGCTCTTTCTCAGTATGGAGCATGTATCTCCTCCATTTAGATCTTAACGACACACAGCAAACAAGGTCTCATAATCCTGTCTCTCTCTCCAAATGCAGGTCCTCATTGCTGTGAAATAAATGTTCTTAATCACTGAGTCATCTCTTCAGTCCCATGAATGATATATTTTATCATTAAAATTCAGTTATGTAACTCCATTCCTCTTTTTTCCTTGTTCTAACCCTAATGTTTTCCCTCAACTTCCCACTCTTTCACAAGTACTTGACCCTTTTTCTTTTATTGCTATGACTACAAACAAACTTATAAATTCATAAATATATTAAAAAGCTAATGAGTCTATTTCTGTCTGGTAGTATGTGCACCAATTCTGAGCCAACCAATTGGTATTGAATTAACAGTGAGAGATCTCATCTTTGGGAATGACAAATTTTCCCACTTCAACTCTTTGCAGTATTTATGGCTCTACATTTTTTGGTCTAGCAGTTTGACTCCATGAAAAGTTTGACTCCCTTAAAAATTACTGTTACTATGGATGCTTATTTTGTTTAGGTATCTTTTAAACAACACTATTATTAGACTATCAGGAGTGAAGCCTCCCTCTCATTTATAGAAGAAACAATCTGATAGCAAATTTCCTGGTCCTCTGTTTTGCAATTGTTCTAAATCTTTTAAACAATGTTCCCTTAGCAAAAGTTTCAGAAGTATTAGTGCATATGTATCCATTGGGGCTGGGTGTCCCAGGATCTTTGGTTCTCTGCATTTTGAGCAGGTGTGGTTTTCTTTAATACTCTTCATCTGTTGCTAACGGAACATTCATTGTTGCCTGGGTAAGATTTACAACTTCTATCAATATTAGCATAAATATTAAGAATAGAGTCAGGAACTATGCTTACTTAGTGAAATTTTGACAGGACCTTCTAGTCTAAGAGCCATGACCTCACTAACCCTAGAGAGCTTCAGGATTTCCAGTTCCAGTCATAACTTCTCTGCTGCTGAGCTGGCCATAGGTCTTATTAGGAAGCTTTTGACTATCATCAATCATATGTGTCATTATCAAACTCCAAAGGATAACTTCTCATGCTTTCTATTGTTGTGGTTATTAGGTACAGGTGTGTACTGTTTTACTGTCCCCCGATCCCTTCGTAGTTTCATAGCACCTTTGAATAGGATTAAAGCTTCTCCTCAGAGAGGATGTATTCATGTCAAAACAGTTCAGTACCTCCAAGTCCTGAGTCTGAAATATATGGTGTCTTCAGCAATAGAGACTTATCATCAACTTCTGTGATGTAGCCAAGAGTTGGAACAATAGCATGCATACATTTGGAAGTCTTTTATTCCTTCTAATGTAGTAGTCAAAAAATTGAGATTGGATTTCTGAAAATTAAATTTATTTATGTAGAAATGAATTATGAATTAATATAGACAAATCTAAACATATAAATATCCCAAAGAGAAAACATTACAGTAGAGAAATAATTCATATTTATGTTTATGAAAAGGCACAAAGTACATTAATACTCTAATGACTGCAAACATATCTCTGAAATTAAACATTTCTGGTATACAGTATTCTTATATCCCCAATTATGGTTGGCTATGAGATAAATGCTGACACCTCAGAAATAGCTTACAGTTGACCAATAACATATATGATATGTTATTGACATACATATGATATACATACATAAATCTAAATTTTCTCGTACCTTCATGATTCCATGTCACTTTCTCAGAAATTAGATTAAGCTGCTAATCAAAATAGTTTCAGAAGCTTATAGAAACTGCTAATGAGATTTGTATATAGAGTGCCTCAACAGCAATTTTCATTGATGTAAATTAGACCAGGAAATTTCAGATTATAACCATGTTCTGGGAAACACATATATTCAGTGACAACAAGAAAAAAATGAAAATGACCTTTCCCAAACTACATAAGCCAGCAACAACTGGAGTGTTTTCTCTTTCCAAATGCTGACTCATCGATAAAAAAATATGAACAGTGAAAACTGACCTGGTGTTTTTTGTGTGTTTACTATATTTTAGTGATATAAAGAACTGATAGCTGGCACATTATTTTACTGGTCTATCCCAAGCAATTCAGTCTGTGTCATTTACAAGGGTCAGCTCTAAAATCACATGAATAATTGAGCAATTACTGAGTTATAATCATAAAAGAAGCCTGAGACCTTTCTCGTGTGTTAAATCTGTGAGACCAGTACAGAGATCATGGTGCTAGAAATATTAAGGAGATTTAACATCTTTTTGTTTTTGAGCGAAGAAACATGTAGGTTCCACACAGTATTAACTAATAAAGACCTCTACAAGTAGTTGAGTTGCCTGGTTTAAGCTCTAAATTGAGATTTACATTTTTTTCTCCTGAGTTCTCAGTTACAGGTGCACAGCACTGTACTTACCTATGTATCACAAAGTGTCACATGTCTAGTTTTTGTGATATTTGACAGTCACTATTCAAAGACACACAAACCATTTCCTGCACAACTTACAGGGTGTACCTAGAAGCATTTCCTCTCAAAGCACACAGCCAAAGAATGTAAGTCCAGGCTAATTTACCTTTTGCTTATGAGCACATAGTCTGTGCAGTAGATCATTTTTCAAAATCACTAAGGCTAGAAAAAAGAAGAACTTGGTCCCAAAGAAAGCATCACATTGTGTAAGTTTGTCATTCTAATAAGGATTCATGTTGAGGTATTGATCTCTATTCTGCTTTTTAAAGTACATTCTTATTTCATAACATACGTTCTGACTGCAGTTTTCCCTCCCTCCATTTTCCCCTGTTCCCACTCTCAGTTCTGCTCTCCCCAAGAGCCACTGGACCTCTGTTTTCCTTCAGAAAAAGAGCAGGTCTCCATGAGACAACTACCAAATAGTAAAAAAAAAAAAGATACAATGAGACAAGGAAATAGCTCTCAGATTAAGGCTGTACAAGAAAACCCAGGAGTAAAAGAGGTCAATGGTGAGGCAAAAGAGACAGAGACACAGCCACTTCCACTGTTAGGATTCTTACAAAAAGCACCCTGCTAACAGCCATAATGTGTGTGTAGCACAACTAAGGAAGCTCCATGCAGACCCGCTACTTGCCACTTGAGTCTCTCTGACCCCATGTGAGTCCTGCTTATTTGTTCAGCAACCTACCCACCAACCACAATTGGTTTTAAATGTCAGATGTGCTGAGGTATTGATCTCTTTAGTGTATGCTAGTTTGCTCCCTGTCCACGAGAGACACTTCGAGCAGAGAGAATTGTCTGCATTCCCAACACCACCCCAAATCTGCTCTTACTTCTCTAATTTGGATGGAGAAAGCTCAACAGTCTCTAGTGGGCTTCCATGTCAGACATCTTACTATGGGACAATGTAGGAGCTGGGAAGGAAATTAGGACTAAACTGGATTTTACAGTTGAGTATTTGTAATATAATTTCTGTGATTCGTATTTCCCTCAAAAATATTTTTCTATCTCTGTTAGGAGTTCCTCCGAAATATTCATGGAAGTGTTCTGACAGCAACACTGTATGAGAAGTTTCTTGACATACTTGACCAAGTGCCTGAAGAAGAGAAGTTAACTTCCGTGAAGAGGTAATGATTCACTAACTGTTTGAAAAACATCAATAATATCAAAGTAATGTTTGTTTACACATATTGGATATATACCACTGGATTATTTACAAAAAACATTGACAGACAACAAAAGGTTTGAATAGCTCTTGAACATGGAAGACATTTTGAAAACAGGGGTCTGACTCATGGAGTCCAAGTGGCCTATGCTTGGCATGTCAGCATTTATATTCCAAGAAAATGTGTCTTTTTTTTTTTTTTTCTCTGACACAAGTAAATACTTCAAGCGATATTCATAGGACATTCCTCTTTCACTTTATTCTCGGGGACCATAAAGAAGATAGGGACAGTTAATCTGTACCGTTTATATTTACAAATTCGTGAGAAAAATTATTATTTTAAAATAACTTGTATATTTGTTCAGGCTTTTGGAACAGCTGCCTCCACCTAATATCACCTTATTAAGACACATTTTCAGAGGACTCTACAAGATTGCAAGATGTTCATCATTTAATAAGATGACACCACACAGTTTGTCTGTGTGCATTGCACCTAGTATCCTAAGTCTGTCCAGGACCAATACCTCGGAACTACAGGATGATATCACCAAAAAGGTAATGTAACAAATACTTTATGCTTAGGGTATAAAAGTCTTCACAATGAGTCAGTATACAGGATGATCCCAAGAGCCTTTTGTGTTGTTGCTGTTTTTGTTGTTGTTGTTTTATACAGCCTCGAATTGTATTCTGATGGAGGGGAAGAATCATTTGTGAGGTTTGAAAATGTAGAGTGTAAATGGGTATTTGAAGTCAATTATTCAGTCCATTGGCAATTGTAATTTAGAATTTCATTTGACTAACCCACTGAGAACTAGTGTGAAATGATAAGAACAAACAGGTGCTGGGCTCAGCAAGCAAGATTGAATCTTTGATATCATCAGTGAGGGATATGTGGACTTATACCTATTTTTAAGCTTGTTTTCCCAAGTAAACAGAGGCAGTATTGCTTTTATTAAACACAGTTGTGAGGACTGCTTATTATGATGAAATATACCATAGGCCTCTAATGGCCTATTATGGCTAGTTTAGAGAAATTCTTAAGTACACTTTCTTATGGTAGGCACCTTTAATATACTATAATAAAATACCAGAATCTGTTCAGAATAAAGACCAAATGATTAATTTGAACACAATCTTTCAGTTTATGTTTTATTATTAATTGACCGAATGCACTTGGACATAAATGAGTATCATTATAGGTAGGCCAGACTCAGACTCCCTTTTTCTTACTTTGCATAGAATCAAAGAAGAGTAAGTCTTCCAAACAACCTCCCATTTTGCAGACCCACTATTATCCCATTCCCTCCAAATATGCTATTCTTCAAGCATCTCTAAGGGTCAAGCAGTCATTATTGTATCTGTACAGAGAAAATAGACACACATGACTGCCTCTGCTAAGTTGTTTGTCTGTCTGTTCTTTTTAATGACCCCATGGAAACTATCAATTAGATGCATCCAACATTCAGAGGTAGTCTACCCTCTCAGCTCTGCCTTTCTACAGTCAGCCTTACAAACATGTTCAGCCATTTGAATGATAAATGGAACCAGGCTTAGTCAATTTGACAATGTATTTGAGCCATCACAAGGTGAATACTGGAACATATTTTCACATTTCTAAAATAATACTCTCATCTATATTTTCAAACAGCAGATTTTTCTCTCAGATGTTTTAATTACATATTTTTTGCTTCCTAGTCTCATATATCAAATGAGATTTACAACCATGCCAAATGACAGAGACCCTCTCTGTTTCCCTTTTGTTTTCACAGATCACACTGGTAATGTTTCTGATTAGAAACTCTGTAGAACTGTTTGGAGAAGACCGTGTTTTATATTGGTATGAGACCGCCATATGTTTCCCATGTGAGAAACAGGATTCAGGATCACTGGGAAGTGTCACTGACACAAGCGATATAATGGAGAAAAAAGATCATGACAAAGACTGTGCATGTGGGGAGACAAGTCCAAAGGCTGACAAGATACTTCCCCAAAATAAACCTGCTCTTCCTCACATCAGGGGACTTATGGGTAAGTGTCCATATTGTATTATCACAACTTAAAAGTTATAATCGTTTCACATCTGAAAATGTCATTTACAACAACTAGCGATGGGGAGTTTACTAAAAGCATTGTGAAGTGAGAGTTCACCTGTACATTATTGGAGTACTTCCATTTTTAACACTTGCATGGAATTATTTTTCCCTGTACCAAGTGGTCTTGAGTTTATGTTATAGGTGATCGCAGAAGTGCCAAGCATACAACTAGTTAAGAATACGTGGACAAATGTCTCTTCTATTGATATATGCATTGATTTTTGTGATGCTCAGAATAGCAAACTCAATTTTGTCTTTTCCCCCAAGACATTGTTTCTCTGTGGAAAATGCCTTGCTATCCTTGAACTTAATTTATAGACCAGGCTGGCCCTGAACTCACAGACATCCTCCTGTCTCTGCCTAATGAGTGCTAGAATTAAAGGCATATGCAACCATGCCTATTACTTATATAATTTTTAATATACCATAATACACCTGTAGAAGGGAAATAGACACTATGATTGCAGATTTGAACTCATAGTTTAAGGGCAAGAAGTCAAAGGCTGTCAGATTGTACAATCAGGCAAGTTGTGTGATGAAGTGCAAATACTGCTGTTAGATTAGAGCTGGCCATTGCTGTTCAGTCATATAAGCACACAGGAGCAATCATACATTGCATACAACATCACTGGATTATTCTTATACCTAAATGAATACATTCAAAATAAAGGGCAGATCTTCCTTATTATAAATAGAAGCAAGCCTCATATATAAATATACATCCAGTGCCTCATGATGCAGTGCAGTGTGATGTAGATCACTGCCCAGGAATCACAGTAGAAAACCTGAACCTTATTCAGACCTGATCTCTTCCTTTCCTTATGTCTAGAATTTCAGGGGAAAAAAAAGATTAAGACAAGAACATTTTAACCGATCTCTAAATATTTATAAATATAATAATATTATTTTTGTGTGTATTCATAGTGATTCAGAAGGCATGCTACAAAATGAAAACTGCATCCAAGGGTTAAGTGAGTTCATCCGTCACATTCAATGATCTCCCTTCTTTCTTAGACTCTGAAAACCCTGTGAAAAAACCTTTTAATACCAAACCAATGATTGTGTGGGGTACTGGCAGGTGCCAGGACAATGTGTGTGTTAGCCAAGAAGCAACAGTCAAGGAAAAATGTAATGGAAATTCTCACTCCTCACCACCCAACGTAAAGGACCAACTGCTTAAACAATATCTCCTTACAGTCTTTGAGGAAGCAAATCTTCCCCCATCAATTCTGGTGAGTGTCATATTTGGTTTCCATAGCTGTTTTGCTCCTATAATTTCTGGGAATATGTGTTCTCATTTAATTCTCTCAATAAACTGCTGAATGTTTAGAAAACATTTTCATGAGTGTGAGACACTTCTGAAATAGTGCCTCAAAGAAATAAAATCCTGCTCAAGTTTGAGTCATGTGATTCAAGAAATGGTATTCCTGTGTCTTCCACTAATTTCAGCCAATACCCAAACCCATCAGCTTGTTGGATGAAATCGGTCCATGGATATGACCTTCTAATCCCCTAAAATCTATTTTTTAGCTTCCTTTTTGTCTCCATAATACTTTGAGGTCTTCATTAATATCATTGCTTCTGAGCTTATTCACACATACAGTTCAAAATATCTGGTGTTTCGTTATGTACTGCCTTTGATTTAGACATCAAAATTATTTTATGCTGTACATTCATCATTACATCCTAAGATTTCATCCTTAAGTTATTTTTAATAAATTACAAAATTGCCATTGGAAATATATATTTACTCTAGGGTGTCCATTTAAGCATAATTCTCAGTAGGGGAATTCAAGCGTCTGATGAAGGAGTTTATTGTGAAAGATACATGATACTAATTTTCTTAGGGATTAAATAGCAAAAATTTAGGGTAATCATGGTTGTAATCATCCCAATATTGCAAACAGGGAAAATCCTTAGTAAGGTTTTGCATGGCAGTTGTTATTATTTAGTGTAACCTGAGAGTGGGATTGAAATTCCCTTGGGTTTTTTAATGAGACAGCTTCTTTCAACATTGATAGTTGAGAATAAGAAGTCAAACAAGAAGGAAATGAATGTTTCTGTCAAAGGAAGCATAATGAGAAAAAACTTTCTTGAAAACACAGATATTAAGACTCAGAGCAGATCCTGAGACATACAAGAAGAAAGAGTAGTGTTTGGGTCACTGAAAGGGAAATATTCTAATAGTAACTGGGAATGGCATGCTTTAGAAGGAAATTCATAGCAGAGAAGGAGAAATTAAGAGAAGACCATTCACCAAAATGCTCAGGAGCAGAAGTGTGATCCAATGCCAAGAAATACCTGGTTCAGACAATAACCCAGTATTTCAAAGTGGAGAAAAGTAATTGGTGTAGAAAATGTATTTGGAAGCAAAAAAAAAAAAAACAAATCTTCGCCATGCTTTCCAGTTAGCTTTGCATCTATGCTTGCAATTGTTCTATTTCATAATAAGAGATGCACTGGTTCTTCAAAAGTATGGATCTGTTATAATAGAAGCTTATCTTTATCCCATACAGGATATCCTGTCTGCAGTTAAGAGAAAGGGACCAGATGCCGAAAGTCTTTTCAGAGCGTTAGTGAAGGATCCATGCATTGTTCTAAAAGAAGAGCTTGATTCTGAAAAAGAGGTCAACTGGAATGAGGGTTCTGGCCATATTGTTGCATCTGTGTTAAAGGTAGAGAAAATCTTAGAATCCTCCACGCTCAGTATCCCTCTAGAGATACATAAGTATTCCTTTCCTTGAGATAAACTGATGACATTTCCTTCAATGTAATGATCAGGGATAAGAGACATAACAGATAAAACTCTGAAAAGGCAAAGAATTCATCACAATGACACAGTTGAAGAACTTCTGTTGGCTGTTTCTTTCTACATATGCACATTGGTTAGCCATTGCAAACACCCTATTACCTTCTCCTCTTAACACACTGTGTGGTGTAATACCAGAACCAGTATTAATAATGGTAAAAGTATGATTTCAAAGCAAATTTCATAAATCATAACTATAACTATAGAACAATGCACTTCATAAATTACAACAGTTCAAAAGAGATAGTCCACTACTGACAGGTAATAGGTTCACAGAGATTTGCACATTGATGTCTGACCAGTGCATACATGAAAGAGTTTTGCTAATCTATAAAACCAAGCCAATATTCACATTTACTAGATATTATCTTCCTAATCCCATGAAAGATAATCAGGAATTAGCCTGATCTACTCAAGAATAGTTTACCCCCTAGAACTTGCCATGGAGTTGTCTACAAATAGTGGCTCTAGAGCAAATAGCATTGTTTTATTTTATTTGGGTCATGTTGGGATCCACAGTATTGGTACTGGGATCCAAAGCTAGGTCCTCTGAAATAACTGTCAAAAATTAGGACTTATGATCCAGCATTCCATCTAATACTTTATTTTAATTTGCTTTATGTCTCCTATTTATTACTGACATGCATCCTTAAATTATAGTCTGAGAGAAATACATGATGTAGTGAGGGTAAATTCCCAGCAGAAAAAAACAAAAACCAAACCAAAACAAAACAAACAAAAACTCCTCTAATAGGAACAAAACAGTATGTAAGACAGTCACAGAGAAAAATGGGGTCCTATATTCCCCTAATGCCACAGCTACATGATCCATGTGCCTCACAGTAGGGCTTGCTACTTAAAGCACAATTTCCATTAGAAAAGCATAAAGATTAGATCATTAACATAAAAAATTTCTTGAGGAAGGCAGTAACTAATAAATTGGACAGGATGGGTTGTAAATAGGGAAAGGTGTAAAGTTTAGTAGTATTAGGACCTATGTATAGAAAGAGTTCTGAGAGTTAAATATCATTAAAACATCCTGAACTAAATTCAGAAAACAATGATTTTTTTAATGTAAAAACGTAATATACAATAGCAGATATAAGCCTCTTTACGTCTTTGATTCAAATGACCAACAAAACAATTTTAAGGAAGCAAGGGTGTACTTTAGCTAGTTATTTCTAGGAATAAGGTCCTCAGGAGGGGAAGACATTGCATTTTGACTCACAATTGTCTATCATAGCACAGGGAATAGTTTATTCACCTAGGATTGTAAGTTGTCTTGGGCATGGCACATACCCCTCTTTAACACTTCAACTACCAAGCCAATGGAAATCTAAAATCCCTGCCTAAATTAAGCCCATGTCCAGTCCAAACTGAGGACTAAAATAAGTTTTCCCCACTCTCAATCAACAATTTCTAATGATTTCCCTGTAATGGACAGTTGGTTTCAAATATTCTCTTTATAGGTTCACATTTGAAAACCAGGAAGCAAAGCCACCATCCTATACTATTTGCAAGTGAAATACAGTATTGATCTTCTGAGCAGGAACTTCATGAGAGTCATTTACTTTCTATCTTGTGCAAGACTGAGCAAATATTAAATTAGATGTATCTTGGGAAGAAACACATGTGATGAGTGAGGTTTATTAAACCCCTACCATCTCATTCAAAAAGATAATTAGCAGTGTTATTCAGTTTAGCCTATGTCATAATTTGTTACTATTAATGTGGAAAAACACTGATGAAATGCAACTTTAGGAGGAAAGAATTCATTGTGGTATACTGCCATTTACTATTCAAAGACAGAGAAATATCAGGGCTCAAGCTGAAGCAGGGCAGGAACCAGCAGGCATGAAGAAACGCAAAAGCCATGTAGGGTTTTGGTTTCCTGCCTTGCACCCACTATCTTTCTCAACCTGTTTCCTAATATGACCCAGGAGAAATAGCTCACATGTGGCACAATCTCTGTCATCTGGGACTTACAAATTCAATCATTATTCAAGACAATCACAGATTTCAACATTACCGGTCAATGTTACAGATATCTATTCTCATTTAATATTTCCTCATCTTAGATATGGCTCCATTTGCTACTCCTGGAACCAAATTTCTGTCTTGTTTTTATATTTCTTTGGTTTAATACACCATGACCAGGCAACTTATAAAAGCAAGTATTTTCTTTTGGTCTTAGTGATCCAGACCAATTTGAATCCTTCACAATCCCAGCAGAATAGCATGACTGAAGGCAGGCAGGACCAATAAAAAAAAGAAGCTGAGAGCTGAGGGCTCTTGTCTTGGACAGCAAACATGAATCATTGTGCATAAATGGTTCATATTTTTGAAAACCTAAATTCCAACCATTCACATACTTATTCCAGGAAGGCCAAACTATTTGCACCATCCAAATTTTGGCACTGTCAAGAATCATATAAAGTGGTGCTTGGGAATAAGAGGAGTATCCCACTCAAACCATGACAAGAAAACTCCACCTTTTGATCTCCAAAAATGGATCCTCCTCAAATAATCAAGATACATGTAAAGTCCCTAATTCAATTCTCTCACAATTCCGTCCAGCAGCATATCATCTTCAACATGTCACATTTCTTTCTAATAGTTTTTTTCTTGGCAATAAATATGCATCTTTAAGAAAATACATTGATAAGTTGCAAATAACCTAGAATTTCCATTCCAGGCAGAGACTTCTGCTAACTACCGTGTATAACCTTTCATGAATTAAAAGGAAGTGCTTAGCTGCTTTCATCAGAATTTTTTATTCATTGAATCAGTGTGGGACATGCAGTAAAGGATTCAGGAAATCAGTTCTGCTCAATTAAGACTGTTTAAAAATACCCACACAAACATACCTGGAGATGTGTATGTGTGTGTGTGTGTATGTGTGTGTCTTTGTGTGTGTGTGTGTGTGTGTGTGTATGTGTGTGTAAGGTAAGTCAAAATTAGTTCCATAACAGAATTGTCAGTTGGACCACAACAACTTGCCTAAAACCTCTGCTCCATGCATCTAATCACCTTCTCCATTTCCATGGTCTCAGACACAAACACACACACATGCACGTGCACGCACACACACACACACACACACACACACACACACACACCATTAAAATGTAAACATAAGACATTAGAGACTGCAGTAAAAATACTGAAAATTTTTCCTATTTTACTACAATGTATTATAATGTTCATATAATTAAATACATGCTTACAATACTGTTAATCATTTCATGGGCTAATCTCTCTGAAAAAAATTTGCAATTTTGATCATAGTACTGGATTTTAATTATTTTTTCCATTGGGACTCTCATGTCAAATTTGATCGCAAACTATGTGAAATAACAGAGATGCATGATTTTGCCTTGTGGTGTTACAGATTTCTATTATGGAAGTAATCTTTGAAGATTTTATGGATTTATGTGGGGGAGATGCAACTGTGGAATGTGTTTATAGCAAGAACTCAAACACATTAAGTCACAAAGGAAATGCTTCTGATTTTATAAAAAACATTGCCAAATCTGATAAGTCTGATGGCAGTGTTGAGCACGGAGGCTGTCCTACTGAAAACACCTGCACTAAGAGTGATGGTGAGGAATTCAAGAGTTTGTCACTTCCTCCTCAAGAGGAAGGTATGGCAGGTAAGTGAAAATGTGAAATAGTCATCAAATGGAAGGATGGTCATCAAATAGTCATTAATGGAAGGATGGCATCATTCCCTGTTCCATTATTTATTTGATTATTTATTTAGTTCAAGGCAGGGTTTCTCCTTTGAAACTTTGGCTGTCCTAAACTCACTCTGTAGACCAGGCTGACCTAGAACTCACAGAGAGTCACCTGCCTCTGCTTCCCAAGTGCTGAGATTAAAGGCTTGTGCCAATGTCACTCAGCATCATCCCCTGTTTGTACAAAGACCTAAGTAACATCACAGCAGCATTATTCCCTAATGTCAGAAAGTTATAAATTACATCACAGATCACAGAGGTTTGGGACACATCGTGATCTTACAGCATAGGAGAACGTTTTTAAACCAGTTTTTTTTTTTTATTGAATTGCATGTAAATATAAACATTTAAACCTACATGCACATACATACATATATAAACTTATGTATATATGTGTATATATAACAAATAAATTTTTGTTTATGATGTGAATAAACATGATGTGTGGTGTCTCATGCCTATAATCTCAATGTTTAGCATGTTAAAGCAGGAAAGTATATACATATAACTGTATATGACAGATGTACTCCTACTTCAGACCCTGTAAGGGTCCCAGAATATTACATGCTATATTTCTTACCTTTCTTCCCCCAGGTCTATGAGTCACATAGGATATCTCAGATACTGAAATTAGGCATTTGAAAAGATCATTTAGAAACAATGGTTTAAAAAACATCGGACATTCTGGAAGATAAAGCTCTGTGCCAATATCTACAAACTGTGCTTTTTTTTTTTTGTGCAGTAACAATGCTGTTGATTTGATTTCATACAACCAACAAATCTTATCAATTGCTTAACACTGGTGTAAATATTAACTTATGCAGAATCCACTACACCAAACTAGAAGAATGATAAAGAGGCTAATACATAACAGAATGAACCGTTTGAAGCATTAAACATTTGGTATATTGTTAACACAAGAAATGCACTGTGTAGAGTGGAGATGAGATTCCTTTTTGGTTTTCTTGGTTTGATAGTATTTGTCTCATTTATTACAGGAAATATACAGAAAACCACATTTTATCTGAATTAACATAAATCTTTTTAATCTGACAATGTATTAAGATGAAATTTTATCTTTGTTTAGCAGTTTAAAAAGACCACCTTCATCTAACATCCAAGAACATCTACAAAAACAAGTAGAAGATGACAGCTGAGGGTGTTAGATTGACGACGCCAGCTTCCTGAAGGATATTGTTTTCTTAACAACAAGATATTTGAATCTACATTTTACATTTGAATGTACACTGAAAAGAGATTTCGTTACAAACTGGTTTTTTTTAATTGCAAATCTGCCAAAAAAAATTTTTTTTCAAGCTACTTCCATTTACCAACAGAGGAAGGTGACAATTTTTCATTATGGGCTTGAGGCTTCAGCCCTGATCATTCCATAGGAAAATTTCTTTAAAACTCTCACTTATGTATAGTTCACAAAAAAATTCTAGTAATTATTTCTTCTGTTTTTCAATTTTTTCTTGGATTTCTTGTTTGGATAATATTGGTGTCATTTATTTGATGAAATATACAGAAACAAATTTTATTTGAATTGACGTGAATGTTTTTATTATACCAATGTATTAAGGTGAAATTTTATTTTTTTTATTTAGCAGTTTCAAAGGACCATCTTCATCCAATATCTCAGAATATTTTTGTCTTCTCTGAGAAAAAACAATTAGAAATGACTTCTGAAACTCCTAGATTGACTCAGCCAGCTCCCTGAATGATATTATTTTTTTAATAACAAGAACTTTGAATCTACATTTCACATTTGAATCTACAATGAAAAGAGATTTTGTAGCAAAAAAAATTTTTTTGCAAATCTGCAAACATTTTTTTTTTGCAAACCACTTCCATTTGCCAACAGAGGAAGGTGACAATTTTTGATTATGGGCTTGAAGCTTCAGCCCTGTTCTTGCCGTATGAATCTTCCTTTGTAACACTTACTTATCTATATTACACAAAAACTTATGAGAAATTGTTTCTTTAGTTTTTCTATTTTAACATTTTATTAGTTAAAAATAATTTTCATTTATTCTATATGTTATATGTTTTATGGTAAACGTATTTTGCTATTATAATAAATTTCATTCAATAATTTAATAATTTGAACTCTAGTATACCTTGTTCATGATTCGCCATAGTATCTGGAATATGCCACTTGGCTGTCTTCTGCAGGTGCTCAGGGGCCTGCAGTCACTTGGCAGATCCACAGCAATCATTTTATTCATCTGTTCTTCCAAAATGCAATCAGAAAGGCATATCAAGTTCCCTTATGCAAATGAAAGACAGGGAATTTCTTGATCTAATTTTTCCAGATCCTAAGTACAAAACAGACCCAATAGCTAAGAACTGAGTAATTAGTTGTAGTTTAAAAAACTGTCCTCACACACCTGGGCATTGTAGCAACATTTGTGTGATTTTTTTTTTGTTTGTCTGTTTGATTGTTTGTTTCTATCACTATTGCTTTGAATAAAAAATACCATAGCTCCTTCTTTACATGAGAAAAATAATGGATCAGTGTTTGATGACTCAGTGCATCATTGCATGGCCGTTCTGCTGTCTGGAGCTTTCAGATAATCAAGTTGCTCATGTAATTAAGAAGCACAAGACAACAAATGCTCATACTCATTAAAATATCTTTTTATTGAGTCCAGGAGCCTGCTTAAGAAAGAAAAACACCCATTTCTAATGGTAGTTTTCATACTTCAATTACATAATCCAGATAATTCCTCAGAAGAAAGGACAGTAGCAAATGAAATCCACATAATCCTCCACAGTTGTGCCTAGAATCCTGTGTCACGGAAATCTCAAGTAAAATTCTACAGAATATGATAATTCATCATCATACAAGATGAAATTATAAGTGTTACTAATTGTAAGAATATTTACAGGGACCTGAAAAAATTGAAAAATGGCTCAGTATCTAAAGCAATTGTGATACAAGCTTTGTGACATGAGTTCAGGTCATCAATACTTACATTAAAAACAAAACTTGTTTTTGCAGCACAAGCATCTCTAACTCAGAAGCCTTTACCATGCTATTTGTGGTAGACACTGAGGAATCACCAGAAGCTTCTGGGGCCAGATATTCCTATCCTGTTACTCAGTAGGGAACTGAAGATATACTGTCTCAAAAAAGATGGGAGAAAGGAGCAACACTAGAGGCTGTCATCAACCTAAAAATCCCAGTTGTCTACATGTATTCCCTGATATCTACACCCCTAAACACACACACACACACACACACACACACACACACACACACAGACTACACGTACATCTTGATACATCATAATCATTCACATACTTATACAATTAAAAACACATAAGTACAATGCATATTTGTTGTACATCTCTTAATATACTGATACTTGTACCTCAAGATAAAGAATTCTTTATTCATGTCTTGTCTTCCTAGAAAGGGCCCATAATACCAATTAGATATATGAAGATCTTAGAAGAAACCTCCAGAAGAGAAGTACATATTTTCCACACTCATGATTTCTTTGACACTCGTGAATTCCCATCAATTTAATTCCTAAATGTTTTATTATTTCAAATTTTAATGAAAATAAAATTATGTAACTTTGCCCTCCCTTTCCTACCTCCAGTCCATGCTATGCCCCATGTTCTCAATCTGACAAACTCGTTAATCATTATTAATGTTACATATTTGTGTGTATGTGCATATGCTGAGTCTATTTTTTGTATATGGTTTCAGGGTTGAATACTCTGTATTGGATGATCAATTAGGTTTTCTATACTGGAAGAGGATAATTCTTCTCCCAGCAGTCATCAATTCCCTCTAGCACTTGGTTTAGGATTTGGACCACATAAAATTTTTACCCTTGCATGCTCATATGTAATGATATTGCCATCAGTGTGATTCTGCTATCATGTCTGTGAAAGACAATTTCACAAGAGACTTCCAGGTTTGCTGGCTCTTACCATCTTTCTATAACCTCTTCTGCAATGATCCCTAAGCTATAAAAACATGGACTGTGTTGTACATGAATCCACTGGTGTTTGATTACCTACAACCCATGGATCATTGTGTCCAGTTTTGTTTATCTGTGATGGTATCCATCTTTTGTAAAATAAGACTTTATTTATGAAGGGTGATGGTCACATTTATATGTGGGTATAAGGATGAATTTTACAATGCCTTGTACAATTGTGCTAGCCTATTAAAGTGGTATAGAAATTCTTGTCTAAGGTCTGTGACATCACTGGCTGCATGAAGCTGGCTAGATTTCCAGAACCAGACATAATTTCAATCCTGTTGAGAGAAAACTTTTCATTGGTTAGCAACGGTATTTCAAATGATTCTATAGTATAGATGTAGCCCTCAGTTCCTAGCAGGGATGAGAGTGGATTCTACTGCTAAAGAAAACACACATACAATCTCAGGATTCAGATGATTCTAGCTGGATATTACTAGAAAACCTCTTTTTTGAAGTCAAGTTTCTATGGGACTGTAAAATAGTACACAAACACACCTGTTTGGGAAACAATTAACATTCTTATTGACCTGCAATGCCCATAAACTATGACAATAACCATCATGGCAAGTTATCACACTAGATGTAATTAACAGCACTCATGTGTGTGGTAACCAACAGCTGGGATGAGACTTAAATGCATTTATTTAAAACACTGAATTTACCCTAATTAAGGTTAGTTTTGCTCACTTTTGAGGTTACAGCCAATGATGTCAAACTTCATGCAGTGTGAACTTGAAGTCAGGGCTAATCCTATGGTTAGTCAGGGAGCAGAAATGTAAGCACCATGTCTAGCTTGCTTTGTACTTTGCAGGCTGAGATCCTCTCCCATAAGATTAGACCTTCCACAATTAGTCTAAATATCACTACTATTTTTTTAATCTAAAGTGTCCCTCAGTCATTTAACGCAGGCAAGCATAGGAAAAGTTTTTTTTGGGGCATACCACTTGATTTATCCAGTACATTCATCCCTATAATATAGGAAGGTAAGAACTCCCATATGTTTGTATATTTCCTGTTTATATTGTTGTTTATATTCAGTTTTAATCATGGTGTTAGATACAATACAGAATGTAATTTCAATTTTCTTATAACTATTATGACTTTGTTTCCTTATTCATGGCCAGTTTTAGAGAATATTCTTGGGGGGAAGTATATTCTTTAGTGTTTTGTGGGATATTCTGTATCACACTCATTTTCATTTGTTTAATGATGTGATTTTACTCCAGTGTTTCTCTCTTTATCTTGGTCTGTATGACAAACTTTTTTTGTGAGAGTGGGGTATTGAAGTCACCCACCATTAGTGGGTGTACACAATTATATGAACTAGTGTTTGCCATAGTGTTTGGGGGGTAAATGTATAGAATCATCGTATTTTCTTGGTGAACTTTCCCTTTAAATAACATAATGTGTGCATCTCTTCCTCTTCTGTTCAGTTTTTCTGTGAAGTTTATCTTGTCTGGTATAAAAGTTGCTATGTCTGCTTGCTTATTAGGACCATGTCCTTGGAAAGCATTTTTTCTTCCTTTTACATTGAGTGATATCTGTCCTATATGGTAAGGTGTGTTTTTTGTATGCAGCAGAAAGACAGATCCTGCAGTCTAATCCAATCTGTTAGTGTGTCTGTTTTTACAGGGGAAGTAAACTGTTACTTTTGAGAATGATTAATGAGAAGAACCCATTTATCCCTGTTACTTTGTTACAGAGACAAACAAAAATGTAAATTGTGTGTGTGTAGTTAATCATTTAAAATTTAAAATGATATTTGTTAAATATGAGGTAAAATGTTTATCAAGTTTGTGTGTGTACACCTAATGATTAATAGAGACATACACTTTTTTTCTTTTGATCTATGGTGGTTTAATATTCTATGCAGAAATTGTGAATAAGAGTATTTGGATGATTACGACCTGGGTCAGCTGTAATAATAAGAAAGAATATGATCTTTGTCCTGAGATGGATACTCCTGAACAAAGGAACTGCAGAGACATATTCCAGGCACTTCTAAATGTCCAAATATGGCCCTGCATAAAAGACCACTGGCAGGGAGTATGGGGCAAAGGTACATGAATTAAGAAAGTGGGAAGGTAAAGCCAGCAGGAGGCTCAGGTACCAGCTGAGTTCAGCAGAGATTTCACACTTTCACAAGTGCCTTGCCTAAGATTCAGAGGAGGGACTCTAGCATCATGGACTTTTAGATGTTTCAGTTTGGGAAGGGATGGGCTGGAATAATGTTAGCTTAGATAAGGATTGGACATGGATCAGCACCCTGTATCTACCCAGGTTTCCTCCACTCCCAAGTCCTCCTTCCAAAGGCCTTCTAAGGGAGTATACTTATAGAAGTGTACTGTGTCTCTTCTCGTAGAAAATGCTAGGAAGAAGTCTAGGTCTCCAGGGACATTTCCTGCCCATGTATCTCTATTGCTTCCTGCCCAAATCTCCCAGTGTGTGGCTCTCATTAAATTTTGGCAGTCAGCCAGATCAAGGAGGGAGTCTGCTTGTTTTACTCTCTCTCTAGACCAGACCAGCCAGGCAAGAATTAATCCAGTCTCATATTCCCACCTCTATCCTGAAACCTTCATCACCCACTGCCAGCAAGAGTCCCAGAAATGAACTTGTGCAGACATCTGCATCCAAGTGTGTCATTGCTACAAGAGAAAAAAAAGCAAGTATCATGTAGTGGGAACGCTATTAGAATTACCCTAAACTTCTCAACTAAGGCTCTAAAAGCAGGAAGGTCCATGGACAGATCTGCTACAGACCCTAAGTCACCACAGATCCCAGCCTAGACTACTGTGCCCAGCAAAAGCTTCAATTTTCATAAGTGAAGAAAATGAAACATTCCACGTTAAATACAAATTCAGACAATATTATAGACATATATGTAGGTGTTGATTTTTATTTAATTGTTTTTACCTAATCCTAAAATATTTCAGCCTCCGAGAATTCCTGCTAACTGGGCTCCTAGATTAGAACCTTATGAACTCAGAGCAGTACTGAATTCAGTTGACTCTGCTAGCTGGTTGACTGATTCAATTCCCTAGTTGTTTTGGCTCATAAGATTTTCCAAGCTGCTAGCCAAACTTACCTTCTGATCCAGCTGAATATACTGCAGAGGTGACTGCAGGAGGATGACAAGTTTGACACCAGAATGGTCTACACTTACTATTAATGAGGCATTCAGTTGGCTTAAAATGTGAGATCTTGATCATACCATGTTTCACTAAAGTTTGATTTTATTTTTATTATTATATAAAATTACTGTTTTAGCATAGCCTCAAAGAAGGGAACAGGTTAAAAAAACAATTTACAATTACATGACATTAAATGCAAGTTTTCATTTCAAAACAGTTTTAAATTAAAACAAATATGAAGAAGATTAGTCTATTTCAATAATTATTTATTGATTAAGAAAAGTTTATTTTGTAATAGTGTTTGTATAAATAAGTTAATTTTATCAGTCCTTAAAATTGTCATGGAATGTCAGTTTTGCTAACTTCTTTTTCTATTAATCTATACAACTGAATAGTCAATATAATCTAAATTATTTTTCAATATTTTCAGAAGAGTGTTTTGTCCTTACTCCATAATAGCAGCAACAAACCAATGGTCAGATTCAGAGTTTCAACAAAATCCTAGTGGAGGTGTTCTGTGTCTAAGACATAAAACAGAAATCTACCCCAGGAATGCAGCATGCTCCAGACATGGGAGAGGCTACCTGTGAAATCTTTAAGAAACACCATGCTCTGTCTTGTGAGATAGGCAGATTAATAGTGACTGTGCAGTGTTGAAATTCTTTATCAACTTAATAAACCATTTTATTAAGACTTATTTGGATCTACAAAATGAATAACATCAGCAAAATCTTCTTCTTAGCCTTGCATTCGGAGAGTTGCATTTTTCCTTTAGGGAAGATGTTTAGTGTCCTCTACATACTCCTAGATGCCCTCAAAAGAACAAATTCATGGTTGATACATGCATGTTCATAGATTATATTCCCTCATGTTGTCTCTAGAAATATATGTCAATATTCACCTATGTACTCATATGTGCATATGAGTTAGAACTAGAGCATTATCATTTCTCAGTATTGTTTGTCTTAATCTCAAATAAGAATTCCTTCACAGGGTATATTCATCAGAATTTTGTTACAGTAATAAAAAAAAATTACATGAAGCTTGGTGCTGTTATAAAGGTTAAAGTTTGCTCAACTTCAGGGTTCTGAATGGTAAAATACATGATTAAGCATTAAATGTAACTCTGGGAAGGCTTCTTGGTTAACAAGGACATTAATGCACACAGAAGAAGGAGATGATGTCACCAGAAAGCTAGCAACTGATTCAAAATCATTGTTGTTAAATGAGAATTCCATGATAAGCACGTAAATCCTTTTGATTTGTTTGTTTTTGTTAGTTTGTTACATGATTGTTTTTTGTTGTTAGTGTTGCTGTTTTGTTTTGTTTTAAAAAGTACCCTTGTCTAAATGAGTCCCAAATACATTTGATCTAGTTTTTTGTTGTTGTTGTTTTTAAGTTCTTTTTTTAAAATTTTTATTTATATGCTTGAATTTGTGTCTATGGGAATTTATAAAATATATGTGCTGATAATGATAGAGGCCAGAGAAGTGCATGGGAAAACCAGGAGCTGAATTTACAGACAGTTCTGAGCAATCCAGTGTTGATGCTGAGACCTGAAATGGGGTCCTCTGGAAGAATAACAAGTGTTACTAATTATCCATCTGTATCATCAGCCCCAAATTTTACTCAGGTAAGAATTATATCCTGCTAAACAAGAGAGAAATTATCAGTTATTTGAAACCTAGCCAACTCTCCGGGGTGAGTGAAGTCATGAATCCTGTTAAAAAACCTACAGCCATCACTTTGCTAACCCAGCATTCTATATAATTACATTGTAAATGTTTGTCTTTCTATGCACAGATGAGTGTAGTCTTCATCCTCCTTCAAGTTAACTTATCTTTGCAGCAGATGAAGGCCATTAAATTGATGAAAACAATTAAATTATAAAGTGATCACAACTGTGCCCACTCAGTCTAGATTTTTCAATTCTTGAAACACAAATCCATGTAAAACCATAATGGATGTACTTGAAAAGGTGTACCTTCATTATGAAAAAAATTAGGAAAGATTGGACTCTACTAAAGCAAATCATTTCATTGTCATATAAAGGCTAATGGCAGTAATAGCAGTATTGTAAGGCGTAACTATGATAGTTTGTCATTACGTGTTATAAGCAAATTAAAAATAGCAAGTTATGAAGGAAGAATATTTTAATTGTAAATGACTAATAATAGTATCAGTTTCATACACCAACCTTATTTTCCTTTGTCCTTTCCTTTCTAATATTTTCACCCTGGCCAGAAGTCTTCCAAAGATGAATGTCAGTTAAAATGATTCAATCCATGAATATATTTAAAGATTTAATAAATCATTCTTTCTCTCTCTGCCACTTATTCTCCATATTGCCTCTCTAACTAACTCTTCCTCTGATTCAACATTTTGCTTCTCTTTTACTCTGACTCTTCTCAGAAGTTATTTCCTGTCTGACACTTACTATTCTGATCTCTGTTTCCCTCTCTCAAATACTGTGATTAAAGGTGTGCACTACCATTGCCTTCTAAATACTGGAATTAAAGGTGTGTAACATCACTGCTTTCTGAGTACTGGGATTAAAGGTGTATGGCAACATTCATTCTACCCTAGAGTAGCCATGCTGCAGGATTAGAGGATTAAATATTTCTTTACACTCTTTCCATCTAGCTAAATACTGTGGATATTTATAGTTATTGAGCTTAAGACACTGCTGGATTCATTACACATTTTAATAAAAACTTTAACATTGTACCAGCCAGGCTGTTTTTCAAGGCAACCCTGTTTCTTCTTAATATTTTTTAATCTGGCATAAATTTAAAATACATGCTTTATGTAATCAAATTTTTGCTTTCTAAAAAATAGTAATATAATGTTCATTTTTTTTATTTAAATTTAAAAATAATTGATTATACACAAATTCTCTCTCTCCCTCTTCTCTCTCTTTCTCTCTCTCTCTCTCTCACACGCACACACACACACACACAAACACTAAAACACACTAATCCTAAAAGGTTAGTTTTCTGTTTCCTCAAATGCAGTGCTGCAATGGTTCATGTACAGACATTGATTCAAGGAAAAAGCAATTTATCCTTTTGCCTAGTTCAATACCTGGTCATATTAGGCCTGGAGCTTTATGGCCTCCATACAATCTAGTCTTAAACCTAGGACTGGAAGGCTTGAGTCTCAGCTGTACTATACGTAGACACAAGATGGTTACCTCAAGCCAAAGCCACTGAGTGATGTAACCATGGGCTACAATCTCTGAAAGTGAACCAATATAAACTTTTCTTTCATTTATTTCAGTTAACTTGGGTGTTTTGTCATAATGTCAAGTCACTCTACTGATTCTAAATATACTTGTAAAAATAACAAAAACATAAGTAATAAAACTAAGCACAGATACATTTGAATTTGCTCTTATAACTGTAGTCAACGTGGCCAAACAGCAAATACCTATCTAAACATAAAGTACTTAGTGCAGCAGGAGAACCAGTAGGTGCAAACACACACCCTCTTATTAGTCCAATTACAGGAGAAAAGTTAAGAAGGCTTATTTTTTTTCTTTTTTAATTTATTTTCATTAAGCTTCATATTAGAACATTTTGTGTCTCAAAAGCAACAGGAAATTCATTAAATAAATTACAAGACAGAAAGCAATCTTTCTTTTACTTAACCTAGACACTATATCCCATGACAAACACTTTGTCTAAGTAAACAGTAACTGGTCCTCAAGTAAAGAGACCCAGAGTCACTTGGAAATTGGTATGGTCATGCATGTTAACTATTGGCTTATTCCAAACAAAAACTATATCTGTCCTATCTTAATTTTAAATGTAAGATGCCTTGGAAATAGGAACAAAAAAAAGGCTTACTTTTTGAGGAGAACATGAATCCAACACTTTGAATTAGACATATTTTTATCACTGAACACAATTGAAAATTATGAAATCTTGTTGAAATATCTCTAAGGATAAGAAATTAAAATTCTGAAGAATATTCACCAAAGTGGATATTGGAGCACTGTTTTCATTTTACTCTCCCTCTAAGTTTAGACTGTAAATTAAATCAGCTACCCAGAGAAACAATAGAAATAATTATTGGGACTATAGCCATTCTTGAAGAGAAAAATTCAGAACTGAGGAAAATCACAACTTAAGTCTTGAAAAAATCCAGGGGCCTCTTGATACAGTGTTGTTGCTTTTCTGTTGTCAAATTTGTAGTTGTGGACATGAAGCCACAAAGATGACTTCTGGGGAGACATAGGAAAGTAAAAAGAACTTGGATTAAAGTCAAGTTATTTAATAGAGAGAATGACATGGAAGTAAGTTCTGGGGAAGACAACATTTTTTTTTCTGAAGATGTATTGTTGTGTAACTATTTCTTCTGAACTGAAACCTTCCTTCCAGGAATGAAGCTAACAAACTTCACAAGGCTGAGAATGCTCGAGAGGTCAGAAGATTTACTCTCTGCTCTCTCTCACTAAGGCAGTAAAGTCAGTAAAAAATCACTGGGTGAATGAATGGACTTTCTTAACAGAGACACCTACAAGTGGTACAGGTATACTATTTTCCAGAGTGGTCAGCTCCCAATCTGATGGCAAAGGAGCTGTATTTGAGCCATTTGTACTGCTCTAAGTTATCTCCAGGAACTCAGTACTTCACCAAGATAGGCAAGATGTGTGCAACTAAATATTAAATGTTATATATTTGGTTTTCCAAATCTTTCATTTAAAACCCATAGTTGAAAATCATAGATGCAAAGTTTTGCACACCAGGGGTTACCCTCACACATTCTTTTCATATATGACCACTAAGTTGTGTAGCTTCCGCATGTCTTACAAAAAGCATCCAGACCTGAAAAAACTAAAAGAAAATTATGCAACTGTGAATCACTGAATCCTAACTGTTAAAGAAGGAATATGCTGTGTTTTATAAGATGATACTTTAATATTTTTTAAATATTTGCTGTGATTTTACTTATTTTTATTTTCTACACATTGGTGTTTCATGTATGTATGTATGTCTCATTGTCGGATTCTGTGGAGCTGGAGTGGCAGACACTTGTGACCTGCGATGCAGGTGCTGTGAAATGAACTTGGGTTCTCTGGAAGAACAGTCAGTGATCTGATCTTAACCAGTGAACGTCTCTAAAACCCCATGCCGTGATTTTTAATGTTCAGCTTCTATAATCCTCTTTTGATGTCTAGTAAGAAAGGCTCTCAGTGAATGAACCATTAAAACAAAAATTTTTGAAGACGGTTATATCAATATTTATGTGTATGGCTTTCTGTCCAACAACTGTATGTGTTTTACTACATGGTGTGAATAAGACTTGGTTCCTTTTCAAGATCAGTCAGCACTCTTTTATTTTATCTTTTTTATTTATTTATTTATTTGTTTATTTGTTGCTGTTGTTGTTTTCTATTTGTTTTTTTCAAGACAAGGTTACTCTGTCGTAACTCTGGCTTTCCTGGAACTCACTCTGTAGAACAGGCTGGCCTAGAACCCACTAAGATCTGCCTGCCTTTGTTTCTCAAGTGCTAGGATTAAAGGCATCTGTCATCACCACTAAGCTCTTAACCACTAAATATCTTTCCAGATCCCATCTTCCTGAGTCTAAAAGAGTTTCTTTCTGATGGAAATGATTAATTAAAAGTATATTGTTACACAACAAAGAGAAAAACTAGAACATACACATATATACAATGAACAAGTATAAGCTTGTTAATTTCAAAGTGAATAACAAAACTGATGTCAAAGTTGAAAGGAAGAGAAGTGCTATTTGCCATGTTCTCATCCTATGTTATAAAGCAATATAAAAAATTCATTAACCAAACTTTTAAAAACATACATAAAACATTATTATTTATATATGAAAGCACAGAAAATTAGTTATATAATAAAATACCCAGATGGAAGTTACCTATGTATTTATTTTAATAGATAATTAAAATTCAGACTATGAACACTCTATTGACCAAAGTGATACAATAAAAAAATAAAAATCTATTTTTAAAGACTACATAAAACATTACAAATATTTATGTAAATAATCTGTCTTACAACAAGTATATATTAACCTAATATCAATTTATGGAAATATATGTCAGTGATGATATACATTAAAATTCAGTAACATCTGTTCTCCAGCTAGTTTGACAGATAACATGTTTGGAATAGGAGCAAAAAAATTTAATCAATTCACTCGTGGTACATAAGGCCATGGTCCCGTAATTTTAGCTGAGATGGACATTGAAATTGATGAAGATGATTATTAGTGTAATCATCTTTTAGGAAAAATGGATGATGTGACTAAAGGTCTTACCATATGCTATATTTTGAAAGCATAATGCTTACAAATTGATACATGTTCAGCTATTTAATATCTCAGAATATAAATTACTACATTGTTAGAAATAAATATAATTTGAAATATTTTCATGTGAAAACATAATTAGGAACTATTATGTGGAAAGGAAGACAACAGTATTCTTAATTGGAAAATATTCCAAACAATGAATGTGAGGGTTGAGGAAGAAGCAGCATCAAAACATAAACAAGAGTGTTTATTTTTATCTTTAGTATCCTTTTTTCTTTATGGATTATCTAGTATGTACTATGAAGGCAATGTTTTAAATAATTTACTTTGCAAGTTACTAGGAATCCTTGTTTTTCATTCAAAAATCAGTATTATTTAATTCAGGCTGGATTGTGTTTTTTCTCAGATTAACTCAGGACTGTTTAGTATGTGTGCTCTCAGCTCTTCTTAACAGTTGCTCTAACCCTGGCCCACACCAAACTCACCTAGGATGCAAAAATCTAATAGGGCTGTTTGGGAAGAATCTTACTGATCTAGTGTTAGAAGAAAAACACCCAATGAAAACTATACCCTGGTACTGAGAGATTGTATTCAGAAGGACATTTATTATTTTCAGTCATGTATTAGCCTCTTTCATAAGACAAGTAACATTTGAAAAATCACAAATCTAACATAAACAAAATATTTCTATAATGATATGTATTGTAAAACATGCCTTAAATTTTATACTTGCTTTCCATAGGAAAAACTCATAGGCAACATTCTCAGATTGCTCTGCATTCTATCCTGATGTCAGAATTGTAAGAAAACACAAATGTTTGATGCCTATATGGGGCTTGTAAACATGATGGACTTCTGTATACACAAAAAAGCAAGCAAGTAAAGAGCAAAGCTTCCTTCTTCCATGTCCATATATAGCTTCGGCTTCCAGCAGAAGGTATGCCCACCTCAGAGGTGGGTTTTCTCAGCTCAAAAGATCTTGATTAATCATATGTCTTCCTACCTCAAAGGTCTGGAATAGAAGTGGATCTTTCTACTTCAAATCAAGGAAAAGTTCCTCACAGCTGTGCTCTCCTTATTTGGGCTTCCGGATGTGGTCAAATTGATAACCAAAGATAGCTATTGTAATAGTAAGTCCAGGTCCAGCCCAGTTGATAGGAGATTCTGTCTTACGAAGCAAAATTTTAAAAACAGGTAGCATAAAGATAACATATGGATACAAGCTTCCATCTCTCTATTGAGAGAGACACATATTTTAGCTATTATAAATTCCTCACAATGGACCTTAAATTTGTGGGATAAAATAAAACATATCTCCCTTAAGCTGCTTCTTATGGAGTACTTAGGTACAATGACAAGATAAATCCATCATCTTTTCTGTATGAATGAGATGTTGACCTTTTGTTAGGCTACACACGAACATACTAATTTAAAAGAAGAAATTAAGAAAAAAGTGTTGATTTATTTTTCTTAATACAATAAAAACTGCTTGGGAACTAGAACAATAGCCATAGTTAGCAACAATAAATTGAAAAAGAGGTGATGATTTTCTAATAAAATATAAACTGGTTGTGAAATGGAGAACAATAACCTATGACTTTATTTTACTAACACTTTCAAAGATTTATGCAAGTTTATTTATTCTTTGATTTTTTAAATTAAGTTTGTTATTATTTAACATTAACTTTTGTACTTGTGAAATAAAACAACTACTTAATTTTCAGTGTTAAATAATGGAAAACAGGCCAGAATAAAATTAGTAATACACCTTTTTATTTATTATGTATTTCTCTTTATATAATTTATATAATTAAGAGTAGTCATTGCCAACCTTATTAAATAGAAAGTTCATTTCACTTTTTCCTAATGAGAAGGATGGAACAGACATCACTCAAACCTGACAATAAAAGAAAAAATATATATTTCTCTTTCTTTTTGAGAATAAAATGAAAAATTAAAGGACAATCAATATTCTAAGGAAGATAATGATCCCAAGAGTGATTGAAAGTAGAAAACGAAACAAAAGAACTCATCTATTTACATGTTATACTTGTCTGTAAAATGATGTGATTCCTGCCAGGTATGTGTTGGAAACCAAACCTTAGTTCTCTACAGGAACAGCAAGCGTTCTTAATCACAGATCCGTCTCTCTGGCCTTTATGTATGAAATCTAAGAAGTTACGAATGTCAATCACAATCTTAAAATTGTTAAAAATTACAATGTGACTAAACAACAGTAAAACACACAAAAAGATGAGAATATGCCTGTTGTGTAGAATGCACTAAAACAAAAACCATATGAGAATCCAACAAAAGTAGACTATGTATACATGTCTCTGTGTGTATAAAATTGAAATTAAAGTTAATCATAATTTTATATAAATTATTACCTACAACTTATTTTGCTTAAATGAATGTCATGATATTTTCTCTTTTTATAAATAATATAGTTTCATTTATTTTTGAAATTATTTTAGTTTTTCAGACAATATAATTTTATCATACACCCCCTCCAATTTCTCCCAGATCCTTTCAATGCATAAGTTGCTTTTAAGAAAGAGATGCAGGGTTATATTTTTAAGATAAAGCACATTTATCATTCCTTCAGCATAGGATTTCTATGATGCCTAAGCAAGAAAAGATACAATGTGAAATAAACATTCTAAGTAAACACAATTAACCTACAAAACTTAATCATCCTGCACTATATCTTATTATGTTCATGTAGTAAAATTCTAATGTGCACTCTCTGATAGATATATAGTATGATTTCATCTATTGTCATGTGAAATATTGTAAAACAGCAGTTTTGGTACAATTTCAATTATGAAACGGGAAAAAATATGAATAAAATAAAACCTTCCTCTGAACATCAAGATACAGAAAATGACTAATTTTGTCCTTAGATTTGCTTTGACATAACCATGTTCTTCATATCTCATCAAGATTTTGTCATCATCAATGAATAAGATCCTTTAAAAAATAATGTGAAAAGTTCTTTGGGGGGAAATTTCATTTTTTATGACTAATATCAGACATCATTCAGTGTAAGCAGTCTATCCATAATTGTCCATAACTTTCTTAGTTTTATCCTTTCAAAAAAAATTGACAAAAGTAGCAATATTCTTCCATGTATGTTTTATTAAATTTATTAAATTTATTAAAATATTCCAATTATAGAGGTTGGGCAGTGGGCCCAGTAGTTAATAAACTTCTTTCACAATCTCAAGAAACCTACACAAGATTGATTATTGGGCACGGAGGCATGTGTAATTGCAGCCAGTGAAGGCAGAGACAAAGAGCCCCAGGGGAAACTTGTTAGCAAGCAAGAATAGAGCTCTGGATTTGATTGAGACACACTGACTCAGTGTAGAAGGTAGAGAGTCAAAGAAGATGATTCCTAATTTGTATATTCAGCTTCCATGTGTACA
This sequence comes from Cricetomys ansorgei, assembly GCA_026225945.1. NCBI lineage: Eukaryota > Metazoa > Chordata > Mammalia > Rodentia > Nesomyidae > Cricetomys > Cricetomys ansorgei. The sequence goes on along the minus strand of JAMJFZ010001133.1, from coordinate 7,121,726 downwards.
CAATGACATACAGCCGTGCCAAAATACATGCATGTAAACATACATAGTCATCACATGCAAAAATAAAATAAAATAAAATAATGATTTATTTGGTGAGACTTTAGTTATCCCTATTAATATATCATCAATTAAATTCTAAGATGAAATTAATAAAAACCTACAATAGCTTCACCTTATCTATTGGGGTTATAGCCCGCTATATGAGGCAAGATGGATTTATAAAGTAACCATATTAAAATAATAAACATTAAAAAGAGAAAAAATGATAACAATATTATGTGAAATTATTTACAGCTTTTGATTATTTCTGAAAATTTAAATGTAATATATTTGGCTGAGTTAACTATATAGGTTACTGAAAATGTGTTAAATCAAACTGTGTATAAAATAGAAATATTGAATTTTATGAAAGGAAGAGGTGACTGGTAGCAAAAATAAGATCAGTGTCCATCTCAGATTTTACATTTTTATATACAATATGAAGAACTTCCTCATTGTAAACATCTAAATATTCCTTAGGTTTCCTTATGGTGATGGGACATCAATATTTTAATTTTATTTGAAAGCAAATTAGGTACAAATTAATTAATTTCTGATACATATCTTCAAGTATTGGAAAAATATGTGTATATGTAAAGGAAAATAATCTAGATGGTCAAAGGCAACTAAAATAAGGTTGTATGAGATTTACATATTTTCAGACTTTTATAGATATTTGTTTTGTGCAAGTTAGAATGATAACTTTTAAAATCATCACCTTAATTTCTCATTGATAATGAGTGAAAAACTCTGGACTAAAACCTGCAACCAACTTTAAATTACCTCAAATATGGAAGGTTACCTATATAATGCTCAAGTGCCTTTTAATTTTTATAAGTACTTGACAACTGTCAGGAGACATGAAAATTAGTCCAGTAACATACAAAACATGAAGCGGTAATTGATAAATTCATATATATATATATATATATATATATATATATATATATATATATATATATATATCACAGCTTCTGTTTAGTAGATCCAGAAACATCTTTCCTCTAATCCCAACTTCATTCCATTCTAATTACATCTTAATGTGATGGGTTTATGGATAATTTTCCTTATCCTTTGAAATGCCCTTAGGGTATGTTTGTAAACTCTATGATGAGTGTATATTACTACATAATACCATTAGGGCAGCAAGTCTAAGTTGGACAAATGCACAATTACTAAGCTGTCTCTACAATTCCTTATTTTTGAAACTAGATAATTATTACTCACTTTTGAATAATTAGATTAGCAATTATTTACCAAATAAAAACATATACTTTTATTCTGCTTTTTATTAAATAAGAGATGGTTAAAAAAAATCAATGAATATAGAAGATTATATACTGAATTTAATGTGGTAATTTTAGTAATTTACAATTGCATCTGAGTCATTCTCCCTATAATGCAATATTTCTAGAAAAGGCCTCCATGAATTAATCCTCAGATTTTATTCAGAAGCCTCCTGTCAAGTCTAGTCTTCATTATAATTTATTCTCATGACATAGTGTGAATAAAGTTTTCATTTTAAAATAAAAGTTCATTATGAAAGTATACTTTTATTTTTTTAGTATTTTAACAGTTCATTATTTTATATATTTAAGGATTTATTTTATTTGTGAGTATGCGTGCATATGTGTGTGAGTGTCTCTGTGTGTATATCTTTGTCTATGTATGCTTTTTCATGTGCAAATGCACAAATCTGTGCTGTTATACACAGGTATATATTAGGAATATATTGTAATTGTGAATATTTGTAAACAAAATTAAGGAACATAGGCCTCAGACTATGCATCTGAGAGAGAGCAAGCCGGGGGTTGTTGCATAGTAAGGGGCTGGAGGAAAGAAAAATAAAAGGAAAGTGATGAAAACACATCTTAGCTTAAAACTAAAAAAAAAAAAAAAAAAAAAAAAAAAAAATGTTTTTACATTAAATGAATTCCATATGCAAGATGTGAAGGTTAAGCTTGTTTGTTTGGTGGGACTGAGACTCAACATGAACCAATTCTCTTGATATATGTGTGAGGAAGTTTGCTGATTAGATTAACTGAGCAGGAGACACACACATTGTAATTCTCACTGTCTCATTGCCTGGAAACCTACACTGAATAAAAATGAAAAAGTAAGCTGAGCACTAGCATTCTTTTCCTGTCTCTATGCTTCCCTACCATGAGTGCAGTAAGAGCAACCTCCTCCAGCCATAATGAGATAATCCCTTAAACTGTGAGCTAAAATCACTTTTTTCTTTCCTTAGGTTGCTTCTGAGGGATATTTTATTCCTGTGGCACATAAAATAAGCACTAGACACATGAGCCAATAAAGTTTAACAAGAAATATACTCACAGGTCTTCAATTCCTGGTCTTTTTGGAAAATTTTGGTTCATATCTCTTTCAATTTATGGAAGGCTTAAATTCAAACTCAGTCACATGAAAAAAGGTCTGTGACTCATTTCACTTTTTTCTTTATTATCAGCAGGTTGTTGAAGTAAACAAGTCATACATAATGATGGACACTGAAGGGTCATTGAGAAAGGATAAGCTGGTTGGTCTTTCTAGATTTAATTAAAGGTAGATATCTGAAAACTTGAGCAAGTCATATGCAGTGTTGGTAAAGAATATATATATATATTCTGTGGAAATATTTTGGCTGAATTATTTCTCTCTGTTTACTCAGAGAAATTTGTATATTTAGTTAGCAAATAGAAATAGTAAGCAGTGCATTATTTAATAAACTCAAAAAAAGGATATTTAATTCTAATCAAAATATACAAAATATACAGGAATAAATACTATCTGCGTTCAGTCTTAAGCGGGTATTAGTAATCAACAGGTTTAAGTGTGTATTTATAATATGGATTATTCTGGAACCCTAGCTTATAATTTTAAATAATTTATACAACAATGATAATCACATTGCTTTATTTAAAATATTTAATAAATAGTGGTTGTTTTGGCATTATTTTACATTAGAGTGGAATTTTAACAAGATAAAAGCATGTTTCTCACAGAATTTTTTAGTAAAAGTGTGAATCACAACAATAACAACAAAGTTCACACAACTTTTGAATGTTTGAGAACTATCAAAAACAGTATTCTGAAATAAAGCATGTAGAACAAGGACAGAAGCCAAATGGGTGAGTAAGTCAAGGTCATAAACACCAGCACAGAAGTCACAGAACTTCACAGCTTGCAAAGTATGTTTCAAACATTGTCTGATACACAAAATTGGAAAGAAAATAGATGATTGTCAAAGTAAGCTTCAAATTTCATTGGACAGTGTTCAATAGAAAGTATGGGTTGAAAGATAAAATTGGGAAAAAAAAATCTAGCAGTGGTAATTACGTCCTCAGTGTAAGTGACTGAGGTTGTTGTGGGATCCTCTACAACTTAAGGTTAGAAATAAAAGGTTCTGTGATCTGAGTGTGGGACTGAAGAATGACCTCTCAGTTACTGATCTGTTCCACTATGTCAAGATGATGCTTTTACATTAGCAACAAACTTTATAATGAAAATCTTATTGAAAGAAATTAATTTTCCTTTGAGTTATGTTGACTTTGGGGCTCACAGGCAATATCAGCATTCTAAATTATGTTATGATTGTCATATTTTTCTGCATATTGATTTCATCACAAGAAACAAAAATTGAAACACATTATTATTCTACTCGTAAAGAGTGCTTTAAAGTACATGTAGAAATATATACTGTGTTTTAGTGGTTATAGCGTCTTGAGGAGGCCTTGCTTTTATGTTTGGAGAAAAGAATGAATGGGGACCACAGATTCTTATTTTTAATGTTGTAGTTTATCTATAGAATACACTTTATCTCAGAACATAGTTGAAAGAACTCATATGGACCAGATTAAAGTACAAATGTCTTGATAGCAAATACTTCTTATGGAATGCATAATGTATACCTTAAGAGTAAAAGTGAATGTAGATAACCAAGAGGTAAACATACATACACATATATGTTCTTACATTCTCTGCATCTCTCTCTCTGTTTCTGTCTCTCTCTATATACACATATATATTTTATATTATATATTTGTGAACATATATGTATATGTGTGTTGAGCCATTCTATGAAATAATGCTTTATTCTAATTATACCAGAAATTCACGAGTAATATCTAATATTTTCCAACAAACACCATAATGTAGCTCGATGTCAGCTATTCAGTGTAGAAAATTAAATCAGTAGTATAATTAATAGTAGTTATATAAAAGGGGGTAAGTACATAAAATGCAGTTCCCAGAAGGAAAAAAAAAATGGTCACAACTTTGTTAAAGTTGCTAAAATGAAAATTGACTCATTTACACTCTCTGATGGTGGATTAGAATTTACATAGCCAGTGCTAATTATCCTGGTTCAGTATTCGCCTAGGAAAATACCCTACTTTTCCTTTGTAGGCAGTGAGTGCATACTTCTGCGTTTGATCGTAATTCTAGGATGATATTCTCAGACCACTAGATTTCACTGACCCAAAGCTAAGAATGCATAAGATGACACCTTACTTCAACAGTGTCTGTCTGCAGTCCTACAACCCAACTACTTGATTCTCCACCAAAATATTGTAAGTGACTTCATTTCTGACATTCTTTTGTTCTCTGACTTTGGAAGTTCACACAACTCCTTCCACTTTAGACCATTATTCAGAATAATTTGGATCTTTGTTCCTCAGCAAGTTACTCATATTTAGATCTGAAGAAGATTCTTTCCTTTCTCTTTGACACCAGGAGTATATTTTATATGGACCCATCAGTATGTAATTATTTAAATCATTGCCACTAGATGAATATCTGTATCAGTAGCAAACTGAATTGTAAAAATAAAGCAAAACCTCATTTTCACATATTCTCAACTTTGAAATTGAGAACATAAAATTTAAATTGCCAATTACATGAATTTCAGCTCCAAACACAAAAGCAGATATCTAGGGTAGGCCAGAAATAGGTATTCAAAAGAAAAAATATAGTTCACATTAAAAAAAAATACTGATACAAAATGAAGAGAACAGAGGGAGCCAAACATTTGATAGAAATTGCTGGTGTTCACTGAAGGCCATGATAGAACCTCTTTTAATAATATGATTTTTTAAATAAAATGCACAGTATGTGAAAATTTCTGGGTAAGAAGACTGATTTGACATGTGTCCCAATGTCCTATTGAAGAAATGTTAGAAAAAGAAATATCAGGGTTTTTTTTTTTTCTTTTTCATTCTACAAAGATAGGAAAAGTTACAAATGTCAGATCCAAAGGAAACTAAGGACAGATGGCCAACTGTTATGCTTATTAACATAAATCTGGCTTCCTTGATATGACAACTACCTGTAGGTCTTCTTGGCACTTCTCATCCTGCTTGCTACCATAAACTTCTCTAGCACATGGACTTCCCTTCTTCCAGCTCATTATTCATATAAAACTCTGCCATTTAGACCATGCACTCTATTGGCCTCCTCTCTCTTGGCACTCTCTTGTAGTTGTTAGCCAATGTGTGGGCTCACCAAGAAAGACAAGAAGGTATTTTCATAGATGTAAGCCTTGCCAGGCCTCAGCACAGATAACCTCCATCGTGGCAAGTGCCATCTTTGACAGTGAAACCCAAGCATCTGAGTGAAGGTGTTTTTATTGATAGAGACCTCTTCATGTGTTCTATTGATAACACATGCATATCATGAGCAATCAAACATCCCCCACATAAATCCAATACCTGCAGACAATACAAAACACCAAGATTTAGACAGTACCTTACCAACAATTCACAAAGCAATTATTTTTACATAAGAAAAATAAAGTTTCCACAACATTCTTTCCTCTTTGCTATTTCTCTCTTCTTCTCTTGCTCTCCCCACATCTCTCTCCTTTTGGCCGTTTTGTCAGTCTACTGACTATGTTTAGTCTACTAGTTTTCCCTCTGCTCTGGACTCTTCCAGGTGTCTCTGGTTATACTCTCCCCTACATGTATAATAAAAAAAAAATCCATCTCTTTACTCATATCTTGGAATGGTCATGTTCTCACATTAGAGAACAGGAATTTATAAAATAATACATGAAACAGCTGAGTGATTCAAGAAAATATAAGGACAGTATACCAGAAATAAATAAATAAATAAATAAATAAATAAATAAATAAATAAATAAATAAATAATAAAAAACGAAACAAACGACAACAAAGCTAAACTTATCTCCAGCCATAAAGTACCCCAGCAGTGAGAGGGGCAACAGAGCCACATTCAAAAGAGAAGCCAGGTAGTGAGCAGTAACTGCACCCATAGGACAAACCTAAACTCTCACAAGCCTCAAATTTAGTTGTGGGTTTTGCTTCTAGCAGAACAGAGCACCTGTCTTTGAGAAGGTTGCTATAGCTATTAGAAAGTATCACAACTAAAAAAAAATAGCAACTTTGGGAAAAGAGATTTTTATATACAATTGTATCTTATAACTCTCAGATTACACTCCATTGCTGAGGTAAATTCAGGTAGGAACCTGGAAGTACTAACAGTTATGAAGGAATGACACTTGGAGTCTTCCTGTTATGGGTTACTCAGGAGTTCTTATACAACCCAGAACCATTTACCCAGGAGTGACATAGCCTACAGTGACCAGTCCCTTCCCAAATAATCATTAATGAGAGTACTCTCAACAAACTTACTATAAGACATTCTATTGGAAGCATTTTCTAGATTGAGAGTCAACCTACTCAATTGACTGTAGTTTGTGTCAAGCTGACATAAAACTAACCAACGTATCACCAATGGAGGGGGGTTTCCCCAGCTCCAAAAGCACTGCTCAGGCACCAAATTTAGAATGAAGTTACAGTTTAAATCTGAACCATACTAGATATCAGAGAATAGGAAATAATTATGAATCTGGGAATAATAATGAATTTAACCTCATATAAGTTAAATTCTCTTTGGAGAAATTTCAAAAGATAGGAAGAACAATGATTGACAAGTTTAAGTGTGTTGTCGGCAAGAGGCCACTACATGGCAATGAACCTTTGTCTTCAGTGTCTTTGATCAGACTCCATATTGAGAAAGCCCTAAAAATATAAGACCCAAAGCCTGAAACTCCTTGATCAGAGAAGTCACTTTCTGAAATGGTTGATGGTCATACAAGAGTCTCATGAATGTTTAAAGTTCTGAGAATAAATTATAAATGAATGCTCATCAGTGGACACAGTATCATCCACAAGGCCCAGGGAAATTTGAGGAACAGGATGGAGTACAAGACAAAAGTTGTAGGAAGGGGGAGAATACTGTGGAATAACATCTTGTGATTATGCTATGACCATTATAATCATGAAGATACTACAGTTCTGACCACCTGAAAATGTCCTATAGAAACGAGACAGCAACAGAGACAGAGACTGAAATTAGAGACAGAGAGACCTAAGGAATGAGGGGTAGAGCTGGGAAGCCAGAGTCAGCATGAGTATGAAGAGCTAAGTGAAGGCAACAAAGTGTATGGGGAATATAATCATAAGTAATATAGAAATGTGACATGGGAGATATCTGTCAGGGAGACACACCTGACAGTAATGGTGTAATCTCATGTTGTATTAAATTTACATGTACACTTTAAATTGTAGTTCTACATACAGTTTTTCCTAAATCAAAAGATAAACAGGAACAAAATATAAATTAAGAAGAATATGATTATGCAAAGGACATAAGTTATAGAGGCAAGTTAAGGGGTCCTTGCAGTAAGCAATCACAGCATACTACCAAGTGTATTTGTTGTACCCTGAGGGAAGCGACAATGTAATGAGATACGGGCCAGACAGTTATTGATAATGTTCCTCGTCTGGTGGAAAGTATAAAACAGTACATGAGAAAAAGGAGAAAGAGCTTTAAAATGACAAACTTCGAATACAGAAACCAGACATTCATTGGTTGAGGCTTCCTTATTTGATATTAGTTTTGGAATGGGTTTGCTACCGAGAATGATGGAGACTATGAGAATAAGCAGATCTGAAACTTACACATAAGAAGGATAAAAGGCAGGGAGTCCCAACTGGAGACGCTTGTCACTCCATGGGGCTGGACTTCTTGGAAGATGAAGAGAAATAATACCAGCTATGATAAGCTGTGTGAATGTTTGCAGCAGACCAGGCTTACATCATTTTATCTAAGTTTAAAGGTGTTAAAAGGAACACAAACATTTGGAGTAGTAAAATGTGATTGTGTTGAAGGCCTCCTATAAATTATGGATTATGGATGAAACATGTGGACATTAAAGGGGAAGGCAAATCAAATTAGATAATATGATAGTGTGGATCTGTGAGGTAATCCACTAAAGAAAACTGACCTTGACTTGATCAATTTGGACTTTCAATTTTTGAATGAAGAAAAGGGAGTATAATGATAAATTTTATGAGAATATTAGCACAGATTCTCAGCCTTCCCTGATTGTACACATTTTATGAAACAGACATATCTTAATATTACAGAGTAGTGGGACCCAGAGCCTCTAGGCTTCTTCATTTAAACAAAATCATTAAATGGGCAAATCACTATCTGCTCTCAAAGAACAAGAAAATATTTCAACCTCCAATCTCATTCTCATTGTCATCTTCTCATATTTTTTCTCATTTACTGACATAATCCTGCATGTTCCTTCTCATTCCTAGATTTATGTTAGTGTCAAAATATGAATAGGAATCTGGATTTTACTTCTGTTTTAAAGTTTTAATTCAACACTTCTTGTGCTGTTAAATCATCCAGTTAAATAACATCTGTGGGTTCCAGTTGAGGTTTCAGTGTCTGCAGTGACTAATTCACTACTTGTTTTTAATAATTACATATTGATTATCTGAATGTTTATTTTATACCACCACTTAATATGTGTATAGTTAGCTGGAGCAATGATATGTGGGCATGAATAATAAAAAGGCCAAGGGGTTTTAAACATCTGATGTGGAAAGTTATTGCTGAGACTTAAGGACTATTTTAGGTCAAAACATACAGGTTTTTTTTTAATCAGAAAAAAAGTAATGCCTGGTTGGAAATGGCAGCTTCATGCTCCTTTTTCTTATAGCATAAGTTCCCCAAAGAATTTGAATTACCTTGAGATATATCTTCCTGCTTCATATTCTTTTCAAAGCATGAAAATTATGTCCTAGTATGGATATAAAATATATTTTATAAAAGAATGCATTATCATGAAGTTTGAAAATCCTTTTCAAAATAATATATACTAACTTTACAAATATTAGTAATAATGCTTAGCTGTATTCATCTCTGGAGGTCAGATGTTTCTACCTTGTTTCAATAAGGAGCTCATTTTTAATTTTTCTAATGTCACATAAATTTGATTTTAATAAGAATATTGGTTATTTTATAGTCACAATTTTGAGCTTTAGAAATATTTGTTTGCAACTCCTTGTAGTTTTATATTATAGAACAAAGTTTTTTGTAAAAATCATAAGCAACATCCAGATATTTTAGTTGACCAAAATATATCATTTGCACACATTTAATGTAAATGGATAACTTGACACTCTTCTATGCAAAAGTCTATGAAAGTGATTTCTGTTTCATAAAAAGAGTCACCATTCTAAAGAATGTCAAGCAAAGTACTGATAGTTTTGTAAAGTTGTATGATCATGTGATATATTTTATATACAGACTTCCTGTTTAAATAGCAATCTTAGCTATATCCATTGTAATTAACTATGGTAATTACATGAAATACTCCCATGAAGGAAAGAAATAATCGATTAAAAACATAACCAAATCATTTCCATTACATCCATCTCAGTCTCGTGAAATGGATGTTCAACATCTCTGCAACCCTGCCCAATGCGGCTTTGGCCAGCTTTGATTCTGATCTGTCAGGATTTATATAATCTTTAGAGTTGCATTGTTGACTGCACTGGAGATTAGGAAAACTACTGTATTTAGAAACCACCGTTTTCATAATATCACAGCAGCATTAAGCTGTCTTTACTAGATTCAAAAGAAATGCCTCAAGATCTGATACTTCAGATGTCCCTCTTCTAAAATATGTACAAAATATAATAGTTATTTCTAATGACTGGATGTCGTCACAAAATTTGAGAATGCAAGAGCTAGAGAAATATTTTAGGACAAATAATAAGGAGATCCAACTAATAATATTATTTTAGAGTTTATTGAGACATAGGTTGAAGGGTAATAAAGATTAGACAGACAGGAAAGAATATTCCAAAAGATGCTTGATGATACAGATACCAAAATTACATATAAATGTCTGGTTCACTCATGTAGATGAATCCTGGTTTGGTTTCCTGGGAAAAACATGGTACCTAGGATAGAGAGAATAGTCAAGCAACATGAATCAAAAACCTGGACCAGAAACACAAATGCTTGTCACATCATTTTGTATGGATCATAAACCTTTCATTTTTCTGTTAATGATTCCATTATTAATCAAAGAAATTCCTACAAATGATATAACAAAGCCATGTCTTTTAGAAGTAAGAAAGTTATTCAGAATTTTACTTATGAGGAAACTAAGCCAAAGAGGAGCTCAAAAGTTGTTAAGGACTATTTACAGTGCCAGTTATAGAAACATTAAAATAAATCATAAGAATATTTATTATCCTTTATGCTAAGTGTGCTGACAAATACTATCAAAAATTATAGACCTAGTCAACTCTTATCTTAGTTTGATGAGAGAGAGGTCATCTTACATCCTGCCTCATAATGATATTGTAACTACAGTTTCAGTTAGCCACAATGTGTGGATGAGACGTTGCATGGTTTCACAAGTAGTAACTATTAATATTTCCATATTTTAAAGGGGTTTACTTTATCAGTGTGTATGTGTGAATGTGTGCGTGTGTGTGTGTGTGTGTGCTTGTGTGTGTGCATTACAATAATAATTTAAAAAAAGAGGCCATGCACTTGAGAAGAACAGGCAGGAGGTATGTGTGAGAAAATGGAAGGAAGGAAGAAATGTGAGGGGGAAATGATGAAAAATATTAAAATATAGAAAAATCATGCATTAATTTTATTTAGGTAATCCCACTCTTCTTGACAATCTTTCTAATGCCTCCTTTTTTTATTAATTTTAGTATCAATATGATTACAGTTTTAAATTATATTCTGTCAAATTCTTATAGTTTTATAAAGACATGCTTTCTATTTGAACTCAAAGTTATAGTGGACAATTTCCTAAAAAAATTAACTGGGCTACAGAAAACTAGTTAGTTTCCTCACATAGTTTGTAATTTGAATTTTGAGACATGCTTCCAATAATGGTATGCAGTGTTTATGTTCTTGTTGGGGGAATATGGCTGGACAAGTGAGTTCCTTAGCTTTAATCAGGCATCACAGAAGGTTAAGTAAATCCTACCTTATCCTTTATCTTGCGAGATTATGCTTTGATTGTTTCTACAATTAGTGCAAGATTCAAATCACAAATCAATAAAAATGACCACCAAACACTGATTCTAAGTTCTTAATTAAAACTTTTCTTCCTAAGCTAAAACTTAAACCAGATATGAAAATAGCAATTTGTTTATTTTTTCTTATCTTAATCTATAAGCTGACACAAATAGTAATATTGCTATAACTGATTCAAAATTTTAAGCTCAATACTGTTTTTATCATTTAACGCAATGAGAGCATTTCAGGTTATCCCCCCTTCTCTTCTCGCCCATCTTTTATATATTTGGTTGTTATTTTTGTGCTTTTGGGGGGACTTATCCCAAGGGTCAGATAAGTACCTTACCATTAGGCTACGTTTCAAGACTTATTCTTGTTTTTACTGAAATTATGTTTGCTATAGGTTAAGTGGGTATTTTATATAATTTTTGAGGAAAATATACTCAGAATTTATATTTTGCTGACAAGAAAGAAGCATCATGTGATTTAGAAGATCCATAAGTTTAGTTGTAAAAATATTCTTGAAATATTGTATACATTAACTAGTAATTTATTTAGAAATTCTTGAGAAACTTCTAGCATTTTCCATTGCTTAAAATCTTAAAACAGTATTATGTAATTGATTTACTGTGATTACTAATAGTGGAAAAATGCTTAATTTTTCTCAATTAATTTCTCTTAATTAATCTCAAGTGTATTAAGCCTTCTAAAGAAAAATATTACATAAATTCCAAAGAAATATTTAAAGATAATTTAGTTAAACCATAGCATGAAGACTCTGATGATATACATCATTAATCCCAGATCTTGTGACACAGAGTGAAGCAGGCCAGCCTAGTTTGTGTTTGAGTCCAGCCTAGTCTACATAAGGAGTTCCAGGTCAGCCAGAGCTACACAATGAGACCCTGTCCCAAAAACAGGAAAACAAACTAAAACAGAAAAATATTATAGCATTAACAATGAATTCTATGCAAAGTGAAAAGGAAAAAAATACAATTATTTTATAAACTGTGAGACTTATACAAAATTTAGAAAGTTCAATTAAATTTAAAGCTCAAAAGAAATAACTTTAGAAACTTCTTCTTGTAAAGAATTTTTAGTATGAAATAATAATAAAACTAGAAGCTAGTGATTTTCTTTCTTGGTTACTTATTTTTCATATACTTAAATTACATAATATCTATGTTTCTGACTCAATTCTTGAAATGTAGTCAATGGACAATAAACACAAAAATTATTCGCTTATAATTTCATGCATATTTTAATGAGAGGAGCTAAAAATTTCAGTCATTAGAATATAAATAATATGAAGAAGGTCAAGTAGCACCAAATGATAGATTGAATACAATTTTGGCATAATTGTCCATAATATATTTCTGAGGAAGTTTCTTTTTTAAGGAAGACACACTGAAGTAAGGAAAAAAGTCATTGCAAAAAAATATGAAGTGTCCTGAGAATGAACCAATAAGAATTAACTTAGTCTGAACTATTCCAAAGACATTGCATTACAGTATAGGAGATGATGGTGCACTGGGTTGTTGTTGGTAACAGCAAGCAACTAGCCAGCTTTTTATGGTCTTGCTGATGGGCTTTTAATACAAGTTCTTGTAACGACAAATAAATTATGCCATTTGCCATGCGCGGACTAGCACTTTGTCTGATTCGAGCCTCTGAAAGAATGTCCAGGAGCCACAGATTTATTAACAGTAGATTTATTAGTGAGAAGTGATACAGTTCAAAGAGCCGAGAGTAGAGGTAGGAAAGAGGGAATTCTCCTTTTAGAAGGACTCTACCTGGGAAATTACCACTAGGCATGCTGATTTCAACACCAGCACGTTGGGAAATAGAGGCATCACCAACTCATCACGGGTCTAGACAATCATTCCGATGGACTGCATGTCTCTCCCAGGCTTGAGACAGCAGCATCTCTGGCTTTTGGGAGTGTTTCTTTTCAAGGCTTTCTAGACAAGGGAGGCAATTTGCCCAGATTTCTGGCATGCATTCAAGAGGACACTTGGCAGTCACGTCCACACCTGGAACTTGACCAGAGACACTAGGGGTGAAGTGCGTCATATGTCCTATCTGATATTCTTAATCATCCTCCCTGTTCCCCTCCTAGGTACTGGCCAGGCACCCAGAAGGAGAAGAGGGGAAATCAAGTCATGCCATATTAACAGTCCGAAGCCTCAACCCAAGCCTCCACCAACATAAATCTCTTTACCTACAGTCCTTTAAAGGGGATACTCTTGAAAAACACACACAAAGCCATCTGTTTTAACCATGAAAGATCAAATGACCATGATTGCATTTCTTTTCCTATCATAAGTCCCCTTACTGAATAAGTATCAAAGTAATAAATTTTTAGATTGTACCTTTTAGAATTTTGGACATAGGGTTGCTATGTGAGTACCTGTCTCATATTGGACATGTTTTGATTTTATATTTGGACAGAATCTCCAAATTTTGTAAAATGACCCTATACATAGTTCAATCATTTTGTACTCTAAATACATATTTACATATCAATTTGCAAATCAAAAGGTCAAAATATCAATCAATTCTGAAAAACAAGTAATATTCTTTATGTCCTAAAGTATTAAATATTTAGTCCTTATTATTTTATGCACATGCGAAACATTCCTCTTGATAGGATACCTTTTATTTTATAAGTGCTAATATTTTAGAATATCTAATATTTTTAAAATATATTTTATTCTTCATTATCAGTGAATGTTTGAGTGGCGAACTGATTTGTTCAATAGCTATGTGTCAAAGATCTGACACACTGTATGTGTCATATATATGTGTGTGTCATATATATGTGTGTGTGTGTGTGTGTGTGTGTGTGTGTTTCTCAGATGGTTAAAATTTCTTAGACAACAAAATCTTGAAAATGGACAGAAGCAGAGAAGCTCTCTCTGAGATAATGTCTGTCATTTTACAAATTGTTTTGTAATCATTCTTTAATTTTTAGTCTTCTAGTGATGTTTTGTTCTAAATCTAAATAATTTTTGTGTGTTCAAGACAAGTTAAAGATCTGAGAAGTTTAAAGGACACAACACAGAGACAATCCCATTTTAACTTTCGATGCAGTCATAGATTTTTTTTTTGCCATCTTTCATGCCTTCCTCTCACCTAATTGTTTCTCTCCATCATGTTTCATTCACTGAGATCCAAACCATGGGTTTTCCATTATCACCAGGATGTCAAAATGCTCACTTCACTCTTTCTAGTACCTTGATGTTGTTGTAAAAATTGTAGCTCACAATTCAACTCTAAAAGAATCTCGAAAAGTTTTTACTTGTTTAACTTACCTTTCATTGTTATTACTTCACAATGTAGTTTAAAATTTTTCTAGTAAGAGTTTCTGAAAAAAAATCTATAAAGTTATTTTACCTACTTTGCATTTTAGTTTATTAAGTTCTGGAAACATATAGAGGAACAAATTATTGACATACATTGCAAAGAATTGGTGCAATCATTAATATTCATGAGGAGTTTTATTCTTATACTTTGAATTATTAAAATTAGAAATTCTACTCTGTAAGTAGGCTAGGCTGCCTCTTCTGCAAGACCCAGGCCTATGCTCCTCTCTTCACTAACACTGAGATCTCAAGTGCATCCCACCACCAACCTGACTTTTACATGTGGATTATAGAGATAGAACATATATCTTATGCTTAAATGTTTGCATTTTGTACACTGAACATTTTCTCAACCTCCCATGTTATTTTTCAAAATCCTCTATTCTATATCTAACTGTTGTTTTTTGGCTCAGTAAAGAAAGGGCAAAGGAGTGGTTTAGACTTTGAGAATGTTCTAGCTATGTTGTTGTTGGTGGTGGTGGTGGTGGTGGTGGTAATTTTTTTAATTCTCATGCCTAAATTTGAAGAGTCCTAAGTTTCTTAACTTTATCCTACCCTGTTATCTCAAGACTATCAGTCATTTGAGAGTCTGTGCTAATAACCAACAGAATTCCCTATTTGCTTGAGATTTGCTGTAATAGTCAAAGTTACAATTTCATAGTGTGAAAAAGGTATCTTTCTAACATGCATATTTCAAATTTTATGTTTATACATGTTAATATTTTGTAATCTCTTGGACTTTGATATATTTAATAAAATCACAAAATAGGCAGTTTTGCAAGTTGGCAAAACTATAAATTCATATTTTCTCAAAATATAAAATTGATGACTATTCTATAGGCAAAACTAGTAATGGATTACTTTCATTGATATATAGGTTTGCCTCTGGGACTCCATAAAGTAGGATCATACAAATCTAGCTTTCTTATGGGACTGGCTTGTTTCTTTTATTATTGTGGATTCAAGATTCATTTCTATTGTTCTACACATGCTTGGTATTTATTTTTTTCTGCTGTGACCTATTAGTTTTATAATTATAACATTGTTCCCGTACTAACACCAGTCTTAAGGAGTAATTTACTGATACTCAATGAAGGAGGGAGAGAGGACACTGAATATTTGTGAGAACAAAATAGAGCAAAATCATCTAGGAAATGGAACATCGACTGAGAAATAGATTCTACCAGATTGGCCTATGGACATATCTGTGAGTCATTTTTTAAATCAATGATTGATGAGGTAGATCCCATTCCACTGTGTGTAGTGTCACCTCTGAACAAGTGGTCATGGTTTATATTTTAAAAATCAAGCCAATAAGTAGAATTTCTCCATTGTCTCTGCCTGAGTTTCTACTTTGACTCCCTCAATGATGAAGTATAGTGGAGAAATGTCAGCCACTAAATAGTTTTCTCCCCAAGTTGTTTTTGGTAAGTCAGTGTTTAATCACTACAACAGAGAAGGAAACTAGGACAGATTTTGTTACCTATATCAAATTGATAATGCTGTGATGGCCCTGATCAGTTTATTTTATGGAAGATTGTAAAAGTGACACAAATTTGGGTTAGGAAATCTAATGAGTGCCTGGAGCTCAGTGAGATATTCTGTAGAAGTATTGAGACAATACTAAAAGAAAAGCAAGATGACTGAAACCTGATTTATAACAGTTTAGAGAGAAATTTGACAGTTTTTCAAAGACTTTATCACGGATAATTTTTGATACATTTTATAAAGAATTTATGGAAGTAAAACCAATACTTTATGGGACAATCAATATCAATGTTAGTTAACTGGGGCTGATCAGTCAGCTGTGGTTAAGATCCTCTAGGAAGTATTTTCTCAGGATTGGCATCTAGAAGTTTTAGTCCAGAAAGGGCCAAGGCTGCATCTGGAGTAGGAAGCTGAATTTGAAAATATGTAAGAATCTATATGTAGCAGTGGTTTTGAAGATATGAAGGTGTCATGGAGATTAGGCTTCACATTGTAAAAAGCAATGAGAGACCATTGGTGAAGGTGCAGCCTCATTTGCAATAGCAAGCCTAGGTTTGAGTTAGTTGTGGAGGGAAACTGAGGAGAAGCCATTGATGAAGGTGAAACCTCAGTTGTGTTAGAAAATCCAGCATATGTGAAAAATGCCAGGATCTTTAGATGGTCATCACTGACAAAGACAGGTGTGGAATGGAGCTGTTCATGCCTTTTGTATCCCAGAAGATTATGAGTCACTTCTAGAGGACATACAGTGAGTTACAGAATTTGATTTCTGCTACTGTATTTTGCTTTTGCTTTGAATTTATTGTAAATATGCCCCTATTCTTCACTCCGGGAATAAGAATGCATTTATTTTCTTTTTAATTTTACAAGAGCCAAATGATAAAGATAATTTGGATATTTTAAACAGTTATAATTATTGAAGGATCTAAATTGTTTAAAGACAGTGGGACTTTTAAAGTTGCCCTTTGTATTGTGACATTAACATGAGTTCTTGAAGATAAACAAGAAAGGTAATATAACAACGTAATGGAAATATGTTTCCATGTCAAGCTAACAAGATGGCAACTGTTAGCTTAGCTGGTTAGTTTCTGTCAACTCAAGGCAAACACAAACAAGAAGATACAATCTAAATTGAGGAAAATAGCCTCCATCAAATTGGTCTGTAGACCAGTCTGTAGGACATTTTCTTGATGAATATTAATGTGGGAGAAGACAGTGCCCTTGGACCATAACCATTTTGGTTAGAGGGTCCTGAGTGGTGTGAAAAATCAAGCTCAGCAAGTCATTGAAAGCAAGCCTGTGAGTAGCATTCTTCTCCTATCTCTGCTTGGATTCTACCTTGACCTCCCCCTATGTTAGACTATACAAGCCAAATAAACAATTTCTTCCCCAAGCTTTTTCTTATCAGTGTTTTATTGCAGCAACAGAGAAGTAATTAGGGCAGATGGAGGATTTCTGATCAAAGTAAAATAACAAGGTATTTTACTTCAACTGATATTGATAAAATAGCTTTCTAAATAATTTTATTTATCTCATATACACAATATTTATGGGGTATAACATACTCAATAATCAGTTACATTTCAAGCAGAGTTCATTTTTAATATTCTTTAATTGATTTGAAAGTCTTTAAAGCAGGATTGTACCCTTTGTGATAAAGAAAAAATCTATTTGTATGACAGTTTTGGATCATTTTCTTAGATTTTCTTCAGTGGAGTTTCTACATAATCCTTTCCTAGTGGCCAATTTTCAGACTTTCAAATCATTCAGATAGGCACAGAAGGGAGAAAGCTCAAGTTACACAGAAGCATACTCACATATGCACACACATGCATGCACACATACATACACAAGCACACACACACACACACACACACATGCACAGTATAGAACATACAAAGGTAATCTGATAAAAGGGACAGAAACAACATGGATTGTGACAGATTTAGAATCCAGTATAAAACTAGCAGTTACTCATTCTCCTAAACAACAAAATTTTAGTTTAATATTTTTCTGTGAAAAATCATTTTATGCTACCGAATTATTTTTACATACTGTAACTATGAGATCTGAAGAATTTAATATGATTTAACATATTGATCATGTTCCTGAAACCTTTATAAAAATTAAAGAATATACATTATAAAGTGATTTCTTCTTCAGGTCTCCTTGGGCACCAGAGCAATTATGCACATATACTCAGATACATACACAGATTCATAAGTATATCTGTGCTCCAAATCATAGTAAGAAATTATTATATTGTAAAATTAATTTTCTCGTGGGGTGTTAGTGTTGCATACCTTTAATACCAACACTCAGGAAGCAGGGGAAGGTGGATCTCTGTGATTTTGAGGCCTGCCTGGGCTATAGAGTGAATTCCAGAACAGCCAAAGTTACAACAGAGAAACCTTGCCTTGAAGAACCAAAACAAAGAAATTGTTTTATTTCTATTTTGTGCTACTTTTACTACTAAATATATAAATGTATGTAATTAGGCATTCATGAACATATACTCTTATGAGTCTATTAGCTAATATAGACAAGATTTTCAGTGTAAAATGTTAAATTATGGTAAATATAGAATATCTTGTTTAATCTCTCAAATTTTAAATTGTGACTTATTAATTCATGCAAATTATGGGTTGCATATATATATATATATATATTCTTTCGAATCATAAATATGATAACATAAATCAAAGTCTCAATTTAGCCTAATACACTATAAACTGAAGAAAAACATTACCTGAAAGATGTTAATATGAATTTACATCATACTGAAAAGATATTAAATTTCTTAAATTTTGTTTTCACAACAAAAATGTTCATAAGTATCTTTGTTTATCTTTGTGTACGTGCTTGTATGATTTTGGACACATACATGATGTCTGATGGGTCAAGAGAGAACTTCAGAGCACAGAAATTTGAAGTGATGTTGGAGAGTGAAGTTCTATTTGACACAAGAGCAATGCATGCTCTTAGCCTCTGAGCCATGTCCCTAGCCCAGAACAGTAACATCTTCAAGTTTTCACATGTATACATGGCATTGTCACATTTGGTAAAATAGGCCACAAATCAAATAATAAAATATTTTTAAAATTACAGCTTGTGATCATTGGAAAGCACAATGAATAAACATTTAAATTCTTAATATACCTTGTTTAGGATGAAAGAGTAAGCTTAAGCATGATAGAAATTATTTTGGGCATTTTATAAAATACAACTGTGTTTACATGTGAATAGATCAGCATGCATGCAAATACCTGTAATCAACATTTGCATAATTATCTTTTCAAACTATATTTTGTTTCTTTTGATTTTGCTAATGTTTTTCTCTTCAACCTGCTGTGACCTGGAGCTGACTGCATAAGCCAAGATCATCTCAATTTGCAAATTTAGTCTTCATGAACTGGGATTACAAACATACACTCATGACAAGATATATGTCCTTTGATATAATGAAATTATCTGTTATATTTGAGTCTAAATATCAATCATACAAACAAAGAATGAGAAAAGTAACCTGCGTGACGTACTTTTAGGAAACATAGGTGGATATGCTCAGCCTAAATAAAAATTGATTTCCAACTAAATGTCTAAGATTGTTAACATTAAAAAAATGGAAGTTTAATTTAATATACTAGCTCATTATAAACTAGTATAAACAAATTAGTAATTGATTATAAATTAATAGCACAATCTCTCATTTTAACAATGTATTCTGAGATTCACATAAGAACTAACTTAAGGATTGTTAATTTTGAAATTTGATAAGGTCTGATGGACAAGGTTTAAAGGCAGTTGTAAAAAGAATAGTGTTTTAATTCAAATAGTAGAAAACATTTCAGATTTTACTCAATACTTTTAATCCATACTTTTAGGGACATAAATTGAAAACACTCACTAAACATGACTCAGTGTATCATAACAGGCTATTGACACCATTTCTGAAATCTCTAGTAGGCTCTGACCTTAGACTAAGGTACATCATTAGAGGCAAATGCTAAGGGAAAGGCAAGAGCAAAATTTACATGCTCATGAGGAGAGCTGAACTGATAAATGGTGCCCCAAATAGAATAAGTAAATGATAAATGTTTCATTTCATATATTACTTTTAAATACTAATCTTTCTTCCTGAAGCAATATTAATTCCATTTATGAAAAATATTTTTCTAAAATCATCTACTTCTTCTGGTAAAGGTTAAACAGTTTCTTGTCAAATAAAAGCATGCTATTTCTTAAATAAAAGGGCAGGTATGTTAATATAACTTGGATTTACTTGCATATATGTCTTAAGTCTTACAGGATGATTGGATGAGATGACCTTTATGACCATCAGACTTGAGATTTATGATTGTGTGATTAAATATTTTTATGTATTTTTACTGTATATGAAAGCAAATGTCATATGTCACCACCTATGCTAATTAATCAGTATATTTTTGTATTATACAGGAGGTGTTGGGTAAATAAGAATAACCACTTCTTAAAGGGTTGCATTGACTATATTAAATAAATTAATTTGCATATAACTAATAAGGGTCAGAAGTTTCATACTGATTAGAAATAGATTTCAAAGTCCCACAATATATAGGTTAATATGGGTCAATGGCTCAGCATTGTTTACCATTTATTAGTTCTGTTTGAGATGATTTTATAGATGTCTTTCTACAGGAGATGATGATACAGAGATGCACAGTTGGCTGAAGTACAGAGACTAAGTGACTGTGGAATGCCTAGTACTAAGGGTGGTATCTTTAACATATCCTTTCTTCAAAAGCTCAGAAATCATTGCTAAAATAAGGCTAAGAAAAGCATCTAAAATCAGTGTCTTCTAGACACAGCAATATAGCTGTATGTATGAGTTCACAATGGTTGTGATAGCATGAACAACACTAGTAGAAACATCAAGCCAGAAAAATCTGTGTGGAGGTTAGGTGGTGGACACAAATACAAACTCCTACCCTTATCTAAGAAACAATTGGCTACTGGTAGATTTTGTGAGAGCAAGAGAATTTTCTTTTAAGAGTGTGGCCTCTGGTTCTGTAGAACATTGCACATTCAAGAGGTTAAGGGCAGTAGGAAATGGATTGAATACGGAAGAAGGAGGAGGAGAGGAGGAAGAAGAAAGAAGGAGAAAAGGGAGAGGAGGAGGAAATAATAATCAGCGATTGGGGATGGGGGTGGATCTGAGAGAAGGTGGACAGGAGGATGAATACTATTAAAGTACATTGTACACAGTTCTCAAATAAACTAAGAAATCTTAGGTTCCATCACAAGAAGCTTGCTGTTCTTTAGCAGTGTTATGATATTGAATAAAAATGCTATAGTAATATATGTCTCCAGCACAAATTTAAAATTTTTATTCTTCTGTACATAGAATTATATTTTTATTTTAATGTCATAGAAAGAGACAGGGCAGAGAGAGACTGTGAGAAATGTAGAGAAAGAGACAGAGAAAGAGATAGAAACAGAGAGACAGAAAGAGAGAGGAGAGATTTCCTTTGTTTTAAATACTTTTTCATATAAAATTTTATTTTTTTAAATTTTCACATAAAATTTTAATTTATTAATTAATTTATTTTTCATGTTATTTTATTTCATGGCACAAGTCTACGTGTTCTATCTTTTAAGAATATCTGTGTGCCACTTGAATGCCTGGTGTCCATGGAGGCCAGAAAGGGTCATTAGGTCCTCAGCTCTGGTATCATAGATAGTTTTGACCTGCCATATACATGGTGTGAATTGCACCTCAGTCCTCTGGAAAGGCAGAAAGTGCTCTTCATTTACTAAGCCATCTCTCCAGCCCTTCCATTTAAACTTCTTCACTTTTCCAGTCTCTGTCATACCAAGAATAAAAAAAAATGTGAATCAAGTTGCCTCAGACTTGCAATTCCAGCACCAAAGAGGCCCAAGCAAAAGGCCTACTGTTTTGTGTTTGAAGCCAGTGTGTACTAAACAGTTGTTATTAAATGGGCTTAAGTGATAGCATGATTTTTTTTAAAGTTTGTTTCAGAGAGTGTCAAATCTTTATTTATAGGACAAAACATGTTTAATATATGCATAGATTGAATCATGTTAAAATAGCATGCCAATTTCTACATCCCACTACAGTGTCTATAGCACTACACTGCCTTTATACATTAGAATTATTATATAGTGATCAGTTACCGCATTTAAAATTTTAAATGTAATTTTCACACATAAATGAGAATAACTGTATTTTATAGGACAGGCACATGAATAACAATGACAAAGAAAATTTCATACTCTATCATATTCTGCTACAATATTATCTTAGATTTAGGAGCTAAACAACAACTATTTTGTTTATGCAATTTATGCACTTTGTGAAATCTAGTCAAAGCAGTGGACTACTCATTTTTCATAATGGCAGTGTAAAAGTAAGGTCACTTTTACATAGTAAGACCCTATTGCTGAATACACCTCTCATTTTGGATACAATACATAGAGACATCAACCTCAAAGTGATGGAATCTTTATCCTTACTTACTAGCTTACATAGTGTTATACAGGCTAGTAGGGGAGAAAATCATGTAAGCGGGTGTTTGCTTATGGAAATTTGCTCACAAAAACACAGAGGACAAAAATCCACTGACTCGAAGTTGAAGAGCAACAAAAGCCAATGGTACAACCATGAGAGTCTCTAGGACTAAGAACGTGGGAAGAGATTTCAGTCTAACTCTCAGTCCATTCCTAAAGTCCTGAGAGTTCTGATGTCTGAGGGTAGAGGATATTGAAAAAGTAAGCTGCAAAAATGGAAGTGAAATCACCTTGACCTCCTGTATTCTGTGCAAGTCTCTACCCAGCTGGTTGATATCCACCCATCCATACAGATAAGTATAGGCTGTTTTAACATAGTACAGAGATGTAGATCTCAAACTAACTAAAAGCACCCACATTGAATTTAGAAAAAAAATGCTATATCCATTATCTGGCTATTAACTTAATCATGGCCTTAATGTAACATCTGGCCATAATTTAGTCATGTCGGTATTTAAAATCATCCCTTATTTTTTCCTTTAGTGTTGCTATATTGAATTAGAGAGACAGTTATCCATAAAAGTCACAGCTAGTTATAATATCTCTTGCTAAAATATAATCAATACCACAATCATGAGATCAATTTGGGAATAATTACCCTTAGCTACACTTTTCTAAGGAAGACAATAAAACTCAAAAGCAATTGCTATCTATGCAAATGCATTGATGTATATTAGATTGCCAAGAAATATTTCTACTGCAGCTTAGACTTAGAAACCATTGAATATTTGATCATTTCAGGTATGTTTTATTTCTTAATTTCTCTGTTTACAGTTCCAACTTACCACCAAATCTATCTGTTCCTTGTTTTAGAATTTCTCCTTAATGTTTATCATAAGCTAACATATTTTTTTGGCGTCCCCTGTGTGCACAATTACAGATTATGTATGTGCTTTATTTATGACTTTGACCCAGGTTCTTGTCCTAAATGAGTTGTCCAATAAGCATATGTTATACAAAAATGAAACCGCCATAATTTCCAATAAAACATTTTATTGATTTTTACATCCATATATGAATTCATTGTTCATCAAACTACATTATAAGTGATCCTTCTCTGATGCATTATAAAACTGAATGGAAACTTAGATAAGTGATATTATCAGCATTAAGCATTGTACAGATTTAGAGGAAAAGACTGGATGGAAATTTACTTCCATTCCTGGGAAATTTATATTTACTCTAAGTAACCTAACAAATAGTTCAATATGAAATTCATTATTTCCAGTTATTTTCTAAGTAGTAGCATGCAACAAATAAATCCTAAGTTGATTTAATTTCTTCAAATTAGTGTGACCTAAATAACTAGGAAAATTAAGCAAACTTAATTGTTCTCAAGATTTTGAGGAAATCTGAATTTGCAAGTTATTGAGAATTGTTCAATATACTTAATAATAATATGCTTTTAGACATTTTAAGGGATAATGTATTTCAGTGTTTACAGGCATTAAAACATTTGGATTCTTATGACCAATCTTACTTAACACTAAAAGATACTTTTATTTGTAAGTTTTTAGTTCAATAATTGGTCTAGTAAAAACTATAAACTCCTCATTAAAATTATATTAAAAATAAGAGAATTATGTTGCTTCTCTTACACATTCCTTTAGGAAGGAATTATGTGCCATATACATAATCCGTGTATAGTCATACAAAATGCCAGATAATGATAACCATTACTAATACTAATTAACAAACTTGGGAGAAGATTACAAACTACACATCTAGCTTAACTTTCACTCAAATATAATTTCTTCTCTCAGGTAAATATTTGTTGAACTCCATCATGTGTCAATTACTATTCCAACCAATACAAAGTTAGCAAGTTCAATGTGTAATCTCATAAAAACATGTTGAGCAAACAAGGAAATAAGTAACACCTGATTATTATACGTTGTGAATATATGAGATTATATTGGCCACATATTCACTAAAAGGGGACACTGTATAAACAACGTTATTACGCAATGATGAAGAGGCCATTTGAAAGTTGTTTATACATCCTGGAACAAAGCTATGGGAACGTGTATAAAGGCAAGGAGTGAAATAGCATCAGATGCCAGATATCCTTTAATATGATAGATGCTATCCAAGAAATAGAAATACATACAATAACTGCTTGCCCAAAAGATGACTTTGATCCTTTTTCTGTGTGTATACAATATATATCACTTTTACATTAAATAGAAATAAGATAGCTATATATAAATTATAAATTGAAATCACATACCTTATTATCTTCATTTCTCGTCAGAATAATTCTAAGTGCTTCATAGAATAAAAATGGGGCATCTGCAGTAATTCTCAGGACAATAATGTTAGTTGCTTCATATTCTAAGTTACTAGCAAAACTTGTTATTTTAAAATATCAAACAGCCCAAGTTTCTAATGGGTTATTGTAGCTGCTGATTTACCAGATGTAATCAATGATTCAGGTTCAAAGTAGTTTATTCATAGGCTAATTAAATCATTGGCTCTAGACTTTTGACCCCTTTACTCTTAATCCTAGATCTGGAATGCTTCAGCCTCCATACAATCTAGAACATGTAAGCTTCCATACATGTTCTAATTAACCTCTGAGACTTACTGTTGGCTGAGCCACTCTGACTAGCTCCTTCTGAACTCTGACTCTTCTGCTTCAACTCAACTCACTTATTCTAGCCCCAACTCTTCCAAGCTTCCTGGTTCAAACTATCTGAGCTGACTTACTATCTCTGTCTGAACTCTTCTTACTTTGGCAGATTCTGGTCAACTCTCTAACTGCCTTAGACTGCCTTAAGCTCTGCTAGGCTTGAAAGCAACTCATTATTCCCATCTGATACTGACTTCTGCTGAGCTGCCTCTTTGTCTCTGTGTCTTTCCCCCAGCCTGCCTGCTTCAGATTGCTTGTCTCATACTGCCTGCTAAAACTGCCTGCTTCACACTGCCTCTATAGCTGACTGCTGTAACTGAATCTTCTGCAACTGACTTTTCTATAACTGACTCTTCTGAAACTCACCTTGGCTCTGAGTTGAGAGTACACATTTCTATTTTGATAGTTGGGTGCATCCTTAATCTGAATTACTCTGGTAACACTTCCTCTGATTTGTTACTTTGTCTGCCATTCACTCTAACTCATTTCAGACACCACTTCCTGTGTGACACTGACTCCTTCTGGGTTCTGTCACCTGTGTCTGCTTCCAGACTCTGTTTCTATTTTAGAGATTAAAGGCATGAATAACCACTGCCTTCTGAATACTAGGATTAAACGTGTTTTCTACCACTATTTTCTGAATACTGGAATTAAAAGTGTGTCTATATTCCATCCAGACCTATACAGGTCTCTGAATGAATACCCCTGGAATATAGTCACTTCCTAGCTTTCACCCAGGCCAATTTCTCTACAGGTTGTGTTTTAGAAAAATATTTACTCATATTTGGACGTGGAAAGAAGTCATCTTTAGGGAGAAAAGAATAAGTGGGTGTGCATATGCAAACATGTGTGTGTGTGTGTGTGTGTGTGTGTGTGTGTACATGAGCATATATGCACACTGTTTTTATGGAATTGGCTTTGAATATAGGGAAAAATATGTGCACAGTAGTTTGGAATTTTACTTGTGGGGGGTAAAAGACTATTGCCTATTTCTACTCAAGTGAATGTGGCTGCAGATAAAAGAAATTGGACTATCCCAAGTCTGGCAATTCTAGGACATTCATTTATACCACAGGAGTATAAAAGCCACTGCTTCTGTTCTCTGGGATTCCTCTGCCACTCAATGATATAAAAAAAAATGGCAGCAGTACCTGAGACTAGAGAGATGGATTAGAGTGATGGATTATAACAGCGTAATACAGGAGATGCAGGAATACCCAACTGTTACACTTGGAAAGCACAATTGTGTCACATGCAAGTGATTTCTCTGTATCTGGACCACATCAATGGTCAAAAATCAAGAAGACTTTTGTTACTGCTGCTTCCCAGTAGGTTGCCCTCTTTTTGAAAGAAGCAGAACAGATGATAGATGAGAACAAGTAAGCAAGCTCAAAATAAAGCCTCGTATTGAAATAACATGGACATGAAATACTTGACAGCAGCTAGAATTTTAATTAAAAGTTATACCTTGTAGTTACTGAATTGGGCTGAGAAAATGGTTTTTCCTCAAAGTAGAACCCAAGACAAAATTCTACCCTAGGTAGGGAAGGAAGATAAGAGGAATGAGAATGGCAGGAAGGGTTGTTGAAGTAGCTGTCTCTGTGGATTACTGTGGTCTAATATCACTTGAGGACAATATTACAAACAATGAAGAACACATCAGAATTATATTAGCTGAGCAGAGAAAAAATTGGGCTACTTATAAATTAATACGAATAACTTCTCTGTGTTTGTACTTTCATGTGATTGTTTGGGAACTATTAATTTTATAGCAAATATATCCTGCTGCTTGAGTGCTAAATATATGAGTCCACAAGAAATTAATGTAGAGGGCATTTGGAAGTGAAGTTAACTTTCCCTGTGCCTATCTGCCACTGCTATCAGATGGCATCAGAACAGTCAGTTGAAAAGGTAAAAAACTTTACCTTTTCCGATTAAAAACCTATTGGCTCCATGTTAAGAAATATATAAGAGTCTAAGATCATAAAATAATGTATAGTTTTCATATACTTGAATATATGTGTCTTGACTATTAGTTTTGACTAACTAATAGTTATGACTAACTATTCAGATTCAATTCCAAGGAAAAAAACAGTAAATGTTAATGGAATAAATGGCTCTCAGAATATAAGGAAAATAGTGAATTGAATGCCATCAAAGGTTTATAATATTTCTTAAATAGATTATATACTGTTTAATTAGAACATAGAATACATAATTTCAAATCCATATATAGTATCCATTAGTAACGAAAGCATGACCATATATATTATGTAGT
The DNA here is from genome assembly GCA_026225945.1 of Cricetomys ansorgei. Taxonomy (NCBI): domain Eukaryota; kingdom Metazoa; phylum Chordata; class Mammalia; order Rodentia; family Nesomyidae; genus Cricetomys; species Cricetomys ansorgei. The sequence continues at coordinate 7,093,989 of JAMJFZ010001133.1, read as the reverse complement.
GTTTATCAATTAGAATATGTATGATTTTCTAATTTAAATATTATCAAATATTAATATATGTCATGTTCTGCAAGTTGCAATATACAAGTTCTAGTCTAGTAATATATACAAATGAATTTAAAATATCTAGTGCACAAGTAAGAGACATTCTCTAGGTTGTAATATTGTATTTATAATTTATACCACATAAACACATTCAGAGCAGTAGCAACATAAGCCCAACTAAGTTTGACATATGAGGGACTGAGTATTCCTGGTTAAATTTGCACAATTCAATCTGTATTTGTTTTATAAATATAAATAATTGGCTATCCACAAATAATCAAATTTAGCACAGTAATAGGACAAATATTAAAAATGCCTTATGTATATACATACATACTTACACTCTATTGCCTTTATTCTTAAATATTTTTGATATATGAGCATCTATATACTCTTGATGTATATTTACTCATGGTAAACACATTAAATATACATTCATCTACAAAAGTTCATAGTAAGCAACACTAAAGTTGATGACAATGATAGCTAAAGGAAAGGTTTGAATGAAAAAGAACTTCCATATTGATCTGGAATTGGAGTCAGCAAGATTTTTGAGTGAAGAATGGAGTGAAGATCACTTTAAAGACACATGTTGTGGCATTAGAAATGGAGCTCAGTGACAGAGTATTTTTGCCAAGTGTGCACAAAACTTTGAGTTTGAGCCTAAACAACACTAAGCAATAAACAAATACTCACAATGATGGTTAATTTTGATTCACATCTTGATGGAATGTGGAATTCAATATACTCAACATCCTATGGTTGATCAAGATAGAATGATATAAGGAAGAAGGAATGTTGACTCTCCGTCCTCTGTCCTTGTTGGTATCTATTCCTACTGCTATTAGTGTTGCTGCTATCCTCCAAAATGCATATGTGCATGCATACATATGAACATGCATGCATACATACATATTTACATACAAGTGTGCATGTATACATATAAAAAATGTTCTCTAGTATAGAAGAGCACTGAATACTTTAATCCAGCAACATGCCTGCTCTAGCAAAGGGTCACATTGAAAGGACTGTGTGATAAATAGGAAGGGATCACATCCAAAGGCCTATATGAAGGGATCACATTCAGAGACCTGTGAGATTTGGATGAAATGCTCTGACGGCAATGGTTGTGATTGCTTTATCCCCAAACTCTGAGATTGAGTCAGAGTGAAGTCTTAAATTGAGTCAGAGTGAGGATATACACAATTCTCAGGATAATAAAGGAGACTCTCAGCCCACACAATTTAATTCAGAACAGTACAGTTCAGAAAGAGATTTGGAGAGTTATTTCAGTCAACTGTGCATTCAGCTCACAGACAGAATGAGAAGCCGAGATGAGATGAGCAGAACCAGTCTAGAATAAGAGAGTAAGCAGAGAGAGAATTCAAGGTAGAAGTAGAGGTGGCAGCAGACAAGAAGCAGAGAGGAGAAGCAGAATGTAGAAGCAGAAGGAGAAGCAAGGTAGAACCAGAAATAGAAGCTGAGTGAGAAGCAAGAGAATTAGAAGCAGGAGACTGAAGAATCAGACATGTGGAGAAGAGGCAGCTGAGGAGGCAGCCACTCAGAGTTCAGTTCAGAGTAAATTAAGTTTAATTCAGTCTCTGAGACTTCTAGGTCTGGACTTTCATCTTGAAGATTGGATTGTGTGGTAGCCTTCTAGGACTAGGGATTGAATTAACAAAGAATAAACTACCTTTTGCCATGAACTCACAATAATAATAGTAGAATCAACACATACAGCTGCACCTACATCTGGTGCCCAACATATGTGAAGATTACTCTCTGGCTTGGGGAAAAACTTAGTAGAATTTCTGACTACTGAAGATTGGTGGATGTAGTGTGTGACAGCCCTCCAACCCTATAGACCTTAGCTACAAGTTGTATGTAGGATTCTGTCTCTGTGTAATAGAGACTTTTGAAACATATTCTGGCCTATACAGCATGATAGATCAGGGTAGCATGGGTTGATTAATGGCCAGATTCCTGGGCCAATCCTGCTTTAGGAGTTGTGTCATATATAACACGATTTTGGTGCTTTTACACACTCTCCTAACATTGTTGCTAAATGAACTAGCAGAACGACAGCCTCAAAGCTTAAATAGTTCAATCCCCTTTAACTAATCTTTATTTTTCACATTCGGCATAGGATATTTCCAGTATGGCAAATCTTAAAAACTCATCTTTTCCATCTTTTCTGATTGTTTCCTTAACATCTGCAACAGTCTGATAAAAGTATTTCACATAATGTCTATTTGTCTTTCTTTAATTTGCAGTAACTTGCATATTAAATTCCTTCACATTTTCAAATTTAGTTTCATATTTTCCTGTTCACGTTTTTAAATTTAGATTTATATTTTCACTGTTATTTCTGAATCCCCACAGAAAATAAATGACTTGCTGGTATTTAAAACTTGTGAAAACCCTCATTATCTAGTCCCTTTCTATCCAATATTCTTAATCTAATTCATGCCGAATATGTATCTAAAATGGAACATAAAAATATTAACCATAATCAAGATTTAGAATATAGCAATGTGTATTGATTTGCTAAGCCTAACGTGTTTTCTGCCCAGTGGATTTAGTTCTTATTGAGGACAGTCATAAATAACGTTAACATATTCCAATGTGATAAGAAGGAACTGTGGATTGGGTCATTGTGGAATTACAGTCCCCTGCTTAATGATTGCAGAAAATTGCCTGGCAGTAGAACAAAGAGAAAGAGGGCGATGTGGTGAATGCCGGCTAATTAAACCAGTAATTGCTTCTTGTTGTGCACCTAGATAATGTGCCCCTGATAATTTTAAATGGAGTCTTGGAGCAGTGCTCTTGAATGAGAGGCTGTGCCAGTTACAGCTCTTCTACATGCGATTCTCCTTGTGCTTAGAAGGTGGCCTACTTCTCAGACTTCTTTGTCCTGCATGATTAAAAATAAAAACACAACAAAAACCAGTGGTCGGACGAGTTCTGTATGTAACTGGGTAGCTTTCAGGCAATCTTCTTTGTAATGCAGTTTTTATCATTTACATTAAGCCATACTGTTAATTTGAATTTGGAAATTAATTTTCTTAGAATTTTTTAAAATATTAAAATGTATTTATTTCAAATATATTATCATAACATCCAAATTTATTTTATATGCATAGGCTTTAAATGTCATAATTAATGTAATTCCACTTGCTTACACTTCAAGATTATTCATGCTAATTCTCATCAAGCTACATAATTAATTTTTTATTTTATTAAAATAGAATCAAAATTTTAGTCACAAACTAAATTAAAATACTTGTAGATTTTTTATTATTTAATATTTATTTTGTTGATATTTTATTATGATGTTCTAGAATTAATTTATCCTGACATACTTTCTACTAAATCTAAATTTTACTATTTAAAATATCAATGCTAATAGCAGACTTTCTTTACTTAAGAAACAAAAATTTACAGTTTTGAATGCTGTTTTGGATAAAGAATGCTTCTATTTTGTGGTTTCCCATGTTTTGTAAGACCTTATAAACATTCATTTGTTTTTTGTTTTTTTTTCTGTTTAGTTAATTTCTCATTTCACTGATCTAAGAGCTAAAGGAAATATTTCTATTACTTTCCTATAATGAACTTTAAAATGTTGATTATGATGTAGGAAACCACGGTGTTTTTATTTATTTGTGATTTCTACAAATAAAGTTATCACAACTGAAAATTAAATGTTATAGGTATATGATTATATCCATATGTTGCTATTTTGATCAAATATTGGATTCAAAAATAGTATTTCTTTAAGTATTATTACCATATGAAATTAAAGAATATGGAGTATGTTATATACATATGGACACATTCTTCTTAACAATCACATATAATTAGTTAAGAAAATATCTCATTTGAGGAAAAAAAATTAAATTTCAAATCCCAAAGTCTACATACATCACAATGTTATCAATCTAATACATTTAAATTATCCACACTTTTACTCTCTGTGCTTAATTATTTGTTTATTTATTAAGAGAAGATATCACCATATATGACATGATACACAAAATTGTGATTCCCCAGAAACTCAAATGCTGGGGTTACAGATATTTGCTATCATGTATATTTTCTTTCTTTCCTAAGTAAATGGTTGTTTAGATCTATATATTTAATGTGCTTCTCTCTATATAAAGTAATCCTGAAACTCTATGTACATTTAAGGTTGGCATGAAAATATATCCCTTATATTTTCTTGGAACCATATGATAGTATTTTCAGGAAAACATGAAGAGAGGTCTAGTTTTTTCATCGGTCCATTATAGATATTCTTTGTACAGTACAATGCATTACATATATTACAACTGCATTTAAATGTTTAATAAATGGCCTGGGACCCATATCATTCACATTGGCATAAGTTTATTTTATTTCAGTCTGTATTCTGCCATATGTAGAACACACAAGAAAATATCTCCTGACAAATGTAGAAACTGTAAATTTCATATATCTGTGTATGCTATTTTACATGCAAATTGTATAAATTTAAATTATATAAATTTAAATTTTGCAATAAAAGGCAAATTTTTATTTGTACTAATACATAATATATATTTATTACACATAAAATGAGTTTTACATGTTTTTTTTTCCTGAACTCTTTGAAATCCTAACTGGTTAGAAATATTAGAAAATATGATGTGCAATGGTACAGAGTTAAGTTTGAGTATAAGAATTCTACATGATTGGACTGTGGAATAGTTATTAAGAACTGCCAGCTCATGCACAGAAATTACACTAAGCTTCTTGTTACTCCTATTGTCTGTTCACTACACAGTTAAGCATTCTTGACATTCCCCTGTTAGTGTCATGAAGACCTGACCTCTAAGCTTTATCCTATTTTGAAGTAACTTGACCTGTATTTTATTCCCATATACTCTCTAACTTTACCCAATACAAACTAAGATGTCCAAAGCCAATCATTTTGTTTGATTCATTGTTTGTTCAATAGATTTTTTAAATTAACCATTCCATATATATAATATGCACCTCATATTTTATATATAATAGAAGAAAATCAGTGAAAATTGAGCATCAGTGATTCTACATGTTTTGACAAGGTATAATAGATATTAAGGACTGCCAGCCCATGAGCAGAACTTATACTAAGTTACTGTTAGTTACTTCCTACTCCATATAGAGTAACATATATTTAACATATATAAAACACACACACACACACACACACACACACACACACACACACACACGTATTTGTGTGTGTATATGTATTTATAACACATAAAATCTACAAATGCAGACACTGGTGTTGATTCACAATAGCAAAAATCCACTGTATGTCCAATCAGCATTTACACATTTTTCTGTTTTTAAATATTTCTCTTTTCATTGTTCTTGTTGAATTCACATTTTTAAATTTATCATTCTAAAAATAGGAAGAATATCTATATCTTTCATATAATATGTTGTGTTATTCTCATCTTACTGTATTATTATACTCAGGCTTTAGAGATTCACTTTATTGTGACTGAATTTTATTACTATAAGACAGATCTTCAAATTACACTGCGAGTATATTTATCTGACAATACTATTTCTTGCCATGCTTTTTGAAACATGCCATCAATGCTTATTTTAACAAAAAAAAATCAATGAAGCACTTTACTAAATAGAGCAAAGGCCTTCTCAGCAACAAACTATAATTTTTCTATACACTTGAAAGTTCTTTAGAAAGCATTTGGCAGTAAGGCTGGGATATTAGGTAAAATCATTCAAACTTCATTTTTATATTTTTGTGATGAAGGACACTTCAGTTATCTAAGGCTATTTGTTCAACAATAACGTCAACGTGACCTGAATTTCTTAGCTCAAATTATGATTTCTAATTCACATTCCTTTAAAGAGGCACTAGTCTCCCCATTTTATACTACCATTTCTCTGGTAAAAGTTGATTCCATTAAACTTCTAGTTGCTGTACACTCAAATGGAATTTAATTCAGTGTTTAGAATAATCCATTTTCCTAGATCAATTGACAATTCAGACAATGAAAGTAAGCTTTGCATAAAGATTTCCGCAAAGAAAGTTACGGCAATCTATTTTTTAAGCAATAATCATTATCTTCAAATACATGCAAAAATGTTATCAAATAGATTGCCATAAAAATCAATATTTTAGATTGTGTAATACAATCACAGGCTTTAAAAACACACATACACATTTGTAATTATGAGGTAAATTTTCAGAGCTAAATACACTCAGTATGCTTGAGTTGTCGGAATTTAGCACAATGAAAGGCAATTTGACCGTGAAAAAAAATTGTATTTCTATTTGTTCTGTCTTTATAAAATCTTGGATATAAAACTGTCTGTTTAAAACTTGTAAAAATAGTCTGCTAATGCATGCAATTCTTAGTACCATAAATTACATTAGTACTCAAATTCTGGAGTGTTCTGCTGATATAAATGATACTAGATGATGAATGAATACAAAGAAACACACAGCATGCCTGTTTCCAGTGAATAACTGAATATCATTAGCGTTCCATGTACAAATCATTTCACACTCTCATTTCAGTTCACTTTTATACTATAAACATTAGAGTTTATAAAATAATGTTTGTCTTTCCATAAACCACTGTATTTTGTTCCATTTGCAGTGTAAAATCTCAGTATAATAAAATTTTATGCTACTGTCAAGAAAAATTTAAATAATACCTGAGAATGTAAATTTTACCAAATATTGTTTGGCTTCTTTTTTAGATTAACCAAACAATGCTTAGCAATTTAATGATATAGTCACAACAAACAACTCCATGATTACAACATCGTAGTTAAGAAATATTTTCAGTGTTACATATAAAAAATAGTAAAATATTTGAAATAAGATATAAAAGTCAAAGTGCCTAGCAAAACTCTTTGAAAAGATCAAGTGAACATACATTTAGTAGCTTACCTATACTGATGTCAGAAGGCTGACATAATCTTTACCATAAAACTTCACAATAGAAGAAGAATTATGACAATAAGAAGTTCAAATACCTATTATAGTGTTCATAACAAAAGTTCATCCAGATTACTTCAGAGAAAACACATATATCTTAAATCATACCCTGTGGACACAGTGAGTAGCAGGAATGTTCTGTCTGAGCCCTGGTGAATCATGACTCTCCCAGTTCCAGGTTCCATGTTCATCACTGATTATCATGACTCTCATTCTTTGCAAGTAAGAAAGAGATCTGATTTCATCATTTTCATAGGACTATTGTATGGGTTAAATAAGCATATGAAATAATCATAATCTTACTGTATTTATCCATATATGAAAAAATGAACTATATTTATTTCCTTGATTGAGTCATTGATTCATTAATTAATTTATCTGTTACTAAAAGCATAACATTATAAAGTTATTTTCTTTGTTTCTTAATAAAAATGATCTCAAATACTAGATTTGTAGTATGTAATGTTTTTAATAAAGAAATTGATAATATTGGTAAATCTATCAAATACACTAAAACAAAACATAATGCATGAGGCATCATATATCAGATGTGAAGTTCAAGTATTAATTCCAATAATGTATATACACATAAATATGTTAATTATTTGTTTACAATTAAAATACTATAATAATGCACATGGACTACTTGTGTGATAAAAAAAGAACATTATTAGCTTGAATAAATGGAAACATAACAAAGAAGAAATGATGGAAAAATACTCCAGAGAAGCATCACCCAATGTGGTGGCTATTAAGTACATGGGATTATGTAAATACTAATGGAGATTCTTAAAGTTACAAAACTTATTTTTCATCATTTTAAACAACAACAACAACAAAGCATTTATCAGTCACTATAGAATTCCCTTACATGAGGACACTCCAGCACCTCATTTTTAGGAGAACATTCATGAGTGATTTGTGTAGTTCTCAGTGGTTTGTTGAAGGAAACTTGGGAATTCCTGTTAAGGCCTCAAGAAGATTTGAGATTAGCAAGGACTACACCATCCCTAAATGTAGAAGAACATTACTGGCATCTCAGGAAGGTAGTAAGATGACACATACTGAACTGCAGAGGAGTTTAAAGCAAGTCTCTGGAAAGTCCCATATGAAACATAAACCACAAAAATTGGTATTGTGTAGTTTTGAGTTATCTGTGCTAGACAATACAGAATTCATTCTTTGAAGATGTGGGTGTGAATATGTTTTTAGTGATTAATCTCCTAGGAATTATTTATTGATGTTATTAGGATTTTGTCATTTGAGTTTTACATTATTTCATTTTAATTCCATGCTACTTGAATACCTATATGTACTACGTGAACAGTGTATTTTAATATTTTGTTCATAGTACTGGCAAGCAGAAATGGAGGATTTGGGTGGCTTCATAGTTTAAAAATGTGTATTTGTATAAGAGAATCTGATGTGAAGTTGACTCACTTACTCTGAAACAGATTGGTAAATTATCAGGAAACTCATTGTGGGTTTCTGTGGTTTCCAAGCTAACACGAAAATCTTATACCATGCTATGTTTTCCAAGTTATTCTGAAGCCATATCAAAAAAGTAGCACAGCCAACATACTTTTTTTTTCTCTCACTACAGAGATTTTTAGGACTATGTACATTATTTTCTAAAAATGCTACTTAAATAATTAAAACTTGGAAATCACAACTCTTTAATTAAATTATGCCATCTTTTATAACTGATTAAAATATAGCCCTCTTAATTTTGTTAATAAAGTCCTGTGCTACCTTATTTTCTCTTTGTAATTCCAAAAGAATTGAATATCATGCATTTAACTTAGTCATACTGTCAGCATACCTACTTTGCGTTTGTGGGTTTAGATATGACAATAGACAGTGTATGCCAGTCCAGTAATCCAGATAAAACATTTTTCATCACCCCCAGGCTGCTTTAACTACATCAAAGCAAGCAGCCTCCTTCCCCCTGCTGGGAGTGACTCCTGTGCTCCTGTCATTCTAAGGCATAATCCCTGGTGTTACCTCACACTGAGTTAATCAGTGCTGATTTTGAGTGACTGTAGATTCCTCACTTTTATAGTCATCAAAACGTTCCTTTTTAATCCATCAAAGCTAGAATAACTCAAGTGACTCTCAGCTTCTTAGAATATAAGGAATTTGGTTCCAGCCCATCACCTGATCTCACCATTTAAACTGTAAGAGCAATTGTAAATTCTTCATACAATTTTAATCATTTGAACATTTCTAATGTCTCAGTTGCTAAGAAAGATCTTATTTTCAATCTTTGTATTTTTTTATTGATTGTTTCTATAGCAACTATTCCTCAGCTCTTTACATTCGTCAACATCAACATTTCTTTAGTTCAGAAACACCAGCACTGTTTTTCAATCATCATGACAGCTTCTAAGGCATGTCTACAGAATGAGTCCCAGAAGATCTTCAAATTCATACCACCAAGTATCATGTGAATTAAAGATATCCAGTTTATAGGAACTTGAGCAAATGTAAAATAATTGACATTTTGATACGTTCAACACTTAAGTATCTGGTTTAAAAAAAAAAAAAAAGCTGAACCTTCTTTTCTAGTTCTTTGTATGTCCTATTCAATTTATTTTATCAGAGTGATATAATTTCCACTTTTATAATCATTCATTTCCAAACAAAATTGTATAAGTTTGTTAATGTGTTTTATTTTTCTGGACATTTTTCTCATTGTAAGTGGGACTGTTTTGTTTTGCTGTTTTTTTTTTTGTTGTTGTTGTTTTTAATTTTAATTCCTGTCATTGTGTTTGGTTGGTTTTGTAAGCATTTTGCCAAGAATTGTCTACAACTATTCTTGCTGGAGATGCAATCTTTGTTTTTGTTTCTTTGATGTAAACATTCAAAACAATATTTTTTCTCTACAAACTGGACTGATTGCGCCTCTGTTTATACATAGCTCTAGAATTAAAAATAAATCCCATTATGTCTTTAGTGGCTCATTTACTTAAATATTTATTCCTCTGGAACATATGAGATGTCTTAGTGCTCAATATTCTTGCCACTAAACCTGATGACCTGAGTTCAGTCATCAAAATCTATATGGTAGAAGAAAAGGATTGACTCCTGCAAGGAGTCCTCTAACTTCAACATGTGTGTTATAGCAAACATGCATGCACATAAAATACGATCAAACACAGAGCAAACATCCCCAAATACACAGAAAAATGAATGAATGTGGTAAACATAGATAGGGTTATATTTTCAATACTCATTTTTAATATAATTCTTTTAGCTTATCTTGCTATTGGTTTTTGTTTCATACATGGAATGCTGAGAAGGATATATATCCAGCAGTTTTTGATAGAATAATCTGTAGGTGTCTGCTAACTGCATTTTGGTGGATGACAAAGTTTAATTCTAAAGTTAGTGTGTGTGTGTGTGTGTGTGTGTGTGTGTGTGTGTGTGTGTGTGTGTTTTTACTCTGGATGGTCTATCCACTAAAGAGAATGAAACATTGATGTTACCTGTTTACCTGTTACCTACTTTTATTACATTTTAGTTTATTTATTTTTTTTTTTTTACAAATTGTCCTTTTTAGTAACAAGGACAGATGTTCTTACTTCTAATTAATTATCCTGCTGGGAAAGTGAGGCTGCACTACAGAAACCAGTTGTCAGCCCTTATGCCAGTCACCTCAGAGCAATTATGTGGATGAGAATAGGTTCTCATATTGACCATGAGCTCGATGATACATGAACCCACTGCTATCATCAGGAGATGATGAACTCCTAGCCATGCAGGATGAGGCTTATCACTCATCATCCCTTTACTGCTCAAGTCAAGCATCATCACATTTGAACTATACCTTTTCCCAACTATCTCCTTTACTCTTAAGCTGTGGCTAGGTGACTCTTGTGACCCTGAATTGTTACATTTTCTTGTCAGTCAGACCCACATGTAGTTTGTCTTAAACAATAGGTTCACATTTAAAATGGCACACAACTACAGCATTGTGATTTCTGAAGAGTAACAAAGTGAATGTCTTTCTACTGCTACAATGTCATGCTGGCAAGTCAGTCTGATTATTGGTTTGCAAGAATTCTAGGCTATCTTTTTCAAAACGGACTGAAAAGTCTATCTTTTCAGCATGGCCATTTGGGTACCTTTTGTGTGGATTCCTCTTTCTGTCTACTAAATAAATCTGCAATTCTGAGACATGTTGTGCATGCTGTTGTCCTCTGCATCACCTTTCTATTCTGCTCATTTATCTTGTCTTATGATCTCATTTATGGTTTTGCTGTTGGTGGGGTTTTTTGGGAGGGAGGGGGATTCTTCAATGTTTTCTCCACTGTGGAAGACTATCTTTGATTTGCTGTCTTGCTTGGTTACCACATCACAGAGCTCCTAATTCATCATTTTCTATTTAATTGATTTTTTTTTCATACAATATATTTCTGATCATGCTTTTCCTTCCTCCTTTCCTCCTGTATCATCCCTACTTCCCCACCTACAACCTCATGTGCTATGTTCTTCTCTCTCTTCAGAAAACAAACATATGGAAAAAAAATCTCAGGAGAAACACATTCTCTCCTATCTTGCTCTCTTGCTCTCTCTCTTGTACACACACACACACTTACAAAGACACTAAGTCAGAAACCATAATATACAAGAAAAACCAATAAGACAATCATGCCCAGACAAAGTCTGAGACAGAAATACAAAGCAAAAAGTCTGGAAAATGAATTCACAATATTATTTTAGATTTTGCAATCATTGCCTGCATTGCTAAATATCTTCACTGTATCTTACCTCAGAGTTTTGTAATTTTTTGGGACTTAACTCTAAATATTCTATGGAACATATCCATATTTCAATTTGATATGTCATTGAAACTGGCTCTAATTGAAATACCTTCCTCAAAGTGGCTCCACCAATAATCAAGAAAATGGGAAGTATTATTGGAAAATAATGTCTTCTGGACATGGTAGTACCTTGGCATCCATGAAATCACAACAGTTCTGGTAGTTCCCACAAAATCTATACAACAACATTTCATTCAGAAAATGCTTCAGCATGGAGAGAAGATCTAAGGACTCCATTCCCCTATCTGAGGAGCTACTGAGAGTTGATGGGTAATGGAGAGTCAGTTTTCATTATTTGTGTTGTTCATGGAGAGGCCCATACCCCAGTGGATGCCCACACACATAAGGAAAACACTAATTGGCTCCAGTAGGTTATAAAAAGAAAATTGTAGAATGTTGGTAGTGGAATTGAGAGGAGGAAGGGTTCAAGAAATATAAGGGGTGGGGGTACAATGAGAGGCAAATATGATCAAAATATATTTTGTACCTATATAAAAGTTCCCCAAAAGAAATTTTCTTAAAAAGTGGCCTATAGTGGCACATAATATAAGAGTAAAATAAAAAAGAAAAGAAATATGATGTGATTCCTTGACTTTCACCTCATAAACAAATCCCCCATATGAATGGGTTCTTAGAATGTATTTCCTCTTTAATTTTGTTGAATTAACAAGTATTTCTTTAAAAATATAGGAATCGGAATTTATGGGTTTCAAAGGCCAGTATTTCCAATCTACTCCCATACTGTCATGGTTGAGACACTGTTTGTTTCACTTTCCCTTCCAATATGAGAATATTGTGGATTGCATTCCAGAGTGTTCTGTTGGCCTTGTAAAGGTTGAAAGGGGGACATATTCTTACCTATGTAGGGCAAGCTGCATGTCTTTGGCAATGTTTTTAGTTTTATTTTCCCTCCGAAAATCTCAGAATGTTTCTAGGTGTTTCATAGTTAGGGATGTGTTCATCAATTTGAATTCATGGCACTTGCATATCAGATAGAGTTTAAATTTCATTCCTGATTAGATTTTTATAATGCACGACTAACTGCAGTAATTCCTCTTGGGTCACTGTCAATGCTGTGTTTATATTTTGAATAGAGACTAGCAACTTCTCCAGTGGAATTCATTAATTCTATAATAAATAATCAAATAAATTGAAATGATAATGCTTAATGATATCAAAAAAATGGAAAAACTCAAATCATTACAAAGCATTTTCACATAAAATTATATTAATTTTAAATTACATTCTGAGAAACTGCTTATAGTATAGTCAATTATATGCTAATACATTTCCTCTAGGATTATAGCTATATAAATTATCAAATTGTCATAAATTCTATACCCTCATCTAAGAAAGAAGTCAGACAGGAGGAGATGATCACCAAATTCTATGAATAGAGCAATATGGGCTTTGTAAAGTGATACAAATTTCCTGTGCAGAAAAAAAACTAAACAGAATGAATATTAGAGGTGTAACATCTGATCAATAATTTGTTTTCCTTGATGTGTTGCTGAAATCCACTTTTCCTGACTACTTAGCCATAGCCTCAAACACAGAGCAGTGGTATGTGGGTAGGATACATAATCAGTAATCATTATTAGTACATAATCAGTAATCATTATTTCTTCTACAACTACTTTGCAATTTAGTAAAGTGGGTTGTTACTTTAGATTCACTAAGGTCAGATAGCTCTGGGTTTGGCTATGAGTATACTATTTAACATTTAACACCTTCATGCATTCTGCCTCACAAAAATATGATTTTGATAATCTTAAAGAGGTAAAAATGCTAATTTTCTTTTGTATTTCAATTATAAAATAAAATTTACTCTATAAAGTACTTAGCTGTAAATATAAGACATAAGCATTTTTTTAAATTATTATTCTCCTGAGTTCATGGAAAAAGATAGTTTATTCTTGCTAATTCAATGCTTGGTTCTAGAGGGTTTCAGCCTCCATACAATCTAATCTTCAAACTGCAAGCCTGAACCTAGAATGCTTCAGCCTCCAAACACTTTAATCTGTAAACCTTAACCTAAAATATGCAGCTTCTGAGACTTACTATTGACACCTTCACTATGACTAAATAGATAATTTTCTGAACTACCTCTTTTCATGCTGATATGCAGTGTGAACTCCAAACTATAAACTGTAAATCATCTGCTTCTGACTCTGTTTTCTCTGTCTATTCTTGTCTGACTCCTCTTCTCCTCTCTTCTCCTCTCTTCTCCTCTCTTCTCCTCTCTTCTCCTCTCTTCTCCTCTCTTCTCCTCTCTTCTCCTCTCTTCTCTTCTCTTCCCTTCCCTTCCCTTCCCTTCCCTTCCCTTCCCTTCCCTTCCCTTCCCTTCCCCTTCCCCTCCCCTCCCCCTCCCCTCCCCTCCCTTCCCTTCCCTTCCCTTCTCTTCTCTTCTCTTCTCTTCCCTTTCTCTTCCCTTCCCTTCCCTTCCCTTCCCCTCCCCTCCCCTCCCTCCCCCTCCCTTCCCTTCCCTTCCCTTCCCTTCCCTTCTTCTCTTCTCTTCTCTTCCCTTCTCTTCTCTTCTTTTCTCTCCTCAGCTTCTCCTTCTGAATTGAACAGTCTGGAGAGCTGACTGCACTCAAACTGCCTGACTGAATTCTCTTAATTCTCCTCTCTGTTTTTTGTCTGCTTCCACCTTGCTTCTCTCTGTTTCTATCTCTCTGCTTCTTCTATGCTTCCATTCTTTTTTACTCACTTTTACCTCACTTTCACTCTGAGCTCTCATTCTCTCTCTACTGGCTGCTTCTATATCCTGAGAATTGGGATCATAGGTGTGTGCTAAGTGTACTAGGACATGATTAGCTTGATTAGCATTCTTTCAGCATTCCAACAGTATCACACAGGTCTGAAGGTGATCCCTTGCTAGAGCAGCCATGCTGCTGACATGCTGCTGGATTATAGGATTAAATGTTCTTCTACACTTGCCATTTAGTGGTTAAATAGTAACTGCCAGTCCTTTCTCCTTTTACACACTTTGCATCTGTTTGGACAGTCAATAGAAAATTCCATTGTTTTTTTTAAACAAATTTACCCTTTTTATATTTTAGTTTAATGATTTTTTTTTTTTTTAGTAAAACTACTTTTATATAATTTCTTGGTGATATGATAAATATTCTAAGAAAAACAATTTAAGGGAGAAGGAGTTTATTATAAATCACAATTCCAGATTATAGTCAATGACTGAAGGAAAGTAAGACAAGCAGGGCCTGGACTGCAGAACAAACAGCATCCACAATCAAGAGAAGATAAAATGCTTTTATGCACGCTTACACTTACTTTTCTCTATTTCATCTCTGCCTCCCCCCTCCCTCCTCTTTTTCTTTCTCCCAAAGCTATACCCATGGAAAAATGCCATAAACACTTAAGATTGGTTTTCTGCTTATCAATTAATGTACTGCAGACATGTCCATAGACAATAACCTAGCCTACTCCTTGAGGAGGATTATATTTGTATAATCATTTTAGATTATACAAATATGCTGGCAATTAAAAACCATCCCACAGATTCTCAGGTATCCAAAGCTTGAAAAAATGATATCAAAGCCAAAATTAATTTGAACTTTTATTCCTCCTGACTCCAAAATCTTTAGTTTGTGAATGACTTCAGATATACCAAGAGACAATTCTAACAACTGACCTGCTCCTCACATCTGATTCTTTACATTTTTCTTTAGTAATAGTATGGCATTTTTATGAATGAAACATGTTTATTCTAAAATTGCTAGTTAGGTAAGCATGAAAAACAAAGCTGAATTGACATATTACAGCATTAGTTGTAGAGAAACATTTAATATTTACCACATTGAAAGGCATTTGTGATATCTAGGAAGGGATCAAATATAAGGGCCTATATGAATAGATCACATTTAGATGCCTGTGTGATTCAGATGGCATGCAGAAACAATGTTATTCAGACTGATTCTATCCCCTGTGCTAATACTTGGTGAAAGGCTTTTCTGTGATTAAGATAATGTAGTACATGCTTTTAATCCCAAAACTAGGTTTGTAAATGGCAGCATTCAATTTAGAAGCAAGCAGGGTTCTTAGCTCATATTTACAGAATGAGCACTTGCTTTTAATCCCCACTCTGAGATTGATTCAGAATGAAAACCCAGCAAAGTGAAGTCTTAGATTGAATCACAGTGAGCACACACTCAATTCATAGGATATAAAAGTAGGCTCTGAGTTCAGAGAGACACATGGAGTTCAGAGATATGAAGAGGCAGTCAGGCAGTCTGAGGCAGAGATACAGAGGCGGTTCGGAAGAAAGAGTCAGTGTCAGAGAAGAAGAATGTTTTTTGTGAAAAAAGAGACTACTAACAGTGAGAGTCAGTTTGAAGCAAAAAAGAGTCATTCAGTCAGAGAAGTTTCAGGAGTCAGAAGAGTCCAGTCAGAAAGAATCAGCTAGCTCAGAAAGTCAGTTTGAACCAGCAGCTTGGAGAAGTATGTGAGCCAGAACAGTGTGTGAGTTGAATCAGCCAACCAGAAGAGTCAGCTGATTTCAGTTCAGCTCTGAGTTCAGAAGGAGCTAGTCAGAGTGAGCTAAGTCAGCAGTAAGTCTTGAAGAATGATAATTGATTAATAAATCAATGAATACAGAGGCTGAAAACTTCTACGTCTAAACTTAAGATTAGATTGTATGGACACTGAAACTCTTTAGGATACGTAATTGAATTCAAAAAGAATAAACTGACTTTTTACCCTGAAGCTAGAAATAAAAATAGATATAAACCCATGATCCAGCTATACCAATCCTGGGCATATTTATCCAAAGGGATAATTATTATTCTATAGAGATACTTGCTGTGATGCTAATTATTGGTTGTCAACTTTACTTCATCTAAATTAAAGAAAATTCAAAAATGGAAGGCAAACTTCTGAAGGAATTTTGCTTAATTTAAAGTAGGAAGCTCTATTTCTAATCTGGATCTTGAGGAGGAAAGGTACAAACCTTTAATCCATATCCTGAGGGGGATGATACACCTCTAGTTTGGGCCACACCTTCCACCCATATAAGGACATAGAAGAAGCAAGCTTTTGCTTTCTGCCTGCTTGCTCTGGCCTTTCTAGCAAGTCCATTCCTTCATTTGCATTAGAGCATACTCAGGATTCCGACATCTACTGAAGACCAGATGAGACAACAAGCCTCATAGACAGAAAGATCTGGATTCTTGGGCTTTACATTCCTAGCCAACCATTATTGAGTAAGCTGGACCACACCATATAAGTAATTCTAATAAATTGTATGTGTGTGTGTGTATATATATATATATATATATATATATATATATATATATATAAAGATTATTTTATAATTATTACTCTAGAGAACCCTCACTTGTGAATCTGTGTTCATTTTTGCTCTATTCACAATAGCTAGGAATTGAAAACAGCCAAGATGTCCCTAATGAAAATGTTTCATATCACACAATGGAATATTATTCAGTTAAGAAAAATAAAAAATTTAAAGTAAATGGGTGAATAAATATTTTACGAATTTCATTTTGAGAAGCCCCAGAGGGTCTTCTAATCAGGTTGGACACCAAAAGAGACACTGAGGCACAAATCGATGCAAGAACACGAGGTTTATTGCTCCGACGCGCCGGGGCGACCTTCACAAAGTCTCCAAGCAGGAAGAGAATGCAGCCCAAAGGGACTTACAAGCATCCTTTTGTACTCTTTTCCTTAATGCTATTTTTAGTAGTAGCATAACCTTTAAGCTTATTGGTTAGATGCAATGATAAAAGTCAGCAGGATGAAAAGGTAAGGGGACATTCCAGGTGGGTTATCTCGTGGGTGCGGAGTGCTGAGCATGCAGCTGAAACTGTTCTTATCTGGGTAACTCTTGTGGTTATTCCCAGAAATGTCTCTTGATTAAGGTTTCTGAGAAAATTCAGGCCTACTTGTACATTTTCAATCCTGACTAAAGTTTGGTTAAGTCCAGCCTTGGCCTTACAATTTCATTGGGTATAATAGCTTTGAGTTTTCAGATATCTGTATTGCATTTACAATACCCATAGAGGTCTGTAAAAAGGCTATAGGTGAATTTGAAATGAGGGGAGATAGAATACAATGGTACAAAGCATCAAATGGGAATAATGACATCATCAATTAATTGTTTTTATGATTCTTTAAAATATTTTATTCCATTTATTTCCTTTGCACATAAATGTGTATATGCCTTGTGTTCAAGTGTGTGAAGATCAGGTTCACACTCCAGGGTTTTTACATATGGAGGCCAGAGGACAATATATAGAAAGAAGTCAGTTCTCTTCCTTAGCCAGCTGTGTTATGGGATATTTTACTCCTGGTTCTGTTTTGGTTTGTAAAAGGGCTGTGATGCCTTGTAGCTGTGAAGCTGGATTCCTTGCAGTGGGTGCAGGCCTTGCTTCCTACCTATTAACACCCTTGTGCTAGCCCTACTGAGAGCTCCACAGATAGAACTAACTGTTTATAGCTGAAGGTGACAGATCAGGATCAAAGGTCTGTGGGCCAGGTGATCAGAGAAGACTCTGATCACCCCCAGCTGAGTACTATTGTATTTTAATGAAGGCTTGGATGTGGAGAGGGGGCTGGGGAAAAGTCTAAAGGGTCTAAGGCTGAAGCAGGCAGGAGGAATGAAGGGGAAAGGAGAATGGAGAGGAAGGAGAGGCAAGAGAGGTTGATGAAATGAAGTCTCTGCCTAGCCACCTGGGTATTGAATTCTCTGAGATTTGACATGGCTTGTAATTAATAAAGAGGATTGGAAAATTCAATGGTGGACTCTTATTAAGTGATTGAACATGTAATTTAACACATCTGGGTCTCAGGGTTAGAACTGTGGTCATCAAGCTTGGGGTAAACTCCCACCCACTGATCCACCAACTGATCCATCTTGCTAGCCCTTTCTTCTTTTCTTAATTCCAGTTTTACTGATTTTGATTCTTATTCCCTTCCTGTTTGTTTTGGGATTGCTTTAGTCGTGTTTTCTTATTTCCTTGAAATCTTTCCTTATTCAGAAATATTATTTCATTTAAGTATATATTTGTTTCATTTAATACAGCATAGATTAAGTATTATCTAGTAATTGAAAAAATAAAAAGTAGTATGCTTCCTTAGTGAGACTACCTTGAAGAACACTATTTTTTCATTTGTAAGTGGTTATCAATCAGATATTGTTTCTGGAGTAAAAATGAGAGTATTGGTTCACTTCTTTCAGCTCCAAGACCCATCTGATACAGACCCTTCAAGGCGAGGTATATGCTGCTTCATGCCCTGTAAATTCATATGTGTGTCAATCCTACTGATATAGAGGGTCTGTTTTACTGGTGTCTTCTTTCATTCCCTTTGGCTGTAACACTCTTTGTGCCTCGGCTGCCCCTTTAGAAGTTGTTCCTGAGCCTTAAAGGAAGGAATTTGAAAGAGATGGCCTGTTTAGTCCTGAGTGTTCCTAGATTGGTGTCTCACCCTATGAGTACTGTCAGCCTATGGATCTCTCTGTATTTGTTCCCATATGCTACAGAAGGAAGCTTTTCTAATGATGGCTGAGCAAGTCAACCAGTTGCCTCTACTTTGTAGTGATCAGTGGTTTTCAATGTAGCATTGATCACTAAATAATTGAGGCTGAGAAGTACTCAGTAGAATGTGATAAGAATTAGGAATTATACTCTTAGTTGAAATAGTGGCAAGAGTCAATCTGTGTTAGCATGTTCTTAACATCGAGGTCAAACAGATTTCTAGAACCCAAAAAGAGACTCACAATAAATAAAGTGCCCTATGTTCAGAGATGTGAAAAGCATAATGAACTATGCAAATAGAAGATTATACTGACTTTTATAATATAAAATCTTATTTTAAAACCCTCCATTTACATTTAATACTAAGAAAAAATAGCAATTATTCAATAGCAGTTATTCAATAAGCTTCAAATGGACTGTTATGCAAAATTTTCCTTAATGTCTAAGCATTGCAATTAGGGAGTACAAAATTGAGTAGAAATCAGAATTTATTTCTTTAGAAAGATTTTTAGAAGGTTCTTTTTAGGAGGAAAAAGGACATGTAATTCCTTATACTGGTTTCCACCAATTAGTATTAGTAATCAAATGCATGCCTCCAGCTCACTATTCCAGGACACTATCTCAGACCACTTTACTGTACTATGAAAGAGCTTAGATTTAAAGATAGTTTTTAAGATATTCAAAATGATTCTAGACAATAACTTTCACAGTTTTCAGAACCACTGTAGCAAAAGATAGAGTCTAGGTGACAAAGAATCAAAGGGACTATGAGTATTCTCCTACAACTTAAAATAGCCAAATCAATCAACCTATTTTTTTGGTAAATTGAAATTTTCTCTTCTTTTCTTTGATTTTACCAAAGTGTCTTTTATTACAGCGGTACCAGGTTTGGTAGTGAAAGTTAGACTATTCTGAAAGACTCTAAATTAGTATGGCAATTGTTTTTCTAGAAGAATGAATGGAAACTGGTCAAAGACATGCCTTCAAGAAATTGTGTAGCCATCTATAACTTTGCATTGGTGATTCCCTTAAGGGAAAGCATAAATAAAATAGACTATATTTCAAAAACTCCTTCAATTATGATGCTATACCTGTCCTGTATAGGATGTTTCAAATTAATTATTTGATTATTCTAAATATTTATAAACAGTAGAATTCACTTTCCATGTTTTTAAAAAAGATTAGATTTTCAATTTTTTGGTTCATGGGCATGGGTTCCATTTACCTTCATTATCTTGATATTTAATTTTAGAAAATTTGCTATGCTATTGTTCTGAATCAGTATTTGTACATTGTGTTCTCAAAAATACAGACTTACTGATGAAGAAGAAATGACTACTCAAGTGGGAAGAGGGAAATGGTAGCTTGCAAATAACATATTCTCTACTAATGCACTGACCTGAATTTATATTTTTTATCTAGTGGATGAGTTTTATCTTCCTGTAGGAACAGCTATTATGTACTTTAGCAATGCTGTTCACCCATGCAGTATGTTAGAGACCTTGAATCTGACTGCTTATTCCACAGAGGCTATCTTTAACCATTATCTGAAGAGCAAGCAACACATTTTTTCATGAAAGGGCCTGATTTCTACCTTTCTGACTACCAAAAGCTTAAACTGTATTCTGTTTCACTCATGAAAAAGAAAAGAGAATTACAAACAAAAATAATAAGACAACATACTTGAATTATATTATTTATCTAAAACGTCAACATTAAGCATTTATATTATAGATTGCTATTGACTTTTTTTATTATGCGAAGCTATAGGCTACAAATTAGTGATTTTGGTTAAAAATATTGCTTCTTGTATTTAGAATATAAAGAAGAAATATAATGAAACAAAATCTTACTCTTTCCATCAACTTTAAAGGTTTGCCATTAAATCATAGTAAAAGAGTTAGCAGAGTAAATCAGAGTGAGGACATGTCCAAATCTCATGGTAGAAAAGGCAGACTCTCAGCTCACAGCAGAGTCAGTTACAGCAGTCAGCAGTTAGCAGCAGAGATTTCTGAGATTTTACAGAGGCTAAAGTTGAAGCCCCAAGTTCTAGACTTAGGAGTAGATGACAGGAAGGCCAAGACACTTCAGGGCTCCAGGATTTTAGGCAATCCAGGAATCCAGTACTCAGGCTGGGAATTAAATTATCCAAAGAATAAGTAGCTGCATCTAGAATGAATGCATACAATTAATGGTGGCAAAATTCTGACATGAAAATGTCTCAGCTGTTATCATTATTGATCCAGTAAGATCAAAACAAAGCTGAATGTCTTCATTTTCCTACACACATTACTTCCCAAATCATGTGGCAACTTACTTTTCAAATGTAACAAATGACAAGCGATTCATTAATGACTCATTGACATTTGGAAAGTAATGTCTTCATTTGGCAAAATCAACCCTTTTATTTCAAAATCAAGACCAATGAGACATCTAGTAAATTATTAGAAAGAAAGAGTGCTCACTTTTTCATTGTCAATAACAAAGGAATTCCCCATACCATAGGATCCCCCTAAAAGTACACTTTAATCTATGTTCAATCAAAATTACCAAATTTAAGTTACATGACTTTCCAGGTTTAAATGTTAAAGAATGATTTAAAAGTTAATGTAAAGACACCAATGATTTTTTTTTTAATTTGATTTTGCTTATGACCAGAGAAAAAAAATGAAGGAGAGAAAGGAAAAGTGAACAGAACAAAACAGTACAAAACATATGTTGTTTGATTTGCCAGTATGTTGATCTGTCAACTGGTAAATAAGAGGACTTTAGATTGAGAGTGAGGAAGCCAGTGTATCAGAAACAGCAAATTTATGATCTGACTAGCATTCAAAAGAGAGAAACACAAAGCAAAGGGAAAAGTTACTCCCTGAGAGCAGAAGCAACCAAATGAAGCTCATGATAACTTCACAGTGGCTTGCAGGGACTGTGCTAAGGGGGAGGAAAAATACAGTACCTCACTAGAGGAATAATTATTCTGCTTATTTCTTTAGCATGGCTTTAGGTGAACCCGTCTTCCTGGTACTGTTTCCTTGGTTGGATGATTGACCTGACCAAGACAGAATGTTAGTTCTCCACTCAGGACAGAGGCTTTGCTCACTTGACTAGAGAGAGTTTTAATTAAAGAGACTTTTATTGCAATTTTAACAAAATATAATATGCTCTACTGCACTTGTGAATAAATGCTAAGCATCATCATAGGATTTATTAACTGGTTTGATAATTGTTACTCTTAATAACATACTGAAACACATATTCAAGGAAACTGATCTCCTTTCTCACATTTTCTAATGGGTACAAAAATGAGCAGGAATTTCCAGATAAATACAATAACAATGAATATTTTTAATATCTAATGATTTGATAAGCACTACCTGCCATGATAAAATGTCACTAAGTTGTACTCATTTTTCACAAGAGCACAACAGAATAAACAATGTTAATGTTTAGAATTTGTATATGAAGAAATGGAGCTAAACAGTCCATCAGTTTCAATTAAAGATTAGAATGAGTTCCAAAGGATAAAAAATTGCTGTTGATAATTGACAGTACACCATCTCAAAAAAAAATATAGTTGCCAGAATACTACTTTGTATAATTTCTGAAAGCATTTGGATGAATGTATATAAAAGTTTATTCAAGAAACTAGATAATAAATTAAAACTAATAACATACACATTAACATTTTATATAATAGAATGTGCTAATGTATACATGAAAATACTTAACATTTATTGAGATTTTGGACAGTATTTTAAAATTTTTGGCAAAAAGAAGAAATTTATTTCATAAATGTCTAAAATATATTTCAAATCAGATTTAACTTTTAAATCTAAGAAATTTAATATAGATAACATTCTTTTCTTGTGCCATTTCCCATAGTTTGTCTGAAATAATCTGAAATATCTTCTATTTCAGAAGAATTGCCCTCACAGTGAATCAGTACATCCAATAATTGAATGTTACTTGAAAATAAATTAGTATTTAAAATGTTTGTTCACAAACTTTCTAAAATGTACATTTAAATGTGAATATCCTAGATAAATTACAATTTAGATATAATTAATGTGTCCATTTTTTAATTTCTTTCTGTATATAAAATTTATTAAAAGCCCACAATATGTAATTTAGACAAGATATTTCAACAAAATATTCAACAGTTCTAAAAGACATTAATGCAAAACTTGCTAATTTGTATACATTATATTCTGTGTTATTTTTGCATACACACAGACCTACTTGCTTAAAGTCACTTTCCTACTTACCATATCTTTGAAAGATGATATTTTTCATATTGAATTATTCATAAAATCCTAAGGCTAATTTATACATGAAAGAAAAGAAGTCACTATTGCTTATAAATCTTTATTTATGAACAGAAATCTAAAAGATTTATAATCACTCTATTATGGCAAGTTTCTATCCTCTGATGTATTAACATGTGATGATATCCTTAAGTCAAGAACTAATGTGATCCTGATCAGAGATAAATCTCAGGATATTTGGGTTAAAAATGTTCACAGAGTGATCCTATGAGCAATACTTTAGATGGAGTGTGGTGTCTTACTATAAAGCTTTACGATAAGCCTAATGAGTATTATGTTGTTCAATGGAAACAACACTTCTTTCTCCATTGAAAGAGCACATGTCCACAAACCTTGTGTACACTCATACAAATTGGACATGTGAGAGCTGAAATCTATTAACTGAAAATATTAGTGTGAGACAGAATTTTCTATGACAAAAAAATCTAAGGGAAAAATACTCTTTAATCACTCTATTAAAATTAAATTTTATTAACCATTTGCACAATGAATACTGAAAGAAAACTAACTTATTCTCCCTTCAATTGTAATTTGATGTGAATAAAGTATTTATATGTTGTCAAGGTAAAATGGAAAAGATCGGTTTACTTAGGATTTATTATGAGTTATGTTAATGAACTTAATATATTTGCTTTTCTATTACTTCTTTTGTGATCTTGATCAAATTGTGTCACTTCTCTGTTTATTATTCCATAGTTCTATAGAGAAGATGACAATTAACTTTCAGAGATATAAAATTAAAAATGTAATGTAAACATTTAGGAAAATAATTTATTTTCTGAAATTTTTTAAAAAATTGAAAATTCATCTGATCTCTTTGTGCACTATCATACTTTCATGGATAAATGAAATCTAAGAAGCCACTCTTTATAGAAATTGAAGACCATAACAGAAAAAAAAACACAACTAGATACAATAAGAAAGAGAACAATATTTGATAGGGAGTTCAGCCCCAAAGGATATATCTACATGATGGATCTTACACCTAGGGCTCATAAATGATCATTGAAAAGGGGTTGGAAAGATTGTAAGAGCGAGAATGCAATGGAACCTGCCGTGAATTTCTCTCCTACAAAGTGCTGGAAAAACAAGCCCAGAAACAATGACAATATCAGTGGATATGTTGATATGGAAGGGGAAAAAATTCACTTGATTCCACCCCTAAGACAATCAACCACAGGCAACTAAAGCTGCTAGAAGAAGAATTAGCATTTTCCAGGGAGGATCCCCATTATTGGTTATCCAATGATGTGTGTTAAGAACCCAAACCATATACACACCAAGTACTATAACAGACTCAGCAGGCTATGTGTATGTGTCATACACATACATACATGTGTGTTTATGTAGCAACAATAATCAAACAAAACTATGAACTTAGAACTTCAAGAAGTGTCACATTTGTGGGGTTCAAGATAGGGTAGGTGGGAAAATCTGGAAGGAGGGAAAGGGGGAGTAATGTAATTATGTTTCAATTTAAAACATTTTAGAAATATTGTTTTAAATGAAGCTTACAATCTCATTGGACACCCCAGGCTTATCTCTAGCTTGTGTGCTCTATTTATCTTCCTGAATCAGTCTTCTGAGGATCTGGGACTTAAAAAAGATAATGCTATCTTTAGCTTTTTGTCTTTCTTTCTTCCTTCTTTTTCTTTCCCTCCCTTCCTTCCTTCCTTCCTTCCTTCCTTCCTTCCTTCCTTCCTTCCTTCCTTCCCTCCCTCCCTCCCTCCCTCCCTCCCTCCCTCCCTCCCTCCCTCCCTCCCTCCCTTTCTTTCTTTCTTTCTTTCTTTCTTTCTTTCTTTCTTTCTTTCTTTCTTTCTTTCTTTCTTTCTTTCTTTCTTTCTTTCTCACTAAAACTTAGCTCAGAAAAGTTCTTGAAGCATCTATTTCCCTGGCAGGTTGCCATTCTTAGGGAACATTAGTGCAGTTTTATGCTGCTTCCTATCTACTGGGCAGTAGTGGACAGGGAAAGCGTGTGTGTGTGTGTGTGTGTGTGTGTGTCTGTGTGTGTAACTGCACACACAACTATAAATATTTTATAGTTTTATAGTGAATATGGCACTTTTTTTCTAACTCTTTTCTACATTTTAGGGTTTCTCAAGCTCCCTGTGCTAAGGGCTTAAGGAATAGCTCAACCCTTAACAGTACTTACTGCTCTTACAGAGTATAACATATGGTTCCCAGCACCCAATGTCCAGTGTGTCCAATGGCTCACAAACATCTGTAAATCCACCTCCAGGAAGATCTAACACAACTGGCCTCCACGTGTACTGACATTCACATGCACATACCCACATGCACCCATAGATATACATATAATTTTTGTTTATTTGCTTTGTTTTGTTTTGTTTTTCAAGGCAGGGTTTCTCTGTTGTAACTCTGGCTGTCCTAGAATTCACGCTGTAGACCAGGCTGGCCTCAAACTCACAGAGATCTATCTGCCTCTGCCTCCTGAGTGCTGGGATTAAAAGCATGTGCCACCACTGCCCGACTTATACATATATATATTTTTTTTTAATTTAAAAAAAAACAAAACAACTATTGCATATTTCAAAAAGTATTTCCTTAGGATTAACTAGAAATTATTATTCATTTTTTACTTAATTTATTTTTCTTCTCTTGTATACATACCAACATCCCTCCTGCCCTCCCTCCATTCCTCTCAGCTTCCCCCCAACTTCCCTCTCCTCACTCCTCCAAGGATTACTGCTCAAACACAACACAGCAAATGGAACAAGGCCACACACTGCTCCCTACCTCGAGGGTGGACTAGGCAACCCAGCTCTAGGAAATGGGTCCCAAGGTTAAGCAAAAGCATCAGAAAACCCCTGCATATTCTCTAGCCTGTAGGTTTTCTGCAAGCCAGACAAACCACATGATATATCTAGGAGACCCTACAGGTTCTTTGCCGCTTCCGGCTCTGAGGGAGCCCAAGAGTGCTGGTGCATTGACTATAGGGCTTGTTCTCCCGATGTCCTTAGACTTCTCTAGTCCCAGAAATGCCTCCCTGTCCCCATCTTCTCTGAGTTTTCTGGATCTCTGCACGATGTTTGGCTCTGGGTCTCTACATCTCTTCTCATCAGCACCTGGCAGAAGCCTCTCTGATGGAGACTGAGCTAGGTACCGATTTGTGGGTAGAAGAGGATACCATTCGATATCGTCTCCTGGCTATCCAGTCTCTAGTTCCTGGCCTACCCTGCAGAGTCAGGAATGGGTTCTCTCCTTTGGCATGGGGTTCTGTCCTTCCATTGTCCCAGTGGGTCCTGTAGGGAGGATAAGTTATAGGTTGAAGGTTTTGTGGGTGGGGTTCCTCCCCTAGGACAAACGCAGGTTACTTGAGATTGCCTATTCAGGTTCCACATTCCTCCATTGCTAGAGATCCTCACCAAGGTCTCTGTAGGGGGCTTCAGTGAGTTTCCACTGCATTCCGACTCCAGATCATCCCCCAGCCCCCTTAATACCCTCCAGTTCCTGTTGTCTCTGCATATTTTCTTCCTCCATCCTTCTCTCTACACCTGGTCTCTTCTCTTCCCATTCCTATCCTCCCCCTAGCCCACCTGGACCATCTGTTTCATTTCCCTTTTACCAGGGAGATTCCTTTGTCACAACAGTCTCTTCTTGTTGCTTAGTCTCTCTGGGTCTGTGGATTGCAGCATCTTTGTCCTTTGCTTAATAGTTAACCACATATATGTGAGCATATGCCGAGGTTGTCTTTCTTGGACTGGGTTATCTCACTCAGAATGATTTTTTTCTAGTTCCATATATTTGCATGCAAAATTCATGTAGTCATATTTTTTTTCTAAATAGCCGAATAGTATTCCATTGTGTAAATATGCCTCAATTTCTTTATCCATTCTTCAGTTGAGGGACATCTAGGTTGTTTTCAATTTCTGGCTAGTATAAACAAAGCTGTTATGAATATAGTTGAGCAAGTATCCTGGTAGGATGGAACCTCCTTTGGATATATGCCCAGGAGTGGAATGGATGGTCTTGTGGTAGGTAGAGTTCCAGTTTCGTGAGGAGTCACCATATTGATTTCCATAATGGCTGTACAAGTTTGAAATCCCACCAGCAATGAAAGGGTGTTTCCCCTTGCTCCACAACCTCACCAGCATGAGCTGTCATTTTATTACTGATTCTTGCCATTCTGACAGGTGTAATATGGAGTCTCAGAGTAGTTTTGATTAGCATTTTCCTGAAGACTAAGTATATTGAATATTTCTTTAAGTGTTTCTCAGTCATTCAGAATTCCTTTTGAGAATTCTTTCCTTAAATCTATACCCCATATTTTGATTGTATTATTTGATTTGTTGATGTCTAATTTCTTGAGTTCTTTATATATTTTGGATATTAGACCTCTATCAGAAATGGAGTTGGTGAAACTCTTTTCCTATTCTCTAGGCTGCTGATCTGAATTATTGACAGTATATTTTGTCGTACATAAGCTTTTCAGTTTCATTTGTTAACTGTTGACCTTAGTGTCTGAGCTATTAGTGTTCTGGTAAGTATGTTGTATCTTATGCCAATGTGTTCAAGGCTATTCCCCACTTTCTTTTCTATCACGTTCAGTGTATCTGGTTATAGCTTGAGGTCTTTGATCCACTTAGACTTGAGTTTTGTTCAGGGTGACAAATATGGATCTATTTGCATTCTTTTACATGCATACACCCAGTCTGATGAGCACCATTTGTTGAAAATGCTGACTTTTTTCCAGTATGTATTTCTGGCTTCTTTATCAAAGATCAGGTATCTATAAGTATGTGGATTTATATCTAGATCTTCAATTTAGTTCCATTGTTCACCTTGACTGTTTATATGCCAATAGAGTGTGGTTGTTATTACTATAGCTTCATAGTACAACTTGACATCAGGAATGGTGATTTCTCTGGAAGTTCATTCATTTTTCAGGATTATTTTAGCTATCCTTGTTTTGTTTTTTTTCTTTTTATATTGTTTTTGCTTTTGTTTTTGTTTTTCCATATGAGTTTGAGTTTGAATCGTGTCCATATGAGTTTGTGTATTGTCCTTTCAAGGTCTGTAAAGAATTGTGTCTGAATTTTGATAAGGATTGCATTGAATGTGTAGATTGTTTTGGTAAGATGGCCATTTTTACTATATTCATCCTAACAACACAGGAACAAGGGAGATCTTTCCATCTTTGAGATCTTCAATTTATTTCTTCAAAGACTTTCATTTACTTGGCTACAGTCACTCCAAGATATTTGATGTTGTTTATATTGTTTGTGAAGGGTATTGTTTCCCTGATTGCTTTCTCAGGCCTTTTTTCTTCTTATATATAAAAGGTCTACTGATTTTTTTGAGTTGATCTTGTAGTCAGCCACTTCATTGAAGTTGATTATCAGCTGTAGGAGTTCCCTGGTAGATTTTTTGGCATCTTTTATATACAATATCATATCATCTGTGAAGAATATTTTTACTTATTCCTTTCAAGTCTGTATCCACTGATCTCCTTCTGCTGTCGTATTGCTCTGGAGAAAACTTAAGAACTATATTAAATAGGTATAGAGAGGACAACCTTATCTTATAACTGACTTTAGTGGAATTTCTTTGAGTTTCTCTCCATTTAATTTGATATTGCCTGTAAGCTTGCTGTAATTATTTTATTATGTTTATTTTATTTTATTATGTTTTATTATGTTTAGGTATGTCTCTTGTATCCCTAATCTCTATAAGACTTTTATAATGAAGGTGTGTTGGAGTTTGTCAAAGGCTTTCTTGGTATCTAGTGAGATGATCATGTGGTTTTATTCTTTCAGTTTGCTTATTACCCTTTATGGAGTTTGCTTCAGTTAGAACAAGGGAACCACAGAAAGAATAAAATCTAAAACTAAAACAAAAAACATCCTATATCATAATTGAAGAGATAAAAAAGGATCAGACTTGGCAGGTATGTATGAGCAAGTTACACTGTATACTTGATGGAATATGAAAAATCCAGTAATTCATGAGCTCTGACAAAAAAAAGATGTAGACCCATGCTGGAGAGGTCACAGACTCTTCACTTCAGCACAATTTTGTGTTGTATTTTATCTATACTTTAACTTCACACAATATAACTCAAGATCATAAAATGAAATGTATTCTGATACTTTCAAAATCTTATAGTATCCTCATTCTTCATTATATCTTATTGTCAAAATAAATCTACTTATTATTCATTCACTTTGATCTCCTAGTAATTAATTTCAAAGTGTATAAATAGTTATCTGTCAGTCTTTTCTACCGATATTCTATTGATGTTGATGAATTTCAAAGTGTTTTTTTACAGTTTTAATGAAATTCATAAGAAGAAAGATATTTCATGTTGTTTCTGCTTTTATGCAAATTAAACCCATAGACAAAAATGTATGTATGCGTTTATGTATTTTTTTCTCAAGTGGAATGTAATAAGCATTCATGTACTTGATCATACCAAATATATTATTTTATTATTGTAATTAATAGATATTTTGCAATAAATTTTTTCTTATTAAATGCATAATTTTTATTCCAACAAATTTTAAAATACTGGTTCAAATTGAATATAACAGGTTCCATAAACCTGTATATGTTACATCCTATATCAAAACATCACACACTGTTAAATGTTAGTAAAAACATATTTTCATTTTTCTTAAAATACAAATTAGTCAATAAAATTTAGAATCAGTAACATTAAATTATCAGGTTAATATGAATGATATAACCAGAATGATTTTCTGTGGAGGGATCCAGCCTTTTCTACAAATGAGTTCACGAACACTCTATGCAGGAGGCAGTGCAAGTGTGGAAAATGAGGAATGGCAAAAGTCTAGTCCATTCTTTTATGGGACCCAAAGAGATGGGACACAATTGCACTTTGAAATGACACGTAAAACATGTTCTAGAAGTAAAATGCAGGAGTGTTTTTAATAAGGGAATTAACAGTATACATACATATTAAGAAAAGAGAGGGGCAAGAGAGAGACTGACTATGTGCCTTGTCAGTGGAAAAACCACACCAAAAGTAGAAGGAGGGAGAGACTGACAATGTACATTACCAGGGGGGAACCACACCAGAAAAAGAGAGAGAATTGCCCTGACAAAAAGCTTTAAACAACCAAATGCCCTATTTTTGTTTGCAGATGTTGGTCAGGCCTCCAGAAGAATTGATTTGATATGCAGACGTAGTCACTAGCAGAAGTCAATCAAGCCCAGGGAGGAGCCAGGTGTCCTTCCTTCTGACTACAAACTTCAAGGTCAAAGAACATTTGATTCAGTAATCCATAATTGGTTGAACGTTACTGTTAGCTGAATACTATCTCCATCTGCCTCAAAAAGAACAGGATGCCATGCAGGTACCAAAGAAGGGTTTTTTTTTTTTTTTATGGTTTTTAGTTCTTTGCTTCTATCTGTTAAAGGCTTATCTATTCCTGGGAAGACCAATGCCCACCCCAGGAATAGCCTTTACAATGTACTATCAGTATGAATTGATAGCTCAGCATGGGCCAGGACTTAGAAGCCTGCAAGGTATTTTACAATAACAATTACTTTTGAGTAAAATGGCTATGTCCCCTTCTCAGAGACCAACAGCCATCTCAGGTATTACTAGACTATGCAGACATTATTATTATTGATGAAAGGATTTTTGTCGCCATTACAGCAAAGAGGAGAAGGGGGCAAAATGTCTGGTGAGCTGAAATTCTCTGGTCATGGAACCTAGAACTTTGTCATGCAGACTTCATCCATGTTACCAGGATATTGGGGCTCCCAGTAATTTTCCATTAATAGTTTAGACACATGAATATTGTCGAAGATTATACCTATGTAATGCTATTTTCAGTGACACATATACTAAAAACAAACTATACTAAAATGTCTTTGTATAAATATATAAATATGTATGAGTCATAGGAAATACTGTTAAAGAGTAACTTTAATCTTTTATGAGGAAAAGAAGCTTATATTGTATACTAAAATGAGAGCAGTGGGTATGGAAATATCTACAAAATGTACATGTCCTGAAAGTTGATTTCTTTTTTTCTAAGTTTCATTGCCATTCAGTTGCCATTGAATCCAGGGTCATGCATGTATTCCGTAAAATTCTTAAAACCTATAACACCTGCCAAGTAACCATATTTTAAGTACTTTTCTCTCTACTTTTAATAAATCTTTACTTATCTATGCTAGTACCAAGTTAGAGTACTTAAAACTTTTAATTCCACTTCTTGCAAAATTCTATATTATTTTACTCTGACTCAAACTCCTTCCTATACACATGACCTGTGCAGTCTTGGATGCCATGTAAGGAAGACATGATATCAAGGTATTCATTCTAAACTAACTGCTACCTAAACTAGTAAGGGATTAGTAACATTTTTAAAAAGTGTGTGCATAATTGTTTATGATCTATATTTTAAATCCATATTTATTTTATCAAATACAGCTAATCTTTCTCAGGAAAAATTACTTTAAAATTGTATATCTTAATCTCAAATTATTAACTGTGTTGTAGACTTAAGACAAATTTATTGAGAAGCTTGACTATGTCTATGAACTTCATTTTAAGAATCTCTAAAAGAGGCAAATACAATCTATATTAAAATTTATATGCATCAAGTACTTGATGAGATCCATTAAAAGTCAAGATAAAAATAATTGCTATAAAAGAACTATGGCACTTGGACATATTTGCCATAGAAAGTTACAGAGCAGTAAGATCAGGCAGATAGTCAATGGAAAGAGTTTATGACATTGTCTGCTTTTACAGGATTTACTGCTAGCTAACAGATGTATTTATATGTATACTAAACATGAAGGATTTCCAACAAGTCTTGATCTTTCACATACACTTGAAACGTTTACATCCACTATGTTACAAAATCTGATTTCAAATTTCCCCAATACCATTAAAAATGCAGATTGACAACTTAAATTTAGAACAACATGGAATTAAAACAAGAACTTATTTCTTATTGAAATACAGTATTGGAGAATGGTAATTTAGTAGGCAATGATGCTTTTTACAGTTGATGAGTTGTATTGTCTCACTTGAATTTGAACTTAAATTTTGATTTGGGTCATGTGTTCATTGACATTTTCAGATTCCGTATCTTAATGAACTTCAATAATGATTTTAAAATAATTGCATTATAGCATTCCTTTCATTGCTCAAGTTTTATCAAACATTTGTGGAAGTTATCAAAATGCATTTGTGATAATTCTAAGAAATTGTCATTGTTTTGATTTTATAGGTGTAGCATGTGTAAATGTTTAAAATGATTGTAATCTGGAAATGATCAATATTACTAGCAAATCCCTGGTAGCAAAATTTTAACTAAGGTCATTTGTCTCCATAACTATAAACAATTTCCCCATCTCTGTTGTTATATTATTTCTCATCAGCTATTTAAATAGAATACTCAAAACAAGAAATGCTTATATAGATTAGTAAGTCTAAATGAATAATTTGAGAAAGATCCAGTAATAATTTCTATATACTATTTAAGTCATATAAGCACCAAAAAACGGTGAGGCATTTAAGATAACTTAAATAGGAAACAGCATCTGTGTGTGTGTGTGTGTGTGTGTGTGTGTGTGTGTGTGTGTGTGTGTTCAAGAATAAATAATTCAGAACAAGTTTTGTTCTTTTGTAAATCTTGGAGCTGAGCTGAAGCCTTCACATGTATGAGCAAACTACTCCATCATATGACCACATCCCTAGATAGTTAAAATATGGTGCTCAAAGGCAAAAAATTCTTAATACTCCTGGAAGAATGTAGTGGAGCTCTAGATGACATAGCAGGGCTCCTGCATTACAATGTGTGAGTCTTTATTTTAAAATTCCCTCTACTCAGGGAGAGAAGATTTGACTGAGAAATGCTCTCATCTTACCAGACAACAAAAGATTAATTCACCATGATCATTTTGAAAAGTACAAAATAACATATGAAATTATTAAAGATAAAAATGAATACTCATAAAATATAAAAAAAAGTTTTTAACCTTAAAGTATATTTCTTAAATAAAATAGTCTGACCTCTAATTTTAGATGGTCAAAAGATGCACAAGATGCATGTGAACTAATATGGAGTCACAATGACTACTGCATGGCAATTACTCTATCAAATATAGTTTTATACATAATCATTTATTGTGTTGAGTCAAGTTAATCAAACCGGAGAGTAGAGACAAAAAGTATTCTAGAATGTTTGCTGGATATGTAGAATGATATATGATTATTACTTTTATCCCCATTTTAGAAGAGATTGCGTAAAATATCTTGGATCAGAAAAAACAGAGAAATTTATACTGGATTACATGGTGAAAGAAGGTTGTTGGTACTTCCTTTTGTCAACTACTACAGAACTTTAAATAGCTATTTACATGCAAGGACATGTTAATATTTATCCACTGGTCTTAGAAGCCAATTTCCAAGACTTAATGGAAATTCCAGACCTGAAAACAAGGGCTTTCATCTGTTTGTTTCTGAGTCACATTCATGAAAAGTTCTGCAAGAAACAATTCAAAAATCAGAGCCAAATTTACCCTCTATTTCTGTATCACCCATGCCTAGAAAAGAACAGACATTATACTTCTGTGTACCACACTCCCTTTTCCTATTCTTCATATCCATATCAGGCCCCAGAACAAAGTATTATACCTGGTATGCCAAAAACAAATAGAGAAATGCATAGGGATCGTTAAAATATCATTATTAATGATTTGTCAATTATGTTCAAAAGCAACACTGGAGAAAATTTTCTTGAAGAAATATTGCTAGAAACAAAGTTTATTCATGGCTCTATGTCCCACACATAATGTCATATCTCAACTTCCTTGTGTTGTGTGTGCTTATTATCCAAAGAGACAACTGGTATCAGTAAGTATTTGACAATGCTGGGCATAAATTAAAGACATCTCTCTTTAGTAAGTTTGACTGTTGATATATGTGTGAAGATCTTTCTTTTTCCTTTGAACTCTTTCTGTTCCATACCAGAGAAAGTGCAGAGGGCTAGTCTCCTAGAGGCACTAAAGGTTCTTGCCTGAGCTCTCAAAACACATGTATGTCCACTCTGAATAGCCCTAAATTTAGAGTTTTAAAGTACTGAGATATAATAAAAAAATAATAAAAACATCAGAATTTGCATACAAAGATGATAAAGTCTATGTGTAAATAAATGTTTAAATTGGCATGAATATATTTTTGTTGAGAAAGCATTTTATAAGACCTCACTGGGTTGAAACTATCAACAAATTTATCAGTGAAATTATTATCCACATGTTGGCACATCACAACTTTTAAAAAGTTCTAATGTACAAAGAAAGTTTGATTTTATATATATATAATACCTCTATAATTGTACTCAGAAGAAAGTGAACATTAACAGTAAGTATGTTAACTTAGAGACATGTTTTACAGTGGCTTAACCATTTAGTTCCAATGATGCCATGAGCTTCAACTGTTAAAAGGAAAATTTATATGTCTGTACATGGTAAATTATTGAAGATAAATGATATTCCACCTATCATAAGTAACTTACTTCAACTTTGATTATGACTTTTATAAGCATACTTCAAAGTGGAAGTTTTATTATACCTGGTACAGCATATGATTTGAACCATATGATGCAGACTCATTTTCAGTTGTGTGTTACTCTGGTTCAACTTGTTACAAATTTTTTGTGATCAATTTTGCTGAATTATAGAAGTACCTACATATGATATGTTTGGTTGTAGATACAAATTATCTTTGTTGAAAAATGCTGTTTTTATAAGTATTATTTACTATTTTCTGAGAGCAGGCATTGTCATTTATATGATTTATATAAAATAATATCAGCCGAAGTTGCAAACTTTAAGTTATTGTAGACATTTTACTACCCTCAAGACAACTTATTTTTGATTCACAGTTTTCATTAAGTTTTCTTTCCAGCAATAGTGTTTTAACTTTAATACCATTTATTTTTTACTTTGTCTCCTCTGAAGGGATTCAATTCTATTTGGTGTCTGGCATATAGTCCTCTGACAGCTTTGCTTGTTTTGTTTCAACTCCAAAGAAAATGTTTCTTTTCCCTTCAGTTCTACTCTGACAAAAAGTTTCCATAAATGTATTTTATTACCATTGCACAAAAAATACTGAAATAAAAATAACAGTGAAATACAGAAATTGAAATGTGAAAATCTGATTCAATGTGAAATTATTAGAACAAACTTTTCAATTTATAAACAACATTTTCTCTACTTCTTAAACAAGAATAGTTAAATAGACAATGTTTTTCAAAAGTTCTATTGAATAATAGGTTGATATTATTTTACTGGTAACATTTTATTACTATATATATTTAAACAAGTACATTTATTTTAGCATAGAAAAAGGAGTCACAGTAAAATGAATTAATTGGGAGAAATCAAGATAAAATATGTAACAACTATGCACTTTGAAAAATATGTTATTTCATAATGAGTATCATCTACAGTGATATCTTCTGATGATACATATTTAGTAAATATTTATATAATTTAAAATAAGACAGAAAAGATATACCTCATGTTGAAGTTACATCAAAATCAGATAATCAAATTTAAACAGATCCATAATTGCTAGTGGAAGAGATATAGTAATTAAAAGTCTTCAAGCCCCCAAAGAACTTAGATGGATTCAGTATAGATTTCTACCATATTTTTCAAAGAAGAATTAACACAATACTCCTAAAATTATTTTGCAAAATAGAAACAGAAAAAAATTGCCTGACTCTTCTTATGAGGCCAAAATTATCCTGATACCCAAACTGCATCCAACAGAGATCCAATTGAAAAAGAGAATTACAGACGAATTTCCTTTATGAACACATACATACGCAATTATTTCAATAAAATACATGCAAACAGAATACAACAACACATCATAACAATCATATACTATGATTGAGCATGCTTCATCTCAATGATGCATGGATTATTCAAAATATCTAAGTCAATAAATATAACCTACCATATAGATAGGTGATTAAAAGCCAAAAATTACATTTCCATGTTATTAAATGCAGCAAAGTCATAAGAAAAAATCCAACATTCCTTAATGATAAAAATTCTTGAGAGACTAAGGATATGTGGGTCATATCTAAACATAATTATGACAATTTACAGGAAGTCAACATCAACCTACATGGAGAGAAACTTAAAGCATTTCCACTAACATCAGGAACAAGACAAGTTTGTACTTTCTTTCCAACCTATTTATTATTGTACTTGAAGTCTTAGCTAGGGCAATAAAACAGCTGAATGGGATCAAGAGGATACAAGAAGGAAAGGAAGAAGTCAAAATATCTTTATTTGAAGATGTCATGATTTTATATATTAACAACCTTAAAAAATGCACCAGAAACACAGCTGATAAAACATTCAGCAATGTATAAGGATACAAAATTAAGACACAAAAACCAGTTGCCTTTCTATTTAGGAAGGAAAAACAGACTGAGAAAGAAATCAGAGAATTATCACTATTCACAATAGTCTACATAAATAGATATGCTAACACTGAGCAAGTAAGTAAAAGATTTGTACAATAGTTATTAAAGACATTAAAGACAGAAATTGAAGGATATACATAGAATGAAAATTTTCCTATGCTCATTGTGGGTGGTGCCTTCCCTGGACTGGTGAGTCTGGGTTATATAAGAAAGCAGGCTGAGCCATCCATGAGGAGCAAGCTAGTAAGCAACAGCCCTCTATGGTCTCTGCATCAGTTCCTGCCTCCATGCTTCAACCTTGTTTGAGTTCCTGTCCTGACTTCCTTTAGTGATGGACTATGATATGGCAGTATAAGCCAAATAAATCTTTCCCACACAACTGGTTTTTTGTCAAGGTGTTTCCTCATAGCAATAGTTACCCAAAGACAAGTTGGCACTAGTGGAATTGTTGTGACAGACCTGAAAATATTGCTTTTGGGGGGTTTGTAGAAACACTTTGTAATTATTGAATTAGAAATGCCACTGAATGTTGAGTGATCAATAAGCTGTTATGTAGGACCTTGGGAGATGAGAATTTTGAGAGCAGATGATGGAGGCCTGGATTGTAAAATTTCAGAGGGAATCAAAAACTGTGTGTGTGTGTGTGTGTGTGTGTGTGTGTGTGTATGTGTGTGTGAGAGTGAGAGAGAGAGAGAGAGAGAGAGAGAGAGAGAGAGAGAGAGAGAGATGGAGAAACACTAATGTGTGGTGTCTGGTCACCTGGAACTGAAGAATAAGCTATGATTAACAAAAGACCAGAACTACTAAAGTTAAACTTTTGCTTTTGGGGAAAAATGGGTTCTGGTCAACTGGGGTTGAAGAATCAGGTGTAATGTTCAAAATTGAGAGGCTCATGAAGAGAAGTTGAGGCTTGGCGCCATGAAGAGAGCATAGAAGAGGCTATTGTTGAATGTGCAGCTCAGTTTTGGCAGAAGCTCCAGCATTTTGGAGATACCTGTATTGTGAGATGATTGCTAAGGACAACAGTGGGTGTGAAGTAGAGAAAACCTAAGCCTAGGAGACAACTTGTGTGTATGGAGCAAGAGGACAGATCTAGAGAAGTAATCTTCTAATAAATCAGATATTCTGAGTTGATGACTGAGAAGATGCACGTTTCTACTTCCCAGCATGAACTTAAGATGGAAATAATGTCAAATACAGAAAAGAACTCAGCTTTTTTAATCACTTTGAAAGAACTCTTGCAATTAATCACTGTGTTATTTTCAGTCCATCTTCTAAATCCAGGCCATTTCACCTTTCAAGGCTTCTGCTGGTGAGGTCTGGAATGATTTTCCCCTTATGATAAAGGAAATGGATGTTTTTTCCACTATTGCTTCATTTTTCACTTCTTAGGAAGAGTTTCTACAGTTACAAAGCCATGGAGTGACATACAAAAGTAAAATGTGAGTCACAGAAGTCAATAGACTTGAGACTATCAGGTCAGGGAGAATAGGGTGGGATATTTGATGAAGTCATCACATTTTTAATAAAAAAAACAAAAAAAGCACAACTTTTTTTAATATTGTCTAGGTTATATAAAACAAAAACCCTTGTTAGAACTTAATTGAGTCTAGTAAGTTCATGTAACAACCACAACCTGAACTATCTCCGAAAATTATATGTAGTAGAAATTTAGTATTGCATTATCAAATACACAAAACATTTTGAAAAGGAGGCCAACAGTTAGTGATATAATATGTGATGACTTTTCAGATAGACAAAATTCATCACATAGGTGTGTGTGTGGAAAAAGTGGATCAAAGCCTAGAATTAGTTACCACAAGCCAAGAAACTTCTAGAAGCTGAGTGATACTGAAAGCAAATCCTTTTCTTTCATTTTCAGAAGGACCACAAAAGGACTGATACTTTCTTCAGGGTCTAGTTTCCTGAATGTCATGACAGAGAATTTATTTTGTTCTGAGCCACAAATCCTTGCTACTTTATTGCAGCAGAAAAGTATTTTTAATAATTAGGTGTAATACTTTAAATGTAATTAATCACTTATTGGATAGCATAGGTAGTTTTGAAAAGAAATCATACTAACAAAATTCTTACAGTTCAGAAAACCACTCCATGTATAAGGAGGGCAATAAATGAACTAGTTTTTTTAAATGAGGCTCATATAAATTCTCACCTGTGAATAAAGACTGTGATAGAAAATCACCATTTGCTCATTAGATTCCTATAGACTCAGGTAGCAAAGAAATATGTTCAAAATTTAGCCCATTCACAGTACACTCTTCAGTTTACTTTACTTAGATGTCTTTATAATGCAATCATCTAATCTATTCGCAATCCATGCTTTCTCCTTCATTCAACATAACAATGACACATGATTTATCTTTTGGAATACAGTGATTCATTCGTCAAACTGTATATGATTCACAAATCTCTTCATTCAGGAGAGAGAAATGTGAGCTCATTTCCTGTCAAACAAAGTAAGTACATTAAAAAGAAAATAAAAAGAAAAAAGATAGACTTAAGTAGATGTTCCCAACTATCTTTATGTGAAAGAATAGGGCTTTTAAGTTGGTTTTGTTTTGAAGGTTGATAGGCAGAGGCCTACTGCTCATCTGCTCCTGAGTACAGACTAACAGTTAAACACTGAAATAAAAATGATCTTTTATATTATACCCTTGGATAGAATAATCATGAGAAAATTTAACAACAAATCATACTACATGAATCTGCATGAACCAAAATTGTGTAGACTGATTGTTTTGTTAAGCAAGTGCTCTTGAGAGTGAAATCTCTCTTGTATCATGATTGATGTGCAGCATATTAAACAATCATATATGATTTGGAGATACATTTTACATGACATCAAAAAGTGTATATATTTTAATTTTGCTTCTCTTATTTCACAAGTCCCGCCCCTCTTAGAATCATTCTTCTCATGAATCACCAGCACTAGTATCTAAAGAAAAGTATCTAAAATAAAATTCAAAATCTATTTTCATATTAATTTTACTGAGTAATGACAGATGACTCATTTCATATTTTATGGATTTCCAGAAAGAAAATATAACATTACAGATACTTTCAAAGGAAAAGAAAAATGAATGCATTGGATAGGTCACAATGTGTTCTCCAAGGCCAAAGATAAACATTATTTGTTTCTTCAAAAACTAGAAAGATTTTAAATTGGAAAGTATAGGCAGGCAGCAATTAAAAATTGTATGCAATGCTCAACCCAGGGGCTATCAATACTTTAAGTGTTAACATTTTTTTTATTTTTACTAAAAAGTCTACATTGGCCTGCTTATATATATGTGATTCCACTAATATTATGCTTTATGTTCTTACATTTATCTTGTTACTCCAACTAGCTTTATACTCTCTGTAACTGGGGATGGGCTGGAAATCCTGCTCTCCATGTTTTTACCTCTAGAGTACTGGATATATAGACATATCCAACTGCATCCTGTCCACATTTTCCTGATCACCTCTGTTTTATAGATAATTATGACCTGAATAATCCAGACTTGGTCCTTGGAATTCTGTTTTCTCTTTTCTTTAGTCTTTGTTTTGTTTGTTTTTCTTATGAAGTTTTAAATCCCTTTCCTGATACCTGCAAAATATTTTAGGGTTTTGATTAATATTGTACTGATTCTGTTTACTTTGGAAAAAGTTGTCACTAACACTATGCAGTATTCTATGAAGACAAAGGGTCTGTGTAATTTAGGGAGTTTATTTCACCATAAAATCAAATATGGCATATTCTACTAATGAATATTTTTGTTTCTTTCTGATTTCTGATATGAAACAATAAAGAAACTTTGAGTATCTCTGTACATAGTTTGGTGAGCATTGATGCATATTTTATTGGTTATATGCTGGATTAATATTATGATATAACATAATAATGTTTAGTTCAGGGTGCTAAACATGTTAAAAATAATAAATGTTCAAATATGTGATTTCAAAATACAACAAAGTATTTCTGTTCCGCATTCTCCTCAACATTTGTAAGGTCTGTCTTTTCATTCTTAATTATTTTGATTGCTTTGCATTAACATTTTGTTGTTATAGCATGCATTTTTGCTGATGAAACTACAGATGTGTACAATTTCTTATTGGGTTACAATTTTGATACTTTTATTGTTTTTCAAGATGTTGTTGACTTTTCTGGGTACAATTAATTTGCCATCAGTATACAAAGAAAATAGCCCATCAAGGCTTACATTTACTATAATATTTTCCAAGGTCTTTTTTTTTCTTTTTCTTCTGTGCTAAGGTCAGGAAAACATGAAAGAAAATTTCCCAGAAACTTTACTGATAATTGAATCTCAGTTGTTTGTTGAGAATATTACCTGTTAAATTTATAGAATAGATTGACACTATTAGTTGATGAAAATTCCACTGTAACTTCATAAAATATTTTCAGATACTTTTATAATTTCCTTGCTACATGTAATTAAAAGCTGATTTGCTTCACATAAGGGGAGAATACAAATATTTTTTCTGTTCTTTTACTGAAGCAAAAATATATTAATATGTATTCCTTTTTTTAAATTAAATATTGAAAAATTCCACCCACTTATTGACTGGGACACTTAATTTTAAAGCTTTGTTTTCATTAAAGCACGCACGCACACACACACACACAGACACACACACACACATGCACAGACATACACACACGAGTAGATGTAGAGCATAGAATGATTAAAACCAACTTGGAAAATTAAAAAAAGAAACCCTCAGAAAACAAGACTTTGTATAGAAATGCCTAAATCTCAATATTTGTAGAGTTTCTGAGCTAAGTAATGTGATTTTTCAATTTACAGAGTAAAATGTGTCTCTGTATGAGGGACACATCTTCCCTATGGTGTGAGCATCACACTTATGCTTTGCTAGAATTCCCTCGGGATGCAATAGAAGTACAAGTGTAAAGAGGATTATTGAGTTCATGCTCAGTGAAAATCAGAGGAGGGATGTTTTGCAGAGTCATAAGGAGATGAGGAAATTGGAATAATTAATCAATAGCATTTACTCTGTAAAAAACAATTTAATTGTTATGAGTTATTAAGATTAGGTAATAGTTTTGTGTTTCATCAAGATTATTTACTTTAAAATACATAAAACAAGACTTATCATGAATTCTTTTTTGTAGAACAAATATATAGACATGCCACCAAGCATATTGCTTTCTAAAAAGCAACTCACTTAATTGATGAAAAACATTGGTATAAACAAAATTATGAATGTTTACATACATATTTAATTAAAGTTCTTTGGAGGTTGTAATTATACTACATAAAATTTAGCATTTGTTGAAGAAATATACAATAGAGTAAGGAATGTGGAAGCTATGATTATTTTCCATTATATTTTCTTATTGGGTAGGTTTGTAAGTAAAATTACTGCTAGAGGATGTTGACAGGAAGATTGCCTGAGGTTCCTGTGCTTTAGGCAAACAGACACAGCGTAAGTTATATCTATAGTCTATATACAAAGAGGTCAAGTCCATGCTGCTTCTGAGAAAACTTCCTTCATATAAAACCATATAGTTTAATGTCCACTAATTTGCAATGTTGAAATCAGGAAATCATTCTGTATGATGGGTTATGGCAGTACACAAGAGTTTCAGAAGGCAGGTTACTATTGATTTTAATACATGTATATATACATATATGTGTATATATACATATATATACACACATATGTTTGTGTATATATATGTATATATACACATATATGTATATACATATATTACAGATATGTACATATACTGATTATGCATATACCGATTAAATATCTTCAGATCTCAGTGAGTGGCATACCAGCTGCTGTAGCCATCTTTGGAGTTTAGTGTCTGTGGGAGTCAAGTCCAGCTCTAGTCCACTCGTGGGTCCTTGGGCTCCACGAAGGGGGATATACAACGAAGTTATGACAAGTGATCACAGTACCTCACTCTTATATGGGACCCTTTAGTTGCTATGCTTATGCGCTTAATGAGACACATAGAATACACTTAAGATGATTATGACACGCAAGAGCGTTTTCTTTAATAATAAAAATAAAGAAATTAAAAGTAAGAAAATTAAGAGAGAAAAATTAACAATGTGCACATTGGGAAAAAATTACAAGACTCCTCTCAAGACAGAAATCTATCCTGACTCAAATAGCAAAGCTAACTTCTTACCTAAGAGAAAATGCAGGTGTTCGGGGGTGAATTATCTATTTGCTATTTCAAGCTTGTTAACATATTGTCCTTTGTTTCTGTTCTTGACTATGGCTTTGTCTCTATGGGAAGGTCAGTTACTAAGAATAATTTTTTATATCTCTACAGATAGCATGAATAATATTCACACATGCCAAAAACTTGAAGGTCAGTAAGACTGTTACAGTTGAGATGGCATTGCTCCTCTCCCAGCCAGTCCAGGAATAGATTTGAGTTTTACTATAAGGCCAAAATAGACAATATTATTGATGAGAGGCTTTTGTCACCATACAGTAAAGATGAGAAAGGGGCAAGGCAGTTGGTGGGCTTCAGACTCCTAGCTAAGGGAAAAACCAGGATCCTTGTCAAGCTAGTTACATCCATAGCCTGGGTATCATCGGCCCCCAACAAGTGTTAAAAAAGAAAAAGATAATTTCATGTCCATTGAAAAGTTCTCCATTCCAATAGAGAACTCCAATGTAAAGGTATATTTTAGGAACTAGCTTTTATTCTCATGATAGACTAATGGTATCAGGAAATGTTCTGTCTTGATTCATCTTGATCATGTGAACTAATCCTTAACTCAGAACTGGCTTCATGAAAAGCTACTCATGTTCACAATATTAAGTATCAATCCCCTAAAGAAATAGGGTTATCATGTCTGGGGACATATTCTCTGGGCTAACATACAGGGGAATGTTTTCTTTAAATCTACAAAAATATCTGTCCAAGTTATGAGAGATGGATATTTTCTGTTCCATCTAAATGTTTTACCCACTATGACTACAAAGGTTTTTGGGAAATTGGTCAGATTTCAACCCAAAATCTAAGAACTCTCTGTTTTTCAGCAAATTGTTAGTGTTTCCAACATGTATTGTATTCTTCAGAGTGTATTTCCCAGTATTTTAGTATTGATTCAGATTAGGTAGGAATGACTTTCCAAAAATGATCATTTACTTTCAATTTTGTGTATCATGAAACTGAATTGGTACTATTTGTAACATATCTTCACATCATTGCTTGACATGTGTAGGGATAATCATTGACTGCTGTCATTCTTTGGCACTTTGATTTCCAGGGGTTTTAAGTGCTTGCTAAGTAAAAGTTATAGTGCTTCTGGGCATATTCTTTGAAAGGTGAAACATATGTCTTGGAAGAAAAATATTCGCTTAGGGAAGTATGCAATTTAAATATACCAACTGTATGAGCAGGGTTGGTTCACATGATCTAGATGAATCAATACAGAACACAGAGAGAGAGAGAGAGACAGAGAGAGACAGACAGACAGACAGATAGACGAGATATAATTTTTACTTTTCTTTCTTTTTTTCTTTTTCTTTTTC
Source organism: Cricetomys ansorgei (assembly GCA_026225945.1). Lineage (NCBI taxonomy): Eukaryota > Metazoa > Chordata > Mammalia > Rodentia > Nesomyidae > Cricetomys > Cricetomys ansorgei. The sequence goes on along the minus strand of JAMJFZ010001133.1, from coordinate 7,049,298 downwards.
TTTTCTTTCTTTTTTTTGTTTGTTTTGTTTTTCAAGATAAGGTTTCTCTGTTGTAACTCTGGCTGCCGTGGTACTCATTCTATATACCGGGCTGGCCCTGACCTCACGGAGATCCACCTGTCTCTGCCTCCCGAGTGCTTGGATTAAAGGCATCTACCACCACTGCCTAGCCACACACTTTAATTTCAAGGTAATCAATTTATGAGCTACAGTTAAAAGTTAATTCAATTTCAGGTAAATAAAACAATAATATGATTTTTATAGGTTTTTCAAAAAAACTACTGTGTGGATTTGGCCTCTTCTCTACCTTCCCTAATGAATTTATGTCCCTCATTCCTACACATTTAAAGCTGGGGTTAGCCAATTTTAGAATTTAGTTGTAAATGTTTAAATAATAAACAAATATTTCTCTTATAATTATTCTATATTCAAACTATACTAGAGGGCTTGCCAAGAGTTCTATCAGCTTCTTTACCATTTTGGTCACCATTTTCAAGCATTTTTACTTCGGCATTTGTCTAAAATTATGGCCACTCCAGCTGTGTTTCCTTCACTGACCTTTGAATGTCTCTTTTTAGATATTTGTCAAGTCACAAAAGAAACAGATATTCCATGTAGTCACTTCAGATATATCTTCCCTACTTGATCTAAAAGACAAAGTTGAATTTTGATTTCTGAAGCTAAAATTAATTTATGTAAAAATGATTAGTCTAACCTACTCATAAATGTGGTGCCTAGTGTCAGCACCACATAAAACTTGCCATTGAACTGTGTATATGGAGTGGCTCAACAACAATCTTCATTGACATATATTAACTGAAAAGTCCTCAGAGTATAACCATGCTATGAAAAACATATGCTTAGTGACATCAGACAAAGATGCAAATGACCCCGTCCTATCTGAGGCAGTCCCAGATGGAGGGTTTTCTGTTTCTAGACACTGAGACATATTCATAAAAATAAGTTGAACACTAGAAATTTCTCTAGTAGATGCTCACCAATATAAACCTATGTATCACAAAGTGTCACATGATTTTGTGATATTTGACAGTCAATATACAAAGACACACAATCCATTTCCTACACTATTTACACAGTGCTATAAGTAGCATTTTCTTTCAGAGAACACAGCAAAAGGAAGAAAGCCCAGGCCCACTTACCCTTTGCTGATAAGCACATGGTTTGTACAGTAGAGATCACTTTTTTTCAAAATCATGAGGGTTAGAAACAAGAAGCTCTTGAATCCAAATAAATTACCACAATGTGTAAATTTATGTCATTTATAAAAGGATTTGAGGCAAAGTGTTGATCTCTTTTTTTATTGAAAATAGATTTTCCTCTCATACCCTATATTCTGATCATAATTATTACTTCCTCTACTTCTCCCAGTTCCCATTCCTGCTCCCTTCTCACCAAGATCCACTGTCTCTCTGTTTCTCTTTTTAAAAAAATAGGTCTCCAAAAGACAACAACCAAACAGGACATAAAAAGAAACAAGACAAAGGAAAGAAATACCTCATATTGAGGCTATACAACATAATCCAATAGGAGGTAAGGAGTCCCAAGAGCAGACAAAAGTGACAGAAAAATACTGACTTCCACTGTAAGGAGTCCCACAACAAACACCAAGCTAACAACATATTATATACACAGAGGACCTATCACAGACCCATGGAGAGCTGGTGCCTGCTGCTTGAGTCTCTGTAAGTCCATCTAAGCTCTGCTTATTTGATCATCATCCTACCCACAATACATTTGACTCACAAAAGTCCTGCCTTTGGGCTTGCCTACAGATGTGTTGAGGTATTGATCTCTTAAGTGTGTACTAGTTTCCTTAGCTGTCCACCAGAGGCATTTTGAGCAGAGGGGAGATTTGTCTGAATTTCCAGCACTACCCAAAATCTACTCTTAGGTTTTTAGTTTTGATGGAGAAAACCAAACTCCCTTTAGTGGACAGGAATAATCATGAGAGTGTTGTTGTTGTTGACCCTTGAACTGTTTTCTTCTAGAGAGGAAGAATCATTTGTGATGTTTAAGTGAATAGATTTTAAATAGTTACTTTAGCTTAATAACTCTGTACTTTGTCAATTGTGGTTTAGAATATTATTTGACTAACCCACTGAGTGCTTGTGTTGTAAAACGATAAGAAAGAACATTGGTGCTAGGTTCAGCAATCAAGACTTTAAGTCATCACTGGGAATTGTGAAACTATTTGTTTGCAAGGTAGTTTCCCCAAGTAAACAGAGGTGATATTGCTTGCTTTTATCAGACACAGTTGTTCTGAGGACTGCTTATTGTGATTAAATATACTCTGGTCCTCTTATTGCCAATTATGGCTGATTTATAAAAATTCTTTAGTATACTTTTCTATGGTAGACAGCTTTCAAATACTATAATAAAATATCAGAATTTATTCAGTATAAAGATCATATAGTTAATTTGACTCTCAGTCTTTGAGTTTCTGATTGATTATTAATTTGCCCATTGCACTTGGGCCTGTAAGGAGTAACATTATAGGTAGACCTGACTGGAACTTCTTTTCTTTTATGGTGTAGAATCAAAAAAGGAAGAGAAAGTTAGGCTTCTAAACAACCTGCCACTGTAGACCTACAATAATCCATTCCCTCAAATTTTCCTTACTTTAAATACCTCCCATTAAATTCAACTTGAGGATCAAGCAGTTAGCATTGCATCTGCACTGAGCAATAAGAGATACATTAATGCTGCTGCTCAGTTGGCTTTTTCTGTCTGTTTCTTTGTGGTCACCCCATGGAAACTATCAATAGGATGGTGCCCACATTCAAAGGTAGTCTTCCCTCCTTAGTTCTTCCTTTCTGTAAGCATGTTACAAACATGCTCAGGCATGTGTGTGATAAATGGAACCATAGTCAAGTTGACAATATATATTAGTCACCACAACAGAAACACTGGAAAGCATCCTCTTATAAAGTATTGTACCGTGATGATCCCATTTTAATTTCTGGTCTCAAAACAAACTTTCAAATTTTTAGAAGAAAACTCTCTATAGCTGACTTTTTCTCAGAATTTTGAATTACATAATACAATCTCCATAGCTCATATCAAATATTATTTAGAAACATTCAAAGTGACAGAGACCCTCTGTGTTTGCCCTTGTTGTCAGAGATTTCTCTTGTAAATTTACTCATTGAAAACTATCTGAAAATATTTGGAGAAAACATGAGTTTATGTTATTATGAGAGTTCAATATCTTTCCCTGATGGAGAGGAGACTCCAGGGTCCCTGAACAATCTAACTGATGTTGGTAAGATGAAAGAGAAAGAACATCAAGTCAATGGCTATCCAAGTGGGAGGACAAGTCCCACAAAGATGCAGTACTTCAAATTGCATCTGTTCCTCTCCACAACTACTAGCCTTGTAGGAAAGTAAAGATAATCATTTACATCAAGAAGCAAAGGGGATTTTCCTAAAACCATTATGAAGTGATACTTCACCTGTACATTATAGGTGTTCTTTCATTGTTAGAAACTGACTGTAAATTTGTATTCCCTCTTCCCAGTAGTCCTGAGTTTATATAAGAGATAAATCCCAAAAGTGCCAAATACATAACTAATTAAGAATTTGAGGAGAAATGTCACTTACTTTGATATCTATATTAATTTTTGATTCTCAGAATAGCGACTCGATTTTGCAAAGTTTTTTTTTTTGTTTGTTTTTGGTTTTTTTTTTTTTTTTTTTTTCTGAGACACTGTTTCTCTATGTAACATCCCTGGCTATCTTGGAACTTGTGTAGACCAGGCTAGCCTCAAACTCATAGTGATCCTCCTGTTACTGACTCATGAATACTGGGATTAAAGACAAATGCCACCATGCCTGTCTCCTTTTTAATACTTAATGTATCGTAATACATCTGTAGAGGAAAAGTAGCCACAGTGATCTTAGATTTGAGCTCATAGTTTAAGGCACAGATGCTGAAGGCTGTCAGGGAACTGCAGTCAGGCTAGTTGTGTGATGAAGTGCAAACACTGCTATTAGATTAGAGTTGACCATTGCTGTTTAGTAAGAAAAGCACAGAAGCAGACTCAGAGATTGTATACTATATCACCGTTTGATTCTTATGTCTATATGTATAGCATTCAAATTAAACATCTTGGTTCACTATTATACCTAGATGTATGGGCCTTACACAACTAGATATCCAGTGCCTCATGACACAGTGCAGTGTGCTATAGACAGCACCGTCCAGGAATCACAGTGGAACTGAACCTGAGACAGATCAGACCTCTTGCTTTACCTATGTCCAGGATTTCAGGAAGAAAAATAGATTAACACAAGAATCATTAACCATCCTCTGAATGTTATAAATCTGATAATATTGATTAGTTATTTTCTGCATATTCAAGGTGATGCAGAAGGCATGCATGTTACAAAATGAAAATAGCATTCGAGGAGGTGGTAGTTAGACTGCTGGGAAAGCTCAGCAAGGGATGACAAGGAAGCATTCCCATAGGTGCAAATGCTCTCAGACTTCAGCAGAGGGAACAACCATCATGGCAAGCACCATACTGGACAGTTGAATCCTGAGAATCACAGCTCAGGGGTTTCTATTCATTCAGAACTTCTCAGGTGCAGATCATAGGCAGTCAAAGGTCCCTCACAGAAATCCAACACCTGCAGACAATACAAAATGCCAAGGCCTAGGCAGCCCTTTCCCCAACAGTACACAAAACAATTATTTTATACATAGCTAAAAATAAACTTCCACAACAAAAGGGTTAAGGGAATTCAACTACTACATATAATATAATAATGATCTCCTTTTTTTCATTCAGAAAACCCTGTGGAAAAATCTTCTAATATAAAACCAGTGATTATGTGGGGTGCTGGTACTAGCCAGGACAATGCGTGCATTATACCACCAGCACCAAACAAGGAACATCTTCATGTTAATTTTCATATCTCGTATTCTCATAAATTCTAACCAGCTCCAATGAAGGGAAAACTCTCATGAGTAGCTGTAAGGATGGCAATCTGTCTGTTCCAATTCTAGTCAGTGTCATTTTTGGACTCTACAGATGTTCTGCTCCACATAATTAATTACTGGGGAACCTGTGTTCTCACTCAGTTCTCTTACCAAACTGATGAATGTTTAGATAACCTGTCCACGATGGTGAGACATATTTAAAATAGTAGTTAAAAGAAAAAAAAATCCTGCTGAAGTTTGAATCATGTAATTCGAGAAAATTGACCAAGAAAGAATATTCCCCTATCTTCCAATAATTTCAGCAAAGACCCAAACCCACGAGCTTGTTGGAAGAAATGAGTTTACGGATATGACCCTTTAAGTTCCCTACCTTCAATTTTTCCATCTTCTTTCATGACTTCATATGACTCTGAGTTCTCCATTAATACAATTTCCTCTGAGATTATTCAGTCTCATAATTCAAAACAGAGTGTTTTGTTTTGTATCATCAAGGAATTAGACATAAACATTGTTCTAGGCTATACATTCATTATTTCATCCTAAGCTTTCATCCTTGAGCTATTTTAAATATGTTACTAAATTGCCATTGGTAATATATATTTACTGGTCAGCATACATTTTTGCACTATTCTCAGTGTCGGAAATGTATGCCGCTTATGAACAAGTTTATGGTATCAAACACACTATAATTACTTTTCTTGGGGATTGTATAGCAAAATTTTCTGCTACCCATGACTGTAATCATCCCAAGTTTGCAAATAAAGAAAATCCTCCGTAAGGTTGAATATGGTAGTCATTTTTACATACTATAAACACAGGAAGGGGGATTGATATTCCCTTGGGTTTTTGACTGAGTCACTTTACATTTTGATAATGTAAAAAGATGCTTTTACATTGATAGGTGAAACTAAGAAGTCACAGGAGAAGGAAGTGAATAGCTCTGTCAAAGAAAGTGTAATGAAAGAAAGCTTTTTGAAAACACAGATTTTAAGATTCATAACAGATCCCATACCATACAGAAAGTTATAGTCTTTTGGTCACTGAAAGGGAAATATTCCAATAGTAATATCGCAGAAGAATGGCATACTTGAGAAGGACATTCATAGCAGAGTAGGAAAAAGTAAGAGAGAATCATTCATTGGAATGCTTGGGAATAGCTGTTTGATTCAGTGCTAAGGAATATTTTTTTAAAACAATACCCCAGCATTTCAAATTGGGAAAAAATGGATTACTAGAGGAAACACATTTGGAAATAAACAAACAAACAAAAATCCAAATCTTCATCATTCCACCCAGTTGTAGCTTTGCATCGGTGCTTGCAATTGCTCTGGTCCACAATAAGAGACACACTAATGCTTCATACGTGTGGTTCTGTAATAACAGAAGATGGTCATTATCCCCTACAGGGTATGCTCTCTATTGTCAATGAAAAAGGACTACATACTGAGAGAATTTTCAGAACCTTAGCCAGTAAACCTGCCAAGCCCTTAAAGAAATGCTTGATTCTGGACAGAAAGTGAACTTGAGTGAAGAATCTATCCTTGTAGCATCTGTCTTAAAATGTAGAGAAAATTTTTGCTTTTTCCATACTCAGCATCCTTATGGAGATAAGTAAATAATTTCCTACCTTGAGGTGAACTGATAATGATAGTTTTCTTCAACATGATGACCTGAGGATAGGAGATATGATGGCTAAAAGTATGACAAGCTACCAGGAGGTGGTGACACAGACCTTTAATCCCAGAACTTGGGAGGCAGAGGCAAGCAGATCTCTGTGAGTTTGAGCCCACTCTGGTCTACAGAGTGAGTTCCAGGACAACCAGTTACAACAGAGAAACCCTTGGGCTATGTCCATAACCCCTCTTTTAACTGTTCAGCTACCAAGCTACTGACAATCTAAAATTCCTATCTAAATCAAGTTGCATGTCCAGCCCAAACTGAGTACTAAAATAAAATTTTCCATTCCTAAGAACTACTCCTCCCATTATGGGCAGTTGTATTCAAAACATTTCTTGATATGTTCAGGTCTGAAAGCAGAGAAGCAAAACCACCATCCTGAACTATTTGCATCTGAAATAAGGCAGTAATCATCTGAGTGTGATTTTCTGAGAATCATTTATTTCCTATCATTTGCAAGACTGGGTGAACATGAAATTAGGTGCATCTTGGGAAGAAATATATGTGATGAGTAAAGTTGACTTAACTCACCATTTCAATAAAAAAGCAATTAGTAATTTTATTCAAATTATAAAGTGTCTTAGCTTGTTACTATTGTTGTGATAAAATACTAGTGAGAAGCAACTATGGAGGAAAGGGTTTGTGCCACGATATTTCAAGTTACCAGTCAATTACAGAGAAATATCAGGGCTTAAACTGAATGAAGCAGGGTTAGAACCAGGAATCAGGAACAAAAGAAGAATCTGTGTAGCAGTACTGTTTCCTGTCTTGCAACTCAGATCTTTCTCATGTTGCTTTGTTATAGAACCCATGACCAATAGCTCAGGGGTGGCTCTGTACTAGTGATGTGGATCTTTGAAGTAGTACGCTGCTGTGGTGACCCAGCAAAGAAGACAAGGAGGCATTCTCATATGTGCAATCCCCACCAGACCTCAGAAGAGGGAACCACCATCCTAGCTGGTGCCTAACTGGACAGTAGAACCACAAGCATCTGAGCTCAGATGTTTTATTGATTTAGAACTTCTTAGGTACAGATCATAAGCAATCAAACCTCCCCCACAGAAATCCAACACTTGCTGACAAAACAAACAAAAGCCAAAGTCAGTGCATCCCTTTTTCTAACAGTACACAAAAACAATTATTTTAAACACAACTAAAAATAAACTTCCATAACAGTTCTTACATATTCAACCACTAATCTGACAGTATCCCAACAGACATTCCTACACTATAGGACAATCTTACGGAGGCATTTTCTGAATTAAGATTTCCTCTTCTCAGATATGTCTATGATTTGCTACTCCTAGAATCAATTTCTTCTCTCTTAGTTACTTTTATAACGTTTGGTAAAACACCATGACCAAGGCAACTTATAAAGGGAAGTCTTTATTTGGATCTTAGAGATCCAGAACAATTAGAATTCTTCATAGTCCCAGCAGGGAAGCATGGCTGCAGGCAGCTAGTACAACTGAAACTGGAAGCTGACAACTGAGGGCTCTTATCTTGGACAACAAATGCGTAAAAGAGCACTGGGAATGGCTCATGGTTTTTGAAACCCTAAATTCCAAACAATAACATAATTCCTCCAGTAAAGCCAAAAACCACTCAAACCATGTGAGTGGTGTATCAAGTATTGAGATGCCTGGGAATGAGAGGGATATCCCATTCAAACCATTACAATAAAATTATTCCTTTTAAGCTCCAAAAAAGGAAAACCTAATATATTCATACATTGTACCAGAAAAAACGCATTGTCATCCACACACACAGACAAACCTTTAGAGACATGGAAAACCAGGCCTGGAAGAACAGAAGACTTCTTTTTATAGTTTGTCTGCTTTTTTGAAAAAACACAAGCAAAAACCGGGACAGTTTGGCGCTGTATCCTCCAAAGGGCTACTTTTACAGTCATGCAAGCACTTGGCATGAGGCAGCAGAGGCTGCTGGGGTAGGCAGCTGGAACCATTTTGGGACCCTGTCTCAGATCTGGCCAGCTAGCATCTAGGACAGTGATATTTAAATAAACTCAGAACATATATACATTCTCATACATTTAAACACCATCCATACACATGAAACAGACAGAACAACAAAATTAAGACACTGGTAGTCACCAAGACAAAAATTAATCAGGCCTGGGGATGGGGGTGGGGGGTGGGGGGGAAGGCACTAGGAGCTCTCCAGAGATAGGTGTGAACCTAGTTATAATTTAGAGAAAAAGGCAGAGCTCTCCACATGGTTGTTTCAGAGGATCTAGAGCTCAGGGTGGCAAGCCACTGTCCTATGAATTGAAAAGAAACATCCCCTCTCCTGGGGACCACTGTTAATAAAGTAGTTTAGCAAGGAAAAATTTTGTGAACCCAGTAATTGTAACCCTGAAAAATTGTTATTACAAACACAGGCCTCACGGATTTCCGAGAGCCAGGCTGGAATAACCACTTTGGAAGGACCCTGGTCTTTATCTAAGTCTGTTTCCTGTGAAGAGTAAGAAGAGTTGCAGGGCCTGGGGTGGGCCCGGTGGGCCCCTTTCCCACACCAGGAACCTCATGAGAGAGTTGCTTATGCTTTCCCGCACAGCCCACCAAGTCCTTGTGGCCTCTACCAGGTCTGTTGGTAGGTGCTGGAGCCTGCTGGGCAGAGGCCCTTTAGCCAGTGAGGCACCTCCCACGTTGTTCTGCCATTTTGCCGGTAGAACCCAGCATATGGAAGCATCACACCCACCCGGCAGATGTATTCCCACTACTAATCACCCTAATCACCACGAGAGTTTTTGACCTCCTCTGTTACTCACCTGGGCCGGTTCACTCCTTCTTAGGCAATCTGGTGGTTCCCTGCTCCCAGGAGGTCATTATCAGTTTCACTGGTATCTGAGACAGAAGGCATCTGCTGCTGAGCCTGGTGTGGCATGTAAGCTCCGGGACCTCCCTGGTTAATGGGACTACAGGTGTGTGCCACCGAGCCTGGCAGGTGCAAGCAGCATGACTTGCGCAAGCACCAAGGAGCAACGCAGAGTGGGAGTTTTAGTTTGGCAATACTTTTCGACCTCCAGGGTGTCCCCTGGAGGATTGGGCCCTTGCTTTTGACAACACAAACTAGAGAAAAGACGAACAAAGAGAAAGGAAAGATGTGTACAAAACGACCTGATGCCTACAAGGTATCTCTGGCCATAAAAGGCCATTTGGGAAGACTGATCATGATTCTGTTTCCTTGGTGTGTGTGTGTGTGTTTGTGTGTGTGTGTGTGTGTGTGTATGGGTCAGCCCTCATACGGAAATGACAGGCGAACTGAAAGCATGAGCCAGTGTACCTGCCTAGCTGGACAAACAAACAAACAAACAGAAGAAAAGGACAATACCTTACGCTCACCTCTTGCAGGGGCAAAGAACACAGAACACGTAGAGGTCAACTCCCCGAAATACTTAAACGAGGACACGTGCACATGACGAGGGCGTAAACTCACCAGAGTTTACCGAAACCGGATACATTCGAGTGCCGGGGACCAGGAAGGGACCAGGAGATGGACGATCTACAAGCACCATTGTATGTAAGGGCCCAAGAAGAAACAGCTAGATACTGATGCAAGTGTACTCAATATCTGTGCCTGCACGGGTAGAAAGATCACGTTGTGGCACCAGATGTTGCTTGTATCCATCCACAGGTCCCTTCAGACGAGGGGATAGAGTTGGCATGGAGGCAGGACACAGACACTGGGAGTCAGGTGTATGGCAAAAAGCAGACTCAGTTTATTGCGGTAGGGGAAACCCTTTATACCCTTCACCTGGCCCAGCGTCCCATTGGCTGCCAGACTGCAGCAGCTGCTCCCTAGGGGTGTCTGGGCTGGTCTGTCACTAGGCATGCCTGGGCAGGTCCATCTCTGGGTAAGTCCATGTGGGTCTCAGACCTTGTTCGGTCCATGGCAGGTCCATTTTTCTCCTACAATGCAGTTTTAACAAAACATTTTAGTAAAATGCAAAGAACCTAGAATCTCTGTTCCAGACAGAGACTTCTGCTAACAGCAGAGTAATTCCATTCATGAAGCAAAAAAAAAAAAAATAAAAGCTGATGCTTACCTGCTTTCTGAACTATTTACTCTTTTCATTTAATCTAGCACATGCATCAGTGGGTTCAGGGAGTCTTATTTCCTCATTTAAGCCTGTCTAGAAATACCCAAACAGACATACCTGGAGATGTGTGTGTATGTATGTGTATATTTGTATGTCCCCAGCAGGGCAGTGAGGGAGCCACACAACATCCCCTAAAGGCAGCTGGCAGCAAAAGGAGCCAGGATGTTTGGAAAAGTTAGATTTGCTCTAAGGCAGAAACACAGATGGCAAGGTGCCATTCTAGGCCAAGAGCAGGCAACCAGCAGCCTAGTCCTCACCTTCTTCTCCTATTGCCATGGCCACCTGCAGGGCTCACTATGAAGTAGCTTATGGCTGGCTATGGTGGCTTGACAGCTGCCCACTTAGAGGAGTCACAGACAGGAAGGTTTGACCTGGGAAGGGAGCACGTGGAGGCAGAGCACCCTCCACATGGAAGGGTCTGTAGAGCCCCAGCTCTGGACAACTGAAGGGCACAGGGTTGGAGGCCAGGCTACCACACAGTAAGTAGAGAGGGACTTATGTGTTGTGGGGCCCTCTACAGAGGTGGGATCCCCAGGCTGCATACCTGGGTCTCTGTAGAATACAGACTCTACAGAATGTAGACTTCACATGATGCAGTCCCACTACAGTAGTAATTGATATTTTGTCACAATTATGTATTCCAAAATTTTCTTCCATTCAAGATTCTGATGTCCAATTTGATTGTAAACTATGTGAATGACAGAGGATCCTGTTTTTGCCTTCTGGTCTTATAGATGTCTACTGAGGAAATTCTCACTGACAACTTTGCTGGAGATATTTGGAGAAGATGCTACTGTTGAGCATCTTTTTGAAGAGGGCTGAAACTCTTTAGATAACACAGAGATAGCTTCATAATTTCTAAATAATGTTACTGAATCTGATGACATGGATGACAGTGATGACAGTGGTTGTTATAAAGAAATGATGTACCCTCAGAATAATGATGAAGAATTCCAGAGTCTGTCTGCTCTTCCTCAGAAATAAGATCTTGCAGGTAAGGAAGGGCAAGTTTTAAGTGGTCATCAAATGAATGGAAGGATGGCGTTTTTACCTGATTTTTGAAAGTTGCAAATAACATCAGAGTAGCACTGGGACAAATCATGATATCAGAGCATGGAGGAAAATTTTTAAACAACATTTTATTTGAATTACATATAAATATAAATATATATTCACACATACACATATATACATGTACATACATGTTTACATACACATATATACATATATTATTTTTTCTCAGTAACCATAGTCTTGAATCCACAGTTTGGGAATTGAGATTGTGATATGAGCTCAGATCATCAAAATTTACGCTAAAAATCAAAACAAAACTTGGCATTGTAGCACAATCATCTCTAAATCAGAAAGTTTTACCATTGGTTGGCTATTGGAGACTGGGGAAGCTGCAGAAGTTTCTAGGACCAGATATTACTGCCATATTCTTCTTAATGGACAGAAGAGACTCTGTCTTAAAAAAGATGGGAGGAATTGGCAACACTAGAGCCTGTACTGTAACCTATAAAAGCTCAAAACCTCTACATGTGTTCCCAGATACGTCCATCCCTACACACACACACACACACACACACACACTCACACACACACATCATACACATTCACAGACACATATCATAAACTTTCACACACACATATCATATATACATACAAACACATAATTACAATGCATATTTGTTGAATTCATTATCTCAACATGAAGAATTCATGTTTTCTTCCTAGTAAGGTTCTGTAATACAAACTTGAGATAGAGGATACATTCTCTTTGTAATAAGAAAGCTTAGAGGAAATGTCCGGTAAAGAAACTCATAATTTCCATATTATTAATTCCTTGGACATACCTTAATTACCATTAATATATGTTCTAAATGTTTTCTTTTATTACTATTTTGAATATTAATGAAAATAGAATTATGTCACTTCGCCCTTCCTTTACTACCTTCAGTCCATCATATATGCCCCAAACTTTCAAACTGACAAAGATTTTTTTCATCATTACTTTTACATATTTGTGTTTGTGTATGTGTGTATATTGTATGAACAAATGTGTAAATATAACTTCCTGAGTTCATTTTGTTGCTTTTGTGTATATGGTGTCAGGGTTGAACACTCTGTATTGGACAATCAATTAGGTTTTCATTCCTGGTAGATGACAACTCTTCTCCCAGCAGTCATTAGTCCTCTGTAGCTCTTTGTTTAGGATTTGGACCACATAAAATTTTTACCTTTACATGCTCATATATAATGATATTTTCACCATTACAATTTTCCAACCATTTCTGTGAGAAAATTTCACAGCAGAATTCCAAGTATGCTGGCTCTCACAGTCTTTCCAATCCCTCTTCTCAACGTTACTGAGTTACAGGCACAGAAGCTGTTTTGCAGATGTATCCATAGGTGCTGGATTTCCTGCATCCATTGATCTCTTCATTATGCCCAGCTGTGGTTTTCTGTAATGATGTCCATTTGTTGTAAAGTAATACTTCATTGATGAGGTGTGATAGCAACACTTACTGATGAGTATAGAATTTAGAATGCCTTACGGAATCGTGCCGGTCTAATAAATAGATGTGGAAATTATTTTCTGGGTCCATGACCTGACTATCTCCAAGAAGTTGATTAGATTTTCAGTACCAGATATAATTTCAATCCTGTTGAGATAAATCTTACCAGTGGTCACTCAAGATATTTCAAATGACTCTCCCCAAAGTATAGGTGTTTGGTGTAGCACTTAATTTCCTCTCCAGATTGTGGGTGGATCCCTATTGCTGAAGAAACCTGACATATATGTCTCAGGATTCAGGTGATTCCAGCTGGATAAAGCCTTTATCTTGAAGCCAAGTTTCTACGGTACCATAACAGCTGTATGTTATGGTTCCATAACATGTTATGGAAACAATTAACAGTCCTACTTACCTACAACACCCATGAACTATGACAATAACCATCATGGCAATATATCACCATAGGTGAAATAAGTAGTACTCATATGGTAGTAGTAACCAAGAGCTGCTGTGTAGACTTAAATGTATTTTCTTAAAACACAGAATTTACCATATTTCTTGATGGTTAAACAACCTGATGTAGACTGCTGGGTCTTTCAACTTTTTCCCCCAAAACTCCAAAATGTTCTTCCAAAGCACCTCCACAATTTAATTGTAATGCCTTGTTTTTATTCTTTAGGATTCTCCTATGAATGTTTTTTAAATTATTTTGGTCATAAAGTTTTACTCCTCTCAGAATAGGCAAATTAATTTTCCTAATTTAGTGCTCCCTCCATTTTGACTACTTTAGTCTTCCACTTTCTGTGTTTTCAAGTAGTCTTAATAAACTACAGTCTGAAATGTTAAAAATGAACATTTCTATAAATAAAAAAATGCATGTCTTTTTTATTGCATATAATACTGAGTCAAGTGATAAAATTTTCACCAGTGTTAGCCTAACTCCTACAAAGATGACAATCACCCCATCTTCCATTATTTCTCACTGTATCTGCTGCCTATCATTTAGTTACTTTTAAACTACTGGGATATCAATGGCTGTCTGTGCTAATCTTAGCTCAACCTCAAGGGACCCTATTTAATAACATGAAAACAACATAAAAGCAATTGTGTTCACAAATCAGAAATGTCAAAGAAAGGCAGAAAGTGCTATTTAAAGTGCAAAAGTGAACCCAGGGATGTGCTGTCAGAAAAACATAAGATTGAACTAAGACATATAGTACACAGTGATAATTGTCCTATTTTTTATTGCTGTTTACTAAATTGGTTACATTATTTATTTTTGGAATAAAATACATGACTTAAGCAAGTAAAGAAGTTAAGATTTTTGTTGATCACTTTTGAGGCTACAGCCCATTAGGTCAGAAAGTTCTTGCAGTGGGACCTTGAAGTTCAGGGCAAATCTTATAGTACATCAGGGAGCAGAGAGAAGTGTACTTTATTTTATTTGTACTTTATAGGCTGAGATCCTAGCCCATAAGATGGGACCTTCTACATTTAGTATAGATATTCCCATTTCTATTTTTGCAATCTAAAGTATTCCTCACAGGAATTATAAGCAGGCAAGCATAGGAAAAAGTTGAGTTACAGGACACCCCACTTAGCTTAGCCAGACATTCACTCCTTCAATATAGGAGCCTGGCTTTGTGGTAATGTGGACTGTAGATACAACACAATGTAAAACATGGAATTACCAATCTATTAGGAAACATGAATGGCTACCAACACTGACCTTTCATTTTCTTTCATTCATTAGACAGTGAGATAACGAACATCTGATCATCAAGCTCAACTCCTTTGTACTACCTATGGCTTGATATAAAAATATTTATGTCAAACAAAGCCATATCATATAAAGGTATATCTGAAGCTGTATTACTGTTAATGATCACTTCAATGTACATACTTTGTTCAGTAACTTTCAAGATATTGTTTGCAAAAGAAAAAAAAAATTAATGCCCTGGCATTTTTAAGTGAAGACAGTCTTATATTTTATGCTTTAATGAGCATAATGAGTTCTTTAGGAAAGTGTTTCCAGTTTACTAGCTCAAAGTATAAGTAGTTAAAGAGATTATTTGTTTTGTTTGTATCTTTAACCTCCTTACAAGTTAATCAAGTACTTTGTCATTTAACAATTTTTGAAAGATCACCACTAATTATTTCACAGAAATTGTCCTGAGATACTCATAGATACCTCTTTTAATAGATTTGTTTACCCCTTTGAAAGTCACTATAAAGTAAGCACACAAACAAGAAGATAACTGGAACCAGTAGAACCTGCAAATCTAATAATTATAAAGCAGACAGCTCAGAGATAGAGCAAAAACCATGTGGTTGTAGAGACACAAACACAAAAAGTTCCTAAGTTCTGTTACCAAGAAAAAGAAATACCTGGCTCTTCAGATAAAGCCACTGTCTCCATCAACTGGGTTTGAAGAGCTATTGTTTCCAACAGCAGGCAGGGTATAGCCACTGTCTCCAACAGCAGGGAGGGTATAGCTACTGTCTCCAACAGCAAGGAGGGTACAGCCACTGTCTTCCACAGAAGAGATGGTACAACCACTGTCTCCATCAGCATGGAATGCTGCAGAATAAACAGTGCTTAGAAATATCCAGGTATTCAGATAATTATCAGAAGAAGAGACTAGATTATTAATTCATGATTCTCATTACCATCAAAACTATTATCAACAATATCATCATCATCAACATCATCATCACCATCAACAACTTCATCATCATTACCACCACCACCACCATCATCATCATCATCACCATCATCGTCATCTTTATTCAGACTTGTATCATACTCCATAATGGCTTATAGTTCTTCCAGTGCTTAGAACTTTTCTCAAGTGTTAGGTCCAATGTTAATCACTTGCATATAATATTTCATTTGATAAGCTCTTACTCTAATTTTATAGATAGAAAGATTAACTTTTTAAAGTTATAAGTAACAGAATCTTTAACACAATTAATTGGAATTAATGTATCATATAAATAACAATTGATCAAACATTGCCTTTGGTTGCGTGTTAGAAAGGGAAAGGGTGGCTAGGAAAAAAAACAGAACTTGAGAATATTATTATTAAAATAAAATGCAAAAATATATACCAGTTCTATATTTTTGTTTGTGTATGTATGTGCATATATTCATGTATTACATATATAATAAATTTTGGTCCCTCGTGCTAAAAATATAAGTTTCATCATAGTGTCAAATGTAGGTAGTATTTCTCAGTATGTCCCCAGAAATATCCAACTTCCTGTTAAGCTCATTATATACTTGTGGAAAAAAAGAATAAATTCTCAGATACTGTTGCTTGTACCCATCCACGGGACCCTTCAGGCAAGGGAGTAGAGTTGGCGTGGAACCAAGACACACAGGATCCTGGAGTCAGGTGAGTGGCAAAACTCAGTTTATTACAGGGGGGGGGGAGCAGCTATTATATGCTCCACCTGGCCCAGCGTCCCATTGGCTGCCAGACTGAGGCTGCTGCTCCCTGGGCGTGTCTGGGTAGTTCTGTCTCTGGGCATTCCCGGGCACATCACTGTGTATGTCCAAGTGGGTCTCAGGCCTTGTTCTATCCAGTAGCAGGTCCAGTTTTCTCCTACATATTCACTCTTTTGTTTAATTTTATTTTTTCTGCAACTCTGTGGGAACTAAGGTGGGTGGGCTGTGAAGTCACACTGAAATTTTAACCTGTACAGGCAAGCTCATTTAGAAACTGTAAGGTCATTGCTAAAGCAACATGGCTGCAGTCTAGCTAAACTGCTATCTACAAGATACTGCCTAGTTATGTTACTGTAAAGTTCAAGAATATCTACTTAACAAAAGAGTATTTATAAAGAAAAGTGGGAATACAAACAATCAAAGTTATAGTCCAAAAGGGGTCCAAAGCCAAAACATGCAGATGTGGATTGGACAGCTAAATGATCATTTAGATAACTGCCACTTTTTATGAGAGAATATTGTCACGAAGCCTGGAAACACTAATCAATGCAAATAACCCTGAGCATCATCGGAGACAGTACTAACAGAGCACAGTTCTACCTAGAAAATGCACCCTCTCACTGGACTAAGAGAAGATATCAGTCTTCTGTGTTTCAGTACTGAGGAGGTTGGATACTGTTCTGTACCATTAAATGTTTTAATATAGCAATATAAACAGTATAACACTGAGTCTTACAGTCTTTATAACTTCAATACTTTAAAAGTCTGCTGTTATTTTTAAAAATCCAGTGTACCTTTATACATCCAAAGTCTCTCAACTGTGGGTTCTTGATAAAAAATAAGTTAAAAAAAAGTTACAAACTTTCTTACCTCAAAAGGTAGAAGAATGGCAGAGTCACACTCAAACCAAAATCAAAGACTAGCTGTATAAAAGTGCCTAATATTTAACATCTGCCACACAGGATCTTCTGGTCTCCAAAATGCCTAGGAAGCTCCATTTATCCTACATTGCCAAGTAAAACTGCTAACGGGGAGTGGAAACAGCCCAAGAGAAAGTCGTGTGTTTGATCAACAAAGCTGAAAGGAGTTGGGGATGTCAACAACAAGAATAAGAAGAAAACACTTTGACATCAGAAATGGAGATGCAGTGTTTGTAATTTGCACAGCTGATTTTAGGTCTTGGTTTGGTCCAGTATTTCTTCATTGTGCTCCTTCCTTCGTTTAGGTTCCAATATTGCAAAATATATAAATATTTTTATAATATTTATTAGGCAGTAATGTATATTTATAGTATTCAATTTCTGTAATAGAGATTTTTAAGAATTGTTTTTCTATTATTGGAATGGGAGAGACAGTGGGGTCAGAGGCCATCAGGAGAGCAAAGCCCTCTAAAATATATGAGCAAAGCTCATATGATCTCACAGAGATTGAAGAAGTGATCACAGGGACTGCATGGGTTGCCACAAGTCCTCTAGGTGTATATCATGGCTTTCAATTTAGTAGTTATATGAGATTCATGAATGTGTAAATGAGCAGTCCTCTGAATCTTGTGCCTGCTCTTTGGGCTCTTTTATTTCTCTGTTGGCTTAGCTTACCCAATTTTAATATAATAGTATTCATTTTATCTTATTATACTTTATTTTGGCATGTTTTGCTATTATCTACTAGAAGCCTGTACTTTTCTAATGAGAGACAGAAAGTGAGTGGACCCAGATGGGAGAGGATGTTGAAAGGAACTGGAGAAAGTATAGGGACAAGAGATGTACTCATTATATTGTAGGAGATAATAATTTATATTTAGTAAAAGGGATAGAAAAGGAAATATAACAATTAAACATAAAAAAGAGAAGAAGAATTGTTTGGATTGAATCATGTTTTATCTTTATTTTAAAGGTTTTATAATGGTGTTGTAGATGATAGAATGAATTCATATAAAATGCATTTTTTACTTAACTCTGCCCTTTTAAATAAGCATCAGTGTGAAGAGAATGATACCACACACAATTACTTAACATATTGAATGATAGAGCCTGTGTACTCCGCCTTATTTTTTTCTGCCTCATTTGACTTATGTACTTGAACAATAGCCTCATTCTTTGCCTTCACATTATTCGTACTGAGGGATTGGTTCTACTCATGTCTCACTCACTTTTCAAATATTGGTCTGAGACCTGCAAAATTGTTCTAATTCTATTCTAAGTTTTACCTCATGCTACAATGCATTTATTAAATGTTGTAACCAGACAGCTTTATAAGATGATTGTATATGTTGACTTGCTAAGTCTTTATTATTTGTAAATATATATCATCTGGTGATTGGCAAAATAATTAAATACTCAGTCTCATTTAACATTCCTGATCAGAATATAAACTGTCAGGGGAATGAGGCATGGTCCTGGCCCTTTCTGAAACTTGAAGTTGTGTAAGAAAGAAGAAATTACTATTTAAGACCAATGAAGTGGCCTATTAGGCTCACTTAATTATTGTGATATATCACTGTAAATAATTTTCTGGGATCCAGTTTTGTGCTAAGAGTAGAGACGGGAGCTTACAATCATCTCGGTATTGGACAGACAGATTCTAATATGTGGTGATGGAACTGGTGAATGATTTTATAATAGCTCTTTCCCTGAAGCATTGTTTAAGATCTTTAATGAGACCTGGGATCATAAAAATGGTCACCTACAAGAAGAAAAGCAGATATGTACCAAGGGGAAGGATACTGAAATAGATGCAGGCAAAAATATAGGTTTCTAACTGGAACCATTATGTACTGATAAGATTTCCCCCTTTTGTTGTCTTCATGGACAATGTAAGAAAGGTTGAGAAGGAAAGGAGAAACAGAAAACCATGAAAGACCCAGAGATGAAAATTCTTGTCTGTGTAGGTAACATGCTAGAAAATATTGTAGAAGACAGTGACTTTTAAGGAACACTGAATGCATCTTTGCTAATTACTAAAAATACTGCCAGGCCTTGGAAGACACCTCAAAAACTGGCAATTGAACTTCTAGTTACAGATTCCAGAGAAACAGCAGCTGGTGGTGGAAAGCATACAGAGACTAATGGATAGTGAAAGATGCACATTCAAATAAGTATTCAAGATGACAGTAGGAAACCAAAGAATTCACCAATGAGACTAAATTTGATAATAGTACAGTCTGGGAGATGAGAGTAAGGTCATGCCTGAACTGAGGCTGCGCATAGCATTGTGGTGCATTGGTGGCTAGTGTTAGGAGGAGCTTAAATTTTGGTCAGCAAGTGCTATGGCCAGGAACCTTGGACCGAAGCTTAAGCTCCTCCTTATGCCAGGCACTTTGATTTTATAAGTGGAGAATCAAGAATTCTTCCTGACAACTGTTCCCACAGTGAATGTGCAGGTGATCTGTACCCAATCTGTCTGGACATGACAGTAGACCTGGTCTTTCAGTTCGTTGGACCTACCTGTGCTGACTGACTATCTGGGGCTCATGGCAACATGGAGGATTGTAAAGGAATATTTAATCTTTCAATCTTTTAATACAGCAACATGACTTCCCTGAGAAAGGATCACATTCAAAGTCTCTGTGATCCAGCTGAAATGCAGCACATGCCTTTAAGTAACCCAACTAAGAACGCAATGATGACACATGACTTTAATCCCCACTTTCAGGATATAAAAGGAAGCAGTCAGTTTAGAAGTAGGTCAGAGTTATCAGTTCACAGTTCTCAGTTCATGGTTCTCAGTTCAGATTTCAAAGTCAGTTCAGAGTTAAGAGAGAAGCAGAAGAGATTGAGAAAATGGAAGGAGAGTGAATGAGAGAATGGTAGTCAACTGAGAAGTGGAAAATCAGAGGGAGAGTGAAGTATAGAGTGAGTACATTCCTTTAATCCCAAGTTTGAGACTGAATCTGAGTTCAGCAGACAGCTAATCAGAGTGAACTCAGTCAGCAGGTATTTCACTTATAATACCTCAATAAAGATCCTAGGGACAAATAAAGTATATATTTTTATAAAATATTATTTACTTTGTACACCATCATTCAACAGTCTCCTCCACAGTGTTAAAAATGCAGTTGCTATGTATCTTAGCCCATCTGTCTCTATTTATAAGTTGCAGCGTGTAAACCACTTTCCATCATTTCCTTTCACCGTGATGTCATAATCGACCAACATTTCATTTTTATGCACTTTTCCATACTAAACATGAGAATGTCCACTATACTCCTGACCATTAATTTCCCTTTACATCTTGTGGAATCCCACTCAGTCGATCTTAACATACTTTGCTCTTTCTCTAAATTACAAGTAAGTACAATCTGAAATGTGATGCTTCATTATAGAATCAGACAGTAGTCTACGCAACTTTGCAATGTTGGAATTACCAAGCTAGGTTTAGGAACAGACAATAAAGATTTATAAAACTCTTCTAGTTTCAACGTTAGAGAAAGATATTTTCTCATCAAGAAAATGTTATTGTTTCTTTTGCTCTGTGTGTGTGTGTGTGTGTGTGTGTGTATGTGTGTGTGTGTGTTTTATGTTTGGTGTGTGAAAGTGTATATGCAGGTCCACATACCTGTGCACACACATGTTGAGGCTACAGGTTGACAGTTGGTGTCTTCTTCTGTCACCTTCCACTTTATTTATTTATAAAATAGTACCTTTTATTTTTGTTGTTGCTTTGAGATTATAATTACAATGTTGCTCTCTTTCCTTTCTTGCCATCGATCCTTTACATATACCCCTTCCTCAAATTCATGGGTTCTTTTTACACTAATTGATATAGAATGCATATAAGCATATTCATATATAATCATATATATAACCTGTTCAGTCCATATATTGTCACTTTTATGCATGTTTTCAAGGCTGGTTGTCCTTCAACATGGGACAACCAATTGGTGTGCTCTTTTCTGGAGAAGACTAACTCTCCTACTCCAAACTTCACTCAGTTGCCTATATTTCTTTGTGTAGGGTTGAGGCTTCTTTTTCCCATCCTCCACTTTGTAATGTTCATTGGTAAGCTCTGTTTTCAATTCATATTTGTGTGGTTCTGTTTGCGAGATTTTTTTATGGATGAAGCTTCTGATATTAGTTGAAGACAGAATTTCACAGAAACCTCACTGATCCTCTGGCTCTTACAATCTTTTCACCTCCTTTTCACAATGTTTCCTGAGTTTTCATAAAGGGTCTCTTGAATCAACAGCTCACTTTGTCTCTAGACTGGCTGGCTATTGAGCTGAAGCTATCCACCTTTCTCCAGGCCCTTCCAGTGCAGGGGTTGAAGACAGTTGATTTTACCTTGGTACTTGATTCTGAACTCAAGCTGTCATGCATCCTCTGTGTGGACACTACCCATTAAGCCATCTTCTTCAATCAAACTGAGTTTTTATTAATTCATTATTAATTATGCCTATTCCTTCAGCATTCAAATGGACAAGCCTTAAGAAATTGTATCAGAACAATCTGCTATTTGAGAGCTGACTCCTGATTGACTGCAGCAAAGGATGCAGTGACTCTTTGAGTTCAAGAACAAAGGGGAGTAGAAAAGAAACAGATTAGAATGTTCGTGAACACAAACCATATTCTCATTGCATCATTAGAATTCTGTAATTCAATTGGCATAGAAGGACAGAAAGTGCAGACTTTTGAGGAAGAGTAGACACTGAAGGGTTTCTAAAATGGTAAGGTATATGCAGGGTGTGGATGTCTTTAGAGATGCAAATGAAATTTAGAAGGTGATAAAATGTTTTAAACTTATTCCTTTCACCTTTTTATTTCTTTCTAATTATGATCTACTTAAAAAAAAAAAACTCAGCACGAAAAGCTTCTAAAACAACTTTGTGCAATTTTTTATCTTAAAATCTATTTATCATACACCACAAATTAAGTACATCACAAAATGAGTTAATCTTTTTCAAAATCATTTTTGATAACTTTCTTGTTTTGAATTATAATAACTTTCTATTTTTAAAATTTTCTTTTTCCAAAGCAATTTTCTCTTTATAAAGGCTTATGTGTGTACTGGCATGTTCATTTAAGCCAAAAGGGAATTAAATCAATTTGTGCTTAGCTTAGGTAATTATTTCATTTACTTCATAATTATTATTCTGAATATGAAATATTCATCATCCAAGAAAAAGTTAAAGTCCATGAAATTCAATTATCATTTGAATTCAGACATGAGGCTTGAAAGTGGATTGAAAGTGTTCTCTATCTGAGGTGTGTATATAGTTAACTTTGAATTTCATAAACAGCAAAAGCTAGTTTAGTGCACATTTCTAATTCATTTGTCTCATGTTCCTAATTATAGGCAATTAATTCCTTCAAAGAAAGCTTATTGAAAATACCAAACTTACTTAAAAAGAAAAAAAAAAACATAATAGACTCTGGGACAGAAAACAAAATCACAAGAGTTTTGTTTATATATTTATTTATTTTAATGTATGTAACAATAAATTGCAGTTTATGCAAAGTAAAGTCTCAGAATGTGTTTCCATTGTTGTTGGTCATGCAATAGATGGAGAGGCACTTTTGGAGAAGACATCAGACACTGTAGGTACAACTTTCAGATGAATCATGATGGCACCAAGAAGAGGTTTACACCCACTGATTCTTCTTCATTCTACTGGAAGATCCTTTGCAGCCCGCTGAGGGGGAAAGAATATTAGTGGTGGTACTACTATTACTCCTGGGTACTATGGTACTGACTTGCAGGAAGATCCTCTGACTTATACAGTAGTAGCATTATTGTTTTGGGGTAACCAATCAGTTCATGGTTAGATTTGAGGCATTCTCCAGGAGAAGAAATATATACTTTGAGAAATAAAGAACTTTCTCCTGATGTTAGGTTAACAAAAAAAATGTAGAAAAATTAATTTTATTCATTCAATAAAACAAATATTAACCCAAACCCACATTTAAGATACAGAAATGGGAACATCTATGAGATATTTTATATTACTAATAAATCATTTAAAATACAAATAGAATTTTGATCATGTTAAAAAAAACTTCTTAAGAATATCTTTATCAACGAATTTGTATTTTACTTTTAGCAAAAAATATTGAATATTTAAAATTTCCAAATATACAAAGTTTATAGATATAGTCAAGTTTGTAATTAAAAATAAAGTATACATTGTTACAAAAAAGTAAGTAGTATTTTTTAATAATCTTGCTATAATAATTCATTGTGGTGATTTATGCAATATAAAGCCTATAATGCAGAAGAACTAATTTAAAACAAGAAATAGAAAATCAATTACAATGGGAAAACCATCAAACAAGCCAACAGTTTGATCTTTTATATAATATGCCAGGGTTCTCAGATGTGCAGATATGTTTTGTTGTTTAGGACTGAACAGGTTTCATTCATCTTGTTATCATTTATAGTTTATTTGGTTGAGACCCCACCCTTACAGATGTCCAATGGAATTAACAGACAAATACTGAACATTTTTGAAAGAAAAGAAATCATATAAATTAACCATTTCAGCTATGGTTATGAGTCAGACTTAAGAAGCTCTAAATATAGGCAAATTTTTCAAGAAAGTCTATAGGGAGAAAAATCTAAAGGTGACAAACTTTCAGGGAGAGTGGCCTAGCTAGAAAGTTTGCTTTCCTGTGAATGAATTCCCCAGTCTAAGCTTTTCCTAAGGCATGTTTTCGACTTTTCCAGTCAACTTTTTTCATGAAACTTGTTTCATTTCCTTCCTTCACTTGGGAGGGAAATGACTACCATGCTATACATTTCCCAGTAAGAGGAATGTCGTAAAAGACAAAGCACACAGAGATAAGTTCAACACTATTGACTAGCACCTAAAATGGGGTTAGAAATGAAATTTGTTTGTTTGTTTTTGTTTTTTAGAGACAAAGTTTCTCTGTTGTAACTTGTCTATCCTGGAACTCACTCTGAAGACCAGGCTGGCCTCAAACTCATAGAGATCTGCCTGCCTCTGCCTTCCTGAGTGCTGGGATTAAAGGTGGGTGCCTCCACTGACCAGCTTAGAAATGAAGTTTGTGGTCATTTTAATGTATTCTGTTTCCATCCTATTTCCCACAAAACTAATGTTCAACTTTTATGATGTGTGTGTGTAATAATGTATATTTGAAAATGATATGTAGGAATTAGATAATAATAACTTGGGGTTAAACACATTGTTCTGTTAATGTCTTGGTTACCATGGACAAAGTCCTGAGTTTGATCTCCAGCCCCACATAAAGTCTGCAGCATAGTGTTCTACAACTGGATTCTCAGCACTCAATGGACCCCTTCACCAATAGGGTTCCTTTTTAAAATATCTTTCTTGGAGAAAGAATTGTAGACCTCGATATACCAGGCAAGTCCATGAGATGCACCTTTATTCTGTAACAATTGACTCTGGATTTAAACATTGTATCATGAATGGAGACTCACTAAAACTCAGAATTAAACAATTCACAAGTCTCAGGAAATTACTGAAATGTGAATCAGAAAACCCAATTGCAAATTTATATAATCAGTCAGGAATGACAGGAAGAGGAGATATTCTAACCAGCTGAATTACCTTCAAGTTCTGCAAAAGCTTGAGAGAAAGAGAGCAAGAAAGCAACAGAGAGAGAGGGGGGAGGGAGGAAGAGGGAAAGGAGAGAGAGAAAGTAAATGTGGGATGAAGGAAAGTTAAAAGTAGAATCTGAGTGGGGCAAAGAAAGAAATTATCCAGATAACATCTGCCTAAACTTCAATTCTGGATGTGACAGGAAGAGAAGGGACTAAGAAGCAGATTAGAAAATGAACAATGGGCATGTGTCTATTTGAAATTCAAATATTCTAAGTGAGTTCATTTAAAGTTAGATTATTTTTTCACATTTAATGAATGTCAAATATTTTTTGTATTACTTAAGTAAACCAGCATTTGAAATATTTATAGCCCAGATTTACTTTCAAGATAAATGCTTTCTTTAGGGAATCTACTTTTTTGGGAGCTATATAATTACCTTCCAACTTATTCCCAATATGAAAAAAAAAATAATGAACTGCAGTTTTTAAAATTCAATTGTGAATCCATGCTACAGTATAATTTTATATACTTTTATCTAGATTCTCTTGTGATATTTCCTAATATGTAATCTTTAATTGGTACCAGACAATGAGACAGTCATTTAACATCTCATGGAATAAGCAAGAAAATCAAGTTACACCATGGAATCACTTATCAAACTATAAAGCAACAAAACAAATTAAAGTGTGTGTTATCATCTCTCACTATCATATCTCTTGCTCTTTGAAAAACCACTCTTCCCATTGTGTCCACTAGACAATTGAGTTTGTTGAGTCTTTGTTATTGTCAAATTACTCTATATGCTCACTAAAGTGTCATGCAATACCTGAGATACCATGAAATTTTTGAAATGCTTGATAAACTCATTGCTTAATGTATAATTATTTCTTGTTATATATGTTTTAATATAATATACTATATCCACTGTAGCTATAATCAAGAGTTTTAATTCATCCAACTCATATTATTGCTTTACATCATTTTATAAATGCAAATGTTAATAAAAAATGCAACCAGCTTTTAGTAACAATGGGTAGGATAAAACCCTGAATTAAAAAGGGACTTTCCTGTCTCTACTAAGAGGCAACTATTAGTTAATATTTTTAGAAGTACAGAAATATTTGGCACAGAATTATTTACAAAATAAGTATCTGGTTTCTTTTGTATATGTACAAACTATGTAAAGGAAGAATTACACTAAGAAAGTCTATAGAGGAAAATGATAAAATTAATAATAAATATTAAAATTAAAAACTGTCCATAACATGGCTTACAAATGTTTCTAAGTTTCCAGATAATGCCGAACATTTTATCAAATTAGGGAATACTGTACTTTAAAAAAATAAGGAGATTATGGACAACTCGCATACTTGAAGTATTATTGAAGACAAACAATTGTGTGTAGACATATAGCTTTGTGTGAAATCTAGGGTCAACATTCCAGAGGGTACATTCAGAGGTCTGTATGGTCTGAATGGAGTGTAGACACACCTTTAATCCCAGTATTCATCAAAGCAATGGTGGCCCACACATTTAATCCTAGGGGGAAAAAAAAACCCCACTGGAAGTAGCCACAGGAGGAGTCAGTGTCACACAGTAATGATGTCTGAGAAGAGTTAGAGTGAATGGCATTCAAAGTGACTAACTAGAGGAAGAGTTAGCAGAGTAAGGAAACGCCCAACTCTCATGAGAAAAGGTGGGCTCTCAGCTCAGTTAAGGAGAGTTACAAATTCAATTAACTGAGTCAGGAGTAGACAGAGTGAGTCATTTGAAGCTTCAGTAAGAAGGTTCAGTTGATCAGTTAGTTGAGTAGCAGGCTGAAGAGTTAGTTGAATAAGAAGAGTCAGAGTTCAGAAGAAGCTGGTCGGAGTAACTCAGTCAGCAGTAAATTTCAGAAGGCTAAGCCTAAAGCCTTCTAGGTCAGGGTTAGACGTTTAAATATTCCAGATTGTATGAAGGCTCAAATCTTCCAGTTCAAGGATTAAGACTAGATTGTAAAGAGTACAAAATACTCTAGGGTTCCAGGGGTCTGGGCTAGAATCAGTGATTTAAATAGACAGAAGTATAAACTGTCCTCTGCCTGAAACCAACTTCTACATCTGGATGAATCAACATCAATATCCACATCTATGTCAAAAATTGTGTTATTTGTAAATCATATATTTGATAAAGAACATTTTAAAGTAAATTGAGTGATTTAACAAAACTTAATTGTGACAGACAGTGTTGTCTCTCATCTGACTGAAAAATTTTAATATGGAAAAAAATGTAGCACTTGATTTTTGAATACTTATATTCTCTGTGTTCTCTGTAGGTTTTATGAACTTTCTTTGCCCGTAAAGAGAGTAAAAATGTCAAATAAGAGTGTTGAGATATTTCAGGTCAGTTGACGGATTCATGGAACAAATTCACCACTTGAAATGCTGCGGGATATAATGCTTGTTTAGCTACCTGGTATGAATTGTATATGGAAATAATTGAAATCTGAAATAACCAAATAACTGTATATATCCTTCCTCATAATTTTAAAAATTGTTCTGTTTGTAAAACTAAGAATGTAGTGAAGAGACAATAAACATAAAGGGAAAAAACTGTGATTTTTTTAATGTAAATCATCTGATTGTAGCAGGAAATAGAAATAATAGTTAAAGATAAACTTAAGTTTTATGAGCTGTATAATATTAAAGCATTCCCTTAATATTGGACTTCTATAAATATGAAACTAATTGTGGGTAAAATAGTAGCTGTTAGTAAGAAGACATCTATCTCTTAATGATTATAGTATAAAAGAACTGAAGAAAATTAGAATTTTTGAAGTACAAGGTTTTTCTTAACATGACATAATGTTGTTATTTTTTATTTTTTTGTTACTATCATACTTCATAAAAATGAGGTAAGCTTGGCCTTCTCAAAGCCATTTTGATTGCAATAAATTTACACCTGTCCTAAAAAATTGTTTTTTTTGAAACTTAAGTATCATGGATATTGAAATGTCTCTTATACTATGTGGCAACATGTATAACTTTAAGACAATATTATTTTAAGAAGAGAGAGATGGTTCCACAGTTAAAAACACTTTCTGCTCTTGGAGAGAACCATTTCAGTTCCCAGCATCTACATAATGTTACTTACAATCTTCTGAACTCCAGCTCCAGAGTATCAGAAATCTTCCTCTGGCCTTCACAGGCACCCATTTTCACATGTACAGACTCACACACACACACACACACACACACACACACACACAATTAAAAATAGACTATTATATACAGTATTTAATTGAGAGCTCTCTGACATCAATGCTTTAGTATAAATAGTTTAACTCTGCTACACTTGCATTTATTACAATATGAAGATTTCAGCATTTCTTTTCTTCTTTTCTATTGAAGGAGACCTGCTTTTAGGCATCTCCCATTTTAACACTGATGTGGTTACATATTCTTAAAGCAGTGAAGTAGAGGTCTTTTCAAATCTTCACCTGTCACGGTGAAGGCCTAGGTAAAGAGTCAAAACTAATCTAGCAAGTTAGATATTTTCAAGGTTCCAACTGAAAAAGGCTTTGTTCCTTTATTTCATGGTGCTAGGAGAATTCTCTTCTCAAACATCACAATAGGGGGTCCCCATTATATGGACTTACTTCTTTTACAGCAATGCCCTAGGCATTGGGTAATTGCTCATAAGATAAACAGCTACATTATGAATACTACATAAATCCTTTGTGTCATATTTTACAAATTATATTTTGCACTGCATTACCTTTGAGCACCCTACAGATGTTTTTCAAAACATTTGCCTCCCCTTATATTTTCAGGGACCTAAAACCACAAAGGCTTCTCTGTTGGGTTTCTACTGCACAATTCTCATTTAAAAATATTTTCCAATCCTTGTTTTGATTTATTTCAAGTCAACTGTGTATCAAATGACAAGCCAGCTGGTTGCTGACCTTTAAAAATTCCCAGAACTTTAAGAGAAAACCGTGGGGAACCTGTTCAACACACTGCTCATTTTATAATAAGACTCTAGCACTTTTACCCCCCAAAATCGAAGTAAAATTGTGAGTCTTTTTAATATTATGTACATAGAACATGTATATTTTGTTAAAATATCTTTATGATCACATCAATGCCTTCCTTTTTGAGAATTATTTATTATTTTATTCATATGTAGTTGAAGTAAATAAAACAAAAGAAAACCATCTTAAATTTTTTCAATAAATAAATTATGCTGGATTTTGAGGATTTATTTTGAAAGACTTGTTTTTTTTTCCCTTTAACTGTACTTGCATGTGTGTGTGTCATATGTACATGTGTTGTGAAAGTTCATTTTTAGTTGTGTTTGCAGTAATTGTTTTTGTGCATTGTTGGATGAGGGTCTAAGTCTTGGGGTTTTGTATTGTCTGCAGGTGTTGGATTTATGTGGGGGTTGTTTAATTGCTTATGATCTGCATGTGGTATCAGTAGAATACCTAAGGTGTTCTGAAACAATAAACACACCTGAGGTGAGATGTTCAGAGTTCTACTGTGAGTATGGCACTGGCCATGATGGTGGTTCCCTTTGTGGAGATTTGACAGAGTTTCCACGTATGAAAATGCCTCCATGTTTTCCTTCCTGAGCTGCTCCAGCAGCAAAGTACTATTACACACATTGGTGCAACTGTCTATGGAGACCAGAAGAATGCAATGTGATGAATCCACTAGAGTTGGGATTTGTGGCAGCTGTAAGCTATTTACCACAGGCCCTGGGGACCAAATTTGCGTCCTTTGCAAAGGCTGTACAATCTATTACTGATTTCTTCCTTCAGTCCTATAAGTTCTTTTTTTATTTTATTTTATTTCATTTTTGTTTCCATATAAAAGGTTCAAACTGGAATTTGTACTTGCTGTCCTCTCAGGTGAAGCCCTCAACCTTGATGCTTGGAGCATTTACAAGTGAAAAATTACTTCTATGTGCTAGAGCATGAACTTTAATAGATTATCCTCACATACAACAAATGGCAAAATATTGCCAAAACAACTAACAGTAAATACATTAGAAATTAAATCATAGAGCACATAAAAGTTTTAAATTGTCATGCCCATAAAAATAAATCTTTCTAAGAGTGCAGGGTCCAGAGTTATTTTCTTGGGATCATTGGCATTTCTCTTTCTTGCCCCTCTGTGATGTGGTAAGAATGAAACCTAGTAGTCTCAATGATAAAAGAGAAGAATGATTTACTTTGAACTCTATTAGACATATTGTTTATGTCATAATTTTATCTCCAATTTCTATACATTATTGGAATTACTTATTTTGCTGAGTTGCAGCTAACAGACTTTATTCACAGTTAAATTTAGATACTGAAGTAATAGGAAAATTTGGCTCTTAGGGTAGACACATTATCTACATATTAGTGAGACAATCTATCAGTAACATTCATGCCAGCTAAGGCAGTTACCTCATTTTGGTGTAGGCAAGCAAGAACGTACCAAGGAGTTTATAGGGCAATCTTGACCACTGGGAATTTTTATAGTCTCTGAGATGTTTCTATAGATTTTAAAGTCTGAGCGTATGGCTAACACTATTACATGCACAAAACGAGAAGGCAGAAAAGATGAGAAAACTTAGTTTGCCCAATCTTGTAACTGAGGAAAACCAAGACCAAGGTTGTCTAATAAGTGGTTGTTTATTTTTCTTCACTGACCATACATAATAGAAAGTTGTATTGTATTTTAAAATTAACATATAAAGTGTTACAAAACACTAAGATATTATGAACAAAACATGATTTAGTGATTAGCTTTTCCCTAGATGCATCATCCTGTCCTATTTCTAATTCCCCAAGCTTCAGACACTTTTGCTTCTCCAAGTCCCAAGTAAACTGCTTGAATTTTAAAGACATGTTTTCTTACAATGATTTTCTTGGAAATTGTGTAAGATGTAGAAAAGACTTAAGAAAATGTACCCTGGAATTATATATAGTTTTAGAAAATACTACAAATGTACCAAAAAATACAGATGTGATAGCAAATGTAGACTACTCTTGAAGCAATAAAATAGCAGGAGAAAAATACAGTGGCAACAAAACCACGAAGTCTGTGAGCCATAGCCCTAGGGAAAGTCTGATGCCTGCTATACTGTTTCAGTGCATTACCTGATATGTTCCATATTTTCCACATTTCAAACTCTCTTACTTTTCCAGTGAATCAACTCTGTTCTTGTTGATTCTATGCATTTTAATTTTTGATTCCATGCAATTAAATGCTTCCCTCATCTTTATTCTTTTCTCATCACCCGTTAATTTTGATTTTGCTTAGGTGTGCTTCTCCAATATATTGATTTGCATCATTAGGTTATTTATTTGAGATCTCTATGATTTTTCTTTTCTTTTCTTTTCTTTTCTTTTCTTTTCTTTTCTTTTCTTTTCTTTTCTTTTCTTTTCTTTTGTTCTCTTTTTTTCTTTTCTTTTCTTCTCTTTTCTTTTCTTTTCTTTTTTAAAACTACTATCACTCACAGTTAGAAACATTCTTCTTAGAACTGTTACATTTATATTCTGTAGGGCCTGGCGAGTCATTTTTGTTATTTCTCTCCTTGTTGTGGAAGTCGATTTGGGTTATGTATAAAATGCTTGTTTTGTGAACTGTTGGGAAAGGGGCTGTCTAGGCCTTGACATTTTATAATGTCTGCAGGTGTTGGATTTATTTAGGGGATTCTTGATTGCTCATGATCTGCATGTACTATCAGAAGAATACCTGTGGAGTCCTGTATCAATAAAAACATCTGAGCTGAGATGATCAGGATTCCACTATCCAGTATGGTATTTTCCATGATGATGGTTCCCTCTGCTGATGTCTAGGAGAGTTTGTACTTATGAAAATGCCTCCTCACCAAGTTATCCTTGGTGAGCCACCACAGCAGAGTCCTACTACAAATGATGCCCAACATTGTAGGTAGAAAGTAAAGAAAGGCAAGACATCTATATTCAACATGGAGACAAGGAAGAACAAAGGTAGAAACTCTAGACCTTGCAGAGTCCGGTGAAATACACTCATGGTAGCTCCCAGAAGACAGAGATTTTATATATGCAACAACAACAATAATAATAATAATAATAATAATAATAATAATGAGTTGGAGTTTCCTGAAGAAAGAGGATAGAGAGAAAGAAAATAAGCCTCGATGAAGAGAAAAGGCTATGAAATTAATAAATAAATGAGGAAAAAAAGCTCTGAGGTGAGAGCCACATAATTAGAAGCCTTTAGAAAAAGAAAAAAAAAATTTCATGATAGAAATAAAGAATTTTGATGGGAGCAGGGAAAAAACAAGTATCTAACTGCCTTTCCTTATCATTGAACAGGCGCTCCCTTCCACCACTGGTAGTAGCCAGGGCATAAAAAATGGAAACCAAAGAACATTGTTTTACAAACTGAGCTTTCTGATAGCTGTTTGTGTGTGTGTGAAGCTCAGAGTTTTGTGTTTGGGATCTATGGAGAAGTTTATGTGTATCCAGTAGCTGTGGCGAAGAGGGTCACCAAACCATCAGGACATTTCCACTAAAGGTTCTTTCCACAGGGCCAGGACTGTGGAAGCCAGGGCTTGGAACTGAGAAACCATTTATTTAAACTGAAGTTTTATTTTCCCTGCAAAGTAGATTCAATCTTAAAATCTAAGAGTGTTTCTTCAGGTTTATCACACAGAAGTTGTCTTCCAGAACTGACCAAGGCTTTTTTCATGGTGCCAAGCCTCAATTTCTCTGTGTGACCCCTTCAGTCTGGGACTTGAACTGCTACTGAGGCTGCACCTTCACCAACAGCCTCTCATAGCCTCTCGTCAAGGTGCCAAGCCTCAGCTGGCACCTGATCATTTCAAAAATGTATTTTTCAGTTTTATTTGGCATTATTTTCTAGCTTTATTACTTTATTGTATGATAAGATACAATACATTATTAGCACTTCTGCACATTGCTTTTCTGCCTGTAATGTGGTTGATAATGTGGTCTATTTTAGAAAAATTTCCAGAAAGTGCTGGGAAGAATGTGGATTCCACATCTGTTGGTTGGCTCATTTTGTATCTAAGGCCATTTCATCTATGCTGCATCTTAATTCTCATTTCTCTTTCAGTTTTTAGTAATGAGAGTAAAGTTATGCATATATTTGTATCAGGAGATGTCAATTCACTTGTTTTTGGGAGCCCTAATATTCAAAGAATATGAAGTTACAATTGCAATATTATTTTGAAGTACTTTGTGCATTAATGCAGTATATTGCCGTATAAAGTTAAAAGTACAAGATTGCCTGGTAATACAAATATTGGAAAAATAAAATTACGTGAATAAATAAAAAGGAAGCATATCTTAATATATGATAAGGTAAGAATAATTCTTTTGTATAAGTAAATGTATATTAAAAACAGAAAGGGAGACACAAGGAAGAGAAAGAGTAGAGAAGGAAAAAAGAGAAGAGGGAAACATTGAAGTGTTGGAGAAACTTATTTCTGTTTCTTAAGATCTATGCCTGTACTAACATCCAATTGAACACATAGACTTTTGTATTTCCTTCGGTTTGCATTAGTGGTGAAGCTATACCAGATAAATGTCTGCTGTGCATCAAAAATATCTTTAATTTAGTGGCTTTCTTTATTTGAATACCAAGAGACTCTAATGGTCACACTTAGGATTGTAGTCAATTCTTTGTGTAAGTTCCTTCACACTCCCAAGACACTACTTGATGATAATCACCAGGAGGGCTAAAATTCTTCCTCTGTAATGTCACCCATGTATGTTATGCATGTTGAAATAACCACAGTGCTTAGATCTCCACATGCAGAAGACTTGATATTGCTACTGGCGGCCACCAATGAAAGGGATTTCTCATGCATTTCATTGAAGGAGCTGAGCCTGCTAACTAACACCTGCAACCTCTGTCCTGTTTTCTTGAAAAATACCCACTTCCTGGGTACTGCAATTTATATCCACACCATTACATTACATTAACAGCAGGCTTTACCCTCCTGTCAATCCACAAGTTAATCCAGTATTAAACAATAGATTCTCTCTGAATAAAGCACCCAGCCAATATACTCCAGACATAGAGAGTGTTAACACTGAATACTTCTCTACTGTGCAACTGTATGCCTACAGAATAATTATTTCATTAAAAATACATGTAACTGTATTTGAGTTTTGTGAGGACTCTACATTTGTTGTGAAAATTGGATGCAAATCACTTTTCACCAGAGCCCATATCATGAATGAATGATGTTATGCAATTACACACCTCACACTCCAAACTGAGAATGGAATAGTTGTAGCTTTTGTGTTGTTCATCTTTCCTTTTCAGTTTTAGGAATTTTTCATTACCTGAAGATTTTCTGAAGATTTTCCCCATTGGAATAAACTCTTGATTTTTAAAAAATATCCTTACTTATTTCTCTCACTGGGTCATAAGGAGGTCATTTCTAATTCACCATCTTATATGAGGGAGAGACCATCCAAATCATACTTTTATCTGGCACTAATATGTTTCAATTTATCTGAAAATCTAGCATCTGTCTTTCTAACTATAGTCTGTGAGTAATCTATATTAAAAACACAATATTTTAAATTGAAACAAAGTGTTTATCTAAGCAATATTATAAATTTACATACAAACCAATGAAAATGTTCAGAACTATTAGTCATTAGAGTCACTCAAATTAAAATTACAAAAAGATACAATTTTTAGTCTCTAGGTAGCTGAAGTATAAACAACATGCTTTAAGTTGAGGTATGTGTTGAGCCTATATTTCTTTAAATGTTTGTTTCTAAAATGTTAGTATCCACAATGTTTTAATAAAGTATTTATAGCAACACTGTAGAAAAATGGTGGTCTCCAAAAAATGAAAACTTTCTCAAAAAATATTCCTTCAAATATTATATAGAAATGATTGATTGTTGTGTGGACAGAAATTGGGGAAATATAAATACATCTTGAAGTGACTTAAGACTTAAAGCTGCTATTCAAGTATGGACTGATCCTTTGTGTTTAGCCTTCATTTAAGAGAACAGTGCAACATCCATTTTACTTGCCTCAGATTTCCCACATAATCAATGTTTACAACATAAGATAATGTGTAGCTTTAATCTTAAGATATATATCCTCTATATTCCTGCCTACAAATAATACATGTGTTTGTATATTACAGTAATAAATGCAAGAAACAGCAAATAGGTTTGAATGCTACCTTATAAAATAAAACAAATATCCACCATAAATGCTCAAAGCAGCATTTAGATATTTCTCAATAATGTTTGTTTGTTTGTTTGTTATAGGCTAGTTGGGGGATATTTCTAATAAGTGATATAATCCCTTGTAAAACTGTTAAACATTTCTGTAAAGTATCTCTTAATTCTTAACCATGTATGTCTAATGTGTTGCTAAATAAAAGAGAGTGAAAATCCCTTAGTTATGGACACAGACACATAGGGTCATGGACAGGGACATGGGCAGGGACAGAGATATTCACAAGACAGATTTAGATTTATACAGCAGACAGAGAGGGAACAATAAAAGACATAGACTAGAGAAGTATATAATTTGAATCTTGGCTTGCTATTGGTTAAATAATTCCAAGGAAAAGTGATTTATAATTCATTTTCCTTAATATGATCCTAGTACATTTTTAGTGACTTTGAGTTTGTCAGTAATGTATTCAAACCAAAGCATCTGTTTAAATCAAAATGCAAACCATGAGAAATATTGGTAGGGATGGGTGATTGGAAGCCCTTATGAACCACTTACAGCAATGTAAAATGTTGCAGTTATCTTTGGAAAATCATTTTCTAGTTCCTCAAAATGAAAATCTCTTATTTACATTATCAGCCAGTAATTTTATTCCTGAAAACTTACTAATGATATGTAACACTACATGTCTGCACATGAAATAATGTCATACATGAATGAATACTCACAGTAGTATGCTCTTCATAACCCAAACAATGGAAATAATCCAAATATTTACTAGGTGAAAAACAAATGAAGAATATCAATACATATTGTATTGATATTGTATATCAATACAAAGGGATATTTAGAAGAATGAAAAAGATGAATGAACAATATTTTTGCTTAGTTGAAAAAGATCTCCCAAAATTCTCCTAAATTATGTTTTTTTATTTGAAATGTCCAAACTAGGCAGCAGTCCTAAAGTGTAATATAAATATTTAGCAATATTGCTAAGAGGTAGAGGGCTTTCGAACATGAAGAATATGCTTACATTTATGAGATTTTATTTCATAATATTAAAATTGGTATAAAATTTAAACTGTTTGTACATAACATTGAGATACTGTTCCATCTAAGAGCAAGATGGCTCAGTCGGTAAGGGTATTATACTGGCCACCAAGCTGGATGACCTGAGATCCATCTCTAACCCATATGATCAAAGGAGATAACCAACTCTCTCTAGCGCTCTCTCTCTCTCTCTCTCTCTGTCACACACACACACACACACACACACATAGACACACACACACATACACACATACCACCTATTAAATATACAAAGTGTGCTGAAAAGTAAAACAAAACTTACAATATTGTATAGTGTAAGTAGTAAGACACATGTTACATGTGTGTTAATTTTGCCTCTGTATACCAGTTAAAATAAGACCAATATTTAAGAATGTGATAATTCCCCAAAGTTGCCAGAATTTGAGTATTTCCACATTTTATCACAATGGAACAAATTAAAATACCCATTGGTGAGATGTAGAATCCTGTATCTCTTTTATGTGGGTCTTGACTTCAATATAATTATTTATAATAGTACCAGTGATCTTCAATTTAAAAAAAAAATCCAGAATTAAACAACTTATAAACCAGGATAATGAAATTCCATGCCTTTCTTTTATGCTACTTAGCATGACAATTCTGTCTTCTTTGGCATACCTGAACCTGGCAAAATTTCTACCCATTTGTTACCAATGGCATGTCAATTATCAACCTGACTTGTTTATGTGTTCAAGCAAACATGGTTTTATTTAACAGTTGCCCTTTAAGGGCAATGATAAGACAGACAATGACTATTTACAGATGTCAAAGAGAATAAATGGTTTCTTTAAGGAAAAAAAAATTATCATTATAATGAGGACAAAAAATGAATGCTGAGATCACTAAGATCCAGCTTTGTTCTTTCTCCTGTAGTTACAAAAGCTTGGTAATTGTGTATAACAGAAAATGCAACTAGTTTTTATATTCATGTCTGTTAAGAGTATTTTATATGATTATATAATATTTTGGTTGCTGTTATATATGTATACAACTTCCATTGTGTACTCAGGCAGGTTCAGATGCAGATGCATATGAGTAGGTGTGTGGTAGTGCTAAGTCCATGACACTGTCTTCCTCAAACTTCTCTCAACATTACTTCTGAAATAGAGTCACTATACTCTGTAGCTCATACATTCAAGTAGGCTGGCTCACCAACAAAGACTGGTGTCCTATTGCCACCTGCACGTTTAGGGGTTACAGGCAGATACAACCTCATATGTCTTTTTTTTCCCACATGCATACCAGGGATCTGAACTAAGTCTTTAGGCCTGAACAACAAGACATAACCAGTGAGATATCTCTCCAGACACTATACAGTTATATAGTATAATAGCATTTAGTAGCATCCACATTATTTTGCATTCACTGGGAGACTTGAAATGAGAAGTAACATCAACTTGATATTAATTCTTTCAAGGAGGAACATTTTCACATTGTCTTTTCCTTCCTTAATAGTTAAGTTACATCACTGATGCAAATTTATTTCAATTTTTCCATGTCTGGAATCTCTAAATTTGCAAACACAGTTCCTCAGTGCCCATATTTGCTTATTTATCCACCACCAAGTCTCCTCTTCATTGCTTTGATTTAAGATTCTAAAGAAGTACATTTATAGATGTATATTTAGTGCAAAAAGCAATTTATTTTTTCGCTAATTCCATCCCTGGTCCTTTGAGGCTTTCAGCCTCCAAATAATCTAATCTTAAGCCTAAACTGGAAATCTTCAGCCTCCATAAAATAATATTTCAACCTCAGAGACTTACTGTTGACTGAATCACTCTGAGTAGCTCATTTTGAACTCAGAACTATACTGATCTAAACTGATTCTTATGGTTGGCTGATTCAACTCACTGATTGCTGTAGCTCATACTCTTCTCCAAGCTGCTGGTTCAAACTGACCTTTTGAGCTGGCTGAATTTTTCTAACCAATCTTTTCTGACTCTGGCTGATTCTGGCTGATTCTCTGACTGGGTCAGACTCACTCTTTCCTTCTGATACTGACTTCTTCTGATGAACTACCTCTGTGTCTCTACCTTGGACTGCCTCAGATTGCCTCTGTGTTTTATTCTGACTCTCTGAAGTGAGAGCCTGCTTTTATATGCTGACAGTTGTTGGGTATATCCTCATTCTGACTCACTCTGCTAATCCTTCACTCTGATTCATCTCAAACATCACTTCCTATCTGACACTGACTCCTTCTGCTTCTACCTGCTTCTGTCTTCGGGATTAAAAGTATGTGCTAGTATAGCCTTCTGAATACTGACTGGGATTAAAGGTGTGATTAACATTTTTTTCTACCCTAAAGAAGCCATGTTGAAGGATTAAAGGATTAAATATTCCTCTACCAGTAAATTATTTTTCTGTAGGCTATATAGACAGATCTCTTACTAAGCACTGATTCTGGGACCATTTTTATTCAGAAAAAAAAACACTCTAGAATTACATGTTTAAAAACATGCCTCAAACGAAATTGGAGTACATTTTAAAACATACATTTCCCAACATATTAACATATTATAATTAAAGTGAATTATAACTCTCAGGAAAGAAAAAATAGCTACTTCCTAAATATATTTCAACATGTAAAGCATTATGATAAGAGTTAACATCCTTAGAATTTCTAAAACACAATTTTGCAATCTTAGAAAATATTTTCAGTAAGTGGATTCAAGAGTTCTTGATTTTTTTTAAGATCAAAGAGGTAAGTTTAATTTTCCTAACTTCAATGTAGAACTGATATTTTCCTGGGAAGAGAACATAAAATAAGATAATTTTACTTAGTTATAAAAATTCAAACAGCAAAGCAAGTTACAACATTTGAATATTTTTCTGCACTTTCCCTTCAACACTCATTCTTTCTAAGGGATTAGGCAAAGGCTGCTGTTACTTACATTCTTTATTCTTCTGGCTTTCTACTTTCTGAAATACATAATGTACACTTAACACAGCTCTTCTTCTTGGTTATTTGTGCTGAATGCTCTCCACCAATGCACCACTTTAAATTCCCTGCCTCTCCCATTTTCCCAGTGTCTACATTATTTTATTATTTATAACCATCCTTCTGTGATCAAAATATTATCCTCATTCACTTTGTCATGACTTTGTGACTACTATTCCTGGTGGACTGCACTAACAAAATAATGTTGTATTTTCTTTTTATTTCCTTTATTACTTTTATGGAAAATATTTGTTTTATATGATATAATCTGATTAAGATTCCCTCCTCTCTCTTACCAGTTCCCCCCTACTTCTCCTCCTATACAGATCTATACCTTTTTTGTCTCTTGTTTGAAAAATATCAGGCACTTAAGGAATAAAATAAATAAAATAAAATAAAATAAGATAAGATAAAATGAAATCAAACAAATAGGAATAAGACAATACAATCAAACAAGAAAAAGAGCTGAAGAAAAGGCACACAGACACAAAAATCACATATAGACACAGAGATACACATTAGGACACATGAGAATCACATAAGAACCCTAAACCTAAAGTCATGTAATCCTCCCCCCCCTTTTTGTTCTTTTTCTTTTCTTTTTTTTTATTTTTTGCTTGAACTTCACTTAATGATTGTGTGTGTGTGTGTGTGTGTGTGTGTATGTGTGTAAATGTATATGTGTGTATTGCTGTGGTTTCTGTATGATTTTTATCTTTTTATATTCAAAACATTAAACCTGAACTGAATACTTTTCTCAGTGCATTCAAACACCAAGTCCTCACTCCTTTCCTTCCTATTCATCAGTTTTTACTTCCTTTTAAACTGTCAACTTAATAAGCATTTTTTTTCTGCCATTCAAATGGTTATGGGTGATGGTTTAAAAATTATTTTCTTTAATATAAGTATAAATGACCAAATTATGTATTTTTATCTCAATTCTATGTACTTGTTTGGGTCCTTATTTCAAATAATAACATTTTAAAGAGAAAATCATGGAGATTTGTTTATTAGGATCTTTATGTGATGTGGGAGCCTCATCTGAGAAAGGGAAACATTTAAGAAAAATAAACATTATTATATGCGATGGTACTTGCTACTGAGTAGTGGAAAGCAAGAAGAACAGTTGGAATAGAATCAGGGTGTTTTCAACCTCCCCCTGACATCATTCTGTATTTTAATTAATGTTCCTTGGTTCTTTGTATAGAAAGGCACCTCTCATATGGTGTTGCTTTGGCATTGTGAGAGAGAAATGTTAGAGAAGCTATTGAGATTCAGAGGTTTCCATGCTAGAGTTCCTAACATTATTTTTGGGATTGTGTTAGAATCTGTGGCAATGTCTGAATTTGTAAATGTGTGAAATTGTAGAAAAGTGAGGAATTGTGCACAATGGATGGAAATCAATCACATCTAGAGCCTTGGGATCCTTGAAGATGATCTGTTCTTTTTGGAAGCTGGCATCTGTCTATATTGGAGCTACATGAAGGAGAGTCAATGAGAGGTACTAAACTTATTTCATATAGAAAAGTGAAAAAAATCATAGAGAATATTTTTCTAACACATGCCATATATCTGTTATAATATTCTTTACTTGGTAAACAAAACAAAAAAAATGTAATAATTTAATATTTTCTCAGTTTCTTCTGGTGATCCTTGAAAATGAAAGCAAACGGAGTTTAGAGAATTAACTGCACACATAGGAGAACTTAATGTTGTTTCAAAAAATCAGGGTTATGCTCTTAGCACCCATTGGTTGCTCACAAACTGCTAAATTGTCATCCTAGGGATACTGATATTCTCTTCTGGCTTCTACAGACAAGCAGAGAAGCAGGTAAAGGCAAATACATATAAGTTAAAAACAAATATAGTTAAATCAACAAATGAAAAAAATCACATGGTTAGCCAAGATAAAATATGTTACATTTGAAGTATCATAGAAGCAAGTCATGCTGGATATAAGGATACACTGAAGCAATGATTCTTTAATTAGCACCCTTGGGTGCCAGGGATGGTATTGGATTCCATCATACTGGAGCTGAGAATGGTTGTGAGTCATCTATAGTGAATGTTTGGGGCTGAATTCAGAAAGAGCAGAACGCATTCTTTAATCACCGATCTATGCCTCCAGCCTTAACATTTTGAAATTGTCATTATTATTTGAATACTCTCTGCTTTCCATGAAATTGCTAAAATATAGAATAACTCTAGACAAGTATTGTAAACACAAGATACACTAAGTCCAACACTTTTAGCATTCTTTTTCCCTAGCACAGTAGCTGACCTCTTATGCATACATTCCACAGTAGTTTCCATATCAGAACAGACTGGGAAACTATTTCATTCTCGATTGTCTACATTATCAAGTTTACAACTTGCTTTAATCTTTTCTATCATCTCTTTCCTCATTATCATTTACGGTAAATCACTAAAATGACTGCTGAACTCTTGTTAAAATTACTGAACAACTCTTATCATATCTGCACCTTTTTTCCCAAAATATTTTTCTTGGAAGTTCAATATGAATGTGTCATGTTTGGGTTACATATTTTAGTGCCCTTAATCATTCAAGGAAAGTTTATTTTCATACCATAACAAGAAATCTCATTATGTTATCACCAAAGATAATATTTTAAACATTATTTTTCACTCTTTCCTCACCCATCATCTAAAATAACTGATCAAAGAAATCTTATCCAGTTGTGACAAATTGCCCAGAGATGCTCAAATGACAACTCTTTGAACTGTACTACTTACTAGAGAGAAAAGTCTCTCTCTCCCTTATATAAATCTAAAAACTAATAACGCTAAGAAACTTTTAAAATACCTCTCTCTTTTATCATCTATTGGGATACATTTCTATTTCCTTTCTAAATTATTATTATTATTATTATTATTATTATTATTACTATATTTTATTTTTGAGCTTACAATACAATTACATCATTTTCTAATCCCTTTTCTTCCTCCAAAACTTCCCATACATGTCTGCTTTCTCTCTTTCAAATTCATGGTCTTTCTGCTTTAATTGATACTACATGCTTCATGTATGCATATTTGTGTATATGTATGTGTATGTGATGCATACATATATGGTGTGTATAATGTGTATGTGTAGGTACATATACACATATTCTCAAACATATTCTGCTCAGTCTAAACAACGACCCTCACTGCACATATTTAGAGCTGAGAATTTGGTATATGACAACTAATTGGTGAACTCTTCCGTGGAGAAGACTATTTCTCCCACTCAACATTTCTTCATTCCTGTGGTCTTTGTACCCACTTCGACATGTCTATTGTTATTGTCCTCATTCAGCTCACATTTAGGCAGTCATGTCAGTGAGAGTTTATGGTTGTAGCTTCCCAACAAATTATACATATAGAATAAAGAGGCACTAATATCTTATTATTTAAATCTGTGATGCCTAGCTGCTCAGGGTTTGTCATAGGACAGGCACTTGCTGTAAGAAGAAAGATCATCTGAAATAACAGATTTAAAGCAGTGATGTCTTATCTATCCTTCAACAATGAACAAATGAACGTGGATGTTGAAATCTTGTATGAGTAAGACACTGAAAAAACACCATCGAAATCCTTCATTAAACATTTGTATATTATTCAGTTACTAGAAAAAATTTTCAAATATTTGATGGCAGGTTTTACCTTACATACAGGAAGGAACTGCATAACTTCTCACATAACTTATTCAACATGATTATTCCTCCTTTGTTTAGTCTATAGTGTGTTGTATAAAATGCTAACAAAATGATTATTACAGAATTTGGAGATTATATTTGAAAATTTTCAACTTTATTTATGAACTAAATTATAAAAATATAATTTTTGATTAATTGATTAAAACCAACAATTATTTATTTTTGAATCTGGATTATTCTACAATCAGTAGATAGTAGCCACTCAAATTGTTAGTAACCTACTTTGTGAAGGACCATGTTCTGGAAGATCTCAGTGGCATTCGTAAGGCAGGATGACTTACAGTTTTAATTCAATACTTAGTTCTTCCATTTACATACTAGGTGTTCTCTGAAATTTACTTTATTACTTTTCGTATCTAGTTCATCATTATACAGCACGATACACTAAATTATAATATATATATATTAGTTAAGTGTAGTATCTCTGTGTGGATGTGTATGTTTTCAAAGACTAATAAGTTTAATGCTTAGTGTTATATTAAATAAGCATGTACACAAAGTGCAAAACTATTCACTGTCACTTAACTTATTGGCATTTAAACTTGAACTATTCTATGAGTATCCAATAATGTGCAAATGTTGGAAAAGTCCAAAGTTCATTACCTGCATATCTTAAAATAAGTTTATTTATTTATAGGGTTAGTTTATTTATAAATCATATAAGCTATTTATTTATATTATAAAATAGCTTTAGTTTATATATAAGGACATATTTATGCTACTTCAGAATATTGGCAATGAAAATCAACTGTTATCAGGGAAACTTAATCAGTTTCAAATCGGTTGCACAGAAGATACTATTATTGATTTGAAATTTTAATTTCTTTTTTAAAGAAAACAAAAGCGTATAATTTCTGAAAGAGAAGATATCAAGCACAACCAAAGTGTAATAT
Organism: Cricetomys ansorgei; assembly: GCA_026225945.1. Classification (NCBI taxonomy): domain Eukaryota; kingdom Metazoa; phylum Chordata; class Mammalia; order Rodentia; family Nesomyidae; genus Cricetomys; species Cricetomys ansorgei. Next base: position 7,005,209 of record JAMJFZ010001133.1, on the reverse strand, counting down.
GGAAGAGAATTTCAGAGTTTAAGCACTTTGGTGTCTGGAAGGAGATGAAGGGAAGAGGGAATGCTGAGTCAAGAAAAGCCATTTCCTAAAGAGGGTTAGATCAAGGTCATCTCATCTTCATCTGAAGGACTCCAACTCTATTGTGAGAATAGATTAGCATTGGGTGCAGAGGGAAAATTGATAACCCAGTCATTACAATAGACCAAGAAATAAACATATTAATTTGTGGATTAGTTCACTTGCGGATTAGTTCACAAAGAGAAAAGAATGTACAACAAAGATATTTAAGACATAAAAATTGGGCCATTGAGCTGGCTCACTGGGTAAGAGCACTTGCAGCCAAGCCTAATTACCTGAGTCACACTGTAGAAAGGAGACAACAAGCCACACAAACTGTACAAGTTATCTTCTATCTTCAGCATGTAGGCCATGACATCTGCCACACACATCAATGCCCAAAACAGAACAATAAGTATATAGAAGTTGTTTCTCATTCATTGACTTGGTCTAAAGGAGAAAACAATCCCAAATTCTGAAATAAAACACATAACTAAGAGAGAAATCTCAAAGTCCAGCCAGTGTTACTATGAATATAAACACTATATTTATGAATGTACTTTATTTGTAAACAAGATCATTATCTTGGCTTTTCTACATGAACTTTGAAAAACTGGATTCATAACTTTAAGTAAGGAATTTGTTCGTGGTTGGATAGAGAGGTGACTCAGTGATTAAGAACACATCGTCTTCTTGCAGAAGACCCCAGATTGGTTCCCAGCATTGACAGCAAACATCTGACGAGCACTTATAACACCACCTTCTGAGAAGCAACACCTCAGCAGACACTTGAACTCATGTGCATATAACCCTTCACACATGGAGACATACACACATGTAATATAAAAATTTTAAAAAGACACTATATAAAAATATGTTTGACTATTTGTCTCATAAAACAGAAGCACTTTGAGATTATTGAACACTGAAGTGACCTTCTTTTGATTTTCAAACAAAAGATCAAAGAAAAATGCACTAAGTCCATTATAAATGAAATTCAAATGTTAATGAAAGGATATAAATGTGAATATCTGATTTCCTCATTTAGTCTTTACTATGCCCATCTCATTCTGATTCTGGTGCAGAATAATGGCTTCTATTCTCTATTCACTTTCATGCATATTCATTTTCATTAAAAATCTGTAATAGATTTGGAAAGAAGTAATTTTGCACTTGATCTTAGCCCAAAGGCTGAGAATAATGAAAAGAAATAATTTTAAAGTATTAAAATAAAAAGATTTTACAGACCCCCCCCCCCAAATACCATGAATTTACAAATTACAAAATAATCTAGTTTAAATGTATATGCCACATGGAACCTATTTGTTTTTTAAAGATAATGGTTATTATAAGGTAATGGCTACATAATATTAGGATGAAATTTTAATGAGAATATTGTCAAAGGAATTAAATGTGTTGATGACAGAAGTATAAATGGGTATTCTGATATAATTTTAGAGATGAATAAAATAAAAAATAATATATTTCAGAAATCATAAACCTAGTAAAAACATCTTGGTCTATTGTCGTTTATATTGATATCCTTCCAACAGTCCCATTATGGAATCAACCAACATGATGAATGGAAACAGGAAATCTCTCTCTCTCTGTGTTTACCTCTTTCTTTCACATACATACACACACACACACACACACACACACACACACACACATGTGCGCACACAAACAAGATGAAGTTCATGTAGTCATAAGGCAAATATAATTATATGTTTGCATAAAATATGTATATGTATTTTGAGATTATAATGTTAAACAAAGAAGCCAGATTCAGAAAGACATTTTCTGAAAGTGGATTTATTTTAAAAGAAAAATAGTTAGAAAGAGGACAATTATGGATGATAAAGGGGTGGCAGCAGTCAGGAGGAGAAGGATAAGAAGGAAAATGAAGAAAGAATATAGTCAAATGGCATTATATACAAGAATGAAGTCCATTATTGCATATAACAATACAAGCTAATAACAACCAGCATGTTCCCCTTTGGATGTGAACCTTTAGGTTTCAGAGGTATTACCTTTGCTTATGCTCTTTAATGTCAAGTGAGGCGAAGCAATAGGAAACATGTGAAACCACACTGGGAAGTTTATTACAGGGAAGACATAGTCCAACCTCACTTGTAGCTACTGCTATCTACTATATTCAGTCCTGAAGAAATGCAAAGAAATTATAACCATATAGTATTTGCTGATTATATCTACCTTGCCAGAGTACCACTGAGTCAAATAGAAGCAGGGATGGCTTTAGTCCTAAAGTGTTTAGAATATTCAAAAACTACAAATCTCAGCTTTCAGTTAATTGGATCTTCAAAATTTACTAAAATAAGTTAAATTGAAGTAAGAGAAATTTAATAAGAATGTAAATAAAACCCTCAAAGTTTCTCAAGCAATAAAAACTCATAAAGATCAAGGATCCCATTAATGGTTATACAGAATATAGCAAAACGCTGTCTGTGTCTACAGATTCACATTTTAGTAGGAATAGAATCAGTTATTAACAAGCACTGAAGTTCTGTAGAAGGTCTTGTGACTTTCCATTCATATAATGTGCAACTTGGCATTTAAAATAGTTACTATCAAGTAACATGAAATTGAGGTTAAATGATGCATATTCAAACAGAAATATGAAATGTGCTATTTTCCAATAGATATAAAGAAAATCTATATTTCCTATTATAGATATTTCTTTTTCTTCTTTGCATTTTAAATGAATAATAATGATATTGCTTTTTGCTCTGAATGTTAATTAAAATATAATAAGTGAAATTTTCCATATTTTAATTTAAGTAATTTTTCAACACTGATCTTCTCATCAGTATTCAAAGATTTGCTTTATAAGAGAAATATGTATTTTCAGTCTATTTCTTAGTAGCAATATTCTTTTCATAAATTGCTAAAATTCTAAAATTCAATATTCATTCTAAATATCTTTAAACAGTAAGAACATTACTTTATTAAATTTAAAAATAAATCTAAGTTTTGTGCCTCCTATATATATTTTAATGTACCATAGATTTTTTTTTTTATGGTTTAGCTACAAAATAGAAGAGAATATGACAACAGCTATGTCATTTTCTTTTAAATCATAAGGCTGGAATTTTAAATGTATGCTTTCGACTTTTTTTTTTTTTTTAACAAACTCTAACTCAGCATTCTGACCCTAAGTCAGCCTGATTTCATTTTCTTTCCCAAATGATTGTAAATGCTGGCAGACAGAATATTGAGAATGACCACACTGCACTTCCATTTCTCTCTCTAAAGCTTTCTCGTACATAGTTGCTATTGTTGTAGTTGTTATTAGTGTTATTAGTCAATGTACCAAAGAAAACTGCTTGATACAAACACACACATAATCACCAGTAATTTTCCACGCAAAGCAATTGAGCTGATATTTTTGTATTCAAAATAACACTGCTGACAATGTTCCCATATGTTTTCACATGAGTACAATTAGGGGCCAAAGTACTTGTATATAAATTCTTGTTCTTTCCTGAGTTCACTGTTCTTCAACAGCAGAAACATAATGATGATGATGATGATGATGCTAATAACAATGACAGCACACATGAAAAATACATGTCAACAAGGAGAACAGTGGAGTGGACAGAATTGAACGGCACAATGGCCCCATCATACAGTGACTCTGCTGCGCTCAGAGCTTGGGATGAGGTGGAAAGGAGAAAAGAGACTTTTCTTGGCAGGACAGTATCATTAATAAACAAGAAACAGAACTCAGAATACTGTAGGTGGATGATGGTGGGGGCACAGGTGGGAAATATGATGATGAGATAAAAGAAAATGCTTTCTGTTATATAGAGAACAATATATTTGCAGCATAATAAAGATTGACTTTAGCAAAAGATTTCAAAGAAAAACTGATAGCCAAACATATTATAAATCTGACATATTGAAGATTTTTAATAAATTCTAGTTTGTCTCCCCTTTAACCTAAAATTACAATATTTACATGATTTCCTAAATAAAGTCTATTACCAGATTAAATTGGTGTTAAAATGTGTAGACAAAATATACATCAATGTGGTGGTGAGTGCCTGTGAACCCATTACTTGTGATGTGGAAGCAAGAGAAAAGGGAGTTCAAGGCTCATCCTTAGCTGTACAGTGATTTGGATGTCTGTCTTGAGTACTTGCAAGTCCAGGTTGTTGTACAAATAAAACAAAACAAACAACGACAATAACAAAACATTTAAAAAAATTAAAAGTCAACCAAACACCATTGTCTCTAATGTGTCAGCATTAATTTTAATCAGGCTCCTGGTCATTCTCCTTTCTAATCTGGCATCCTTATGATACGATCTACACCATTCTATCAAGTGTAGTTGACAGTTTTTGTTCTGACTTTGATGAGATTTGATGCTGGGACTCTTAGTTGTCTTAGCTGTTGAATATTGGTCATATTATTTTGAATATGTGGATTAATTTCAAGATTGATGATAGTTGTTTGAAAGGTGTTGATAAAATGAAAAATGATAATTCATCATAGTAAAAGATAAGTAGATGATATTTTATCAGAGAGTTCAGGACAGTTAGAAATCACTGAAAAATCATTGAGTGTGTTTTCTTATAACCTCTTGGTTTCAATTGACTTATTATTAGGAACAACACGTTAGCAACTACAACATTCTCCAACCATCTCCAATCCAATAATGTATTTTTGGTAACATCTTTGCTTTCCATCTGGTCAGTGTATTACAGTTTATTTTCTTACAACTTATTTCCTATTTTTAAAATCTTCAATCACTATGTATTATAGCTTCATTTAGAATGACTTCTAGATGTTGTGTTCCCATATTTTCTATCTGAGGATGTGCTTGCTGATCTTATTTTTTTCCCAGTGATGTTGTGATAAAGTGTACTATGTAAATACTTATTTAGAATAGATTCATAAAATTCAGAAAACCGAATAAGGAAACATGAAATTTAGTGACATCACATGGTAAACTTGCAGATACTGTCAAACAGTGGCACTTGCATCTGCTCTGGAGATGTTTCTTCACCTAAAGTGAATCTAATATCTGAATTAGAAGTGTATGAAGATTGCTTTGACAATGGACCACATGCCCTGAGTCTCTAACAAAAATGGCAAAGGAAAACATGGCATGGCTGACCTTGGGCAGATGAGACTGAGACCCATCACAACCTTCCTTTAGGCAAGTGGCCAAGAGTGTGAACTCCACAACAGAGGAAATCAGTGTAAGCATAGATCAATGGCAGTACTTCCAACACAGATCCTCATAGACTCAGTTTCCTTCAGAAATTTCTACACTTTTCTTTTTCATTTAATGATGCTAAAATTTTTATGTACAATCACCACACCATTCATTATAAAGGTCCTAGGTTCAGTGTTTGCAATGATATCACAATATATATATGAGTGACTATTTTTTGATAGTTTACAATTAGAGAAAAATAGTGCCCAATGTGGTGCTTTCCTGGACTCTGAATTTTCATATATATGAAATTATTTTTGTAACAATACACTGGGAATTATACTGAAATATCTAAGTACGTATCTTTTACTATGCCTCTTATATCATTGATTCTCAAATAGTATCAACTGTGTTTTTGTTTTTAATGTTAGATATTATTCTCAAATATTACCTATGTGAGTGTGTGTGTGTGTGTGCTGTTATGTGTGCAGGAATGCACATATGTATGAGCATGCACATTATTTATCTATTCTTTCTTATGTGATTCAATTACAGCGGTGGTAACAACTAATTTAATAGTTGCCCAGGCAGACTTATATTGCCTTCACTTTGCTCCTTCTTCACTCTCTGTCATCAGCTTCTGTCTTGGGAGGTTGTCACCTGACAGATGTGGATGGTGAGAACTGAACTTCAATTCTCTGCAAGATGGTATGTATTGAACCCTCTCTACCTTCAAACACATTTATTCTGATGTTTACATTTGTAAAACACTGAAAGCATTTATGATGGGGAAATGTGTCTCCATAATTAGCAGATTGTACACTTCCCCTTGCTTCCATAGTTACCTTGAGCAGAAAGAAAAATAACTAGCTGGACTCTACTTGTGTCAGTGTGACCTCCTGGAACATTCCCTGGGCACATTTTGGAAGCTACAGAACAGGTAAATGGATCTGATTGTCCTAGTTCCTGAAGGCACAGCCTTAGTCAGAGCTGTTTGAAACAGTTTAAGGCAAATGTTTTTCTATCACCAGCCTCCACAAACTCTAGATACCCACATAAATATTTAAACCTAGGCAATTACCCAAGCAATCCAGCAGAAATATGACTGTGACCAGTGCTAAGAGACAATGATGTGGTAGCTACAAACACAAGGCCTATAGATGTGATTTCATCTTAAGCAGCAAGGCTATTATTTGCCCAAATTATAACTTGTTCTGATTGTTCTGGGTATCTGAAAATCTTGAGATTATCCTGAACAAATGACTAGGTTTTTACAAACACCCACACCCTTTCTCAGGGGTATAAGAAAGCTTTGTAGGTTCACTCATGTCTCTACATGGGAAACATTCTCCTATTTTGCCTTGACTCTAGTGAATGACTTGTTTTCATAAATCTTCTCTTTGCAACTTTCACTATGGTGACAGATTTGGCAACACAGAAAGAGAGGCAAAGGAAACAAAGAGGATCAGCAATGGAGGGATAGAAGAAGCTTTCTTCAGCCAGGGAACAAATAACTGACAGAAGAAGCTTCCAGAGAGGTCAGGTCAGGAAGAATAAAAGTAGCAGATGGAGACAGGGGTGGAAATAGAGTTGAAAGCTGAGACTAAAGAATGATTAAAGGCAGAAAGGAGCCAGATAAAAGGACAGGAAGGTCCATGTCACCAAACAGGTATATAACAAAATAGTCTTCAAACAAAAACAAATCAAAAACAACTATGAAAGATTTTTCATACTACTTACAGGGAAAAATCAACTAGCAATTCATCACAAATATAAACATATAAGCACCAAACTCAGGTGCAGCTGATTTCATAAAAAGAATACTATTGAATAAAATGACACATACTAAGTCCAATTTGCTAATAGTAGGTGACTTTAGTACTCCACTTTTCACCAGTAGAAAGGTTGCCTGGGCAGTAATAAAAAGAAACAACAGAGTTAAATAGTATCACATATCAAATAGGTCTAATGGATATCTATGGAATATTATACCCATACATGAAGAACATACACTCTTTATAACATCCCCTGTAATATTCTCTAGAGTAGAACACATTGTGGGACACAAACCATTCTAAACAAATTTAGAAAAATTAAAATCACTCCATGTATCCTGTATGAACACAGGGCAATAAAACAGCAAACAAATCTATAGTAATAACACAAGTACATGGAGATTAAACAATACATTAAAGGCACAATAGGTCAAGATCAATAGGTCAAAAATAAGTTAAAAAAGAAAGAAAGAATTACTGGAATTAAATGCAAATGTAAAAACAACACAACATAATCTCTGGAAAACATAAAGCAGACCTAAGGGAGAATTTTATAGTTTAAGCACCAACGTCAAAAAAATCAAGAGTTTACAAATATTTATTTAATGACGCAACTCAAGAATTTGGAAAAACAAAACAAACTAGACCCAACTCCAGTAGACTGACTACAAATAATAATAAAAGTCAAAGAGGAAATTAATGCAATAAACCAAAGAAAGCAGTATAAAGTCAAAGAATCATCAGGTCTAGGAGGTTGTTCTTTGGAAGATAGCCAAGATTAATAAATTTTTAGTCCAGCTAATCAAAAGAAAGAAAAACAGGATCCAAATGAACAGATTCAGAGTCAAACTGGGAAACATTACAATAAACAACAAAGATATATACTCCTTTAAATTAGAAACCCAACAAAAAAAAAAGGTACACAAAGGTCTAACTTCACTCAAACCACCATCAGGACAATGGTGAGGGTAATATTAGAAAACTATTTCCATGAATGGGAAATGAGAAAATTGGAATGAAGAATACTTAACTAAAGATGATGGAGCGAAGGCAACACAAAGAAAGAGGAAAGGAGGTGGGAGGGATAAATAACACTGAAGATATACAAAAAGGCATAAGGAAAAACACTGTTTATATAAATATATGTATATATATATACACATATATATGTATACATATAAATATATGTATATATATTAGTATATATATATGAACATACATATACTTATAATATGTATATTTATATAATTGAATTTAGCCAATTGAGGGAATAATACTAACAAATCCATAGACTAACAAAATCTCAGTGGCAGGAATGGGAACATTCCTTTTGAGTTATTGGTAAAGTGAATCTAAGGGATTCCAGAAATAGTAAAAGGCAGTTTTCCTTGTCCTTAGTGCCTTCCAGAAAACAGGTAGACTCTATTGCTGAAGACTGCACAAACCTTGGACACAGACCTTGGAATTAAGCTGAGACTGACTTAAAATCCACCATTCGGAGGGATAGCTTCCATAATCTCTGAAGGAGCCCTTCAAAGCTGCTAATGGAGAAAAGCAGTCTATATTTCCAGGCTCCTGTAAAGCCTACAGACCCCACAACAATGACCAATAGGAAAAATCATTCTAAAAAGTGAAATTGTTGCACTTATATTTCAATTATAACTAACACCCACCAGATTGGACTTAAGACCTCTCATTAGAAGGTAATTCAAGTCTTTCATGGTAAATTTAGCCAATTACCTGTATATGGTGAGGCCATTGAACCTAGAAAAGAACCTACTACTGCTAATTTCTTTAACCAGTGTAATCTTTAACTGCATTCTAAACATCACAGATACATACAGTTCTTACCCCTTATCAAAGAATCTTAGTGCAGCAGATGGAGGTCATCATCAAAGTCACAATAAGTCAAAATATAGACATCAACTGTCCATAGAATGGCCAGCTCCAATTACTACATTGCAATACAGTGCCTAAACTTAAGGCTCAGAGGACATCAAAGTAATAGGAGAAGAAATATTTTAAGAGCCAGAATGCTAAAACATCTGCTTCCAGAAAATCAAAGGAAAGGAAAGGAAAGGAAAGGAAAGGAAAGGAAAGGAAAGGGAAGGGAAGGGAAGGGAAGGGAAGGAAAAGGAAGGGAAAGGAAGGGAAAGGAAAGGAAGGGAAAGGAAAGGAAGGGAAAGGAAAGGAAGGGAAGGGAAGGGAAGGGAAGGGAAGGGAAGGGAAGGGAAGGGAAGGGAAGGGAAGGGAAGGGAAGGGAAGGGAAGGGAAGGGAAGGGAAGGGAAGGGAAGGGAAGGGAGGGAAGGGAAGGGAAGGGAAGGGAAGGGAAGGGAAGGGAAGGGAAGGGAAGGGAAGGGAAGGGAAGGGAAGGGAAGGGAAGGGAAGGGAAGGGAAGGGAAGGGAAGGGAAGGGAAGGGAAGGGAAGGGAAGGGAAGGGAAGGGAAGGGAAGGGAAGGGAAGGGAAGGGAAGGGAAGGGAAGGGAAGGGAAGGGAAGGGAAGGGAAGGGAAAGGAAAGGAAAGGAAAGGAAAGGAAAGGAAAGGAAAGGAAAGGAAAGGAAAGGAAAGGAAAGGAAAGGAAAGGAAAGGAAAGGAAAGGAAAGGAAAGGAAAGAAAAGGAAAGGGGGAAAGGAAAGGAAAGAAAAGAAAAAGGAAAGGTAAGAAAAGAGAAGAAGAAAAAAGAGAGAGCTCACTCTGACTAAATGTCTTCTGAACTCTAAACTGTAAATCATAAACCATCTGTTTCTGACTCTGTTTTCTCTCTGAGCTTATTCTTGTCTGGCTCTGCTCTTCTCGGCTTCCATTTCTGAATTGAACTGTGAACTAACTGCACTCAAACTGCCTGACTGAATCTGCTTCCCATCTGCTTCTGCCTTGCTTCTGTCTGAACTCTGCTTCCACACTCTGTCTGCTTCTACCTTGCTTCTTGGAAATCTGAACTTGCTTATACTCTCTGCTTCTCCCTCTGATCTCTGCCTCTCCCTTAAAAGTGCTGGAATTAAAGGAGTGCACCACTACTTCCTTCTGAATTGGTATTAAAGGTATATGCTACATTGGAACTAAACGTATGTATTCTTTCTACTCTGGAGTTGCCATGCTGCTAGATTAAAGAACTGAATGTTCTTCTACAAGGTATGTGGTCTGAGTATCATCATGATACATGGTATGTCATTCTCAAAGGATAAATAAATCTATGCTTTTAAAAAGCACAGTGCTTCTAATTCCTAAAGAACTAGTAATTAAAAATTATAATTTAAAACTTAATTTAATTTAAAATCCAAGGTTTTACTAAATTTTCCTTCATTAAAGTCAGTTTGGCTGACCTCACCCTTAATGCAAATACCCAGATGATGATACCAAATGGAAAACGAATAAAACAGGTGACATTTTCTGTATCTTTCAAGTGGACATTAGGTTCTATATTGTGTTATATCTCTGATAAGAATTGTGCTCATGTTCATTTAATTTTTTACACTTTCAAAACGGTTTCCTCTTTTCAATATTCCATCCTGAACCGGATAAACCCACTTTCACAAGATGAAAATCACTCTAAGTTTTGACTTTCTTTCAGATGTCTATATAAAAACTGAACAGAAAAAAAAAATCTAACAGCAGTCCTAGCACTTTTCTACCGGATCAGTTGCACATTTATGAAGAGAGAGGTTGTTCTAAAATGTGTGGAAATGCCACAGTTAGATGTAATCTTTACTCTGCTGACTGGGAAAAAAGGAAAAAGCTTTTTGTAAGATTTTAGAGCTTGGCTATAATTATGCACATATAGATGTCAGAGAGAATAACCCTTGTAAGTAACAATAAATGTCTGTGAATCATTTTATTAACCTTTTTTATTTGCCATTTATTGGAAAAATGACCTTTGAAAGCTGGTTAATTCATTTAAGTTATTAAAACTTTGAACAATACTCAGGAAATAGAATCATTTTATTACAACGAGATGCTCCTGTTAATAATCTACAGAGTTCTCAGCAGAAGCAGTGTAGGAACTGAGGCTATAACTGCAATTCTTCCTACTTTTAGCACTATTCAGCTCATAGCAATGATTTCTAAAGGTGATCACTTATTTTCATGCCATAGGGTCAGTGAATGATAAAATCAGAAATGACCCTAAAGATATTCTAAGCTGCATACTTTAGTTTATAATTAAAAGAGATAGGATCCAAATAACAGAAGTCAGTGGGTAGATGGCAGAAGACTGAGAAACAATTTCATAAGATATCATAACTAGAATATGAGGTATCCACTTTACTACTCAACTTTTATCTTCATTATGTACATCCCCATAGTAAACATGAAGGTGGGAAAACATTTACTAATTCTAAGAGAAGTACAGTATAGAATGTAAAGCAAGCATCTGGATCTTGTCATCTGTAAAATATTCAGAGGGTTTAGCCTTTGATTCAGGGCAAAAAGGCATTTTTTCTTTTTCTTTTTTCTTTTTTTTTTCTTTTTTGCTTAATCTATTTCCTGGTCCTACTGCTGGAGCCATGGAGCATTTTTGCCTCCATACAATCTAGAACATTTAAAGCTCCATAAAATCTAATCAACTGCTAAGACTTACTGCTGACCGAGCCACTCTGACTAGTTCTTTATGAACTCAGAGCTGTCTAAACTCTTCTCCAAACTGACTGGTTCGATCTGACATTCTGAGCAAGCTAGCTGTTTCTCATTGGACTTTTCTGACTCTGTGAAACTAGCTAATTCTCTAACTGAACTGTTCTGCTCAGCTTCAAACTTCCCATCTGATGCTGACTTCTTCAGTCAAACTGACTCTGTGTCTCTGACTCAGTCTCCTCAGACTGCTTCATATTCTTCTCTCTGAGCTGAGAGCCTGGTTTAATATCATGATAGTTGGATTGTCTTCACTCTGCCTCATTCTGCTAACTTTTCCTCTTATTTTTCACATTGCCTACCCTTTACTCTGACTCACCTTCGATGTCATTTCCTATCTGACAGCGACTCCTTCTGAGCTCTGCTTTCTGTCTCCCAAGTGCTGGGATAAAAGACATGCACCACCACTGCATTCTGAATACTGGGATTAAGAGTGTGTACCACCATTCTTTCTAGAGCAACTATGCTGCCAGATTAAAATATTAAATATCCTCTACATATTTCCCCTTTCTGTTTAAGATATAAATTGTACTGTAAAATAACTTTAATACAGTTTAACTATTACAATAGGAACAATTATCAATCCCATAAACATAACAGTCTGAATGTCCTTTTGAAGTTCCACTTCAGCTGTCCATGGATGATCTTACATAATGTCAGCAACCATCAGTCTTGATCACCTGTTGAGTTCTCTTCAATATTCCTTCAGCAAATGTCTATCTCAGTCTCTAGGTTTTCAAGTCTGACAAACTATTGCCTTTCTTCATCCAGTTTCTTGAGCTGTCCCTATGCAGGGGTATCAGCTTTTCTGTACCTTAGTTCCATAACTTGAGCCTTTCATGCTAGCAGTTGGTATTGAGGAAGCTTCGTATTCAGATTCAATCTTTATCAGTTTTGTTGGAACCCACAGCTTTCCATCTCCTGTGGAAATAAAAGCAAATCCTCTTCCCAGTGTAACAGTCCCTGACTTCCATTCTGAAGTTAATGCATCCTTAGAGTATACAGGCTGTTTTAATTCAGCAATTTTTTTCTACAGTTGAGTGTCTCTCAACATCTGTCATTCCTGCCTCATTATCATTCAAGTATTTTATTTAATCTATCTATAGGAGCCCTTATTCTTATTCCCATTTTCTGTTTATGGCTAAGTGTAGGACAGGGCTTCCTGTTATCTTTGGGCGTTTCCCATCCATAAGGGATTACCTTATATATCTCTTGTTGATCTGCACTCATGACTCAATTTATTTGTTAGAAAAGATGACAACCATCAAATGTATTGTATTATAACTTTAAAAAACAATACAAATCAATTTTTTCTTAATTTCTGGTACATTTCCATGGGTGTCATATTCCTATAGAGTGTCTGCCTTCTCTTTTCTTTATAATCCTGTCAGCTATGAGAAATATAATCTGGGTTTTCTAGTGATAGAGCCTGCAAAGCTGAATTTTTGGCATTGTTATTTATCTTTCTTCTTTGTTACATTTCAATGTCATGTATTTTTTTTCCTGGATGTATATATGTGTACCATGAGTGTGCCAGTATCCACAAAAACACAAATGGGGATTTGAATCTCCTGGGAACAGAGTTTCAGAAGGCTGTGAGCTGGCATGTTGGTACTGGGGATTGAACTAAAATTCTCTGAAAATGCAACAAATGACTGTTGAGCTAACTCTTAGGCCTTGTTTTTAATATTTAAATTAAACAACAAATAGAAATTGAAAATAATCTCAAGTGCAGCATATGAGCTATAAATTATTAATTTACACAGCTAACTGTTTTACATTTTATGTCTATTTTTATGTAGCCCATTTATGGTACAGCTGATAAACTTTGGATTTATTCATTCCTTTTGCTACAGCTATTTTTGTGCCTTGTTTAATTTTATGTACAGTTGGTATATGAATTTTTAGTGTCTGATGCTTGCTAAAACCATTTAATCTTATATTTGTAACTATTTATCTCAAGCTGATAACAACCTAAACTGAATTGTAAATCAGATCCACTACCCTCAATTTTTACTTCTACAACATATTCTACATGTTATTGATACTGCAAATTGTCTCTCTTTATACTGTTTCCATGAACATATTTTACACTTCGTTATTCTTTTGCAGTTTGAATTCTATATGACAAGGGAATTTTCACACCACTGTGACAATACTCTAACATATATTTCACTACATATTTACTAGTATATAGGACACCTTTCTGCTGCTATTTTGGCACCCTGTAGTTTCAACTTGAATGGCATCCGTTTTCATTTTTTCAAGGTCAATTTAGTGTTAATAAACATCCTTAAATTTTTCTGGGGTGGGGGAAATTGTCAATCAATTGATGTTATACAGGTTTTACACAGTATTACTGTTCAGGTCTCATGGAGTTTTATTTTGTTTCATTACTGAGCCTAATATCCTTTTCTGAGAAACCAATTGATATATTCTTATAGACAAGGTACCTGTGTAAAATACAAAAATTTCCTTTCTCTTTCTTCTTTAATTATCTGACTGTAATTTTTGCCTATCTCATTATAATATCAATGTGGATTTACTTAAATTACACTATTTCCAGTTATCTTGTTATTTAATTAGCATTACCACTACTTCTCACATAATTGAGAATTTGACACTCATGGTTCCTTTAAATAATAAGGTTTGTGTCTTTTTGCCTCTTCTCAATGCCTATCAAACCCACCCTACCAATCATGCACATCATGTGTGCATTGTCCTGATTGATGTTGTCATAGAAGGTCCATAGGATTTTCTTACTGTGTTATTCTATTTTTCTTTTCATGATGCTTCTTGGATTGTATAAAATGAGTGGTCTCTACCTGTACTAATTATTACTTCTACATCCTCATTTCTACATTAACACTCCAGGAAATTATTCAGTCAAGGAATTACAATTTTTACTTCCTAAATTTCTTGTCTGTCCTAATATTTTTATGCTTTGTTTTAGAAGCCTTTATTTTGTACATTTATCAACTCATTATTTTAATGAATGCACTGACCATCTTTATGATGGTTATTTTTTAACTGTTATAAAAATTTTATATATATCTGTGTCTTTATTTTATTATGTTACTATAGTTGGTGATTTTTTCGTTGTTCTATCAAGTTATTTTTCATGTGTTTTGTTACACTGTGTAACATCTGAGTATTAAGACCACACACACACACACACACACACACACACACACACACGAGAGAGAGAGAGAGAGAGGAGAGAGACAGAAACAGATGCAGATGGGCAGAAAGATGGAGAGAGGCAAAGAGAGAGACAGAGAGAACGAGAGGAGGAACTAAAATCTAGTCCAGATTTTAAAAATTAATTGATACAGTAAAACTCTCCTCCTCAAGTTCCCTGACTAGTTATTCATTTACTTATTAAGACTTCTTTTGAATATATATTATCTGAATTTGGTTATCTAGATTGCTATCTAATGTATTTTTCTTGTTCCTAATTCATTGTCTCTCTCTCTCTTTCTCTCTCTCTATCTCTCTCCCTCCTTCCCTCTCCAACTTCCCTCTGCTTTTCCCTCCTTCACCTCCCTCTCTTATACAGAGATCACAATCTCATGTTGTCTGCTGTCTTTGTACTATAACAAGTTTCTCTGAAACATAGTACTCAGCTCCTTTCTATTGTCTGCCAGGTGTATTTCCTCAGCTCTGCCAGGTGTCATAATCAGCTTGAGTTGGGGCAAAGGGAAATTGGTCCCCCAAGAAACAATCTCAAATAACCAGAAAATTGGATGCACTTGCTAACGCTCAGCCTTAGCAAGCGACTGCTGAGCTTAAAGAATATCTGTTTCATGGATCATCAGCCCTCTGTAGCAACTGTAAATTTTCTAGTAGATACTTAAGTAAACCATAGACTAAGCCACTGTAAATTCTGCCATTCTGAAATAAGGATATAACATGAAATTGATAAGAAATCAGGAAGCAGTAAAAGGCTTAGAACAACATTTCTGTGTATATTCAAACTGAATACCAGTGATGTAAATTAGACAGGGCATAGCCTTACCTCAACAGTTGATCCACATATCATATAATAGCTGTTACATGTTTAGTAAGTTTTATTTTTCTGGCGATGATTCTTTTAAAAATAAATATTGAGCAATATCTCATTGTACTATTAATGTATTTTGGATGGATTTAGTAAATTTTATTTTAGAGGTGGTATTGTTACATATTATGGGTGAAATGGAATGTAAGAAATTGATGATGTAAATGTTCAAGAAGTTGACAGAAATTATCTTTCATTAATTTTTGTCAAATTTGCTAATGAACGTTGTCTCATTTTAATTCTTTCTGCAAAAATATCTTAGGCTGGCTGAGTACCTTAATTGTGGGATTAATGGATATTCTGGGTCCTTTAGAAGATAAAGCAGTGCTCTTAACAACTGAGCTATCTCTCAATCACTTGAAACCAATACTTTACTTTTTCATACTTTAACAATTCCCTCTATAACTAAGTAATCTATAAGTTCCATCATCTATAATAAAACCCAAAATAGCAATCATAAAGATTTTTGGAGACCAATATACAGAAGAATTCAATTGGAAATAAGATCCTAGATGTTTTCATGGACTTGCAAATGAAAATGTGTAAACTACAGAACATAGATTACTATATATAAGTAACCAAAAATTACTTTAAATATAATTTGGTATATTAGGAAGTCTATGTCATGATAATTTCACATATTTAATGCAATTAAACATTTCAAAATTATGAAGGAAATTCTTGAGTTATTCTTAAATTATTAGAAATGTTTGATTTCACTTTATTTCTCTTTGAATGGTAATTATGCAAAAGATGATCCATATTTTGATTTGACATTCAGACAATCAGCAGAGACTACTTTAAGTTATTAGGTAAACAGAGTCAATTATGTTTGATGAGATCCAAGATCTTCCGGATGGTGAAGTTTTAGTCTGTCAAAGAGTATATCTGAAACATACTAATTATAGGAAGCTTATAAAATAGGAATATGTTTCTAGCAGAGCTTGTTCATGTTAGAGTAGAGAATCATTTTCTCAAGTAAGGCAATGAGTAGCTACTAAATATTTCTGAAATTCTTCTTGTCTAGAAGATTCGGGATTTTCAAATTAAAACATAAAAAGGCATTCTCACATCAAAATGAAGTTTTAGGCATTATATAATCAAATATAATATTTAAGAGCACATTTATTTTGCCTGTGATGTTTTTCCCTGAATCTGTGATATAAACAGGAAAAGGTTATAATTAAAGCTGCTTTTATTGAATAACATCATATGCTAATTCAAAATTTATTCCCATTGCTTCCTAATTAAAATGCTTCTTTTATCTTCAAAGGAAAAAGTGATCAGAGAAAAGGAAAGAATAATAAAATATTGAAACCATCATATTGGCATTCGATTGAATTATTTTTAATGTAAAGAGGAATAGTTAATGATAATAAATGTTTAAAAAGAAAATATAAGATTTCTAGATTATTTTTTTTTCATGCCTTAGTTTCTGTTCCATGAAATATAATGATAGTTTTTGTCTTTTGGATTACAACTCAGGTGAATCTGATACATTACTACATAAACCTCTCCGCTGTCAACTTAAAACCACCCAGAAAGGCATAATTTGCTCAATGAAAAAACAATCTATGACAAAATCTAAACAGCAGTCAGAAGTCGCATTACTGACATTCAGATTTGTGTGTAAGTAACCATGATCTAGTGGTGACTAGCATTCAGTTTTACGGAACCATAATGATAGTAAGAAAAACTTACTTAAACCTTCAATAAACTACAGAATGACTGTTCATAAATGATTTCAAATCAAATAGGTAATGCAAAAACTTAGATTTTTTTCAAGAGTGAAATTTAATTTTAATAAAAAATACTTCATAAAATATTTATAAAATACATTGCATTTTTCTATCACTGGGAAAACAGGATGACATAATAGTGTTGCAATCAACAAACTTTTGGAGAATAGAAAGTACACATTTTGCTGAATTCAGGACAGTGGCAGGGCAGCAGGCAGAGTCTGGCTGGGCTCTGTCCACTGTCCCATTGCCCCCACCCAAGGTGCCTCTGGCTTCCCACGCATTCACAGAATGGGATATGCCAAACTGGCACTGAGTCCAAGGATTAAACATCCATGATTTTATTCATTTTTCTAGTTTTAGACAAATTTGCTTACAGTAATTGCAAGTGATATCTGTCTAGCTAGTTTTCCAGTTATTTTAAATATATTTACAAGAAAATGGAAAACTTAGGTTAATAAATTCAAAAGAATAAGCAAAAAATATGGATATATTAGACATTTTAAGTTGATATAAATCAATATGCTATAGTCTTTTGATGTTCACTGAATTTATGTTTATTTCTTCGGTGACCATGTTTGCCCCAAAGGAATAACTCCCTTGAGTTCTTGAAGGCTAGGCAAAATTTAATTGCATATTTTTATTATTCAGAGCATGTTATCTACAAATACTACTGTGTACAGCATCATACATGCCAGTTTAGAAGATTTCTTCCTGACCGATTATAATATCAGATAACTAATCATTTTCCCTACAGTCCCTGTCATAGATGCAGGCAATACCATTCAATACTTACAAAGTGATTTTAATTTTTAATGAGGATGATGAGAGTCTCATTATTAAAGAAAATTACACTGTAATAAGATGGTGCTTTATCAATCCATACCTCCTTTTCTATCTCCATTTCCTCAGCCAGGATCTGATGTCATTTCTCCATACAAATTAGGACTGAATGGCAAGGTGATTACATAATGGCTTGCTTTGGTTGCTATGTTTCCTCAGTTAATTGCATGGAAATACTACTAATGTATTCAACATTTTCCTCATTTGAAAATGTATGCTATTAACAGTATTTGATGATGTGTGTTCTCCAGATATTGTGTCTAATGTCATGATAAAAATAACAAGAAAAATGTTAAAAGATTCTCAGGTATATAATTTCTTTGTAAACAGACAAAAGGAAAATACCCCCCACCAAAAAAAAAAAAAAAACTTTTGGAAAGTATATGAAGCTTAATTTGATCTGTTTAAAATAAGATGTTAAAGCAAATATGCAGAGACGGTAGTTTGAGAATATTGGGAGATGTTATAAGCATAAGTTACCCACTGGTAATGACTTCACAGAGGCTGTCAGTGAGAATAGTAGACCTAATCCTCTTGAAGCTGAATTTACATAAAAACATTCAGTGCTGCATTGTTCATAGATCCCTGTGAAGATCAGTAGTGTTCCTTGGCTGATGCACTAGAATATATTCCATAAACAACATTTTGACATTTCTATGATGTAATAAAACTAGAATCAGGTACAAAAATCACTTCAAATTTTAAAAAGATTAAAATATTCAATCTGAAATTTGAGGGGTAAATGTAACAATTCTATAGATTAGGAAATGGTAAAACAAAGCTATATTTGTAGAAATAAAGAAAACCTTACTGAAGATATAAACAATGCTATTTCTTAAAGAAAATTAACAGAGAGTATTTAAAGTAAGGAATTTGGAGGGTAGTAAAATAATTGGTTTCAGTTCTTTTCAACTCTTAAGAATAAAATTTTATTATAAGGAACTTGATAGAGATATAGCTTTTCTAGATTATAACCAGTGAGAATACACACATCTCAGTTTTATTTGTTAACAATTGGACAGACTCAAAACTGCCTCTATATTGGCTAAAACACTCGATTCCACAGGTGGGAAGTCAATTCTATAACTGTATATCAGATGCGTGAATTCTTTGTCTCTATTAGATCTAAAAATTTACATCAAGAGTGTTAATGCATATATTGCTTGAAGTTGTACAGGTCTAATGCTGTTTTTCATGTCTATCAGTCATACTGTGCTTGGAAGATACTGTTTCCTTGGAATCATCCATCACCTCTGACTCTTAGAATCTTTCTAACTTGTCTCCCACGTATATCTATCACTGAGCCTTGAGGGGTATGTATGTTGTGGGTTTGGAGATTGGTGACGATAATCCATATATCTGTATAGGACTGAGTGCCCCAAATCTCTTAGTCTCTACATATTGTCAACTTGTGGATCTGTGTGTTAATTTTCATCTTCTGCAAATAAATTATATAATGGTAGCATCAATTGCTGGTGTCAAAAAGAATATTTCTTTGAAAAATGTCTGCTTAATATTACATTTTATGTGTAATGATATCTATTGTTAATTAACTATAATTCAATAAAATATGTTGATTATTTTTATTTATTTAATGTATGAATGTTCTGTCTACATACACAACTGCATGCCAGAAGAAGGCTTCAGATCCCATTATAGATAGTTCTGAGTCACTATGTGGCTGCTGGGAATTGAACTCAGGACCTCTGGAAGAGCAGCCAGTGCTCTTAACCACTGAGCCATCTCTACAGTAACTTAATCTTTCCTTTAATTTTCACACTACGTGATTGGTATATCTTGAATATATATAAAGTATAGCAATTAAGGAATTATGTACAAAGAAACTACATTCAAAACAATGGTAGTGGAGTTCACTAAATGATTGTTTACTTTAAAAATAGCCAATTACTATTGCTTGACTGACAGCTATTTTCATGTAATTAGCTGCTCAATTAAGCACAATGTGTTTTTATGTAAATTGGTTTTCTGTACAAGAACTAGGAGAAGCAATACATTTCAATAAGGTAGAAAACAGCCTGTAACAGAAAGTAAGAAGTGTGAGTTAGGTCAATATCAGGATTATTACTTATTCTGACTCAAGTGCTTTGTTCTTTAATAGAGTCTATTCCCATCACTTTGCACCTTAAAGATATCATATTGGTTTTGTATCCTCTGTTACTGCAGCCTCTAGATGCAATTAGAAGCATATTTCATAGACAAGTTATGGTGAATATAAGAATTTCTACTGATAAATGTTTGTGGAAAATTCTTATTTTAATTTATATTTTGCTAGATTTTGTTTTAATTTACCAGTGAAAGAGTTTTAAAATTAATGTTTTTTTTGAAATGCTAACATTTAAATAAGTTCTGATATGATTAAACACCCCCTTACTTTAGAAATTATGCTGGTATTTGTGCCCCAACATCCTCAGTTACTGTCTTCTTGATTACAAGTGTAACTATAAATGGAGTAAAATGAAATAAACATGGAAAATTACCAATTGCTGTTTGCCTCCAACTATGTGCTTAAAGATGTTTTCATTTATTACCAAATTATTACATCCTGCCAACATTTAAAATGAGATGAAATGATACACAAAATCACAGCACTTATCACTGAGAGCCAGGAACACTGCCTCTACTGCGTAGAGTGTGCTTGTATACATTAGAGATCCAACATGATTGGTGAACTTAAGCTGCTTCAAGAGGGAAATTTTGCCTTCTTATCATTTCCTCCATCTGTGCTTCCTGCACTGTGATTCAAAACCATAAAGTTTTCAAATAATGGTGCATTTGTAACAGTTTGTATGTGGATTTTCCAGGTGGTACACTTCAATTTAATTTCTCTTGCCAGTCTTCTAGTTTCACAGGTTTTAACAGTCTTTACATTAGGAGTCCTATCTAATATTATTTCAATTTTAGTAGTGTATTCTTTGATCTATTCATCATCTTCCTATTGAATTGTCTTTCCATAATCCAGAGGTTTTTTTTTTTACACCAGCCAGAATTTATTTATGTTTATAATTAAATACTTTAAGGTAAGCTGACTCTTGCAGACTGGTAAGTTCTAAAATAAAAATTCTAGCTGAGATTTAAGGCAAATTTTATAATAGGACTTGTCTAATTAAATATATTCAATATCATCTCATGGGTAGATTGCATAATGGCATCAGATCTGTGAAATCTGCTTCGGTTTATATTATATGCAGTTTTCCTCGTCAGCTGATTCACAGTCATTTTAACCACTTTGTACTATCAACTATCTTACAATATTTATTTTATATGAAAAATACATATATTATTTCATATGTATGAAGCTTAAGTACTTTTGCAAGTACTAGTAGCTTTAATATCCAGCCTACTTTATAAATCTAGCTTTATAAAATCTAGCTTGTAGCTTTGTTTTTTTTTTTCTTGCAACTAACTGTGCATTTTCCTATTATGTGAAATCTCTCTCTCTCACATCATGTTAAGAAGCAAACAGCTTTCCCAGCAAAAATGAGACAGATCTTTTTTGTTTGAGGCCACTCTGGTCTACAGTGTGATATCCATGGTATCCATGACTACACAAAGAAATCCTCTGAGAAGAAGTGGTGAGGGAGGAGGAGGAAGATCATGAGGAGGAAGAGAACGAAGAGGAGAAGAAGGGGAAGAAAGAAAAGCTTTCCTTGGTCTTACACTGTCTACCACTATGTGTATTGGGTTCAGTTACATATATTTGTACTTAAGTTATGAAACACACAATACGTATAAACTTTAGCCAGACAAATATTCAATTCTGGTTTATTTGAGGACTAAAATAAATGTTTTATATTTGCATGCTTATCAATAAACCAAATTAATATAAAGTAGTATCATACTAGTAACTTATCTTTGAAAAGAACTCACACCATATATAGTTTAGATATTATATGCAACTGGCTAACATCATTCAACTTATTGATATAAGTCAATGCCCATGCGTAGCTTCAATATGGATATTTTAATGTATTATTTAACAACCTGTTTAAGGTAGTTAATATTCATAGACACACTATGCAAATGAACACACATACACACACGAAGAAAGAAAAAAAAGAGTTTTTTCCCTTTGTAATGTGAATATTTTATATCTGTTCATGTATAAATGAATTGACAAAAGTGTCTTATGAAGAAACAATTTACCACCTTAAAAACAATATGTTCATTTTTTTTAGCTTCCCTTCCTTTTAGACAGTAATAATTGGATACCTTTCAGAAGAGATCAGTTAAGCAAAACTATTGTTTAACAAGATTACCACAAATGCATTAGATGTCAGCTCATTAGTATAATTAACTAAACATATTTTAAATATTTGTCATTACCAAGAAATGATTCTATGCTGATTCCAGATATAATAATTCACATCATTTTAATAATCTAAATAATTAAATGATTGTTCTACATTTTTGACAATACACTGGAGAAATGAATTTCAATGGTTTTCAAAACAGCTTTCCTTTGAGAGACCTGTCAAATGTTATTTTCAAACATTTGGCAATCATACTTGATATGCAAAGAAGTAGCACAGATGTTATATCATTCTCCTATAAAATATAATGTTTTTAAAGTATTTTAAGCAATTATGTTTGGACATGAAATGTATTTGACCCATTTTAATGACTTTAATTGTTTAACATTTTTCTAACTTGTGTCAAATGAATAGAAAGTAAAATGAAATTCAGTCTGTAAAAACCAATGAGGAGTTCTGATTTCTGTCTTCTTCTTGTGATGTATGTATTTCTATGCTTCTCACAAATTATATGTATATTGCTAATTTTATGTAACTAAATTATGTAACTAAAATGTTAGCATAATTTCCAATCGAGTTTCTAATACTTTTCATCAGAATTACTTTATGTGGAGTAATATAAAGATATTGGACTAGCCCATCCACCCCATGACCTTCCCTCGCAGGGACATGCAGATCTCTTGCATCTGCTTTGAGCAATACTGTAAACTCCTACAACGAAGCACTTGGGATAAATATGCAAAAGTTGGATGATCTTATTGGACTTCCAGGTCACCCTTTCTTCCCTCGGGCATTAAGGCGGTTCCTTATGGATTGCCATGAGGGTTTAAAGACGAGGTCACTCTAATAAGGATGCCTGGTGAGAGAGCAACCAGCTCTGTAGAAACTGGTGCCTCATATGCGGTAAATCCGGTGAGCTTTGTGTTCACCAAGGATGACCTCCCCGAAATTAGGGGCATGCTGCTAGCCAATAAATTGCTGGTTGCAGCCTATGCTGGTGCCATTGCCTGGTGTGAGGTAACTGTGCCAACCCCGAACACCGGTCTGGGTCTGAAAAGACCTCTTTGTTCCAGGATGCAGGAGTTATCATTAAATTCTCCACGGGTTTCGTTGAAATTCTGAGTGATAAAAGCTGGAATTGATAAAAGTTGCAGTTGATAAAAGCTGGAGACAAAATGGGAGTCTGTTTAGCTACACTGCTGAACAGCTCTCCCTTCTCCTTTTGGTCTGATCATCCAGCAGGTGATTGACAATGGGGGGCATTTACAATCTGGTCATGCTTAACATTACAGAGCAGACGCTGCACTCTGGCTTCCAAGAGGGTGTCAGAAATGTCAGTGTTTGTTTGCAGATTGGTTACTCGACTATTGCTTCAGTGACACACTCTATCATCAAGAGACACAAGCAGGTGTGGGCTTTGTAGAAACTGAGAACACATTCCCACTTGCTTAAAGGCCTTCTTGGATGATCCATCAGCATTTGTAGCTGCTGCTCCTGTCACTGCTCAAACCCCAGCCAAGGCTGAAGCCAAGGAAGAGCCCGAGGAATCAGGTGAAGATATGGGATTTGGTCTCTTTAACTGATTTCCCTCAAAGCTACCGACTCCATCGGCTTAATTAGAGATTCACAGAAATAAAGGCTTTCTTCTCTTTAAATAAAGAAAAAAATTAAAAGATATTGGACTAGAAAACCAGGACACAAAAAATACTTTAAAAATTCACATATATACCTTTTCTGCATAATATGCCACAAAATACTGACAACGTAATCCTGAGTCACATATCTAGTTTTATGTCAAGGACAGACTTAAACTCAAGCTGTGCAGACACTGAACTCTGTAATATTCTTCACATGTTTATGGTACTGGTATTGACTGCCCTTCTCTGCTGCCAGTCAGGAAAAGGTGCCATGATATCATTTCTTAAATTATACAGTAATAATGAGCTCTGCGGTTGAATTACATTCTATGGTATACTTTTATGATATTTTGTTATCCACACTTATAAAATAAAGATTTGTCACCCAGAAGACAGTCTCAATCTCATGCTTATCACATCTCTTGATTCCAGTGAACAGCATAAAGTGTATGTAAGTTCACTCTCTGGGATAGGCACAAAGATGAAACTGCCTAATTACAGCTAAGTATCTCACTCTAAAGCCATATTTTGTAGCAGTTTGCTGCAAAAACCACTGTATTTTCTAACATGACAGATAGATCATTGTGATTCATATTTTGGTGTGCCAAAAGCAAAAGCAAAATTTTATGTTATTAAATATTTAATAATCCCATATATTTATTTACATGCAATTGAAGAGATAATAGAATACGGCACAGTTTCTCATAGTTCTGTAGTGCTTTGTTCTAAAATTTTTAAAGTAGGATAGAAGAAAAAGAAAAATTGCATATACTACTCACATTGACTTTTTGGTAAACAAATGTAGTTTTATTGATACTGTATCAAAAGTCTAATACTTTTCCTATTATACCCATTACCAATACTGCTAATAAGATACTCCAAATATTTGGGTTCTAAAATTATATGTATTGTTTGTCATTATTCACTATGTGGGGGTTATTCATTGTTGTTTTCCTTTGGCCATATGCAGCAGATGAATAGAAGTGTGCTTTAACTGTATTGTTTGGATAGGCTATCTCTCTCTTTTTTTCTCTCTCTTTCTCTCTCTATACATATTAGTTGCTCTGCGTGTGCCTCTCTTTCCCTGTCTCTGATTCTCTCTTTCACATACATACACACACACACACACACACACACACACACACATACACACAAACACAATTACTTCATGACAAGAGACATTTACAGCAGTTGAATATTAGTTGGGCTTTCAAAACAGTTGAGAAGTATGCTGTACAACTTAATTTAACTTGTATTTCACAACTGAGCAAAATAAGTTCTAATGACATTCAAGATTGGACACTGAGTTGGTGGGACGAGAAAGAGGTTTCACTTTTGATAAAGTATCTGCAAAGACCTGAGGGCTGTGTTGGCCATGTTTAATGCTTGCTTTTAAAACTAACTTTTCTTGCAATGATATTTTATTTGGTGTTTTACTTTGTTTATACATCTTCATATTGGAACATCCATAAGATATTCACATTACTAAGAAAGTAACAGTGATATTGGTGTGAGTTAATAAACTTGAGTAACATTATTTCAGTATCTCTAACATTCAGAGGTATTAAATGAACAAAGTCCTTCTGAGTTCCCCTATATATGAATTAGGATAATGTATAAAGTGCTCAGTATCTGAGGTCCTTTCTATTCAGTTGTATGTCCATAGCCTTCTGGATCTATATAAGTTATTACCATGAAATATACAGGGTATGATCTACCACATTTAATTGATGAGTAAAAGTAAGACCTTTCTTTAGAAGAAAGGCTATTTTTAGGTGCTATGTTTATTTTAAAACAACTTTTAAACATGCTTATTTCTAATAGCAGTACCCTACCTTGCTGAGTAATACCAATGAATATTGATTATTTTCTCTATACAAGTACATAATTTACTTTCAAATTTTAAACATCAATCTAACTTAATATTTATATCTTATCAGTTCAGCCTTTAAAGCAATAGGCTTAAACCTCATCTATAGGCTCGACTCCACAGCACATCTTTTCTATGAACTCTAACATTGAAAAAACTCAACATGTTAAAATTTTAATGAGTCCTGAGTAACTTCTTTCCTGGCTCTGTTAATTATCATCACTGTGGTTCAGTCTGACTAAACTCTGCTCAAAGTTTATTATGGATTTTGTTTCCAATAATGAAAGCTGTAAGTTTATTTAGACTTTCAGCAATTATATCCCAATTTATTTTCTCATGTAAAAGGAGTTATTTTTCTAGGAAGGGTCATGTCATTACAAACATATTTGTATATATCAGAATACACAGGAGTTGGTGGGGGTGCTCTGGTTTTGGTACAAATTTTCTACCAAAATAGTGTCTTCTATATCTTCTAGTGTCTGGAATTGTGGCCTATCCATCTCCTAACTACTAGGGTCTTTCTGATATATATCCATCCCTACATTCTCTGTGACTATGACATAAACTTAAGTTTCTTCAGACTCTAGTGCAATATTTTTCAGAGATTAGTTTCTAGTAAACTATTAATGTAGAAATGACCTTATTACCATTCCATTTATCATGTTAATTGTTTTAGGGTAAAATTATATTTAAAGCAATATATTCTTTAAAAACGGATTTTATTGAATTGAGTAGAAAAGTATTTGACCAATTCCAACCTGAATAATGGAATTCCTTTTTTTAGAATAAAATGAAATTTTAACCAACTCATCCCAAAGAAAATCAATTATTATACTCAAAACCTG
The DNA here is from genome assembly GCA_026225945.1 of Cricetomys ansorgei. NCBI lineage: Eukaryota > Metazoa > Chordata > Mammalia > Rodentia > Nesomyidae > Cricetomys > Cricetomys ansorgei. The sequence continues at coordinate 6,978,299 of JAMJFZ010001133.1, read as the reverse complement.
GCAGAGAACTGTTACTGATGAAGAGTACCTGAAAATACATTGTGAAAAACTGCATCTTGGAATTTATAAATTGGATAAAATCCCAGGTTTAATAAGAAAGTATATTATATTAGCAATGTCATAATCTTTTCTGGCAAAAGAAGCAATTATTAATTGCAGGTTTAAATACTGTTATCAATCTCCACTACTAATACAGCCAAGGAATTATGCTGTATACACAAGTTTGACAGTTCAATCAGATGATACAGATAGTGAGACTTTGAATTAGAGAATGTAACATAAATAGATTTATGATTATGAGTTCTTATAATAAGCAATCAAAATATCTTTTTCTAACTCAAAAATACAAAGAGTAAAATGTTTATAAAATAGTGCTCTAATACATAAACTATAGACAGTCGTAGGCTAAAACAAATTGATTTCAGATTTCTTTGCCTAAATTTTAATTTTCTATAATATTTTCATGATATTCCATCACCCCTTTTCTGAGGCATCTGATAACCCTTCCAAAAATTTCTGCATTAAAAAAAAAAATCTTTTCTTCTTTTCCATGGTGAAATTCCAAGTAGATAGAATAAACTGTGAAGAATACTGCTATGACAATGTTTATATTGAATGATGACTTAAACATGACCAACAATTTGACCTGAGACATTATCTCAATCAGAATTAAAGTCATAGAGAGTTCTAATGTGTCTCTGAACTTCAGCAGGGTAAATTTGACTATGCTGAGAGAGGAAGCTGCTCTTGTGGTACCATGTAGAAATGCAGCCATTGCAGCTTCTTTCTATCTCATTTTAAGTATTATATGTAAACAAGCCGCTGGAGCTACAGAAACAAGAATCTAAGGACTTTGCCCTTTGCAGATGCTTTCACATTCTGCCTGTCAAGGGAAAGATGCAAACAACTATACTTTTCAAACAGTAGAGAACAGTGTTGTGGGCTGGATTGTGTCCCCAAATCGTCATGTGAAACTTGAACTCCAGTGCATCAGAATATGACAACAGCTGGGCATGGGGAATGAAACAGGGAAATGATGTTAAAAATGCCATTAGCATGTCCTAACTGAATATATAAGAATATATTAGGACCTGTGATGAAATTAGTTACTGTCGTGGACATGCAAAAATAATGTGAGGACACAAGGAAAGAAAAATCAGGAGAATCCCAACCTATAGAAAACTTCATACTGGACTTCTACCTTCTTGAACAAAAAGGAATCCACTTATACAGTTAAAGAAGATACTACATGCCAGCCCTAGTAAACACCAACAGATGTATTTTCCTTTTATCACATTGTATGAGACTAAATAACACCATAAATCCAAAGTTCAACAATCCTAAAAAGCTTTTCGCTAGAATTTTAACTTAAGATTATGCTAAATTAATTCATATGCTCTCATGATATTCAACCTTCCATGCAGCAAGGGACAACTAATCAGATCCGTCTCTGAAGATGAATGTCTCTTCAGCAATGTTCAATTTCTTATCTATTCTTTTATTAAGATTTTTTTCTATATCTCACAAGAATATTGTCATTGTTGTTGCTATAGATATGATAGTCAGGATATTGTATTCCTGCATAAAATCATGATATGGAATATTGCCAAACACAATAAACTCTGAAGAATACTTGAACTGCATTGCAAATCATAAGATAAAAAAATAGTGAGCATTTAATCATAAGCAGTCAATATTTTAAAATGTAACTCCAGAATCAAAAATATAATTTTTATCTATAATATATATCCTGAAAAAATATCCAGATCCAGTTTTTTATTATTATTATATTATATTATTATTAATATACTATTATTCAGTTTATTTATATTTCATTTCATGTTTACTGAAAACATTCTTTTATGACCTTCTGACTGAAATATGTAGTTTCTGAAAATGATATTCTTGCCACACAAATATTTCTGAGAAATTCTTAGAAGCATGAAGAAAATTAAACATTTTAAGGCATTATTTTATGTGTGTCCCTGTATGTATTGTGTTCATAATATGTATATATATTGCATATGCATATATTAATTTTCATTACATATATTGTATCTCAGAGATATTTGTTAGACAAATCATTTTCAGAAACTACATGCACCTATGTTCTTGTGCAGGAGAAGGACAAGATGTCAATATTGAGTGTCTATCCTTTTCGGCTCGCCACCACAAGTTTTTGAGATAAAGTCTCTCCCTGAACTTGAGGTTTGTCAATTTGCCAAAACTGAATCTGAATGGTGAGAAAACACAATGGATATGGATATATATATATATATATTCTAACTGTCAGCACTGGGTCACAGACGCGTATCACCAGGTTGGCTTTTGTTTTTGAGCAAAGGTGCCAGAAATTGAACTGGCATGTTTATGCTTGGACAGCAAATACTTAACTGAAACAAGCATCTCTCATTTCCCAACTTGCATCTGTGAAATGAAGAATATTCACTACATTAACTTTCACAGCTGTCTGTTCCTATATAGAAAAAGAATCGTGACTGTTAGTTTCCTGATATGATTCCCAGTTTCACTATTTTAACTTAAATAATATGTGACCTATGCTTTGCTGAAATTTACTTGATGCAGAAATAAATATCATTTGTCTGAATTACAATAGTGAACAAATAAGAAAGTGTCCCATAGGATGACACAGTCTAAAACGGCAACTGCTGCACTACTGGCCTCTGAATAAGATGTGCCCGTGGATAGAAACTGGTAGATTTACTGGCCTGTATTTATTTCTCAAATTTTTTCTTTAACCTCTTCTTGGGAATAAACAAAATATTACAGTCTAAATACTGACAGTCTTTCCAGGCAATGGTGATATATTTTTTTTATGTTTATCTAGACCAAGCTTTGATTTATTTTGCTTGCATATTTTTTTTTTAAATTTTTAATTTACTTACCCATTTCCCCATTTTTACATTGGGAAGGAGTAATCATTTCAGTTTTCTGATAATAAATTCAATGTTGAATAAAAATACAGAAAAACAATATGTATTTTTTCTTTCTCACACAGACCTTTCCTTAGTTTCTACTGAGTATTCTACAAATTTTCCTGTGACTATAATTTTCTTGGAAACATTTTTTATTGTTTTCTCCTGACACTAAATAAAGATTTTCCTCTGAATGCCAGATTAGGCAGAGGTTTGTAAACATAATGTAATTAGGACAGCATCCATTTTAGCCAATTAGGTTAGTGAGATGAACAGAATTCTCTGTATAAGAAGCAATTAAAATAATTTGCATTATCTACTTGCCAAGGAAAGAGGGGCTGTTCACCTAAGGGAAATATTAGACAAATACTCAGATGTATGATTGTATTATATACCAATACATTTGGTGTAAATTGAAAAGGCCTTTAATATTGTGCACCGACTGAGTGTCATAGTTTAACAAAGAAATACACTGTGGAATCTACAGTGTCAAAATAGTACCATTATTTACCTTGATATAACAGTGGTTCACAGTTACAGCAGACTACTGCTCTACCTATGCCTTCAGAGAATATATTACCAGTGCCATTAGCCTTGGAAGAAATGTGCATTGGAAATTTGATGTACATTTCTAATTTAGTTTATTTCACCCAAAAATCACAAGTGAAAACATAGTACTCCGGAGTGGGAATGTGTATGTTTTGTTCAAAGATTGATACAGAAGGATATTTGCAATAAGTTATTTAAAAACAAAGAAAAGCAATATGTTTGTAATAATTTTCTAAGAAATTACAAAATGAAAACATCAAGAGTATACAATTTTTAATCTGGTAATATAGTTTAATTTTTTAAAAAATGAAAATTTAAGTATTTTTTAATTTTTTTTTTAAATTAGAGAAATGTCATTGGTCAAGAGACATTTGATACATTTATAATATAGTGCTCCTTGTACTATTTTAGCTGTCTTACATATAAAAATTAATATTTTCAGAGCAGCTTTAATTTTTCCTAAAAATTGGGTTTTTTTCTCCTATTGAAGACACCTCTTCTGTAACCTAACAAGTAGACATACTCAATTTTGAATCAATGTTTTAATTAATTCATAAATGCAGTTAGGACCTTAATGTTCCTTCTCATGTATAATTTCAGTCCCATTCTTGTCTCTATTACTATATTTGACTATTTGGTATTGGTTTAAAAAATTGTTATTCAGGGTCCTAGAAAAATGGCTAATTTTATTGACCAAGCATGAAACTAGTTTGGATCCTCAAAATCCATGTAAAAATCAGCCATAAAATACAGCCAATTGCAATCCCACCACTCAAGAGGCAGATCAGGGGTATCCTAGACATGCTGTCTCTCTCGACCACCCCTAAATGGTAAGCTCTGGTTCAGCAAGAAATACGGTATCTATGAACAAAGTAGAGCGCGCTAAATAAGACAACCAAGGTCAAGTGGCTTGCACATGCATGTATGCATGCCTGCTTTTAAAGGAATATTTAATCTTGTAATCCAGCAGCATGGCTGCTCTAGCAAAGGATTACATTGAAAGGCCTGTGTGATAGACATTTAATCTGTGATCCAACAGCATGGCTGTTCTAGGGTAGAAAGAGTGTTAGTATATGTCTTTAATTCCAATGTACCACAAACTAAATCCAATTCAGAAGGCAGTGGTGGCACATGCCTTTAATCTCAGCTCAGTAGAGAGAAGCAGGGAGTAGAAGCAGACAAGAAGTGCTCAGAAAGTAGAAGCAGAGTGTAGAACTAGAGAATACGCAAGGCAGAACTCAGAGAGAAAGTTAGATGGAATCAGATAGGAAGCAGACAAGAGGCAGAGCTTAGAGAGAAGCAGAGAATTAGTTCAGTCAGAGAGTTTGAGTACAGTCAGCTCACAGAGAGTTCAGTTCAGAAGGAAAAGCTGAGAAGAGCAGAGCCAGTCCAGAATAAGCTAAGGGATAAAGCAGCAACTCAGAAGTACATGGCTTCTGATTTACAGTTCAGAGGTCAGAAGACAGCTAGTCAGAGTGAACTCAGTAAACACTAATTCTTGGAGTTGAAACATTCTAGGCTTAGGTACAGTGGCTGAAATTTACTAGAACTGGGGATTGAAATAGCAAAGAAAACTGTCCACAAGAATAATTAAATAAATCAATCTTTAAATCTATTATTACACCTGTACATATACCTGCACATATACATGCCCATCATGCACATGTACATGTACAAATACAGGCCCATGAAGCACATACACATGTATCTGTTCACATACATGTCCATCACACACATAGACCTTCATAGTCCCATGCACAAACACACGCCAATGACATGAATATGCATAACTCTGCACATACATGCCAATCACACACATGCACATGCAAACAAATATATAAACACATGTATATACATAAATACACAGACTATACTCATATACATTAAATTAATTGTAATTTTCATACAAAATTATTAATAAAAATAGGTACAGTTTTATTTTGTTTCTCTACCATGGTATAAAAAAAAGTTTAAAAGTGATGAAGAGATGCAGTTGTGATAATGGGATTTTTTAAATGCCAATAATTTTAGTCATAACAACAAACTAACTCACCAAAACAACTGAATTAGTTGACCATAAAATGAGAGTAGCACAGTAAAACATGTTCTTCTTGTTGGCTTTCTGTATCACTGTACCTCTTTTGATTCTCTTAATTGGCAATTTAATTATCCTGGTCAGAAATTGGCAGATATCAATGTAGAATAAATTTTACCTCTTGTGCTTTTTGTTGTTGGAAGGTAGCATTGATGGATATGTAAAATATAAAACTCTTAGTTATTTATCATCTTGATTACCCTACATGTATTGTGTAGTCTCCTAATTATAGTGTACTGTTGAAGGCCAAATGTTTCAATCAACTGCCTTTTCCCTGAATTTTCTAATTTCCACATCTGTTTCAAGTAACTCATAAACAATTGTGATCCAGTAAGGTTCTATCATTTAGTGGTATGGCTAGTGAATGCTGTAGTGTTCTGATGTTCACACAATGAGAACTCCCTCCTCAGTCACAGTCCCATTAATGACTCAGTGCATTGCTGTGGCTCATTATTTGCATTCACATGTAGAAAAAATATATATCTTGTAGATTCCAAATTCAAATTATTTTGATTAGTAGACATGGGAAAGTACCTGTTAGTGGAATTTCTTTCTATCTATAAAAAAATCCTAACTTACATGATAAATTAAAATGGAGCAAGAATTTTCTTAGTCAGATACAACAGTTGATTTTATTTATCTAAATTTTTGGAGAATTCTTAGTTATCAAAATTAAATATACTATTCATGCAAGCTTATTGATATAGAGGAGTATAATTATTTACATTCTGTGGAAAAGAGGGCTAAATTTCAATTCACCTTTTATTTATTACATGATATTTTCTTTCCTTTCCAATGTATGATTCACTGTGTTGTACAGAGTCGATACTCATCATATCTAACATATATTTTACTATTGTGTCAGTAAGATTGTTGTGGATAGGTCCTCTAAAGTGTTAGTAAAGTGAGTTCTAAATGGTTTTGGATCATACACTCTCTTTTGATTCACAGTACAAAATACATGACAGTAAACAAACAAAAGTTGCACTAAAAAATGAAAGTTAGACATTGGCTATTCATTTGACAATGTCTTCTATTCTTTTTAATCTGCTCATAATTGTAAGTGTTTTATGTAAGTTGCTTTCCTTTTCCCAGGAATACTTTGTTTTCCACTTGTACCTTCATTTTTTACCTTCACTTGTATTGAAGTATGTATGAAGTATGAATGTATGCATAACATTCATTTGCGTGTGTGTGTGTGTGTGTGTGTGTGTATGTTTTACATTATCCTGTCTATTGGAAAGCTTGATGTACATCTTATATCAGGTGCCCCATTGATCAGGGAATAGGATCTTACTTCTCAATACCACCTACAAATCCAGAAATAAATTTTTGTCCCTGTTGCTAATCAGTTTTACATTACCTGCCTATTCTTAACATAAACAGATGGTGAAGATTTTAACTAGCAAAGCAGAAAGCACCTCCATGACATGGTAATACAGAAATACAGAGAGTTCCACCTAAAACATCTCAAAGATGGACACAATATTGAAGGCAGCAGGGCCTATATAAATTATAAATATGGTGAATTTTATGGGCTAGGCCAAAACATTCATAGTCAGCACTGAACTATATGATCACACATTGAAACTTAAATAATTGTACTCACACTTTGAATTATTCTCAAATATGTGTGTTTGGCATGTTTTCTCAGAAAAGAAACGACTGTCCATTTGAACATATTATATTCAGTTCAAATATGCCTGCCACCATTTCTATTACATTCTATGATTGAGTATACAGTTCACTTTTCTTTTGAATAAAATAAATGCTGTTCCTTCATGTTGTTCACTTTATATGCATGGCATATAAAGCCATATAGATAAACATTCTACAAAGCTAATAGAAACATCCCCACCACAGTGCAGCAACTGCTTTGGTACTAATAGTACTCTTTTTCCAAGAACAAACTCCTAGTCCCTGACTTTCACTTCTCTCAAGGGAAACCCAAGCCTCCTGTTTACATCCTGAAGAAGGCGTTGGCAAATTGCTAGTGGCTTTGCTTTAATTCAAATTTCTTTTTCTGAGTCATCGTTAACTTCCCTGACAATTTTTCTTATGGGACAAATGACCAGAATAGGACTATGGCATCTCCAGAGTGTGGTCTCTGCATGAGAACTGTGGTTAAAAACTGTAACAGGAAATCTTTTAAGTGATTTAAGTAGAAGTTGCCATCCTTATAATGAAATGGTATAATTAAGTGTAAGTATCGTGGCATATTGGTTCTAATCACTACTTTAAAAAATGACAATCTAATTAGTGATTAATAAGTATATGCTTTAATTTTCTTGTTAAGTGTTATTAAGGAGCTAGAAAGATGGTCAATGCTTGACAGTTATTAGTTCTCCTGTAAAGGACCTCAGATAGGTCCTCAGCATCACAAGGTGACTCACAGTCAACTAACTGTAAATCAAGCACTTGAGGATCTAACACCCAGAGGGACCTTTATAGACATGCTCAATAATATGCACATGGCTATGCAGACAAACACATATATACATAATTAATTAAAAATAAAATACATCTAAAAAAATTGTATCAATACTTTCTCCCAAAATTCCATTCTCATGTTCGAATATCAAAAACAAAACAAACAAACAAACAAACAAAAACTTTCTGAAGCAAAAATCTGTACTAAAATTAAAATAAATACACTCCAATTTTCAAGGAAATATTTTTTTCCTAATAGATTTAACTTTATAATATGAACTGTTATAATATTTCAAATTCGTACATATATTCTCATTCAAATAATCATTAAAAACAGAAAGTGAAGGCTTATTGAGACACCTACTTAATGAGATGAATGTGAACACATGCTGGGCTTCAATCAAAGAGGGCAGTGGTATTTCACACTGTCTCTTTTAATGACCTGCAGTTTCTGTACCTAAGAGCAATGTGACAGGGTAAGATTCCAAAGAGGTGAGGTGTATTAAATTCTCCTTTAAGGTGGATAAGAGGAAATTGAGAAACTGGACTAATTTTAGGAATGAGTACTAAACAGGGAGTCAATGCCAGGAAATTGTTTCTCTGGCTGAGTTTCCCTTCAATTGTCTTCATACTTCCTTCAGGGTTACCCAGTATGAAGATTGCTATTATAATAACCTCAATTAGTTAGGTGAGGAAACAGAGGAAGAATGTAGGAATATTTCCCAAGGCCACAAACATTTGAGCATACTTAAATTAAGGTCAACGTGGCCCCAGTCCTTGAACAGAGCTGCCAAAGTACAAGAATGAAGGTTATTTTACAAAACTAATAATGCTAATGTAACATGGATTCATTGTTTAAAAGTCTTAAAAATTCTTGAATACCAAAGAAACAGTTTGAAAAACAACATTTGAAAGTTGCTATAGAAAAAACAGAAACAGAAGCAAAATTTAAGGGAGATAAGAGAAATTTGGCAGTCACAGGCAGCATTACCTTTTCCCAGAACTCTTTTCCTCTTACTTTCAAACAATAATTATTAAACCAAAAATAGAACAAATAAAAAAATAAAAAATAAAGAACAACAACCAAAAAAATGTATACACACAATGAATACACACACACATTGCAGTATTTATTCACTTAAAATGCAGTAAAGAAAGGAAGTGTGACTATGTGTGCTTGTTTCTAAGTAGAGAGATCAGAATGGGAAACTGTCTAGTATTTCTCTGTAACCAGCTTTAATTTGACATTTAATTTTATCATCATAGACTATGGAGTGATCTCAGTTGCCATGTTGACTACTTGTCTGGGTGGTCACAATGTTCTGTAAACCCACTTAATATATACAAACTGAAGAGTGCACAACCTTGTAGCACTGTGGTCAGTGAGCATTCCCTGGAAGACCATTAATGTGAAGAGTGAGGTAATTAAATCTGTGCTTCTATGTCAAAGGTTAAGTTCCCCCAAAGCTCTGAGCATTACTAATGAGCAGTTGGAAAAATGTACAGTGACACATTGACACAAGGAGACGTAGAGTGATGTATCAATCTACCCAGGACTGGGCACATGGTAGAGAGATTCAAGGACTTAGATGTCTGGGCTAATGATGAAAATAAAATAGACTTTTTAACCTGTAAACACAGATACAGATAAGGAGGAATAATGAAAAGCAGCGGCACAATTCACTCAGTCAATAAATACGAAGTTACTGAACACTATCATATATGAAGGATCCTGTGGAAGGAATACCTGAAAAGTCTATCGATACAAAGACCTTGATTTCAAAAGAGAGCTGAAGTCATAGCCAACAAACCAGGAACTCTAACATCATTAAAACATATAGTTCAAATGGGTTACAAGACTGTATACTCATCGTGTAGAAGGATGGGATTGCTTTTGGAGTCCCTTCATGTATATTAACATAGACAGTTTTATAAATCACAAGGTATCTTTATTATGAGGAATTTTATTCAAGTGCTAACAATGTCAAATGTCATGACATAGACCCAAACTCCTAAGCTTTTTGATGTGGTTGGAGTGCAAATGAGTTTCACTGAGTAGTGGAACGTGCCTAATAAACGTATATATCCATGCCAGATGTAGATGTTGATTCATGCCAAAGGCAGTTTATTCTTTTTTTCTTATTAAATCACTAGTTCTATTACTTGAGCTCTGGAGCATTTTGGCCTCCATACAATCTAAAATGTTTAAGCCTCCAAACAATCTAAGCAGCCTCTAAGACTTCTATTGACTGAGCCTCTCTGATTAGCTCCTTCTAAATCTCTCTCTGACTCCTCTGGCTCAACTCAAGTCACTCATTGTTCTGACCCAAACTCTCCTCCAAGCTGCTGGCTCAAACTGACCTTCTGAATCAGCTGACTGTTTCTGACTGAACTCTTTTGACTCTGGCAGACTCTCTACCTCAGACTTAACTGTTCTTCTTGACTTCATATTGACTCATTCTTCCCATCTGTTGGTGACTTCTGCTGAGCTGCTTTTGTGTCTCTTTACTTCCCTGCCTTATCTGCAGTCAGTCTGCTTCATTGTCTGTGCCTTGTCTTCCTTCTTTCCGCTTCAGACTGCTCACTTCATACTGCCGGCTTGACAGTGTTTAATTGACTCTGCTGTAACTGCTTCTACTGTAACTCACCACTACTCTGAGCTTAGATCCCATCTTTGTCTATCATGAGACTTGGGTGTGTCCTCACTCTGCTAACTCTTCTTTTGATTAGTCACTTTTCCTTTCTTTCAGTCTCATCTTGGATGTCACTTCCTGTGTGACACTGACTCCTTCTGAACTCTGTTTCCTGTGTCTGCTTTCACACTCTGTTTCTGTCTTAAGGATTAAAGATGTAGACACCACTGCCTTCTGAATACTTCATTTACAAATGTGTATACACTCCATCCAAACCACACAGGCTGCTGAATGTAGACTCCTGGAATATAGACCCTTACTAGCTTTCACAGAGGCCTATTCCTCTGCAAATAAATTAGCTAAGTTCAGGTGGAGTTCATTAGTTTCTTAATCATCTATTGAGGCATGAAAACTTGAAAAAATTTTCTGCAAGCTAACCTAAGTGAAATGATTTGTAAAAGTAATCACTGCCTGCCTCACAATGCTTAAATGTATGTAGTACTTGGGGATGTGGACTTCCATGGGATAGGTTTATTATTGGTTCCTAAATTATATTCAAACTTCACAAGTGTTTTATAAGGAGTTAGATGTGTGCAGTGAGTTTATATAGTAAATTGATTTCAAGTAGGACAAATAATGCAGCTATCTCTAGTGTACTTTCCTTTCTCCTTTTTCTCAGTTATAAGAAAGCCAAAAGAAGAAAAAATATACTTTTAGTTTACATTTTTAAATATTATTTCCCATGCTCACATTTTCCTTAAAAAATAAAATGAGCATAGGAAAAACATTATATAGAAAACCCTGTAATTTTGGGATTGAGATCAAATAGAAGCATGCATATTGGAACTATCACATGTGCAACCATTTTTCCTCACATCTCCTTTCAAATGGCAGTAGATACATCCAAAGGAAAATGTTTACTCCTAGAGGAATAGGCCTGTGTGAAAGATAGTGGTCTATATGAAGGGATAACATTCAGAGGCCTATGTGATTCAGATGGAATGTAGAAAGAATGTTAAGAATGTTGGTACACACCTTTAATCCCAGTAAAGCAATGGTAGCAAATACTTTTAATTCCAGTATACAGAAGACAGTGGTAGTCCATACTTTTAACCTCTAGGACAGAAACCATGTGGAAGCAAATAAGATGCAGAGTTCAGGAGTCAGTGTTTCATACGGGAAGTCACATCTGAGATGAGTCAGCATGAAGAACAGGCAAAGTGACAAATGAGAGAAAGAGTTAGCAGAGTGAGTCAGAGTGAGGCCATGCCCAACTCTCAGGATAGAAAGCCAGGTTCTCAGCTCAAAGCAGAGTCAGTTACAGCAATCAGTTACAGCAGCCAGTATGAGGTAAGAAGTGTGATGCAGCCAATTAAGGAGGCAGTAAGGGGCAAGCAGTCTGGATGAGGATAAGGCAGAGAAGCAAAGAGGCTGATTGAAGCAGTATGGAGCAGTGAGAACTCAGAAGCATTTTTGCAGAAGTTAGTAACAGATGGGAAGAGTGAATCAGCTTGAAGCTGAGCAGAATAGTTCAGTCTGAAGCAGTCAAAGAATCTGCCAGAGTTAGAAGAGTTCAATCAGAAACAGTCAGCAGGCTCATAAGGTCAGTTTTAGCCAGCAGCTTGGAAGAGAGTTTGGGGCAGTACAATGAGTGACTTGAGTTGAACCCAAAAAGTCAGAGTTCAGAATGATCTAGTAAGAGTGGCACAGAAAGTAGTAACTCTCAGAGGCTTAAACATTTTAGTATGGAGGTTAAATTGTTCTAGATTGTTTGAATGCTACAGACTTCTAGTTCTAGATCTAAGAGTACATTTTAAGGAGGTCAAAAAGTTCTAGAGCTACAGGAGTAGGACAGGGATTGACTTAGCCGAAGAATAAATTGCCTTTGAACTGAATCAAAGTCTACATCTGGTAAATCATCAACTACATTTACTATAGACAAGAACATAGAAAAACAAAACATGAAGCATACAGAAGTCACAGTAGGTCTCTGAAGGAATTTTTATTCCAGGCTACAGTTAAAAAATATACACATATATACAAATTAGTCATTTGGGAAAGCAGGATGTCCAAGAGAGGATCAAGAGTGAGTGAAAGATTGTTAAGAGAGAATGATTTTTAAATAAAATCATAGCCAATAGGCAAGATTAGCAAACATATTAGTATAGTAGTATACCAATGAACAATGAACAATGAACAAGTAGACTTTTAAAAATTATTTTATTTGATGTATATAAGTGCCTTGCCTGCATGCTTGTTTATTAACTACTTGCATGCCTGATGTCCACAAAGGCCAGAGGAAGTACACCTGCCAGATCCCCTAAAACTGGAGTTTTGAATGGCTGATAGCCGCCAGGTGGGTACTGAGAAATAACTCAGGTCCTCTAGAAGAGTAGCTAATGACCTTAGCCACTGAGCCATCTTTTCAGTTCCTGATAAAAGATTTTAAAAATAAAAATGATCATCAAATAAAAAATACATACTTTTTATTTTTGTTTGTACTTATTTTTATTTTATTTTTTAAATTCTACAGACAGAGAATATTTGAAAAAAAAAAGAAAAGGAAAAGGAACTTCATTTTAGCACAAGTCTTAGGTTGAGGTGTATTTTCTATTTTTACAAAGACTGTGGAAGAGAAACATACACACTTAAGTTGTGCGGAATTCATACAGCTAAATTCATGGTGGACTTGGTAGGTACTATGTCCAAGGAGGAAGTTGAAATTCCATAGCCATTCTTCATTATGTCCTGTATTTACTTATCTGTATCCTTTGTAATTTCATTTATAGTAAAATGGTTACGGTTTCTCCCTATGTTCTTTAAGCTACTTAAAAATATTAACCAAATTTAGAGTTGTTTTGAACATCTTATTTTGTAGGTAGTTGACTGGAGAACAGGTGAAGAAACTTGGATTCTATAATCAGCATTAGTAGTATGGGTAGAGCTTATAAAGCATTTAATTGAAATACAGGATAGGACATCAAGTTGGTATACAATGAAGAAACTATAGTTTTCTTGATGCATATGGGGATAAAATAACTATAAAATAAAATAATTATTGTGACAGTGGAAATTTCAGTACTAGAATATAGAAAAGTGAGTATTTCTCTGTAGTTATTACCATTCCCCTTTCACTTATTGAAACATTAAAACATTATGTTTAAATGCCTGGATTTCCTGGTATTTAATACCAATTAAAGCTTAATCTTTGTGAAAGACTAGATCTTCTGTCAGTCATCATTAACTAAATATAACTTTTCAATATCAAATAATTAGCCCTATAATATATATACATGTAAGCAATAGTAAATGAACTAAGCAGATTGCATTTATATAATTATATGTATGTACATATTTAGAAATAATAAAGAAATAAGTATTTTTAAAAAGTCATAATTTCATTGGGTAATCACCTGGAAATTGGTTTTTCTTATACACTCTCTATGTTCATTTCACTTTAAAGAAGTCTCAGAGGGAGAAGGGCAAATGTCTTTTCTGTTTGTAAATCATTCTATTTAATCATCTATTCTGTTAATTTTGATTTACGTGTACTAATAGACATATTCAGATCACTTTTAATTATTAGTCAGATTTAAAATCAATGTGGCATACAGCAGAAGAGTTGGTATGAGTGCTCTGCACATACATATCTGCCCAATAGTAATGATAGTGTCATGTTTGAACACAATATTTTTATAAGAATATATATTCTGTTCTCTAGTCTCTAATGAACTGACACATATGCATTGAGTTAACTGACCCCTGGAAACAGATAAAAGAAAGAAAAAAAAATCTATCTCCTTGCTAATAGAATTCTATAAAGGGAAAAAAATCTTTCCATCAAAATACAGAAGTGTAGAAGACATATTTACTGAATTTGATTCCTGAAAGATTCCAAATCATGGAATAAGTAAAATATGCTTGGAAACCAAGAAACTCAAGGGACAGTCACAAAGAAATTGCCTCTTAAGAGATGCAAATAGCCAGATCAGGCCTGTCTAAACAAAACTACTGCCAAAGTTAAGTTCTTCATCTAAAAGGAAGGTCAGAAATACATAGATCAAAATCAGAATGATCAGAGGTAGCAAACAAGAAAATGTAAAGAACCTAAAGGAAAAACAACACATGGCAAAAGATATGAAAATATCATACATACAAAATTCACTTAGTGTTCTCATATTAATTTGTATTCCAATTTAATCTCATTTATTATTCAGGAACAAAGGCATAATTATCTACCTCAATCAGTTAGAATCCTCTTGAAATGCATAGTTCTTATTCAAGAAAGCTAACACAATAACATAATTATGAAAAGTTTGAAATGTTTTCGATTTTCTCTTGAATAAACTTTATATTTCAAATTCTGTTAACCAATATATCATATTTTCTAATTCCAGAATTCTTTTTGCTTTTAAACCCACTTTCTGGTATCCTTAATGTTTAATGACTTATAAAATACCCTTCACATATTTTGAACTAGTAAACAAAAGGATTGAGAGCTGTCATTCAGAAATGTCATATTGGTTGTCAGGGGTTCATGAATAATTGACACTGGGATTACCCAGGGAAATTTGCAATTAGCCTCCTCATTAACATAAGAACGAACAGTAGGCTGCGAAGTGAATGTTAGATTTTCACTTAGGTATTTGCTCAGGAGATAAAACGTTTATAATAGGACCTCTAATGAAAAATTTATTAGCTCAGTGTGATATCCCAGGAGTTCCAAAGCTGCTTCATGAATCAGTCATTGAAAAAAGGAATACATCTTCAGTTACCAATTTATGCATTCAACTAGCTGTGGATGTCCATATAACAAAGAAAGCCACCAAGATGTAACATGATAAAATTATCCCAGCAGCAGAGAAGGAAAACAGCTCCACAGGCATTACTGATCTACTGATGAAAGAAGATTTGAAAACTAATCTCTAGAAATACGTTTAATATTATAATAACAACAATTTTAGTAATAACTCGTTTGGAATCAATTTTCCATATATAAAACATTGAGATGGTGATAAACATCATTAAGATCTAATTTATTCAACTTATTTATTCCAAAGTTGATCCTTCATCCTCAATGGCTCATGTGTACACATTTGAAAGAGGATATGACCTTGTTAAGTGTAGTTATTAAAAAGATACAGTAAGACATGTGATGTTAAAATATATCTCTTTATATTCAATTGTACTTTGATATATTGGTCAGGTTAATTGTACTTGTCTTTGGAGGCATTGCAATAAAGTTAAATGCAGTTTAATTATAAGTAAATGCCAGAAATAATGTAAACATTCATCAGTTTTAGTTTAACTTTACATCTAAATTTATAATCAGTGTAAATAAGTTTTCAATCTTAGAAAATTTTGTGATATAACTTGTAGAATTTCAAAAAGAAAAGATTAGCATGTCAAGAGAAAGAAATAAACTTTTTCTAGAAAAAGGCAGGTGGCCAGCCAGCCAAGCCAAACTCTTAGTACTGTGGTTTATTGAATGACTATATCTCAAAAGGCAGATGGATCATTGGGTTTAGAAAAACTGGACATCTATATCAGCTATATCTGGCACCTCTATGCACACACGTGTATGCACTACTCCCACATGTACACTATAATACTATAGTGAGGGAAGGAGGGACAAGGAAGGGAGGGAGAACATAAGAGAGAGAAAGAGAGAGACAGAGAGAGAGAGGGAATTGTTGGGAATTGTTGGGCAGTGAATATCTATCAAGAGTCATAAAAAACAACCCAGGACAATCTGACTCTAGATTTGCAACATCCCATTTTTCACAAATCTCTAGTCAGTCACTCATGTAGAATCTTTAACCAGATCTTAGCTAAGATCTTGCTTTTTTTTTTTTTTTTTTTTAACTCACAAGATTAACCTGTAGTGCTTAGTTTGAAAATTCCTATGAGGGACTAGGCATCAAGAAAGATACTCAGGAAATGTAGGGAAAAGTATAAAAATTAAAAATCCAAAAGAGTAGGGTTGTGAACCTATGCTAGGTATATTTTAATATTTATTTTTAATATTCTTACATATTTATTTCCAATTCTGTCTTTTCTTTTACTGAAATAGATTTTTTTTCATACTCCTCTCAGTTTCTTATTACCTCTCCACCCATCTGGATCCACACCATTTCTGTAACTGGTTTAGAAAACAAAGAGGCATCTAAGGAATAATAATAAAAAAATATAAGATAAAGATAAACAAAAAATCAGAATATGATCAAAGAAAAAGGAAGAAAAAGAACCAAAGATAAAACTCAAGTAACAAATGTAGATGCAGAGACATACATGTTCCCAAACGCAGGAGTCCCATCAAAATTCAAAACCTGGAAGCTTTAACATATATACAAAAGGAGAGTCTAAAGGTCTGCATGGGGTCCCACCCCTCAGATCTCAGGGAATGAAGCAAAGAGGGGGCAGAAAAATTGTAGGAGCCAAAGGGGATGGAGGAAACCAGAAGAAGCCCACTGAATAAACTGAGCAGGACTCCTGGACTTAACAGAGGCTAAAACTGCAAGCAAGTAGCATACGTGGGTCCTTGCTAGGTCCTCTGTGTAAATATTGTGGCCATTAGTTTGATGTTTTGTGGGGCTCCTTGCAGTGGGAGTGGGTGCATTTCTGATGTTCAGCCTCCTCAGAACCTTTTCCTCCTATTGGGTTGCCTTGTCCAGCATCCCTTGTTTTATTGTATCTTGTTTTGTCACATTTGCTTGAGGTCTCTTGGAGGCTTGCTCCCTTCTGAAGGGAAACAGAGAGGAGTGGATTTATGAAAATAGGAGGAGGTAAAGGGAGCTGAGAAGAGTGGAGGGAAGGGAAACTGTTGTTCGGATGTACTACATTAGAGAAGAATCTGTTTTCAATAACACAAACACACACACACACACACACACACACACAAACACCTGTAAAATAGAAAAAAAAATTAAAATTCTCTGATTTACAATATGAGACAAAGAACCTCCAACGGTATCATTGAATTCATTTTGTTTTTGTTTTGGCTGGGCATGCAACCTACCTTAAGAATAAGAGAATCTGTGAATTCAAACCCCCTAGACTACAACTAGGTATAAACAAAGGTATGTATATATACACACATAGAGAGAGATATGTATATACAGACACAGATACATATATATGTATATATACATATCTATGTCTATATGAATATCCTTCTCTGATCCTACATTTTATTCCATTTAGCAATAAAATGTTAATAATATGTAAATAAAACCATTGTATTTGTCAGATTATTATCAAATTAATGATTTTATGTTAAAAATGGAAGTATAATGTTTCAGACTCTGAGGTGAAATGATGTAGCTATTTTGCAAATTGAGACATGACTTCTTTCATTGTTTAAGTAGATTCATGGTTCTCAGAAAAGCATATTTTTCTAAAAAGCAACATATTTTTACATGCTTCAAAGTAATAACTATGAAATTTAAATTAGAAGCAACCATACTGAAAATAACAAATGTGGATCCATCTATCTGTCTAAGTTGCTAATGGAGATATTTTATGCTGCTTAGCTGGTTATGGCACTTCACTCATTTCCTTATTAAGAAATCCAGTGTGAGGGAATTCAAATGCAGTTTCGGGGGAATATACTTTTAAGCCATTTATTTTAATCTTCTGGATGAGGTTGACACAACATTTTTTCCCTTTTACTCGAAAAGCAAAACCCTGAGAGTTTACTTTCAGACCAAGTTGAATCATTATTCCCTTATAAGAAATAACCTGAAATTTAAGCAAAGTATACTTTGAGACACTTTGAATGATCTCTGCTAAAGCCTCTGAATTGAGGATCTCAATACTCAGTGTTCAATTAAGGACTATTTAGATTTTTTTTCTGACAGAATAAACTTTATTTTTCATAGTGTTCTAATCACTGAATGTAATCAGTACTTTAGGGCTTCTTACTTTATTTCAGCTGATTTCTGTCAGGCAAAATTCATATGTTTAATTCTAAATCTAGAAATAAAACTATTCCTACGATTTGAGGAATAAATTTTTCTTCCGATCCTGTTAATTATTATTTTACTTTTATATTATAAATTTCATTTTTCAAATGCAATCATTATATGTGATCACATGTTTAGTCAATAATCAGTATAGTCTATTGGAATTATAAAAAAAAATATATCATACCACTATTTTGAAGTTGTTTACTATTATTTCCAATATCTTTCATCAATCAAAGTTATTACTAACTTGAGGAATACTAAGTACAACTTTCTTGTAATTCTTTCAAAATATCTGAAGTATAATATTTAGATATTTACATTTTAATTATCTTTTGTAGCCTGCTCAAATTTATTATATAAATGCTGACAATTAACATTTAAAAACTGTGTGTGTGTGTGTGTGTGTGTGTGTGTGTGTGTGTACAAAAGAATGGATACCATAGCTTGTATGTGGAGAACAGATTGCTTGTGTCAGTTGGTGTTCTTCTTCCACCATGTGGGGTCCAGAGAATGAATTCATGTTATTATACAGGGCAGCAGGTACCATTTACTGTCAGTGCTACCTAACTGGTCCTGGATTTTATTTTGAAATATATGGTAAAATTGAGCACAAGAAATTATTTTCAGAATTAAAAATTATGGGTAAGAGCATTAAAGCTTAAGATTCTTTGTGTTATTTTATTTCTTAAGTGACATTTTATGAATTAAATTTTTTCCCCAATCTCGTTCTTATCATCAGTAGTTCTGAGCTGGGTGCATGGAGTCATTGCTCTCATGCTCTATGTCAATCATTTGCTTCCAGAGAAAACATAGTGGTTTTAAGAGTAAATAAAATGATCTGCTTTTCTCACTTTTAAAATTGTTCAGTTTATTTTCATTGCATCTGTAATGAAACCTGAAACTTTAGCCAGGTTTCCATAACCCAATTCCTGAGTACTGTTCAGGACTTGGTTAATTATGGCCAGGTGCTCAGCTGATTTAAGAATGCTTCACCCTGGTTTAGATGAGGGTTATTCCTTCTTTTCTTAAGTCTTATGACAAATGGATGTCTCAGGAGATTTACTATTCTCATGTCAAGGATAGTGGATGATATGACAAGACAAGAAGGATACTTACGTCCTCACCTCTCAATTCTTCAAGGATCTGTTTGGCCAATTCAGTCCCAAAGCCAAGGACCGTAAAGATCAGAAAGACAAAAAGCATATATATATATATGTTGTTGGTAGGCTGCTGTGGTGGCTCACCAAGGAAAACTCGGAAGTATATGCATATGTGCATACCCTGCCAGACCTCGGCACAGGGAACCACTATCCTAGCCAGCACCATTCTGACAGTGGAACTCTGATCATCCCAGTTCAGGTGTTTTTTTATTGATTCAGAACTCCTCAAGTGTTCTACTGATAGCACATGCAGATCACGAGCAATCTAACACGCCTGACATAAATCCAACACCTGCAAGCAATATAAAATCCCAAGACCTATGCAGTAACTCACCCAACAGTGCATAAAACAATTATTTTACACATAACTTCTTATTTTATACATAAACTTCTACAACATAAGTGAAATTATGTCTCAATCCACCATGAAATTTGTTGGCCTTGGTAACTGACTCGCCCAAATATTTAATGCTTCATAATATATATTTCATTGTTGCATTTTCTTATTGTGGCAGTAATTTAAAATAATAGAGTGGCCATAAGTTTAATAGTTCTCCCAAATAATGAATTGAAGTAACTCTTTGTTTCTTTCTATAATCATATTAAACATTTGATTTAGAGATAATGTTAGATTAACATGCAGGCTTAAGAACTATTAAAGAAAAATAAATCATAGCTCTTATTCAGCTTTGTTCAACAGTAATATCATCCATGAGGGTCATAGCACAATATCACACAAAGGCAACTGAGAATATCTGACAGCTCTATTCAGAATATAGGTACTTCCCATACTCTTTGCATGTTGATGTGTGTTAATTATATGTGATTTTAGTTATACAGAACATTCCTATAACAGACCTCATAATGTTGTTCACTGCAGCTATAGCCATCTGCTTTACTCATCCCTGCAAAATTAAAATTTTGTTTCCATCTCCAAAACTTTATGAGTTTTAGAGTTTTGTATGAATAAATTCACATGTTCTATAAGTTTGTAGATGGACCTCTTCTACTTTCTGAGAGACATATGTTAACTTCTCACTGAAGAAAGGTCCTCCATGGAGTGAATAAACAAGGTTGTAGTTTGTTTCCTCATGTACCTTTTAGGTTCTTTTAACCATCTGAAGGCTCTCCTTAAACCCTAGTTCTAATTCTTCAAGGATAAATGCTTTAGTTATAATTGCTGTTTTATACGGTAACTGTATGCTTAGTTTGAAAGAATTCTACACGTGTTCACAAACAGCATGGTCGTTGTGCAGTCTTACCAGGTGTGTATGAAGCAGGGAATGTCACTGAATAGCAATCATATACTTTCAAAAATACGGTTTCAAAATAAGGTTTCCAAAAATAAGGTTTTATAAAATATGGCTAATATTTCAGATTAATATTTTATAGTAACTAAAAATATAAAATACATCTTGAGAGATACTACAAGGTCAAACAGTGTTTGGTAGGTGGAAAAAATATTATTGTAAATCTCAATAATGTCTACCTATAGAGTTATATTTTAAAAACTCTAACAGTGTCTTTTAATATATGGGACTATATATTCCAATGCATGCAGTAAATTTATCAGGACTTCTCACTCAAATGCTTTAGGTGTTCTTAGTAGAGCAGCTTCCTGGGACAGTATTTATCATTTAGCCCATTTAAGGTTTAAGATGTTCTTACGAACCTTATAATGATCAGGAAGGTTGTCTTGGAAGCAATGTTACATAAAAGACAATGGGAACAGAGCAGAAACATGAGCCATGTATAGTGCAAGGGTAAAGAGTCACTTCTAGGAAAGTCTACCTTCAGAAATTCAAGGGCCAGGCTAAGACTCTTCCATTTATTGCATGAATTTTGCAAGAGGAAACTCCATCTAGGGTCCATTGCCACGTTTGTGGAAGAACATTCTTTTCTTCCATAGACTTTATGTGCATTCTAGACCAAATGATATTTCTTTCTTTAGAAATAACCTTATAAACATTATTTGTATTATAATACTCAGGGAAGCATTGTCTTAGAACTAAGGTAGTCTTTCTGGTATAATAAGGATTTTTAAGGTTCCAATGTCATACCTAAGAATTGCTAGATATGTTTAAGTCATATTACTAAGTAATAAAATATGTAGTACAGGATAATTTATAAGTTGAATATATGCTAATTATTAATTTCTTAATCATATTATATCATTTACAAAATTATATATAAGCATTATAGAATATCCATGACTTAAATAAATTAAATAAATATGGATACATGGGATGCTGTATGACACTAGCACCCTATAGGAGTATTATCTAAAAAATAATATAATATGAAAAAGTAAAAAATAATGAATTTGGCCAAAAATATATATTGAGACAAAGTTCTTGAGCATGTGTCTAGAAGGAATTTGTAATATTTTATTAATCAATACTTCCAGTTTCATTTGACATAAATTCATATAGAATCTAAACACATGAATATAAAGAAAAATAGGTAATAAAAATGTAAGTATGAAAGCCTCAAAAGAAAAATATGGAATTAGTAAATGCAACTGACTTAAAAATTCAGTTTAGATTTCATATTTCCTTTGGATTCTTATCTGCTATTTTTACATTTTTATCTCTCTTTTTTGTTATTTTCTTTGTGTTCTTTGTTTTTATTAAACTTATATGAGTTTAGTAGCCAATCTTTTCTTTTTTTAATTAAAATATAATCACCCCATTTTCTCCCTTCCCTTCCCACCTCCACTAATCTTAAGAAATTGAATGAGTGAATTAATTAACCTTCAAGAGACCCTGCATAACATATTTATCCTAATATAGGCAATATTTCAATAGATTTAAAATCCTATGACAGACTGTTCCATGAGATTATGTGTTAACTCTATAATTACAGTTCAAATTTTCCTTAATAGAGAGCCTAGAGAAATGGCTCAGTGATTAAGAGCTCAGTTCCAGTACCCATATCAGGCAGTTCACAAAGCCTGCAACTCCAGTTCTGTGGAATTGGATTCCCTCTTATAACCTCTACAGGTACCAGGCACATATGCATTACATAGACCTAGAAGTAGACAAACATGAAAACATAAAGTAAATGAAATGTAATAAAACATATTAATAATATTTTTTTAAAAATGTAAATATGGCCTTTGCATGAAATAAAATATTGAAAGAGGAACATGAAATAATTTAAATAAATTAAATTTCTAGATTGCTCCTTAAAATGTTATAATCAGTATAATGGGAAAAACAAAACCAAGCAAATCAACAAACAAACAAAATAGTCCAAAGGAGTGCAACAGAAACAAAAGTTCTCTAAAAGCTACACATAGAAATTTTGGAGGTGGCTTTCAAAAAGCAACCAATAAAGATGAGAGCCCTTCCCTGATCTGGACACCTGTTGTCCATTCCACCTATGCAAGAATTGGAGAAAATGCCACAGTCAAACCACAAGTATTGCAATCCTGTGCCCTGGTGTATTTTTCACATTTGCACTATTTACAAATAAGTTCATACTATTAGACCACAAATTTATACATTTGGGAAGAAATGTATATATCTCTGTAACCAGGAGAGTATTCCCCAGTGCCCAGACTCTGACTGATGTCATTTATGACTATGCTGCCTTCAGACTATGCCTTTCCCAGACTTCAGAAGAGTGCTACCATCTGCTCAATTGATGGTCACCACCCACCTACAATAGTAATCTAGAACATTCTCTGTTTCTCAGCAAATACAAGATCTAACACCATTCCCTAGTACTTGAGTATTTTTCAAATGAGAGGACACAGAATAATAGGAAAATTAGCCTTCTTCTTTATCAATTGGAAATAAGATCAGTTCAAAGATCTTCAAAGGAGTTTTTACCAGAATTACCAATTTTGCAATGAATTAAAGTATTTCTCTTCTTGATAAGATTAGAGCTGAGAAGCACACTGCAATGTGAAACAATGAACTAATGTTTATTTCTTATGACCAGTAAGGAGAGAGTTGAAGATAATTTAAAATAATGCCTCTCCAACCAGATTTGTATTGAAGATAGATAAACATATCCATATATGGAAGTTTTATCATCATATGAAGAGTTTCTCAGTTTAAGATCATATATCACAGATTCAAAGAAAGAAACCTGTCAGTATAATTCTGAGAAGAGAAGATAATGTTTAATGAGAAGGGATACATTGTTCTGTATTAACAAAGAAAAATAGTGGACTACAGAATGATAATGAGAGAGAAAGAGAGAGAGAGAGAGAGAGAGAGAGAGAGAGAGAGAGAGAGAGAGAGAGAGAGAGAACACAAGAAAATGTGTTTGAGGCTAAGCTTTTTATCCATTCAGTTAATGTTTACACTAGTATATCTGTCTATAAACTATTAAGATTTTTTTTCCTTTTTTTTTCTGAGACAAGGTTTCTCTATTTATAATTCAATGGACTTTTTGATTTATTTATTTCACTTTTAAGAATAGAACTTCCTACTAATTTTGGATCAATAGCCTTTGACAAATTATTTTAAATGTTTTAAATTTTAAATTATGGGCTTCTTAGATTCCTATGTAATTAAGTCATGTTTTGTAGAGGGATAGCTCTGTGTGAAAGCTAAGGTCTGCATTTCAGGGACTACATTCAGAGGCCTGTATTGTCTGGATGGAATATAGACACCTTTAATTACAGTATTCAGAAAGCAGTGGTAGTCCATTCCTTTAATCCCCAGAAAAAACATTGTAATCAGACACAGGAAGCAGAACTCAGAAGGAGTCAGTGTTACATAGGAAGTGAAGTCTGAGATCAGCCAGAGTGAATGGCAGACCAAGTGACCAATCAGAAGAAGAGTTAGCAGAGTTAGGACATGACCAACCATCATGAGAAAAGGTGAGCTCTCAGCTCAGTAAAATGAGAGTTATATAGGAGTTACAATAGGTCCCTTAACAGAAGAACTAATTTAGAGACATGCAGTTGAGAAGCAGGCTGAGGAGTCACTTAACAGAAGCAGGTAAGGCAGTCAGTTGAGACCCAGTCAATTAAGAAGTTTTAGTTGAAGAGTCAGTTTCAGAGAAGTTACAGAAGCTGAGGTTGGACTGAGTTACAGAGTTAGTTGAAGCAATCAGTTACAGAGGCAGGATGGAGCAGTGAGAGCTCAGGAAGAGATACATTGACACAGCAGAGTTCCAGAAAATAAACCCAGAACAGAGAATGAGTTGAACTGGAAGAGGAAGATTTCTAAAGAAACTAGTCAGAGTGGCTCAGTCATCAGTAGGTCTCAGAAAGCTAAGACTAAAGCCTTCTAGATCCAGGCTGGGAGTTTAAAAGTTCTAGGTTGTATGAAGGCTGTAGCCTTCCAGTTCAAGGATTAAGAGTAGATTTTAAAGAGGCCAGAATGCTTTAAGGCTCCAGGGCTCCTGGATAGAACAGGTGATTTAATTAGACAAAATATTAAACTGTACTCTGCCCTGAACCAAAGTCTATATCTGAGTGAATCAACATCTACATCCATATATACACCTACTTCTAAAATGGACTTCTGAATTACCAATGAAAAAATAAAATTAATTAACTAAATGTCACTGTACTCAGGAAAGAAAGGATGTGGTGGTGTTCTTGCACTGTGTTCTGAGTTGATGAGACAGCAGGTGTTTCTAGTTTGATTGATTTATTTTCAGGTTACAACTTTATTGGTATAAGATTTTACTGGTTGATTTATTAGCATCAAATGAGACATGAACAGTTGCATATAAGAAGTTCCATGAAATTTTTTTCTATCCTAGTCACTGGTTCTGAGTCACAACTCCCTGGGTGACACATACTGAATTTGAAACATAAAGTTTTCAAAAATCATTATTCAACAGCCTTCAGACAGTTATTTACTGCCCATCCTGCTTTCATTTTAGTAAATTTGACATGGCTAGGTATATCAGGGAGAGAGAACTTTGATTGAAAAAATGTCAGCATCTGATTGCCTGTAGGCAAGTCAAAAGTACATTAGTTTGATTGATGATTGATGTGGGAGGAGCCAGCTCACTCCACGGATGGTATTACCATCTATGGACAGGTGATCCTGAGATGGACAAGAGAAATCTGAATAGGCCATAGGGAAATGACAATAAGCAATATTCCTCCATGACTTCTGCTTCAGTTGCTGCCTTCAGGTTCCTGCCTTTTTTTCTTTTTCTGTCATGATTTTCCTTGGTGATGTAGTGTGATCTGAGATACCTAAACTAAAATAAAACCTTCTCTCCCCACATTGCTTTTGTTATGTGTTATTATGCCTTAAGAAATTGCATATTTGCGAAGCTGTAGAATTGGTAGTTTATTCACATCAATTACCCATTTTCTTAATACTTGGGCTAGTCAGTAGTTCACATTTTCTGCCATCATTTATTTCCAGGTTTTCCTCTCTGAAACTTACTTGTCAGGTTCTGGGCTATAGGAGACTTGGTAAAGTCCTTCAATACTTTCCTGGACACTATTATCTGTGCCAACCATCAAGTATCCATTGTTTGGTGTTGAAACTCAAAATATGCCTTTAGAATTTAATTCTAAAGAAGAAAAGGGCTTTACACTACAGCAAAGTAGTAAGGTTGTTTAAAATCCTAGTCCTTAAGAGAATAATAGAGACAAGGTGAACAAAACAGTTAACCCAGCAATTGTAGGGGGACACTACTCCTACTTGGTATTTTGTAAAAGAAAAATTACTTTTTTAAAAAACTGATTTTTAAACGTGGTGTTTTTAGCAGACTAATCAGAATAACATTCTCAAACCAACCTCTTTCTACAAGAAGGTAACAAATTGGTCCTTTTCTACTGTAAAATAAAACTTCTTTCACCATCTGTGGGAAAAAAGTAGCAAATAATGTTGACTAAGTGTTATATAAAGGAGTGTAAAAGGCAAGGACTGAAGAAGCAAGTTCATTGTAGGAATTGAGATGAGGCTGCTAGGGGATATTGACTTTATCTACCATTAAAATACCCAATCAAGAAATTTAAAAAAAAATTGTTGTTTACACCTATCCAAATCTGTGATAATCTCTGTGAATGGTGTGATCTATGCAAGCATTATTCTTGTATTGCAATAACTGGGCAACTCAATTGTCTACTTCTGTGTAAAATGAGTTATTTGAGAAGTAAGAAAAAAAACACTGCTAGTAAGTCTATATTTTCCTTAATTTATCAATTTAGGGTAATTTTAAAAGTGAAATTAGGTGCCAAAAGAAATGAGGGAACATGTAGGTTTTCCCACCTGTAAATTCCAGTTTGTAGACCAAATCACATTATTTTTAAAGGCTGATCTGTATTACCTCTCAGATGGTAGCTTAAATCAACAGTAACATAATTTTCCAAATTCTAAAATCAAGACATCACTCAGTAGAGCTAATCTCTCTCCAGACACAACCAAATCTACCTGATAAGATAGGAAATATATAGAATAGTATTTGAAACAAATTGTGCGTGTGTGTGTGGTGTGTGTGTGTGTGTGTGTGTGTGTGTGTGTGTGCGCGCGCGTGCACGCGCGCATGCTTCTTTCTAAATCACGCAGACAAAACCAGTCTTGACACTTTGCAAATTATCTGTGAAAGCAAGAACCTCTGAGGCACAAATGAAATTACATGAAAACAAGGATAATGTTTTAACTGGAGCAAGCCTAAAAATGCTACAATACAGAGAAGGAAGCTGTGAGGCAGCCGCTGGGTGCTCTCTTTAGCAGCAAAGAGGTCAGCAATGAAATCAGCTGAAATCTATGAAGTATTTAGGGTGCACCTAGGCTTCAGGGGCTCAGTTTTCAATTCAAATGAAAGAACTCCTGCTGCTAATTTGATATTACCCACTGAAGACCATAATTCTATTTCAGCCTTCATGTTTCTATTACCTCAATAAATGCCTTTGTGCCAATGTGGCACAGGTATTGTGCTGTCATTGTTTTAATTGCTATCAACTTCTGGTGTTCTAATTACAGAAACATGTACAACAAACTGAAATGTTTGCTAGTGGAGCAGAAAACCTCCCCATACTTGGATACTCAGTCAGCATTTCATTTTATGATAGATATGACATAAATTTCTATTCTATTATGTTTACTTACTTTATTTAAGCTTGGAACAAAAGATCAATAACTTATTTAAATATATGAATCATGAAAGTGAGCAGTACTGTGTTAAATATGTTAAACAGAGTCAACACATGGCCACCAATAACCCATTCTCATGTTCCAAATAGTTTTGGGGACTGTTTCCCATCAAAATTTCTCTAATGATTTTTGTTTATTCAGTAAAAAGATAATATAACTTGCTTTTAATATTGATGGACTATGCAAACTTTTTCATCTGAAATCTTCTTTCTTTTAGAGTTGAAAAATTATCAGAGATCAAAGTGTGTTTCAGTGTTAGGAAAGAATGCACAGGCTTCAAATCCATGAGTTTTTCCATAGTTATGTCTACTACAGGGGTTGGATAAATTTGATAGCTGTGAAAGGGAGAACAACAGAAGGCAGAGGGGCACTTCATTTCCCTATGAACAGAAAAACATATGATCAGCTTGTATTGTGCTCAGGTGCCAGAGACCCATGCAAACATTCAGACCCATGATGATTGAAAGAAACTCACAGACATACAGAACCAGTTAGTTCTCTCTCAGAATAAAGACTGCATTTACAGAAATTCAACAAAAATAGAAATTAGTTAAGACCTTTTAAATTAGAAAGTTCTACAATATTTGGAAGAATAACAAACCATATAAATCTTGCTGCAATACAGAAAGTTACATGAGAATGTTCAGAACCATAATGCACCTCTAATATTAAATAATAATGCTTTTGAGATATCTGCCTTGAAATACACACTGAACTCAAGTTTCAATTTTACTTCAGAAAAAAATAAGTAGAAGAACTTATCTTTCTTTTTTTTCTAGAATTCACTTGTATTGAAAAATAGTTACTAAATTCATAAAAGGATAATAAATACATACTAGGCTAAACATATAAGCACAGTGTTCCCATACCCTCAAAATAGAATAGTTTCCTGGTGAGATGGCAAGAATCTCTTTTAAATGAATATGCCCTCCCTAAATAAATAAGTATAACAATAAATAAATAAGTAAATGTTGTTAAGAAAGGAAAAGACAAATGAAAAACCTATATAAAATACAGTATCATTAATATGATATGTGAGTTCAGTGTCAAACTATGTTTTAAATGTACCATGAGATTACAACACTGAGCATAAATTTAAAGATGGGATATACATTCCTATACCTCTCAACATGTATATATAATCTACTAGATATATATGTAAGATGATATTTTCATGAGGACATGCATACAAGTAAGAAAATTATAATTACTTGCAAAATTTAAATACTCATTTAAAGGAAATAGAAAGCAAAGGAAATTTTATTATAAATGACAGGTAATGTGTTTATATGCATACTAAATAAAAAACAGAATATTGCTGAGTCAAAATATATTAGTCATAAATCTAATTAAAAGGAAAATAAATTATTTTTATGAAGATAATTTTAATCTCATGCAAATCCATGAAAACACAAATAAAACATCATAAAAATTTTCAGTCTTTAGCTAGTAAAATATACATTGAAACATTCAGCAATGTTTAGAATATTATGAACTAGGTTCGACATATTCAATATCCCAGAGAGAAAAAAACCCCAGATATACTTATTAGGGTTAAGTAGATATAGTTTACCTTAGCAATATCCCTTTAGAGACTATTATAATAATAATAATATTATTATTATTATTATTAAATTATTATTTATTAAATTATTATTTACATGTATGCTCATTGATGGAGAAATACACAAATTGTTATTGTGAAAACTACAGAATGTTGATCAGATATTAAAAGAAATGGATGATAATTTTTGAGTTCTTATTTTGTTTAATCATGGAGAAAAGATGTCAAACAATATATATCACCATTAACAGTGTTTTACTTTGAAGTAAAATGAAAAGATGGGGGTTTGGGAACATTAATTAAAAACCCATTAACTGTAAATAAATGTATATTTTTAAGTAGTAAATGCACTTGATAAAATTTCAGTAATTCATTTATATAGGATACAGAAAAGCAAAATATTTAAATTAGTGAGGGCCTTTCTGATTTTTCAGTAGAAATGTTTTGAGAAGAATATTGAAAGGCTATGCATCTCAAAAAAAATATGGATTTTGCTACTATTCTGTCATTAGACCTGGAGGGAATGCAGAGTGGATGTAATGTATTATGTTTTCAAAGAAGTATATAATCGATCTTGGATATCTAAAGGATATAACCATGTACTTGTACTTCTCAGGGCATTTATTCATTGAAATATGAGTAAGGCTAATCTTTTTAAATACATTACAGATAAATTTTAAGCATATGTATGAATACTTGAAGGTAAGGAAGTGAATGCTTATAAAATATCTGAAAGTATATTACTATCTTTCAATAATTCTCATAAAAGTGGAATATCCATTTTCCAGATGATGCTACTCATCTGAACTTTATAGATACTAAATTCTGACTGGATTTTGCTTATATCTTTGGCATATGCTTATAAATGCAAACTTTATATTGTGCAAAAACTGTGTCTGTCCCCATTTTCAGTTGCAAGAACAATAATAGCATATGCTAAGTAATCAATAATTAATATAAATATTTAAACTATAAGTATATTCATCATCCTTATCTCTATATTTCATTTTTTTTCATGGAGATACATATGTATTAGACACACCAGCATAATGGAAGAAGCATTTATTAAATTTTTGCTTTACCTTGTCATTATTCATCATTCAAAGAATAGCAATGTCCACTAACTTAAATGTTCTAGACATGGCACACAAAACCAAATCCAAAATGAAAGCCATGTACAAATGAGTATAGGATTATGAAATCATGCACTTAATTTTCTTTGAAACAGTGAAGTTTCTTCTCTCATTACAACAATCCCATGGAAAAATATTAGAGACATTACAAAAATTATCAGGAATTGAATATTTCACACTCAATTCTTACAAATCTACCAAATCTAAGAACACTGTCCTAAGTAAAACTATTGTCCACCATTCATTTTCTTTCTGCGAAGGTAATTTTTCAATTTTTATAACTTTCATTAAGCTATAGCCCTTTACAATTAAGGAATTTCTATTTAAAGGGAATTTTCAAGAAAACACTGTTCATGTATGCATATATATTTTCCTGGCGTAAGAAAATACTCAGTTTTATGTTTCTGAACTTTGTTTTAACTTTCTTCTATCGATCTTCCTAAGTTTTAATAATGTATGCTTTTTATTGTAGACTTAAATTTTGATTAAATTGCTTTTGTAGTCAATATATACAAGCTGTAGAGGAACATTTCTCTTTTAATCCAGCAGTATGATTGCTCTAGCAAAGGATTATATTAAAAAAGCCCGTGTGAAAGACATCTGAACTCTGATCTCCCAGCGTGGCTGCTCAAGGGTAGAAAGAATGTTAATACATGCCTTTAGTCCCAATGTAGCACACACAACTTTAAACTCAATTCAGAAGGCAGTGGTGTTGCATGCCTCTTAATCCAGAACTTGAGTTGCAGAAGCAGAGCTCATAGGGAGAAGCAGAGAGTAGGGGCCAAGTTCAGAGTTCAGAGAAGGAAGCAAAGTAGAAGCAGATGGAAAGTAGACAAGAGAAAAAGCTCAGAAAGAAGGAGAGAGTTAGTTCAGTCAGAGAGTTTGAGTCCAGTCAGTTCACAGTTCAGTTCAGAAGGAGAAACTGAGAAGAGCAGAGCCAGGTCCGAATAAGCTAAGAGAAAAAGCAGAGTCAGAAGCAGATGGTTTACCACTTACAGTTCAGAGTTCAGAAGACAGCTAGTCAGAGTGAGCTCAGTAAACTCTAAATCTTGGAGGTTGAAATGTTCTAGGCTTAGGTTTGAAGATTAAATTGTACAGAGGCTGAAACTTACTAGGACCAAGGACTAAATTAGCAAAGAATAAACAGCCCTCTTCCATGAACTCACAAGATAGATAAATCAATGCTTAAATCTATTATTCCACCTGTACATTTACCTTCAAATACACATGCCCATCATAAACATGCATATGTACAAATATATGCCAATGATGCACATATACATGTGTCTGCACACACACATATGTCCATCACATACATAGACCTTCATATCCCCATGCACAAATACATGCCAGAGACATGAATATGCATATATGTGCATACACTTGGTAATTACACACATGCATATGCAAACAAAAATATGGACAATTCAGAAACTGGCTAAGGTTTTTGTAGGATTTATAATTATAAAATATATAAAGGAGAACAATAAATTGCAATAGTCATGTTGCATATTATAACTATAGTTCATAATATGTCTGTGGTCATCAAAGTTATTACAGGTAATGATATTCTTGGTGTACATTACAGCATTTGCATAAGAATAAAATTACCTATTGCCCTATTTATGGCAATGTATCTTTATGGTGAACTGACACATTACTTCATGTGTACTTTATTTCTTCACAAATCATGAATTACAATAGAAAAGTGTGTTCTGATAATAAAGTGTTCCATTTGACAATAATAATTCTAGTTTCACTTTCTTACCATCTGTTCATGGCAGACTCTTTGAGTAGCACAGATTTTCGTCACTCACAGAGCAGTAATTGTGCCATGACCTAATTAGATTTTACAACCTATAAAATAACAGACTAGTTACTGCTTGGAGTGGAATGAGTTCTAAAGAAGTCTTTTGTCCTTGATTTAATTTAATAACTTGATTATTTTTACCAATCATGTTGACTTATTTTTATGTCAATATTTTTTATAATAATTAAATAAAATTCTGAAAAAAAATTTTTTCAGTTGTGTTATATAATATATTGGTTTATAGTAAAGAATCAGTAAAAAAAAGAAAGTTTTCTCATTATGTTAGAAAAGTTATATTTGCCCTAACTTTGATATAACAAATTCTTGAACTTTATCATGTTTTCAAATAGCCTACAGTAGCAAGACTATATTTTAGTCCATAAACTAATGTATATTGTTCTTAATGCTGCACTTCCAATCTCTTCAAATTATAGATGCCAACAAATAATTGTTTTTCTGTGTTCAACAATGAGCTTGTCATTGGATTTGTGTGAAAAGAAGGATAAAGCCTTTCATGATCATTCTTTTTAAGAAGTTGCAAAAAAAATGTAAGATCTTACATTTTTATACCAAATAGTTTCACTAATAAAATTCTTCATATTTTCATTCTGTGCTGAAAGACATACATAATATCCTCTTGTAGGCTGTTTAATTATGTTGGCTGTTTTATAACATTCTTAAGATTTATTTAGCCATAGATAACTTCATGAATTATAATACATTGATAGAAAGTTCAGAGGAGCCTGCATGATATAATGGTTCTCTCAAGAAAGTAGGTGGCTTAATGTCATCTCACAGATGGATGATAATTACTGCAAGAAATTATCACAGTAGGAATTTATCAATTAAACATTGTATAGTATATTTGATCATACATCTACTAACACATCATCTCTGTGGCTTTTGGATTTTGAATTTTGTTAACTTCTAAAATTCCTATATGAGTCTGTGTGACTCTAGTGACTATTTTATCTATTTTGATTGTTTTGATTAAAACATCTATATTACTCCTTCAAAGATTGATAAAACATTACAAAGTTGGAATAGAGCCAGAAAATTAAAAGAAATTTTATAAAATGTTCAAATTTGGACATAACATTACTGTTGAGCATGATCATATATTAGCTATGGCTATCTACAAAGAAACTATTGCATGTTCATGGACAAACACTTGTACATGTACATGGATATGTACACACAAAGAGACACAGACAGTGACAGAGTGAGAGAGACAGAGAGACAGAGAGGGGGGATAGGAGAGAGACTAATTTCAAAGAAGGTAATTTCCAAGAATGGGAGAGGAGACTAGAAAAATGGCTCAATGGCTAAGCATGCCAGTTGCTCTTATAGAGGATGAAGGTTTGGATTTCCAGCAGTCAAATGGTGACAGACAACCACCTATAGCACAGTAACACATGCTGTATGGGATTCAGTGCCCTTTTCTGGTTTTCAGGGGCACCAGAATGTCTGTGGTACACAGACATACATACAAGCAAAACACCCATACATATAAATTAAAAATCATGCTTTTTTGAAAAGGAGATGAAAAAAAGAAGCCATATAGGAAGACATGATCACAATGCACTCAATATATATCTGTGATAGTGCAAAATTGAGACGGAAACACACACAGAAGATTGATATAATAAGATACAACCTGTACACTTCAAAATACAATGTTCTATATCTGTTTGAGACATGCTTTGTGTCCTAATATGTGGTTACTTTTGGCAAAAGTTCCATGGCTGCTGAAAAGATAGCATATTCTTTTTATTTATTTTATTTATTTTAATTTTATTTTCTTCTCTCATACATTACATCTTCCAAACCTTCCCCCTCCTGCCACTTTGCTCTGCTCCCTCCATCTCCCCTCTCCCTCAGATTTATTCCCACCCCCACTAACCAACCAACCCCCCCCCCCCCCCCCGCCCACTTCTCCCTAAGAAAAGAACAGTCTTCTTAGGGTTACTGCTCAAATAGGACATGGCATAACAAGATGGAACAAAGTCAGGTACTACTACTCCCTACATCTAGTGTAGACAATGCAACCCAGCATGAACAAAAGGGTCCCAAGGTCAGGTAAAAAGGTCACAGACTTCCCTATTCCAGCCTATAGGAGTTTTGCAAGAACACCAAGCTAGACAACCATAAGATATATTTAGGAGACCCTGCAGGTTCTATGCCTGCCCCTAAGAGTTTAAGCTGGTGGACATTGTGGCACTTGCTCTCCCAGTGTTCTCCTCTGCTCTAGTCCCCACAATCCCTCCTCTCTATCTTCTGTGGGGTTCCTCAAACTCTTATTGATGTTTGGCCCTGGGCCTCTCCATATGCTTTCATTACCCGCTGGAGGGGGCTTTTCTGATGAAGACTGGGCTAGGTACCTATCTATGAACAGAGTATAACATCATTAGAAATCATCTCCGAACTATCCTCCTCGTCTACCCTGCAGTTTCTGGCAGGAGTTTCCTCCTCTGGCATGGAATTCTACCCTTCCATTGTCCCAGAGGATCCTGCAGGGAGGATAGGCCATAGGTGGGAGGTCTTGTGGCTGGGATGGCATCCTAGTCCCACCACTGGAAGTCTTTCCTGGCCACAGGAGACTGCCTGTTCAGACTCCTTATCCCCAAATACTAGAGGTCCTTCCTAGGGTCACTCTCAGAGGTTCCAATGTGTTTCCACAGAACCAGGTCTCCGGATGACCCTTTGTATCACAATTCAAGTTGTCTCTCCATATATTTTCTTGCTCCATCCCTCTCCCCATCCTCATTCCTCTTGCTCCTCCTGTTCATCTCTGCTCTCTTTCCTATCCTTCCCCAACCCACCTCTGCCATCTGTTCTATTTCCATGTTGCCAGGGAGATCCCTTAATGTTTTGGTGGAATGTACTGTAGATGTCTATTAAGTCTATCTGATAGAAGATGCTATTTAACTCCAGCATTTCTCTGGGTTTTATTTTTGGTTTGTTTGTTTTGTTTTGTTTTGGTTTCTGTATGATTTGTCTATTGGTGAGAGTCAGATATTGAAGTCACCCACCATCACTATGGAGGTACAATGTGTGATTTTTGCTGCTATAGTATTTTTTTTTTAAATGAACTTCAGTACTTTTGTGTTTGGTACATAAATTTTTAGTAATATAACTTCTTGGTGGATTTTTCCTCATGCCTTCTAGTAGTTTTGGTTTGGAGGCTATTCTATCAGATATTAAAATATGTATGACTGCCTCCTTATTAGTTTCATTTGCTTTGGAAACCTTCTATCTCTTTACTCTAAGTTGATGTATGTATGCTCTTGATGGTAATGTGTTCTGGATGAAGCAGAAAAACTTGGATCCTGTTTGATTATCTGGTATGTTATTCTTTTCTTTTATTAGGGAATTGAGGTCATTAATATTGAGCACTAAATATTAATTCCTAATGTTTTGTTGCCATCTCCCTTGATTTACTATTCTAGAATTATTTATACCTTGTGTCTTCTTGGTTATTTTCCTTCAAGTTGCTTTAATAGAGTAAGTTTGGTAGACAGAAACTACTTAAATTTGTTTTTATTGTGAAAAACTTTTTTTTTCTTTTCCATCAGTTGGGATTGACTATGGTCTGGGCTGACATATGTTTTCTTTCAGAACTTGTAGAACCAGATTGTCTGGTTTTCAGTATCTTCACTGAAATGTCAGGTGTTATTCTAATTGTTCTACTTTTATAAGTGATGTGGTTTGTTTCATTTGCAGTCTGTACATCTATTATTTTGATTACTATGAGCCATGAGGAATTTTATTTTACTTTATTTATTTTATTGTATTTTAGTTTTCAGTCTATCTATTTGGCGATCTCTCTGCTTCTTCTACATTGATAGGCACCTTTTCCTTTAGGATAGGGAAAGTTTTTTTCCTCTTATTTTGTTGAAGATATTTTCTGTGCCTATGACATGGGCTTCTTTTCCTTCCTCTATACCTACTCTCTCTGAAGCACTCTGACTGACTCCAGTAACGTCTCTGACTAAACTACTCTGCTTGGCTTAAAACTGACTCAGTACTCCCATGTGACACAGACTTCTGTGTCTCTGCTCCATATTGTTCAGACTACTTCCGTGTTTCTGTCTCTGCATCTTATCCTCTGTAATTGACTGCTTCATGCTGCTTGTCTCATATTGCCTTACTTTCTGAACTGAGAGCCTGCTTTTCTATCATGAGAGTTGGGCATGACTCTTAGTCACTCTGCCAACTCTTCATATAGACCCCTGGGTGTGATCCTCTGCTAGAGCACTAATGTTGCTAGATTAAATGATTAAATCTCTTGTTTGAATTTCTGAGTTTTCCATTTTAAGTTTTATTTCAGCTTGGATTTTCATCAGTGATTCTAATTCTTTGGTAAATTGTACTTTCATACATTAAATTTTTGCATTACTTTATTCAATTGTTTATGCTTTGATAGTCTCCACTGAGGCATTTATTTGTATCCCCTTTATTATTATTGGGCATATGACATAATTTTATTTTGGAGCCCTTGTCTTATGCTTCAGCTAAATTGTTATTTTCAGGTTCTATTCTAATAAGTTTCCTGGCTTCTGGTGGAGGCATATTGTACTGGTTGTTCACATTTTTGTTTTAGTACTAGAACCTAAATATCTGCAGTTATGTCCTTTAAGGTGTTTCATGATATAAATTCTTATCCTTTTTGGGGTAGGTGGATGTCATGTTCTTTGATTGCTTTTACCTTAATCTGGTTCATAGCCAAGTGTAATGGTTATGGATTCCTGGTTGAGAATGGTTTTTGGTCCCAGCCAAGTGTTTCAACACTATATCCCTGCTAGAGACTGCTTCTGGACCAGAGTACATGTGGTAGACTGGAATAGGTGACAATTCAACAAAGGAATGGAGATGGGTTAAAAGTAAAGGCAGAAAGGTACATCAGGGAAGAATTAAAGGGACTCTGGATACTCACAAAATGTATGAACCCCAAGAAGATATAAGTGGGCTAGGAGGAGGGGTTCAGGCTTACAGCGAGCAGCAGATCTATTAGTGGTATTAAGATACAGGAGTGGAAGTGGGAGGGAGTCACAGTCAAATGTGTTAATTTTAGCTTCCTTGTAAAGAATCGTTTTGCCGGTCCACTGGGAGTCACAAAGGAGTTGAGATTGGATGAAAGAAAGGCTGTGATAGGTAACAAGGAAGAACTCTCATTCTGCTTCAAGTGGCTGAGTCCCAAGTGGATGGAGGTGAAGTGGGAGGGCTGAGATTTACAAGCATCATCAGATCTAAGAGTGCTCTTCTTGCTCTGTACAGTCTGGCTTCCAGATAGGTATTTTAATAACTAAAGTTTAAGTTCTTAGTTAGCTGTTACTATTTGCACATTATTTCTCTATGCTAACTCTGAATACATTATCCTTCTTTTGGCCACAGTCCAGACTGGATAATCCTGTTCACCTAAATTTTTAATGTAGTTCAACTGGATACTGTGCTCCTCTTTACTTTCTATCATGTACACTTGTGTAGTGTTGAGCATATTTATTTCTGAATGTGTTGCTCTAATCCTTTTGTTTACTTTGCCATTTAGAATATGCTTAAGAAATGTTGGCAAGCTTGTTAGAATCTTCAAGACAACAGGTTATGAGACCATGAATGTCAATGTCAGAAACTATTATCAAGCAACTTAAGAGGATTATGTTTATTGTTGTTAGGTTTAGTTTTTATTGAACCATACAAAAATCTGTGTTTGGATAAATACACATGATTTGCCATCAGTTTGTCAATAAGCAAGAACACTTTTTGTTGACATTGGACTATATTGAATTTCTGGTTTTACTTATCTTAATGGCCAGATTAAGAACGTGTCTTCTTCTACCTCTAATGATTGAGGATAAGAGGGAGCAATGTTAAGTCAACAAATGTTTGCTTTGATGATTTTACTGCTGAATATAGCCAATTTAAAGTTCCTTAAACTGATGAGAAAATGGTTCATCAAGAAAAAAATTGAATGATTTCATCCAGGTTTATCTGATAGAGGATGGGAATGAAGCTTATGAAGCATGATCAATTTTCTTGCATCTGACATCCCCCCACACACACCAGACACACACAGAACATTTCTAACATAAGGAAGAAAGAAAACAATCCCACTGGATTAGAGAAGTATAAATAGATATCCTTAAATGTGATTACCAAGAAGTCAGAGGAATTAAATTAGTTAAATCTAATTTTCTTAGATAGTTGGAATTCAAAGCCAAAGGTCTTTCTGTGCTAAGTTCACACTAAATCTTTTCCTTGTAGTAAGTACAGTAAGTAGCAGTTACTGCACTCTGCCTCTGTACAATAACAGAGCTTCAGCTTGCCAGTTCTTCGGCTTGTTTTACTTTTAATGATTGAACAAACTTTTCAACGGCAGTGGGTCACATCAAAGTTGATTGACATTTAAATATTACTCCTAAATTATCTTTTGTTCATTTCCTAAATCAATTCTTAGCCGTTTATTACAAGATTACAGTACAATTGTGGGACTCCTGGGGGCTGGAGAATTGCAGAAGTGGAGGCCAAAAAGTGCCCCCACACTCTGGAAGAAGAGAAGTGGGCAGAGACGCTGGGGCAGCCTTTCTCCTCTCCTAGTCCACGGAGGTCCCTAGCCAAAAAATATTAGTTATAACTTGCTTGCTTCACGGAAGCTAAAGGGACATGTTTACCTGTATTGTAGACGCATCCATCCATTGGGCGGGGTCCCGAACCTCAATTCCGGGCCCATGCCTTCCTGCCGCTTGGGCCTAGGTCCGTTTGCCACGGATCCTAGACTGCTGCGGGTGGGATATCAGCTGCTGTCCGGCGGGACCACGCAGGACCCAGAACACACACACAGAACTGACAGACAATAGTAAATAACTCTATAGTTTCTTTTGGTTTTCTTTTGTTACTTTATTTTGACACAAGGTATTTTATAGCTCAGGTTTGCCTTGCAACACTCCTGTAGCCAAGGTTATAGTTGCTGAACTCCTGCTATTCCTCACTTTACATTTCATATAGTGACAACACACCATGTTATATGCACAATGATAAGAACATAAAATGACTGATACATATGTTAATTCACAAACATAATTAGTTGAACATCCTGTAAAATTATGAAACGTGGATATTAATAATAAATTTAATTTTGATGAACATTATTGAAATGCCAATTTTACATGCTTGTCTAATGTAGGTACATCATTTCTAAAGGAATAGGTATGAAAACATTGACATTGATGACTGATCACTTATTTATTGACTAAAGTA
This sequence comes from Cricetomys ansorgei, assembly GCA_026225945.1. NCBI lineage: Eukaryota > Metazoa > Chordata > Mammalia > Rodentia > Nesomyidae > Cricetomys > Cricetomys ansorgei. The sequence goes on along the minus strand of JAMJFZ010001133.1, from coordinate 6,938,681 downwards.
TATTCTTAATAAGAATCAATATTGAGTATGAAAAATAATTTCTTATTAGACAGCTGCTTTACATCTCACAATGTTACAATCCTGTGGTTAGAAATGAGCAGAACTTAATAAAATCAATGATTTTTGACTTGCCATGTCATGTCAAACATGTGTACACTGAGTTTGAATTCTGATTTTTCTATTTCTGATACTAGCTTATGGGTTTAGTGTATAGAAGCACATTTGATCTCTGATCTGGCAGCAAAGCTGCTCCAAGGTTTAAAGAATGTTAGTCAGGCTAATCCTGTCCTCTGTGCTAATGCTAAAAGAAACAGAATTGTGTAACACAATTCTAACTTGAGATATGAGGAACACACTGTATCTCCCAGTCTGATATTCACTTAGTGGTGACAAGGTTTACTGGCCTGGCATTTGGGAAGTGAATTATAGAATTCTCTTTATTAATGAAAAGTAAGACTTTGTATCTGAAGGCAACATAGCACAAGACTTTAAGCCAACTCAGAAAACAATGGTGGCATATGCTTTTAATCCCAACTCTTACGATATAAAAGGAAACAGTCAGTAGAAGCAGAAAGCAGACAGAAGAAGCAAAAGAATCAAGGAAGAAGCAGAGATAGAAGTTGAGTGAGAAGCATGAGAGTCAGAAGCAGGAGACGGAAGAAGCAGGCTTATGAAGAAGAGACTGTGGAGAAGGCAGCTAATGGGAGTTCAGTTCAGTATCAGAGGATGAAGCTCTCTAGATCCAGACTTGCTTCTTCAAGATTGTATCTGATTCTTCTTTAAACCCCCATGACTAAAAATACTTTTACATTGCTGGTATTCTTTTCTAGAGACTTAAGTGATTGAAATACAAAGATGTTGATAATGATTTTTCCTGTAACACTCTGTCTATAGATTGCATTTTTGGAGTACCTGGTTGTTATAGTTAGACCAAGGATCATGGGCAAAGAAAAGACAGAATTCTTCAATGTTTCTAAGATAGTGTTGGCATTATAGAAAAATTAATTTCCTTTAATCTTACCCCAGAATCTTGATTGTGTGTGTACATACAAATGTATATGTTCGTGTGTGTGTGTTGTGGTATGACTGTGCATGAATGAAAGTGTTGTGGGTTTTGTGTACATATGTTGTGGATGGGTATGTGCTTGTATGTGCTTATATGTGCTTATCTTGTGTAGACGTGGATATGTATATGTGCATTTATGATTGTTTTTGTATTGTCTAATGTTGGAAGTCATCATATGAGCCATGATTTCTTTCTTCTCTCCCTGAAAACATCATTTAAGAGCAGATAGAAGATTTAGAACTCTATCAGCTTCAGTAAGATTGCACATTGTAAACAGTTTTCACATGTAAAAAGTATTCTAGTCTCCTTTTTATGAAGTATTAGAAAGCCTGTCAAAGGAAGGGGAAAACATACTGCTTAGAAAGAATTCTTTGCTGACTAGAACTGCTGTCCAAACTTTGCTACATTTTAAGAAGCTTGGGATCTATTAATAAGAAGGTGCATCTAGAACTTTAAAGGATGGTTTGCAAACCTGAATGTTAACTAGAAGGCAAAAATGAAGGCATAATCTTAGAAGGATAAAACCTATTAACCTATCAGTATGACCAAAACAAGGACTGCAATAAGATGCTTCTTTCTAAGCCCCCAAGATTTTATTCCCAAATAACTTATGTTACCACCCCAAATAATTTTGTTATAGTTGCTAGAAATTTTGTATTGAAGTAAAAAGTATACAAAGTATGATTAAACATATTAGCAATAAATATGGACTTCATAAATATTCATAACCCTAAAATAATCAGTTTTCAGAAGTTTAGAATAAAGCTGATTACTTTTTCCTTATTTGTAGCAGACTATTTTCTATATGATTTAATAATCGTTCCTTCAATTAAATATTAGAAATCAATTTAAATGGAAAATACTATCATTCTTTTCAAAAGTTTATATTAAATTCGAGTGAAATTAAGTAATTATCTAAAGGTCAAAAAGTACTCAATTCACTGTCCAGATTCAAGTAAATTCTTCACAATTCTACAGTTAAAATATGATTTATCATATGGACATCTCCTGTAGCATGATGCATGCTAAGAACCATAAATATCATCCTCTTTATACATAGTGTTCTGAACAGAAAGTGTCTTGTATTGAAAACAAGTTTCTTCCTTTCTTTTAGCATCCTGAGAAATAGTGGTGAGAGGCTGGCGAGATGGATAAATGGATAGGAGTGCTTCAGTGCAAGTTTGAGATTGGAACAAGTTAAAAAAAAAAAAAGCAGGAATTGGGATTGTTCATCCCTAAACTCAGCTCTTTTAATGCAAGATGTAAAGTAATTGCAGGACACTCTCACTGAAGCAAGCCTGGAGTCTGCAGCAAGGCAGAAACAAAACAGACCCTCTCTTGACAAAATAGAAGGATAGATCAACTCCCAAATGTTGTTCTCTGGCACCCCTATGCTCACCAAGGCATGCAAAGACAAACACACGCATACACACACACACATACACACACAACCTACCCATAAACAAGCAATAAACATAAACTTTTTTTTAATACAGTAGTGAACATTCTCTAATCACTGTATTTGGAAAAATGAGACAAAATACATTTACCCTTTAAATACAGAATTAAAGTTTTGCTCTATATTTATAGAGCTGATGCCATGTTTTTTCTTATAAAACCTTAGAATACATTCTGTTTCTCCTGTTTTGCACTGTGACCTGAATGTGTTATTCAGCTACGTGCTGTTTCCTGTGATCTACATATTCTCCGACCATCTTCACACAGAGCACAATAATACCCTACTTCATTTAAAGAATATCCAGTTGTGCTTCAGGATTGTAAGTGAAAATTGCTGATTCTCTGGGGCACCATGCATAAATTTTGTTCCATATACAGCTCAAAACTACAACAGATACCAGATCCCATTCCTTATTATTCCAGTACTAATTTTTTATGTACTTTAAAGCATGGAAATGCACCCTAATCTATTAGAATGTAAATTAGCTTTAAGTCGTGTCCTTTAATGTGATGTAAGAAAACAACCCTGCAACAACTCTCACAGTTACAAGTTAAGATTTTGTCAGAAGACATCAAAAAGAACAATAGTCAATTAAAGCCACAAAATATTCAGGTTATAAAGACTTGGTATTTAATATAGACATCTGTGGTTTTAAAAAAATGTTCAATCTACAGTCAGAGAGAACAGGTGTCATCATTTATGATTTTGGTGACTGAGGAGCTATTTTATTAATTTCAGTTGACATATATATATATATATATATATATATATATATATATATGTAATATATGTGTGTGTGTGTGTGTGTATATATATATAATATATATATATATTCGAATAATCCACTTGGCTGTTGGGTATGCTATTAAACAACACTGCACTGGCACATTTATACATTATTCCTCACTCTCAGTTTGAGAAGGCTGTGGGTTTGTACTCCAAATGTTCCTCAGTTATACTCGCAGCTCTCATATCACAAAGCATCTTCCAGCTGAAACCTTATTTAAAATCAATATTTATAGTCACAACAGAAGTCTTTATAGAAAGTTCAAAAGACACCATTAAAATACAACCCAATCCATAATTTTATAAAAAGAGAAAATTTTGACATACTGGCAAACATGCAGAGAAGACAGTAGAAAGAAATGGAAAATATCACCAATATCAATTAATATTAGCTTCAAGACAAAAATGTCTATATCTCATCAAGTTACAAGAAGAAAGATTAGAGCCGGAGGTGGTGGTGCAAAGCTTTAATCCTAGCACTCAGAAGGCAGAGGAAAGTGGACCTCTGTGTGTTTTGAGTCCAGCCTGGTCTACAGAGTGAGTTCCAGGACAGCCAGAGTTACAAAAGAGAACCCTGTATTGAAAAAAATAAATAAATAAAATAAAGAATTGAAACAGAAGGAATAATAGGAAATGCAGGGTATTCAGTAGCAATAATCCAGAATCTCATTATTCTTTAGTATCTCATATTTTTAAGAACTGACTCTCTCATATGCCTCTGCATATTAATAATTACTGAAGCTTAGGTATCATCTAGAGAAAACGAAGTTCCATTAGCCCCATGTTTATACCTTGCCTTCTGTCTTCCCCAGGTATCATGCAACAGGAAGAAACATTTCCAAGGCCTTATTAGTCCATTGCAAGTAGCCTTACATGCCCAGAAATCTCGAGACCCTCAAGTCTGTATTTCATTGTATTTTATTTAAAAAAAAGTGTTTATCACTTCCATTTATTGCCTTCAGTTGTATTTCTCACTTCTTGAAGTTATACTATTAAGTATAGTATTATTTTATTCTTCGACTTCTAAATCACAAAACTGAAATACACATACATATATATATATATACATATATATATATATATATACATATATATATATAGAGAGAGAGGGATTGATATATATATATATATATATATATATGTATATATTTTCTTTTTCTTCTTTTCATCCAAAGAAAGTGCAAGTCACAGTAATAAATATTGTTGAAACATGAATATTCTTTTCTTTTGTCTAACATCAACTTTGGTTACTTCTAACTATTCCCATTATCATGGGTAAAATGATTTTAGTTTACACAGGAAATATCTGGCCCAGATTGAACCAAGTGCCTCTGAATTACTGTAAAGCATCCATGACGGAAGAGAGAGCCAATTCATACTAAAGGCACAAGACCTTCCATGGGGAAACAAACAAAAAAGTTCTCACCTCCCGGGGAACCACAAAGTGTATGAAAGCAACAGAAATTATAGCTTTCTACAAATCAGATAAACATAAGCAATGGCTTATGTAACCAGTTACATATGCACACACACACAAATTTCATCCTTCATAGGTGGGTACAAAGAATTAGTAGGATAAGTTGGCTAACAAGAACACATAAATGGAAAACTATGAATTTAACTGATAGATCTTGCTCAAATAATGAGGTGAAAGAGCAGTTGAACAATGTTCTTGATGTCAACATTTGGCCTTCCCATACACATGAATCCAAACACTTGTGAACATACAAATACCACAAATACCACATATGAAAATGGAAGCAAAAAGGTATTTTTTATATTCAGAAATAAAGACAAAGCATGGATGTATGATTCATCTTTCACATAACAAAGAAATTCACTCAGACCATTAATTTTACCTTTTCTACAAATTTACCTTTACTATGATTAATGTATCTTGAAGATATAGTCCTGAAGTATGCCCTGACAAAACACTTTTGCAATCATTTTGTTTTGCTTTGACTTGAGATTAGTGAATGTGAGTCTTCACTGTGACCTTAATTCTGCCCATTTTTTTACACCAAATTGATTCTCTGTAACACTTGCTCTAATAACCTCTCATGGAACTTCCTGATTTGGAGTTCCCTCTTCCTTCATGTGAAGTTCTACTCTGCTTTTACATAATTAATATGGTTCTTTGTATCTCCAGCATTGCAATATATTTAAACGTCTTTTTAGTCTTTCAGTTATAAATGTGAATAGTGTAACCAACGTTAAACTTTTAAAGTCATCTGCAAAGCAAACTGGATACATGTCATATTACTGAATTATGTGTTTTTTAAGATATATGCTTGGAAGTTGTGGTGTTTCGTAAGTGTTTCAAATATGATATCAACTATTGTAATAAAACATCATGACCAAAAGCAACTTGGGGAGGAAATGATTCATTTCAATTTATAATGATCAGGTCATATACTATAACAAAACAAAACAAAACAAAACAAAAAAAAAAACAAAAAAAAAAAAAAAAAAAACTGAAGCAGAAGCCATTACTGGCTTGTTCTCCATACTTTAGTCAGCCTGCTTTCAGGACTACTTGTGCAGTTGTAGCTCTGCCCCAGCTGAGCTGGCCCTCCTACACAATCAATAATCAAGAAAATGCCCACATGCTTTCTCATGTGCCAATATGACACATTTTCCCAGTTAAGCTTCGTTCCTTCCAAATGACTTTAGCCTATGTCAACTTGATAAAACTAGCACCATTTAAACATTTACAATTTGACACAAAAACACATCACTATTCATCTATAACCTTCCCTTTCTAATTCATCCCCAAAATATAATATTTATATCATATGTAAAACACTTCAAGTTTGAAAGTCTTACCATCTTTAAATATATAAAAACATTAAAAATTCAGTTTCTTTAGAATTTCCAAAGTATCTTTCAGAAAACAAAGCATCTTCAAAATTCAAAAATACAGTTACTCTAAAATTTAAATCTTATAGTTGTGGCTTTCTTTAAAATTGAAACTAATTTAAACATTTTCTTACTTTAAAAACAGGACACAGTCACAATTGGATTAAAGCAAAATGAAAGTCCAACAAGGTAAATCTCAGTGTCAGACTTTGAGGACTCATAATCTTTCAGGTCCCAAAGGAATTGCCACAGCACAGGGATTGATTCTTATAGGCTCAGACTGCTCTGTCTACAAAGTAGCCACATTTCTTGGTGGTCTTCCCATGGTTCTGACATCTCTAATACCTAAGAGTCACCTTTGAAAATAACAGGACACCCTGAAAAATAGCGTCTTGTGTGCTTTCTTCAATGTCTCTGACCTTTTTACATGGTGACAATCTTCAATATTTTTCCATGACCCCTTCAGTCCTGGAGCTTCTCCTGCAACTGAGGTTGTACCTTCACAAATGCCTTCCTCTGGCCTCTCACACTACTAGCTCAGATGTTCTCTATCTATGCCTTCTAAACTAGTACCACCTGAGAGATTCTAACACATTATGATGTTCAACATCCAGCACAAGGTATGGCGTACCTACCAGGGTCACAGCTTCTGTGTGCCCACTCTGAGGAAACACTTCCAATATTTTACTTCAACAATGCTGCTTTGCTGTTAATTACAGTCACCGCTTCAACCCCAGCTGACAGTAGTTTCTTGTTTCAAAATATCAGATATCCCTGATAAACTATTTAAAGGAATCTCAAACATTTTCTGCAACTTAACAAGCTAGACCTCCACAATCTGTACTGCTCTCAGCAATATTTTCTTAGTTCTCACAAGAGCTCATTAATCTTTGAACATTCTTTGTTTTTTTTAGGCCAAAGTTCCAAATTCTTCCATAATCCTCCCCAAATCAACTCAGTCTTCTATGTCACAGAGATACTCCACTTTTGGAGCCAATCTCTTTCTTAACTAAGGTTTCTAGTATGGTGATAATTAAAACAAATTATGGAAGAAACTTTTATTCCATACAGCTCTCAGGTCTTGGTTGAGGGAAGTCTGAGTAGGAACTCAATCAGGGTAGAAACCAAGAGGCAAGAACTGATGCAGAGGCCACAGAAAAGTGTTGTTTACAGGTATGCTTTTTATAGATTTCTCAGACTGCTTTCTTATGGCATGTGTGACTACCTACCCAGAGGTGAACTTTACCCAGTGATCTTGTGCCATATACACACTCATTTATCAAGAAAATGCATTACAGTATTTGCCAACAGGACAATCAAATAGGGCAATCTCAACTGAAACTCCTTCCCAAATGACTTGCTTTTGTAAACTTGAGAAAACACCAGTAAAAAAAAAAAAAATATATATATATATATATATATATGTGTGTGTGTGTGTGTGTGTGTGTTTCCATAAAATATATTATATATGAAATATACGTGATATATGTAAATATAATTTTTCATTAAGTATATATATATATATATATTATTATTATTAGTTATTTCTAAACATAATACAAATCCAAAGTTAAATGTCGTGAAAATTTAAAATCTCCAATTGCTAAACAAATAAAAAAATGTCAAGCAATAAGGAAAATGAAGTACTGGGATTATTTTCAAATGATAATTTTACATCAGTTAAGGATTTACCTGATGCAGGGACAGTAAGATCGCTCCATGGGTAAGGGTGCTTTCTGCCAAGCCTGATAACTGAAGTTGGATTCATGAAACCTGTATCAAAGAAGGACATGACTAATTCTTGCCAGTGTCCTCTAAATTCCACATATGTATCTTTACACACATGTGTATGTGTGTGGGTGTGAACACCCACACCCCCCCCAACACACACACACAAACACATACACAGAAAAGTAAATATGAAATGAAAATATCCTTTAGGTTTCCTTTTCATTTTTGTGATTGTAATTTAATAATATCTTTCCCTCTGTTTCCTTCCTACACATCCTCACATATACCTTTCCCCATTCTCCTTCAAATATATGGCATTATTTTTTAATACACACACACACACACACACACACACACACACACACACGCACATATATCTCCCCTATCAATCTACATAATGTTTCAGGGCTGACCATTTGGCACTGGACAATCAATTTATGTGCTTTTCCTGAAACAGACCAACTTTCCTACTTACAGCTTTCTTCAGCTGCCTATATTTCTTCATAGATTTGAGGATATACGCTTTCCTATTACTTTTGTGTATTCATTGGTGCTATCTTTATTCAGATCACTTTTTGACAATCATGTTAGAGAGATTTTATATGTGTGGCTTTTAACATTAATAGGAGACAAAATCTCACAGAAAACTCCCTGATCCTCTGGTTCTTATAATTTTTCTAGCCCTCTTTTCATGCTCTTTTATTATACTTTGGTTCTGGAGTCTTTTATAAATGTATCTATTGGAACTGTACTCCACAGCTCTGCATTTTGATTGGTTGTGATTTTCTGTAGTGGCCTCCATCTCTCTTTTGCAAAGAGAAGTTTCCTTGACAAAGGGTGAAAGTAATACTTATGTGTGGTTATAAGGGCAGATGTTTATAGATTGTCCTATGGGTTAAGAAATTATTATCATTGTTATTATTATTATTATTATTATTATTACTACTATTATACAATAAGTGATTGTAGGTTTTTCTTCAATAATTAGGATTTCACTCCCATTCAGTAGTTATTTAGGAATCCTTTTCCAACTATGGTTTTCTTCTTGTTGAGCAGTTTCTATAACATATTTAGTTAATTAAATTCTAAATTATATTTGAAATTCAAAATTCTTGACAATTAACTTGAGTTTCTTTACCTGAGACATCTCCAAATATATTTTTCACTTCTTACCCTAAAATGTCATTATTTAGTCCCCAAAATATCATGCATATCCTTAGACTATTGGAAACAGCAATTTTGTAAAGAAGTATAATATGAAAGAACCAAACATTATATTGAATTAACACCAGTGCTGAAAATTTTATCTAAGGCAAACTTAGCACACTGAATATAAGTTAGAGGTCAATTTCATAAACAGTAGGTTTGTGGATACTTAAAAATCAGTTCCTTTTGAACTCTGTAAAGCAGGGATTTAATCTTGCATATGCTGCTGTTCCTTTAGATTATGCGATTACATTCTTCAGAGTAGGCATAGTCACCTTGTTATGTAAATAAAGCCATTAAGATGCAGAGGAAACCCAGGAATTCAGCCTACTCCTGCTGCTTTTTTGGTAGACCTTCATTTACTGGATAACAGTCCTTTATGTGAAAACAGAGTTAGTATTAGGCTCCTACAGTTGGAGAGAGTGAAAACCAAGGGGAAGCATGTTAACTACAAAATCACCTCAGATAAAAAAGCCACATACTTAAATGAGTGCTTCTACTATATTTTAAGGCAGTGGAAGATGAAATTAGACTAATGGAGATGATAAGGAAAATCCAAACATAGTATTAAACTAACTTTCAATGCATAAATATTTAAATGTTGCATAAATCACATAGGACAGCATCAAAAAATTTAAACATAACTTGTAGTCAGAATTAACTTTCCTCAGGTTGTCTTGCAAGTTGATAAAACTAATGGCTATATATGCGTATATACCAAAAAGCATTTGCATTAAGGATATTATTATGAATGCAAATCTGATATCTTATTTTTGAATGGCAAAATAGGTTTCTGTTAAAATTCAAAAATAACTATTAAACTGTACTATTTAGAGCACTATTTGCCATTTGCTATTTTTCCTGTTTTTATAAATTACTAGGTAATTCTTTTCATTATTATTTTCTCAATTATTTGTCCTGAAAAAGGAAAAGAAAATAGTATGTCTAATCTAACTTAGGTGGTTCTATATATTTCAAACATACTTTATGAAACTGTGGAAAGACCAGTTACAAGATAGGCTGAAGGTATCATTTAAATTAAACCAAAACTTTAAAATTAGAAAGTATTGCTTTATTGACTTTATAATAGAGGAGACAGTTTCTCTTTCTTCATTTCCAACTCTAAATAATGGAAAATCCCCAGACCATCATTCTTTGACTCTTACTTCCTCTGTGAACACATCAGTGATGAATGATATCATAATTTATATATTATATTATGAAACTGTGTCCCAGGTAAAACCTTTAGACTATGGACCAAGCACCTGGTGCCATCCTGAACTTCTTCACAATTAAGACTTTGCTAACCCTAATGACAACTTTGATGTGTCTTTTCATCCACTTGGTCTTACCTTCTACTTCTATTTTGCTGTCATATGATCACTTGTCGAGCTCCATCAAGCAACCCATTGATGTACCTGGGCTCACTGCCTCACAGCCTCCTCATTGTTAGATTTTACTCTGTTTTGGACATATTGGCTTCAATAATGTCCTTAAGTTCCAAGAGTACCCCCAGCAGAAGATGTAAACAAGAGAAATGCTCTCTGCATGGAAAACTCTTCTTCATACTTCTTACCCCAAGCTATTACTTCCCTTTGCTCAAATATGCTCCTAGGACTCTCATTCTAGCCTTGTGTCTGTCCAGCATCCTCAACAAAACTGCAGGGATCCTGGTAAAATGCAAATGAGGTTGTATCTGAATAGATGTCCGAGGGCTTTTCTATGAGTTACAAATCCTTGTAAAGTCTGACCCCATTGCTTCTGTGAGATCATCTACTACCTACACCTCATTATGCAATCTGTTTTGGAACCCTAATCGCTTCCTCAGCTCTCCTACCCTTCAACAAAACTGCAATTCTGATATTAGTCACTCTAGTCTGTAATTTCTTTTCCTATTTATTTTTTCGTATACACTAATGTGTATATGATAAAAATATTAAAATAAATATATACTATATAAATGAAAAATATCAAAAATATCAAAGAAAAGAAGAAAAAGAATAGTAAATAAACACACATATAAATATATTATGTCAATATGAATAAATGGCATTAATGTATTTGTATGCATTTCTTTTGGTCTCCAATTTAAAATAGTTTTGTAGTAGGTAAAACTTATGCCATTTTCTTTCCCACACCACAACAATTCTAAGATAAAGACAGTATCTCTTAGTTGGCAGATATTCAAAGTTTATAGGATTTATGTTTTTTAGGGTTTTTGTTTGGAATAAATACATGAACATTTACAATTATTTTATAATTAGTCTGTAAAAATCAATAAATTATGCTCTTTCACAAACCTATCCAATTAGTTCAACTTACTTTATTAAACCAATATGAGGAAATAATGTTTGGAGACCATTAATTCCAAAAGTCTTTTATAAAGATCTATGTCTTCACATCTGCAAGATTAAGATCAATATAGAAACTCATCAAAAGTGTAAGTTATTCTAGTGGCTGACCCAACAGCTTTCATAATGAAACTGTTGTTATTCTATAGATTTAATTAGCATTCTACATAATATGGAAATCATCAGAAACTTAAGTAGTAAAAAATATTATTTATAAAATGTAGAAGAAATAATTTTTTCTTTCCCTTAATCACTTAAGAAGAAATAGCCTACAACTATGACCTTTTGTTGTTTATTCTTTATGTCTCTGTAGAACTGGTTTAGGAAACACTGACACAGCAGAATGTTGAAAAGGTTAGTGAGACACACCAACACCATTGCTGCAGATTTTGCAGAAGTTTCTTTTTTGCATCCTGTTGACATGGCATGACCACTAATCTGTGATTACACATAACCAGATTAGGAAACGGTTTTAAAAAATCATATGCTTGTCTAAGATAAAATAAACCATTTCGATCTGTGAAACTGACCTGTACTAATTAGAAGTTGTCTGTGGATAGATACTTCATAGTTGTTAACAGCTCAATAAACAAAAGAGAAAGTCACACTAATTCAAAAATAAATGGGGGATACAAGTTTGTAAATGATTTCAGCACAGATCTAAGTGCTGTGGAGATTTTCATCAGGAAGCCAGAGAGTAATATCTGCTTTCATGTATATTCCTTTTGAAATTAAGAAATACATGTTTAAGAAAACTATGATCAGGGCTGCGGATATATCTCAGTTGATAAACGGCTGGCTTAGCATGCAGGGAATCTTGGGTTTGGTCACCATCATTATATAAAATTGTTGGAGCTGCTGCAGGCCTCTAATCTAAGCAGGAGAATCAAGAGATGAATTTATCCTCAGAGACATGGTGAGAGGGACACAAGCTTGGTTGTTTAAGTTCTTGTCTCATTTATTAAAATAATAAAATGAAATAATTAAATAAAAACTGTGATAAAAGAAAAAAAATGTTGTACTAAAATCAGATCTTGACTTGATATCAATATCAAATGTTGATTAAATGTAATAGTGGACAGATTAGGAAATTAAATAGGTGGGAAGTTAAGTTATATATATTCTACTTTAATGAGGAAAGAAACTGAGTAAAGTATAATCTCAGATGATATATATAGAGAAACAAATCACATAGAGTTCTAAGTAAATTCCCTTAAAATATTGGCAACAGAATTTCCTGGGCAAAGAGATACAATATTTACTGTATATACCCAGAAACAAGCATGAATATCATGTCAAACCTGAAGTTGGAAAACATATACTATTACAATAGCAAGACAATATAACAAATACAGGCCCATAATTAAAGTTCTGAGGAATAGAAGACCTCTATTCATCCTTGAAACACAGAGTGAGCAAGACTAACATTTCATAAAATAAATAAAATTTGTTAATTATTCTAGCTATATGCTTAAAAATTGACATTAAAAACCTATTATTAAAATGGATTGGGAACAATTGTTAATATTGAAATAAATTGTACTGATTGATAAATTGAATCTTTATTTTTAAGGTTAAAAGTGGTATTATGAGAAAGGTAATCATTTTTCCTATTTGAAGATTCAAATAGTGAAGGAAAAATGATATTTGATTAGATAACTAAGCATTAATGGCTTTAATATGAAATAAAAATGTAGTAGACAATTTATAAATATGTCCATTTAGATGAAAAAAAGTATTAATTTCTTTCCTAGAGCCTATATTCTAACCACACCTGGGTAATTAACTCAATTAATGGTACTGGCCATGAGAACCATTTTTCAAATAAGTTTAAATCTAACAAAATGTGGTTGGTTACTCCCGTAAGCCTCATGTCACTGTTGCTCTCATGGGCATATCAAGCCACGCTAGTTGTTATTGTTGCTTTCAAGGTTCACAGCTTTATAAGGCTGTTGATTATGTTTATCTCCTAGTAGTATGTACAACATTGATTAGTATTATAGATGTTGATGCAGGTTTAAAGAGCAGTTTACTTTTTATCTAATTCTTTATCTGGTCCTATTCCTGGAGCCCATGAGCATTTCAGCTTCCATACAATCTAGTCTTAGGCCTATATAACTGGCTTCAGCCTCAGCATCCATACAATCTAGAACATTAAAGCCTCTGAGACATACTGATGATTGAGCCACTCTGATTAGCTCCTTCTGTACTCACAGTTGTACTCAAATGACTCTTCTGATTCAACTCAACTTACTCGCTGTTCTGGCTCAGACTTTTCTCCAAGCTGACTGATTCAAACTGAACTTCTGAGCTGGCTGACTGTTTCTGATTGAACTCTTCTGGCTGGCAGGTTCTGGCAGCTTCTCTGAACTGTTCTGCATTGCTTCAAACTAACTCACTCTTTCCTTCTGATACTGATTTCTTCTGCCAAACTGCCTCTGTGACTGTACCTCAGACTCCTCAGATTCCTGCTGTGTCTCTGCCCCTGTGTCTTATCCTTTGTGTCTTTCATTCTCTGTCTGTCCAAGATTAAAATCAGAACCTACTTTTTTATCATTTTTCTTCCTGTTTACGAGCTCTACTTCTCTTGTCGATTAAAGGCATATGTTACTATTGCCTTCTGAATACTAGAATTAAAGGTGTGTACTAACATACTTTCTACATTCCAACTGGACCACACAAGCCTCTGAATGTGATCCTTTTATATAGACCCCTGGATATGAGATCTCTTCTTATAGATCCTTGGACATGTTTACTTCCTAGCTGTCATACAGGACTTTCAATGTGATCCTTTCCCAGAGTGGCAATGTTTCTGGATTAAGTAATTTTAAATGTTCATCTACACAGTACTGTGAGTTCTAGCCAGTAAGGATGAAGCTTCCAGGTTGGTACTATGACTCAAGTATGTTGTGTAAGATTTTACAATCAAGTTTTGGATTCTAATAAAAGCAATGACAATCGGTTGTAATATTTAAAGGAGTTTATAGAACAACTCCTTGTGATCAACTCCAGGAGAGGTGACCCATTAGTCCTATACTAAAGAGATATATGCAAATTAATAAGACTATAGACATCTTGATAAATATAAAATTTGATTTGGCTTCATTTCCATTTATGGTTAATCATATATAACAATAAAATTTATGTATTTTATTTAAATACTATTTTATGACATCTATAGGACTTCCATTGGCATGGAATGTAGAGTAGAATAAGCCAAATGAAAAATGGATAATGTGTTTATTTGAAAATGAATTTTCTTCCTTAAATTCATTAGAATGGATGCTGGTATAAAACTTTGTTACAGTATTGGGTTTATATAATTGAAAAGCATTACAGAATATTTTCTGGGTAAGTTCAAAAGCAAAGCAAAGTAATTTCCAAAACTGATGAATTAATGTATAGAACCAAATCCCCTTCTTGAAACTATGAACAGGAAATGTAAAGGGTGGTAAACCAACAAAATAAATTAAGCTTTCTTATAATATTGCAGTCTGCCTCTTCAAAACACTAATTGAAAGCATTTAGATTAAGGAGTTGGTAAATAGGAAAGGATCAGAAATAGCTTGGGAGAAAAACCAAGAAGGAACAAGTTTATAAGTGTATTGTATCCATAATATTGTAATCTATTTTGACAGCCATTCTAATTATATTTTCTTGAAGGTTTGCCAATTTAATATACTTATTACAATCCTCATAGCACCATAACAATGTTTCTTACTTGATATAAAGCTTTTTTCATAAACAACTTTGTATGTCTATGAATTGTTTTCAATATTTCTTCTACCCTTTTTCCATAATAAAACCCATAGTGATTTCTAGTTACATGCAATCCCAGCTAAAGGAAAAATCATTTATAACCCATGAGGTCAGTTTTATTCTGACTAATTCTCTGAACTCTTTCTGCCAATAGGACATGGAAAATTAATTTCATTCAATTTTTTGCAGATTTAATAAGTATCTATTTCTGTCCTTTCAATAACTCTTATTTCTTTAGGTTGAAGGTATTTGATGCTCTATGAACCTGGGCATGTTACAGTGCAAAAGGTAAGTTTTAACCTAGACATCATTGTGATTACCCCCTATTAATAACATGAATTTTTTCTAGTTCATTTTATGAAAGACAGAAAGAATTTAAAATATTCTACAAATATTTATATTTTTAATTTATTTTAGAATAAAAATAACTGGTTTTGAAAACAGTAACGTATGAAGTATATTTTCCTTTTTGATTCCTATTAAAACAAAATTATTCTTATTATTAAATAGTGAACTATAAGGATGTATAAGAAATTTCTTAACATTCCGATAGAATTTTGTTGTAAGTCATCTGTCTTTTGGGAGAAAACATGAGCTTGTTTTGAATATTTATTTCAAACAAGTTGGAGGTATGGATAAATTGCATTTCCTTAACACTGAACACAGTGGTATAAAAAGATGCTACTTATATTGACTCATGTTGTCTATACATTTGATATCTTAATATTGCCTAATATCATTATATTTTTAAAATATTATTATCTGTTGGAACAATATTAATGATCCATAAACTGTGTCTATAAAGTGTGGTGTTTCATTTGAAAATGATCAGTCTTGATATACTCCATTGTAGGAGTTTTTAAAAATTCAGTATTTCATTAAAAACAGCACTTTCAAATCAAATAGAAATGAAATAGTTTGCAAATTTAAAGGTGAAACAAGAAAGATAAACCATTTAAATATGCTCTACAACTCAGTATCATGATAATCATCCAAAGGTACTTGTGCTTTTTACTGGGTAAAGGGCCTCTCTTATGTGGGTGAGCAGATGCTAAGCAGACATTCCTGAGTCATGTTCAGCATAGAATCCCTTGGGTTGTGCATGTGGACACAGTATATAATTAATTTAACTTAAGCTGGAATATTCATATCAGTAGTTTTTAAAATTAACATCAAATTCATTATCAAAGAGATGTTTGGAAAACACAGAGTTCCCTCGAGTGTATGTTTCCCAGATTTTATTTAGACATGGCTGTATAATACTTTTTGTCATTTAATTACTTGAACATTTTACATTTTATTTTAATTTTGCCTATTTCACTTATATGATTAATCTCATTTTAAGATTTGAAACAAAAAGATTTTTGGTAAGAAGAAACTCAAAGACTAAAATTCTAAGTTCTTTGTACCACTTGTATCTAGCAAAAACTGTTACTTCTGTATTACATTTCAGTATTCTATTGGATATTAAACATTAGCCACAGGTTTTCAGATTTTACTTTTGTCTGTCTTGTGAGTATACATACATTAAATGATGAATAGGTTTTGGAAATATCTCTGTTTATATTTCCTTCAATTATGTTTACAGTAAGAAACTTGTCACATAAGTATTTATGACACGTGTATCCTTGTAATGCTCTCAAGCTACTGAAATTGAACTAGGGTTGAACTCCATCAAGGCAGTCGCTTATAATAGCAAATCCATGTTTTAATTTTTTGTCCAAATTTCCTTAAAACTTTTTAAACTTGCATTTCAGAATAGACACAAAGAAGAGTCTATCTTGTCTAGTCATAGGTTCAAATCTAGACATCGAGACTATGATGGTTCCTTTACTGCAAACTGTAGTAGTAAACATTGATATACATGTTGATTTACTAGATGTAGCTGTTGGTTCAAGACAGAGGACAGTTTATTCATTTGTCTATTAAATCACTGTTTCTAGCTTGGAGTTCTGGAGTCCTAGAGTGTTTTGTCCTATTTTCAATCTAGTTTTAATCCTTAAACTAGAAGACTTCAGTCTTTGTATAACCTAGAGTATTTAACCTGCTTGCCCAGACCTAGAAAGCTTCAATCTCAGCCTTCTGAGACCTACTGCTGACTGAGCCACTCTTCTTCTGAACTCTGACTCTTCCAGCTCAATTCACTTTCTGTTCTGGGCTTCTTTGGACAAGATCTGCTGAGTCTCTGTATGTCTCCCTGAGCTCTCACTGCTCCATCCTGCTTCTGTAACTGATTGTACAGCATAAACCCTAAATTGTTTTTCTCCAGTCACCAAACAGCTTCTCCCCACTTTTCTCTAAATTCTTAGTTACCAGTCCACTTGATTTGAGCTGTTCTCTAGTTCCTGATCTCACAGTTGGGGAAGGACACAATAAAATTTTTTGGAAAACTTGGGCTACAAGTTACTAAATGACTTCTGTAAGTCTGAGTCAAGTACTTCTTGCTCAATCTCTGTCACTTCAATAGATATTTTTACACCCGTGATTTGGAACAAAGTTATGTGTAGTAAATTCCAAGACATATAATGCACTATGTGTAGATGTTGAAAGAAACTCCACAAAAATTGCAGTACTATTTTTTCAATTTTTACTATCACTATATATATTGTTCATTTTTTCCTAGATAAGCTTTCTAGAATACCTATTGTTTGGAGTTAAGCAGAATCAGGTAAATAGCTTAGTGTTTGTTTGTTTGTTTACTTATAACGTGTTACTTTCTAGATTAGAAAACAAATTTTAAGACCTTAATACTTCTGTCTGAAAATATTTCCCAAATAGCTTAGGATAGTGGTATACACCTTGAATTCAGGGACTAAGGAGGCAGAATTAGGGATTCTGGTCTATATAGTGATCTATAGGGCAGGAGGAACTCCATTAAAAAAACCTTGTCTAATATAAAAGTTAGATGAAATTGTGGCCTAATTTTAACAGTATATTCTAATTTTTATTTATTGCTCTATTAATTATTATTATTATTATTATTATTATACCAATTCTTGTCCTTTGTGTTTTTCTAGAAAATGATATATTATTAAAATGTTGCCCAACATATAACTATAATACATAAAAACTCATAATAGCCTTACAGTCCAATTTTTATTTTTCTAACTATTTAATATTCCCTAATGGACTTTTTGTTTATTAGATTGAAACTGAAAATAAATTTTAAGAAACTGAGAAATTCTTTTAAAAAATTTATCTAACTGTTATTCTTTGTGAATTTGTTTATTGCTACAACTTGAATTACAGACTACAGGAATGAGTTGGCTCCAGTATGTCAGAAAATTCCAATTACTTTCATAGAAAAACAAAGAAAAACAATAGTGAAACTAAAAAATATTTAAGTAAAAATGACCATTTAGGGAAGTCTGAGTATCGCAGATCATTTGGAGTGTATTGAGTTTTTTAAACTTATTTTTGCATATATTTATTTATTGAATATGAATCAATATTTTCTTGCCTGTATGTATGTTTACAACACATATGCATTGTGAACATGAAAGCTAGAAGAGGGTATCACATGCCTTGGAACTAGAGTTAAAGATTGTTGTAAGACATAATGTGGGTGCTGGAAGATGAAACTGGGTCGTTCAGAAGAATAGTAAGTTCTCTTAATCACTGAGCTATTACATCAACCCCTTTACATATATGCTAGGTTTAACCAGAAGAACTATGGTAGTGGAACAGTGGTGTACATAGTTAAGTTATCTTGTCCAAAGAGGCATTAGGTTTGTATTATCTCAGTTCTGAATCTTCAAAGTGGTTGAAAATATATTTATTGTTTAAGAGGAACCAGAGCATGATTTGTTTATGTTTGGTACACACGTACAAGTCTGTGAGTATTTGATTTTATGAAAATGTGTGGGCTATATGAGAACCTCTCTTGTTACTAAATTATATGTAATACGGTTTTAGGACAATGAATAGAGGGATTCACATACCTATCTATGGCTCTGGGGAAAATACTTCAGAAGACAGGAAGCAGCAATATTTGCTTTTACTTTCATTCCTTTTGCCTTGAAGCCTTAAGTATCACCTACTTTGAGAAAGTCAGATTGAATGATTGACATGTCTATGTGTACCACTAAGCAGAAGTCTGGCTTAAAGCAATGGAGATAGAGACAAAACGAAGGCAGATGTGCCTGGCTTTTATCAGGTTTTTACTTACCGGAGGGCACAAGAGAGGATTCAGTGCTTTTCAGCAAAGAAGTTCTGAAGTACCTAATATATTGGTGGACAAAACTTTCTCTTTGTATTTGCTTGGCTTTCTCCACATGTCAGATTTTACACCAATTTATTTGACTTTTGGAAGGATTTTTTATGATAGTTACAGATCACTTCTCGACAATTCAGCCCTACTCCTCTCAAACTGTCTTTTCTCTAACTTTCACAACCAGCAGAATGCAAGTGTCAGATAATCAGGTTTTCTGTCTTTTAAGCAGTCTTTTATTCACTTTTACAAATTCTTTCCAAAGCCTGGAAGAGTGGCTGCCACAGGGACATCATTGAACATAGATCTACTAAATGAATGAATAGTTTTGTTGTTCTTAGACATTTCTGTGTCTTTAAAATTCAATTTTAATAGCCAGTTCTCAACTTGTGGTTGTGATCTCCTATAGGCATGTATTGTCCCTGTCTAGTAACACCAACAAAGGCATTTTGGGTTTGAATTTCTTATAAAGAAACCTGCTACTATTCTTTGTGCTATTGTTTTTGTACTAAACTTTTTGTATTTATTTACTGTAGTGGAATATTTAACCATTTAATCCAGTAACATGGGTGTTCTAGCAAAGGATCACATTGAGAGGACTGTGTGGCAGCTAGGAAGAGCTTATATGAAGGTATCACATTCAGGAATCTATATGAAGTGATCACATTTAGAGACCTGTGTAGTCTGGATGGAATGTAGAAAGAATGCAGTACATACATTTAATCCCAGTATTCAGCAGGCAGTGGTGGTGCATGTTTTAATACCAGCACCTGGGAGACAGGAAGCAAAGCTCAGAAGGGGTCAGTGTCAGAGAGGAAGTGACCTCTGAGATGTGTCTGAGTAAAGGACAGACAAAGTGATGAATCAGAGGAAGAGTTGGCAGAGTGAGTCAGTATGAGGCAATGTCCAACTCTCTTGATAGAAAACCAGGCTCTCAGATCAGGGAGTTAAGATAAGACATAGAACATAAGACACAGAGACACAGAAGCAGTCTGAGGAATCTCAGGAAGAGACACAAAGGCAATTAAGCCAAAAATGTCAGTACCAGACGGGAAGAGTGAATCAGTTTGAAGTCTAACAGAGCATTTCAGTCTGAAGCAGTCTGAGGCAGTCAGAGAATTGCCACAGTCAGTCTGAGTCAGAGAAGTTTGGTCAGAAACAATCAGAAGGTTAGTTTGAACCAGTAGTTTGGAGAAGAGTTTGAGCCAGAACAGCTAGTGAATTCAATAGAACTCTAAGTTTAGAAGGAACTAGTCAAAATGGCTCAGTCAGTAGTAAGTCTTTGAGGCTTAAATGTTTTAGATTGTATAAAGGAGGCTGAGGCTGAAGCCTTCTAGGTCCCAGCTAGCATCTTAAAATTTAGATTGTATGGAGTCCCAAAGGATCCAGGACTCCAAAACTAGGACCAGAGATTGAATTAGACAAAGTTTAAACAGATTTTTACCCTGAGTCTATGGCTACATGTTACAGTTCATATAATGTGATATTTTCATTTGATTTTTCCCCTTGTTAATACTTCTTTCTTTCCATTTGGCAATACACAATTTCTGTCTCTTATCTGATAATATGTTTATTTGATTTCCAAATAAACAACAGTTACGAATTGTTGTTTAAATGGATTTGTATGTGAGTCAATTTTTTATATTGAATTATAAATGATGAAATTTGATTAAAGAATAAGTACTAAGTTGTTTAATTTGATACTTCAGGATATATGTATTTTCAAGTGCAAATATTGCATATCAACATAAACATTTGTATTTAAAAATAGATATATGTATTCATTTGTGTAAATATGTGTTCATGTATATGCATAATATATATCACATAATTATATATCTATATATAATATGCATAGTATGTATACTTTGGTTAAAACTTCAGTAATTATTTAGAGTTGAAATTAAATTGACATTTGTTTTTTGTTTCTCAGCGTTAGGGCTAGAATACAGTTCAGAACCTCATGCATATTAAGTAATGTGTAACATCTAACATTTGTTAGACTTGGTGGTTCATTACATCTGCCATAATGTATATGACATACTAAGTCTAGGATATTTTAATGAAGCTAAATCCTACAAATAAGATCCAGTGGTCTCAATAGCTACAGGTACTGGTCCTTTAAAAATGTTTACCTAAGGAGTTTTTGATGTTGTAGAACTTAGGGAAGTATATTCTAAGGACATGTCATCGAGAATTTGAATGGACATGATATTGCAATGACACTCTTAATATTTACCACAGGTTTGAAGGGAAAGCATGAATTGATTGCTTCTGTATCACTACTGAAGATATCACTGCCCTCTCAGGTAATCTAGTTCTGTTCCTTGGTAACATTTTAAGATGAATAACATCAGAAAAACGAAAGGTGATTCAATGTTCTCCAATTGGAAATTGCACTAAATACACAGAACATCTATGGAGAATGGAAAAAGTAGTTGAGTTTTGTCAACTTACTTGTTCCATTTATCATAAGATCCATTCTCAAAATTGTCCTTTGTACTCTTTGGGGTAAGTTGATATCCACATCGTGTTTTTATAACTTTACTATTGCATTTTACTAAGCTTTCCATTATCACTAAGGAAAGTTTTTTTTTTTCCTTAGACGATAGTTATTGTTTTAAATCCAATTCACATTCAGATATGTCATTTTTTCCATGAGAATCAATTGATATAAAGTTAATAGCTATTCTTTTTGTCAGTCAGAAGATATATTTTCTTAATTAAGAACTTCTAATATAGAAATTGCCCTATCTGTATTAATTTTGACCTTTAATATTTAAATAATTGTCTTTTACCTCTGTTTTCAGCCAAGAATATATTTTTACTAAAAAACTAAAAGGATTTACAAAAGCAAAATAGTGCAGCAATGGAAATAAATATTGGAGCTATCCATATTATTATACCTAGGTTAATATTTTTATTTTGATTTGAAAATATTACCTAAATCCACTCAGGTAATTTGGCTGATTTTAGATAGCAAATTTCACATGCTTTCATAGCAGTAAACAACATTTCTACCCCTGTATCTTTCTGTGCATATCAACTGTAACACAACACCTTTTGAGGATACCTGAATTTCCATTTATGCAGCATGCATATCTTTGCTAAATATATGTGAGCAATTATTAGAGACTCTCATTATCTAAAGCAAGATACATAAATATTGTTAAGATATAAAAAATATATCCAACATAAATAGAAGTAATTTACCAACCAGGAGAGCTTCTATGAAAAGTAAGTACACAAAAAATTGGAGGGTGATAGATTAAAAATAAAAATTCATGCCAATTTTACCATTGACCTTAAGAAAAATTATTAAGATGGCAACTATGTTTTCAAAATATTAATACTTATCAATAGTTGAATTGTCAGACATTAGGAAATAACACTTGGCTCTTCATGTGCAGAGGATGAATTTGCACTTCATAAAATTCTTAATGTTCTTCTTCTTATTATCTTAGCCATATAACTCTAAAATGACCTAGCAGATGCTGGAACACATTGTCTTTGTCAGGCTTTTCAATCAAAAACCTTATTTCACTGTCATTTTCATATACAGACAAATCTTACCTTCTTCTTCCATGTCTGTAATTCAGCAGGTCAAAGTATCGTCTTTACACTAGCAATGTTGATGGGAAAAAATTGTCATGTTAATGATGCAAGACAACTGGCTACAGAAAAGATGAAAGTGACAAACTCCGATGCTGTAAGGAACAACAATCTTATTAATGGGCATGTGGAAACCTTATAGATCACAGCGTAACATTAAAATATTTTGCTCACATTTCACCTGGCTTTGGTTGCAAAAGGGATGAATGAGAAAGAAAGGAAAATGCCCCTCATAGAAAGCAGTTGTCAGCAAAAGCAAATAGCTAGCATAAAATGTGTTACAAGACATGAGCTCTTTGACAGTATCTAAATATCAGGACACTTCATATTATATTTTCAAAAAAAGATAGATTAAATTCCAGTTAACCACTCTGTAATTATTGTTTTGAGGTCTGAAAATATCCAAAGCAAGGTCATAAACATAAAGCTATAAAAAATATATAGAAATGTACACATATATGTGTATGTGTGTGTGTCTATGTGTATATATATATATATATGTTTATATATATGAATTTTCATGTGTTTATGCATACACATTCACTTATGCATGCTGATATATGCATCCTTTATATGTAAACACATATTAATAAAACTCTTTTCCCTTTTCTTCAAATACTCAATCTTTAGAAGTCATTTTCTTAAGTGTAATTTTCCATTAGTATACACTTTATCCTTACTGAGAATTATGAATCATTCATATTATGTTCCATATTATAAGAAAGGATTGATGGTCTTGTTTATTAAAGGTGGTATTCAAAATAATGGGTTTCACTATGGCATTTTCATGCATACTTTGTTCTTAGTCATCACTTCCCTTTGCTATTCACAACCATGTTTACTCTAATATGATCACCTCCCTCTGTTTTCATTCGCATGTAATATCTCTCTCTCTCTCTCTCTCTCTCTCTCTCTCTTCTTTTCAATAGGATTTCTTCCTTTGTGTGGTCCCTTTCTAATATCATGATTCTCATCATTCTCATTCTCTCTCTGTCTCTCTCTCTCTCTCTGTTTCTCCGTATCTCTATCTCTTTCTTTCTCTGTTGCACATACATACACACACACAGATACACAAATGCACACACATACACAACAGTTAAAACCTGGGTTTCACATACAGGAATAAACTTATAATATGATGATTTACAGAAGAAAACCTTAAAGAAAACTATGATTAACTGAAATTGTGTTTTATTGAGCTTTGTTCTAATAATATCAATGTTATTGATTCAGTGCAGAGAGGTCTATTATGGCTTAAATATGAAATAGCCCTAATAATTTTATGTGCATAAGAAATTAAAGTCTTATATTCAGCTGGTGGTACTGATTGGAAAAACTATAGGAGTACTTAAAAGGTAGGTTCTAGGAAGAGGGTATGTTTTTAGGTTTAAAGCCTATTTCCATCTCAGCCTAAAGTTTCTGCTTCTTAGTCAGTGGAGATATAAGAAGTGTTCTACTTGGTTCCCATATTTACTAACAGCCCAAGGTCTCATGCATTTCCACCATGATGCAGTATATTCTTTCAAAATTTTACCCATAATAAAAGTTAAGTTGTGTTTTTGGGATTCTGTCACTTTGATAAGAACAGGATATAGTGCAAAGTATCTGAAAACAGGTCATGTCATATGGCAGAGTTTACCATGAAAAAAGAAACCTAAGTCCACTCTGTATTTGGCTAAATCATTCATTCTCATCATCCAGATCAAAGCCAGTTCTTATCCAAAGATATATAGAAATAACTTCATTTTTAAGTGATTGTTTGAATACTGCTATATGATTCTATGGCTTTAACTATGTTGGTTCTATCTTCCCTAAAATAATATGACCATTTACCTAGGAGTCTGCTCATTACAGAAACTAAGAAATCAGTGTTACAAATTATATTTTCCTTTACAGGGAAGGTAATACAATTATTTTCATAAAGGAAAAGATTTTTCTGCCCCCAGAGCTTGCTACTGAAAGCGTTATCCAGTCCCAAACTTTTTCACTTAAACATCATTCATAGAGGGGAGATTGTTTGACAAGGAAAATAGACAAGGGATCACACTCATGGAAGTATTTTGTCATGTGCTCCATAATTCAAAAACAGCCAGTTTCATGGAATTATATGATGCTCCAAGGAAGGGTCCATTTCAATATTACCTGGATGACAAACTTGCAACAAGATAGTACAAAACAGTAGTGCTTTCAGAAATGATTCAGATCATAAGATAACCAGTGACCAGGTTGTGGTGGTGCCACTCCCACAACCTCAATAAAAGCTCATGAAAAATAAATGGTTCTTCTTGCTATTGTCAAATAATCTACTAGCTTTCATAGGTCCAATGCTACTATTCTGGCAGGGAAAACTATTACCACTAAGGAATTCTTCAATAATACCATTCATTTGAGAACTGATACAACTGCCAGGACATACAAAATTCCTTCTGCCACTGAATCAATGAAAACAGAATGAGTATTGTGTAATAGGTTAGTCCAATTCCCCGAGTAGGTAGTTGACAAATTGGCTCAGAGTGTAAACCACTTGTGTCTCTGCACCAAAAGCTGAGTTCGAACCTCAGGAACCATGTAAATTTGATCATGGCAGTGGGTATCTGAAGTCTTGATATCCCTATGGCAAAGTGGGATGCAGAGACTAGAGGTTTTCTAGAGGATCCCTGGTTATATATCCTGGTGTCTACAGAAGGTAAAAATTAGAGAATGGAGTGGGGTTTTTTTTTTTTTTTAATAAAAAGAAGAGTGAAGACTGACATATGAAGCTCATTCTCCGACCTTCACTTGTTTGCCATGTTGTGGTACATCCACACTCACACAAAAACAAACATTTCCACATAAAATAAATTGTGAGTAAAAATTAGTTACATGATAATATTTTTATCACCTGAGATTTGTGGACTCTATATAGGTACAATATTTAAGATAACATTTTTAGGCACCAAGATACTACAGAAGTTTGGTCATTTAAGTGAATAAACAGTTAAGTCCATCCTGCTAACTTGCAGATATGAATTAAGATTGAATAACAGAAGGAGAGAAAAGGGTGAGACAACAGTAAAAGTGTCTGGTAAAGTCATAAGAAATCATGTTATAACTATTCATCCACAAAAGATAAAAAAAAATTTCTAATATGTGTAAGTCTGTGCATGTCTGTGCATACATATGCAGACATAGATTAAACAGAATTTTTTCATTTGAGATTTCAATGCTCCTTCTAAGAGTCAAAGATGACCTAACAAATATCAATACCAGGTACGAGAAGATCTCTTTTGAGCTATTGATCATGATGGTCAAAGATATTCCCAGAACATTACAAACTATTGCTATAGCCCTTGATTGCTACTTTCCAGATAGAAAGCAAATCCCTACTGATGTAGACACCATGTACTTCAGACACAAGGTCCATATTTCTCTGACCTGGAACTTACTTAAATGCCTCTCCGATGAGGACTAGCTTCAGGGTATTAGAAGACACGATGCAATCTCCCCAAGGAACGAAGCAACCAACAGTCCTAAGCAGCTATACCACAATGACCATCACAGCAGAATAATCCTAAGTGTACTAAAGCAGTAAGCATATTTTGAGAGTGACAAACAGCTCTCTACGTATACTTAAGTCATGCTCAACAACAGAAGAATTGCGCCCGATACTGGAAACCTTGCCAATTGCCATGGACTAGTGACATCATGGATCTTGGGGGAGAACCTCTAATCACCAATTTACTAAACCAGCATAATCCAAGCTACACCCTAAATATTTGTCCTTATATCTACAGATAAATGCAATCCTCAGTTCTCATTGAGGAAACTTCTCCTTGTAATAGATTGTGAAAATTGTAGAAAATCCCAGCCTATCAAAGCACTGAGTTGTGCAGTCCAATATTAATAGATATTACTCCAAAACAATTCCCACATCGAAGTTTCGTTGCAGAAGAGGGTGCAGATAGATAGTGACAGTCAAAGGATCAAACAGTTTGAGATTGTGTCTTAGAAATTTTATAGAAGCTTCACCCATAAAGTCTCATCAGTATGACTGCCTAAACATGAGCTGAACAAGGATGACAGCAATAGATATGCCAAGGTGGATTGGGCAAAGACCACAAGGCCTCAGCTCTGTACAAACCGCTACAGACAACTAGGAAAAGCTGTGAGTGGAAGAAATAGTTGTCCCCAGGGAAAAGCGCACCAACTGGTTATCCAAATACCAGATGGTCAGCCTTGAAAACATACATACAAACAACATTATACAAGCTGAGCAGGTTATATTTAGACATATGTATGTACTTAATACAAAAAGAAGGTATATGTATTCATTATTTTATAATCTGCTAATGTAGCTATATTTTAAATTGCACTGGATATTTTCTCTTTTTTCTTTACTACTTTATAGGGAAGGTTAAAAAGAAAATTAGTGAAATACCTTGCTTTAGTTGAGACTGCTAGAGTGTGAACATGAATATATTGAGTATAGTTACTGATACATATACATATATATATATGTATATATATATCCATATACAATGCAATAAGTAGAATATGTAGTGAGTGATTAAACTAAATACTAAGGTTTAAAAAATGAAATAATATATTAGAACATTGCTCAATGGATCATGTTTGTTAAGATACATCTTTGGAATATTTTTTGGGAGACATAAATAACTATTTGGGAAAATAATTTATTTTTCAAATTAGGAAAATTTGACAAAGTAGAAGAAGCCATGAAAAGGGAAGTTTAGATGTAGAAATTGACTGTTAAAATGAGGTTGGGAGATCAGTTAAATTTTCTATACAGAGTGTTTTGATTTTCCAATTACAGTCATTAATTGTATGATTGTCACTTTCATTTCTGTTTGAGGAAAGACATATTTCATGTAAGAATTTATATCTTGCTTGTTTAGAAAAGAAGAAAGATTGGAATATTTTCTTGCATCTACAGTTTCTCAAGTTCCTGTAACTTAAAGTAGTCACTATGCCAGAGTGGCATATTTGGGGGTGGAAATTTCTGACATACTCATTAGACAGCTTATGGTTCCAGAAAAGGAACAAGTGTGGTTTTGACACAAAAGTCGGTTGATATTTTCTTTACATTAACAAGCAAGATAAAAATGAAATTCCAAAGCCATATGTTAAGATTTTACTTGTCATTGACTGTGTGTGATTTCTTTGTTGAAACAGATTATGGTTTTCAAATACTGTAAAGATCTATCTCAAGTCTGTGGTATTTGCAATGTAATGGCTGCAGGCAGCCACAGTGTTGAGTTTAATTTGTGTTACTAACACATTCCTTTAGACCTGATTTGTAGCATTTTCCAATTTCAGCCTGCTAAATGAGTGTTAGTAGCAAGAAGTCAGGAAAACTTGCAGAGCTTAGTTCTCCAGTATTGGCTCAGATGAAGTCATGGAAGAAAACAGCATAAAAATTTCCCAGAAAAGGAAAATAACTACAGCCAGTCAGACAGTTCAATGGTGCTGCTCACCCTTGCCAAGAAAATATCTGCTGTTCCATGATATCTGAGATTTGTTAATGAGCAATTCTATGATTGGACTCACTATTTTGAAAATTGCACTGATATTTATTACAGTATTTAACACGCAGCTGTATTTATGATATCCTATACAGAGAAAAGCTAAGGTCACAGGTAAATCAAGAACCGAGACTTGGAGCAAGATATAGGAAAACAAGGAAGACCTCCATTGTTTCCTGCTGAGATAAGAGAAGCTCATAGGTTTTTTTGTTTTTTTGACAATTATGTGTGCAAGAGAACTAGGTGGAATATGGAAAAATACTTGTATTGGAACAAAGTAAATATGGTTCTTTAATTTTTCTTTTATTATTAGTTGAGTCTAAAATTTTACAGTGCTCATATTACTCCTAGTGTTGTTTTATGTCCAGCAATATGACTAAATTCTGTTAAAAGGGGTAGGAGGTAAGTTCTGGGAAGCAAAATATCTTCCGTATATTTTCAGTGTTAGAGAAATGGCCCAGCCTTTCTCTTTTTAAATAATTCTAAGAAGGAGGCTACTATGGCCAGGTGCATAGAGATAACTTTTTAAGTTTGGCTAACATTTCAAGTGAGGAGTAGCCCAAGTCTAGAAGAATGCCTGTACCACATGCATCCAGTAGTCCTGAAGCCTTACTTAAGGAGCTGTGACAGTAAGTGCCTAAGGGCATTTGGTCATTAAATACCATCTTCAGCTTGTCATCCACACACAGGTTTTGTGTTGCATTGATATTATCTGGGGGAATCTAGCAAAGCTTGTCAGGGAACATGGAGAACAGAGAACAGAGAACAGAATGATTTTTAAAACTCTTATTTCAATTCATTCTCTTAAATGCGTCTCCGAAATCACTTTTATCTCAGCTGCAGCAACTCAATTCCCGAGC
Source organism: Cricetomys ansorgei (assembly GCA_026225945.1). Classification (NCBI taxonomy): domain Eukaryota; kingdom Metazoa; phylum Chordata; class Mammalia; order Rodentia; family Nesomyidae; genus Cricetomys; species Cricetomys ansorgei. The sequence goes on along the minus strand of JAMJFZ010001133.1, from coordinate 6,909,260 downwards.
ATATATTAATTCAAAACAGTCTTTAATATCTACAGGGATTTGTCAAGGTTTTGCATGCTTCCTGACTTCCTGGAATTCATTTTTATTTTCACTCTTGCCTCATGTTTTTCTTCAGTACTAATTTTGAGGGAAGACTCCAGCAGCCTATGGTAGTCTGTAATCATCTTCAGAGGAAGCAAATATAGAGTTCTGTATATTTTATCTTTCTCTGAAAGATAAAGCAGGGAGCAATTACTTAGAGCATTTCAACTCATGAGAAACATTGCACTTGATTTAATTTGTAGAATTGTCCAGTTATTAATTTGCTCATTACACCTAATTTCTACAAATCCTCCTGTAACTGTAAATATTATAACCATTCATGTCTGATATGGCATTAGTAGGATAGACTTGAACCATAAAAACAGAGAAGACTTGGAATGAGGAAATAATTAAACCAATAAAGCGCTTGATTCTCAAGATGGGGCCCATAGTTCTATCCTCAGAACCCATAGCCTAATTGGGAATCTTCACATCCTACTTAGAGACCTTCACTCAAAGAAAACAAAAGGTGGGTTGTCATTTTGAATAATATCCAAGTATAACCTACAGCATCCATGCACAAACATGAACACATGTAAATCCATGGCATATATACACATACCAATTTAAAAAAATAAAAGAGTGGATAAAGAGAGGACTGATTATTTTGTAACACTGTATACCCTTGCAGAAGACCTGGTTTCCATTCTTAGCATCCACATAGCAGCTCACAGTCATCTTTAAGGCCAGTTCCACAAGATCTGGTGCCCTTTCCTGGAAACCATGCATATCAGGCATGCACAAGGTACCCATAACAAATGCAGGCAAAAACTCATACACATAAAATAAAATAAATAAATCTTTGTAAAAAGGAAAATGAGAAAAGTAAGTAAAACTGCTTTTTATTTAATTCTACGTGCTATACTTTCACGTTAATTTAAAAACAATTAGTGCCATAAAGACTTTATAATTTTTGGCCACCTAAAATATTAATGTCAGCTTGAGATTTTTTAGCTTTTAAATCACAGTAATTAATTTATTTAACTATCTATTGAATATAAGTAAGTCTTTAAGTCCAATGTTCAAAAATACTCATTTTAAATGAGTTTTCAATGATGTAAGGTACCATAAATTCTCTACTTTTTTTTTCTCAGATTAAAAAAAAAATCCATGACTAATTTATGTTTTTTAATGTTTTCTAGAATCTTTATCTAGGTCTAGAAAGCAAATCTCTAGCCACATTAATAATTAATAATAACAACAGGATCAATCATTAGATGTGTTTAGTATTTCTTCTGTCTTTGGATGTCCTGTGATTTACAAATATATAAGCATCTGTTTTAATATATAAGAAAGCTAATGTAGTTTTTCAATCATAAGCCTATGATAAGATAGAAAATGCAATCACCGTGTGTATGGATTTGAAACTTGGTAATGTTTATGAGTAGCTTCTTAATATTTTTTAAACATTATTGGATCAAGACATTTTATTAAAAGTCCCCGAACTCATGTACATGCTTAAAACAATTTATTGCTGCCCTTTCCATTTGATGAAGACTTGTTGTCTGAAAGTTAATTTACTGTACCAAAAATGGTACAGTTCAGGTCTGATAGGACCTGAACCTTTTGCTTCTGAGCTAGTTTAGAATATAGTTTTTTTATATATCTTTTCGCCTCCATATTCATGCTCAATTGCATTAAAATGAATTATTAATTAAGTAAACTACTCGACTGCCTAAATTACAGGGATAAAATTTATAATAACCTGTTTGTATTCATAATCACTCTGGAAGTCATTTATTGTATAAGGAGAAAAACCCTGAATAAATAAAATACATGAATTAATGAGTGTGTTTCAGTCTGAATAAAGCATACATAAAATTTACTTTTGATTTTAAGGTACTATAAATAATGATTAGGGAACTGAATAAACATTTAAATTTCTTAGTAACAATCTTTATTTATTGTTGTTTCCTTTTCCATGTTTAGCATCATTTGTAAATCTGCTCACAATTGGAAAATCTTGCACACAGCTAACCTAATGTTAATAGAAACGTAGAAACATACACTTCATCATAGCATTGCAAAACCATGTGATAAGCTGTGCAACCTTGCTGCATACTACTGCTTCTCTATGCAATGACCAGCCCCACTTCCCATGTGGTTGTAAAGGTCCAGTGTGTGGAAGAAGATGCTGGGAAAACTCAAGGGTCTAAGAGAAAGTGTACATATCTGTCAACAAAGGGAAACAATAGATATCTCTACTAGTTGTGGCACCTATGGACCACATCAATGACCAGCACACGGCAGAACCATTATAAATATAGTCTCATAGCAACTGAAGCAGCCTTTGTTGGGCATCACACAAAACTGAGCCTGCTCACAGTTTTCAGTGTTTGTGGGGGCCACAGTCTTAATGCTGAACTTTGGGCAACTGATGGACTCTGGGGCCACAGGCTCTAATGGATAATTACAAATTCATTGCACACAAAAGACCCTGGTTAAACTTAGTGGGTCTGAAAAAACAAAACAAACCAACCAACCCAGCAAACAAACAAAAAGGATGTGGAAAGGGGACTGAGAGGGCCTGCCAGATGTGGGTGTAAGATGGAAGAGTTTAAGGGGAAACAATAAAGAGAATGGTCTAAACACTTGGACAATATCAAATTTTGCTTCTGTGACTGTGATTCCTGTAATTGAGTGTAAAATAAACTAATAATTATATAACTTGTCCTATGACAGAATGTAATGCTGGAAGAGAGTGTAATAAACATTCCAACTTTCAACACAGCAGTACAACACTGTGTGTGAATCAGAAGTATCCAGAAATCATTATCTGCCAATAAGACAAAGGAGATGATCACAAGGTGAAAACTAATCAGAACAGAAAAACTTAGGGAAGTCTGTTTGGAATTTCAGCAGATGTGTGCCCATGTACCTATCATTTTGTTACATGAATAATCTAGAACTATAGTATGGTGTCAGTCAAAACAATAAAAATAAAAAAGGAAATATATCCCCTACCCCCAAAAAAAGAATGAAACAATAAGAGAAATATGTGGGATGAATAATGAAAGAATGCATCTGGAAGTCTACAAACAGGAAGAGAATCTTAGCTACCTGGAAAATCTAGGGATCCTGGACTAAATAGTGTATATCTGAGCTCCACTTTTATCCAAGTATCTCAGGCTCAATTTTTCTTCAAGAGAACATAAGTAGTACAACAATTCCCAATTTTTCCTGCCCTAATGAAATAGAAAGAATTATTTGTGTCCTGCTCATTTGTTTTAATGCCATTGTTTTCTCTCCACAAATATATCTGCATCAATCTATGCAGAGTATAATAAAAATGTGTAGATTTTTCAAGCTTGAATTACAATTGAACACATAGATTAGTAGTATTGAAAAATCAAACAAGTTGACTTAGAAAAACAAGGTAAATTTGGTCTGCAAATACATTTGACTGGGTTGTCAAAAATTCAATTTCATGGTTATTCATTTCAAAAACGAATGAGCAATTTTAAAACAGAAAATAATCCCAAGAGTTGCAGAAGTTAGGAACAGTCATGGTTCTTGCATGTGCTTGTTAGATGGATTTAAAGTTAAGCAGTATGAAGGCTGCTTCACACTCTGAACAGACCAGGCTCTGAGAAACAATATATGAAGAATACTCAGATTATACGTATTTCAGTGAGATCTGTAACTGGGCATATATAATGTATTTGATTCACAAGAAAACAGAATGAAGAGTAGCTTACAGAGTTGTAGTTACCTTGGCCTAATCTAAGAGGGATCAATTATGGTATGCTTTTCATGTTCTCAGAAGTCAAGGCAAGCATCAGATTATGTCAATCATTTATTTTTACTTCTCATTAAAAGAATAATAGAGTTTACATTTATATTTGATAAAAGCAAGCTTATAAATCAAAAGGTCAACATTTTAAAGATATTTCTATAAATTCTAGATGAAATTAATAGGTCCGTCTTTCTCTGACACGATAAGAAATGCATCCATACTTACATAATAAATGTATTAAAGAATGTAGACTATGTTGGAAAACTAGATTGAGATAATGAATATCAAATGGTACAAATAGCATTCATTAACACCTACATGAGCAAAATTCTTTGATTCTAATGTGGCACATTATTTTATTTTAAGTGTACGTGTCTGTGTGTGTGTGTGTGTGTATGTACATGTTTCTGTGTGTGTGAACATTATGCCATGGGAAGCATGCTGAGTTCAGAAATAAAGTTGCAGCTCTCTCCTTCCAGCATGTAGATTTTGAAGACAGAACTCAGGTCCTCAGAGTTGGCAGCCTTTTCTTGTTAAGGAACCTTACTTTCCCTAAAATGGCACCTTTTTCAACAGGGACAATGAAAACCCATTTATAAGTCAATATGTAAATTACCTTAACACTTAATGTTTTGTTCCTTCCTTATCAATCTCTAAATGCTCAGCAAAATGTTAGTAAATGTTTTAATTAACTAGAATAAATGCATTAGGAAAATGTAACATTATTTATAGCTCATTCTATGGATTGTATGTGTGTCTGAAATGCCAGTTACTTCTTCACAATCATTACTAGTTGTTTTTCTCCTAATTTTTATTAAATTGCTAAGTCATTACAGAATTCTGACTTTTAACCATGTAGTACCTTCATTTTTACACTGCCTTTTATCCTTATTTTAGCTGCCAAAGCTTTTAATTAGATCACCAACTCCTGCCAGATCCATTCTTCCTGGGCTATGTGAGAAGTGTCTAATCTCTGCCAAGACTCTCAAACCAAATTCAGATCTTCAACACCATCTACCTAGCCAATACTTCATTTTCATACACTCTTTTCACTTACAATGTCATACTATTCAGTAGGAAAATGAGATAAAAACACCATCTGTGTCCCTACAAATGCACTCAACTCACTAAACAGAACTGTCATTCTATTTTAGCACCAGTCAGAGGATGATGTAGCCTGATAGGTTTGATTAGTCTTGCTATGCTTTTAACGTTTCTAGGTAATATGCTTCTGGATACAATGCCATTTCCAGATTAGATTCATCAATTTTTGGTAACCTAACATTAACAAAAAAATAAAAATCTACCACCTAATTTTCCATTGAATTTTAGTATATGATACCATGATTTGCAATTAATAGTGGATTAATTTTTCTTAGTCTTAATAATGATCCTTCTTCCCTTCCTTCCTATCTTCCTTCTTTCCTTCCTTTTTCCTTTTCTTTCTCCTCCTCCACCGCCTTTTACTTTTCTTCAGTTCCCTTCCTTACTTCACATTCTTGATCTTTTTTTAATAAATATTTTTATGATGTTCACTTAGGCTGCCCTCAAACTCTAGATCCTTGTGTCTTAGCTTCTTCTATGCTGGTTGATAATTCTAATGGAATTTTTTTTAATGCTTTATCTCTGTGGATTTCAAGAATGAACCAAAAAAGTTGAATTCTGGGCATAACTTTGTGTGCAGTATGCATGCATCTATGCATGTTTGCATTAGTATGGATACATGTGTGGGGGAAGATGCAAAGGTTCATGTAATTACGTGTGTGGACATCTGAGGATGATGTCAACAGTCTTCCTTAATTTCTCCCAACTTTAGATGTCAACAGTCTTCCTTAATTTCTCACAACTTTATTTATTAAGTCAGTACCTCTCAGTTGAATGCAGAGTTCACCCAAATGGCTATGGTAGCTAGCTGATATGATGCTGTTAACTCCTCTTGCTGTATTCTAAGTATTGGTATGACAGAGAGACCATTATGTCCAGCTATGATTTGCATAAGTGCTGGGAGTCTGAACTCTAGTCTTCATACTGTAAGTGATTAATCCACTAAGCATCTCATTAGCTCCACAAAGCAGTACTTTGTTCACCGTTAAATTACCATAGATCTCTAGCTGTGCGGATTATAGTAGTTTCTCTACTCAGAAATGGTTAAAAAAATTATTTTTAATTGACAGAAGTTAACAATCATTTAGAAATTATTATCATATTATACTTAAACAGAAATTGATGTCTCACTAATGCATTTTTACTGTGAAATACTCAAGTTTACCTAGATACGAACCCTATAATCCTAGCAATAGCTCTAGTCCTCAGTTAGAAGTACTGGTCAACAAAGAGTCTGTCAGTCTCAGTTTGCTTATACACAATTAAATACACATATATTAGCATTTACTACCATTAAAGTAATATTATGAATGAATTATATGAAGAAATACTTAATAATACTATTCTTTATTAAATTCTCATGGAATTAGTTCCTTGATGATCTACTAATTTTTACACATTTCTGACTATGTTTTGTACCATATGAGGACTGAATAATATATTTGATAGCCTATTTCAATATTTAAGAGGTAATGTTAAATATTGTTATGTGTTTCTTATATGAAGATGTACATTCCATTCAACATGGTAGTGGGGATTGATATCCCATATATAGCTATAGAATCAATGTGAAACAAGAAAACTTTTGAAAACCAAATGGCAGCCTAGTGACAATTTCATATTAGGAAAAAAAATTGAATATTGTGCTAAAATCAGAGAAATAAGAGTTTTGGAAACGTAAAATATGTGCAAAGCATCAGCAGAGTGGACGAAAAGTCTAGCTCACATATGACAGTAGTTTTAATTGAACAGAATTGTCCTATTTTCCCACTAACAAAAAAGTACTATTGAATGTAATCATATTTTAAAATGTAAGTACTTGCTTAACTACCAAATGTTTGTTTCTTAAGAAAGTTGATTTTCACATGCAATTTGTCCAAAATATTTACTGACATTTGTTACCTAACCAACGAATCCACAGACATCACTGATTATGTAATTGCTTGATGATGAATGTGCATCTATTTTAAAAGCTGCTGCCACTAAAATGAAATTTTACTTAAGACTATTGTTCAAAGCGATCTACTGCCAAAAATGTAATTAAATATTCTTCTGTAAACATATTATTATTTACATTGAAGATCCATTAACTATGAGATTGTTCCTTGTATGACAGTGAAACTACACCATGAAATCTCAGCAAGAAGTTTGCTAAACAAGATATCAGCAATGACAACACAAGTTGACATGTCAATGTGAATTGGAAACCTACAAATCTCTATCCTTAGATGAATAGCTATCAGCAATTAAAGTCTGGTGAGGAAGCTGAATCAGTCTTCCCCAGGGATAAGCCATCTGATTGGTTATCCCAAGTATTTAGCCCTAAATGGACTTGTTAGGTTGAATGTGCATGTGCATATGTGTAAGGGTGTGTGTGTGTGTAAGTGTGTGTGTATGTACTTTGTATATACATGTGTTCAAATGAAAGAATAATCATTAAAACAACTAGGTCATGAATTTGAGAATGGGTAGGGAAAACAGAACACAGGAAATGTTGAAGGGAGGAGAAGAATGAGGAAACAGTATACTTATATTTTACTTTAAAGTACATTTTCAAAGAACTGATATTTGCTTTGTTTCACTGGAAAAGCTAGAGGTCCATATTCAAGATACACACAGAGGTTGGTGCCTTGAAAATCCCTGACCTCAATGGCCTTCTAACTGTGATGTCACAAGCTCTTGTTTTTCTGGTAACCTGTATTTCTTACATTTGCTGTCCTAGATTACGGTTTAAAATAAAGCTATTTTAGTAACATCTTCATATACATTGTCTCCAAAAACAGTTACATCTTGAGGAGCTGTGTGTTAGAGCTTTGTTATATGGTTACTTGATGCAGTTCCAAATAGAAGAAGGATCAAATTGTGCAGTGTCAGGGATTTTCAATTTAGATCTGACAAAAATCTCAGAAGAAACAATTGTCCAGAATAAAGAATGGCCAAAAAAGGAGTCTTAAATTTGCAGAGGTCACCAAGCTATTCCATGGCTCTAGTGATAGGTGACTGGCTTTATACCGGCCTGGAAAAGTAGGCATTTTCCTCAAATTTTGAGGAAACAAATTCTTAAAGATGTTCTGGATTCCAAATTGTCTGCAGGAAAAGACTGCTGTCTGACTATTCCTCTTCTGGAAAATGGGTACTTTTGCTCATTTGATGTAGAGCAAAATGGCTCATATTCATACTACCTAAAATTAAATTTGTCTTTAAAATTCCCAATAATGCCTGTGCACAAAAAGCATAGGCAATAGTTGTAAACATTTGGTACTATTAGCAGAATAAGTTGCTAGTTTTGTAACAGGTTGTAACAGGTTGTATAACATTTTCTTCAAAGTAGAAAAGAAGTTGATTCTAACAATAGCTCAATACTTTTGTGGAAGTATTTCAGTTTTGAAACACTTTCTATTACTGTAAGTACCTCTGTAAACTCATATGAAAGGTTTTACATTGCAAGGAAAAGTTCTTGCCCCTGCTAACATGATTAGGTAACAGTGGTCAAATTCAACATCAGCACATATCTCCGTTTTTAGTAAATTAAGAATCCTTTGGAACAGAAAATACTGAAAATTAATCATAGTTTGTATATGAATGTGAAACACTAAATTTCAACTCTTAAAATTGAGGCTACCGTTTTCAAAATACGATTAAAATTCCTAAATAAAATTACTAATCTTGAAACTTTGTGACAAACCTAAAGTTTAATATTAAAGTACATTTCTTCTGTGTAACCATCACAATTCAACTTCCAAGGTTCAAGTATTTAAATAACTATTCATTAATAAGCTTATGGATAACCTATTTGGATACTAAATGTTAATGAGTCTTCCAAATTTATACTCTTTGTTCAAAAAGACTTGGAAATTTTGGAACGAAACAGTTAGTAGAGACACCCACTTTTTTAACCTTTTAGGTTTCAGAGAATTAGAGTGTTAACTGCAATCATTAAAAATACAGCTTGTAAAACAAGACATTAAGTTTTGTTTATACTGAAGGAAGAAAGAAGTTGAATATAATAAGTGACAAAATCTGCAATGAAATGCACGACTTTCTTTTGAAATTGCATACTTGTTTTAATTAGTTCCTTAACCTTTGGAAAAATCATTGGATGAAGCACCCGCTTGCACTAGAAACATTTACATTATGTAGTAGAATGGAATTAAATTTAGAAAGACTGTGATTATGGAACATTTTCATTTGGCAAACATTCAAACTATTTTAAATATAGACAAGAGTTTAATGAGTTCTTGGTATGGTAATAAGGAGTTATACAAAAGTATTAAGAATTGCAGGTAATATGAGGTGCCCAGAAAAATGTTTAGCTTACTATACTGTTATATTCAATAATGAAAATGAAGAATTATGTGACAGTATTGATCAACAATTAAGAGATTCACCTTGTACTGAACACTTAAAGGTGAGATTATTTCCTCAAAGTGTTAACTTCAGAAAGAGTCTATTAAAGATTTTATATTTAGTAAGGAAATGTAAGTTTAAATAACATTTCAGACTAAATGAGTTTTTAAAGGACTTTGTACAAAAATATGGTCCTTATAAATATTAGTAGCAAAGTATTATATTCACATATAGATAAGCATACTTATGAAAGGATAATAATTCTGTTTTACTTATGTCTTAACATTGAAAGTGCTATAATCTGGCTTTGAATTTTTACTTTGAATTTACAATGTGTACTTCTGTGTATATAAAAGATATATAAAATGACCCAAATTATAAATAATTTAAAAACAGTGAATGAAGCAAACAATAGGAGTTTACAGATATCTGGATCAAAAATTATTTCAAATACTATATAATTTAAAGCATTTTTTACATTCAATTCTTCAAAAGTGGCTAAATATAAATACTAATTTCTATGATTTCACCACTTGTAAGGTTTCATCACATATTGCTGTGACTATCATATTTGTATAGTAAAAAAAGACCTTGATCAGATTTATTTAAAATTAAAATCCTGTTTTATAAGTATACTTAATTTATTTATAATTAGCTTAACAGCCTGGGAGTTACCATTCTCAGTGTTTTAAATGATATTAATGAAATAGATACAGAAATGAAGATAATAAATAGGTATTGTTTCCATAAAGCAAAGCTGAAATCAAAATTAAATAAAATGAAGCAACAACTGAAAGGCTAAACAATATATTGTTTCTAATTAATAAAACATGCGATCACAAATTAATGATGTAATGGCCACTTCTGGTGACGTGGGGTGTTTGCAGAGAGTTCATATAATCGTGTGGGTTTGGGGGGTACCTGCTGCAGTGTCCATCATGCAGCTCAGGAGCTTTATGGCATAAATAACAAAGTGAAGAAATAACAGCAGTGGCAAGCAAGCTCCTGTCCCAAAAAAGCTATGTCTGCAATGGAGAAGACACCGAGAACATAAACCCATCCACATGGAAACCAAAGCAGGAGGTGGGAGATAAGATATGTGGTCACTCCTTACTCCATCAATCCTGCATTCAAGTTCATATCCTCAATTTATTTTAGGGTTCCATTTTCACAGATAACTAATGTTGTGAGTCTATGCATGGTGGGTCATAGAAGATGGGAATATATTATCTCCCTTCCAAACTCAGTTATCTTCATGAGTTATGGTTGTGGAGATTCTGTCCTGCTAATACTAAATAAAATAAAAAATAAAATAGCAATAAAGAGGGAGGATTGGAAACAATAGCAAATATTTTCTAGGTCTCACTGAAGTTAGTTCTGGCACTAGACAGAATGCCTAGGGAATAACTTCATTTGGAAGCTGCCACCAGGACTGGTTGTCTTCAGAGCAATCAGGATAATGAAACAATGATATACATTTTTTTTCTGTATCTTTTCCACACATTTAATTGCTTCATTACAGCTCAGATACTGGTTTTTCAACTGATAGTTCAATTTTATTACAAACATAAAATACATCCCAGTGCTTTGTTCATGCTCCCATAATTTGTGCAGTTGGGAGAAAGGCAAATTTTTGATAGATAACATATTTTATAACATTCTAATCTTATTAAGGGAATGACAGGCAAATTATGACCATTAAGAGTCAATGCATACTAAAATGTGAAAATAGTATAGGTAAATTTCCTTGCTAGATGGAGAGTTGAACTGAAAGTCAATAGCTGAAGGAATTATGTTATTAAATATTTGGAAATTAAACACAGTTTACCATATTAGTACATGGTTTTAGAATGGCCTCTAAAAATATTTCAGATGAAAATATTCAAAAGAATACTGTGGATGCATGGTACAGTCTATGCACTTTTCCTCAATGTGAAATATTCAGGATTATACATACACAGCAAAAAAAAAAAATGACATGTATGTGGACAAATTGAAAAATTCATTTAATATTAGAAATAATAGACTTACTAGAAGTAAGGGTATTGAAACATTCAATGATAGAATAGGAAATGGAATACTTGGGAAGTCTTATGAGCATGAGATTTCTGAAGAGACCAGTAAGAACACAAAAGAAAGAATAGTATCAGAAAGGAAAAGAAATACAAACAAACAAGCAAACAACAACAACAACAACAACAAAAAACAATGAATGTCCTCTGTTGGCAAGCATCAAAATGCTGCAGACTTGCCCAAATTAAAATATAATAATAAAATATGTATTTCTCTGAAACTGACAGACTTTATAAAATGTGATTTTTTTTCCCTTTGAGGACTGAAAATGTTAACACATGCTTATTATTATTCTACAAAGAAAACACCAGAGTATTTAAAGAATCAAAATATCCAAACACTTTAAAAATAACCACTGTTCATTTTATTTATCCTTGTCTTGAGCCTATAATAATGAATACTTTTAGAAACGTTATGAAATTTGCAAAAACATCGTATCAAAATTCTCAAAAACTTTTTATTATTTATTTAATGACTGAAACTGAAGGAGATGTTGGCCAAGAAACTAAATTCACCAAATAAAACTGAAGTAGTACATTTGCAAATTTTACAATATTACAATCATAAAATTTTGATATGATTCTATGAAGACAAAGACTAAATGGCAGTTGAATATCACTTCATATAATCCTCTCTTAGGGGAAATATGTAAGCTAAGTTGGTAGGTGGACACATGCCTGTCATAAGTATAATATATGTGTAACTGTCTCAAATGACTTGTCCAGATTTTTCAGATTCCTTGGCAAATATTTGACAAAAGAAAATAAATATTGTAAGTTATATGGGTTTTTACCTGCACTGGACACAAGTAACAATAAATTACACCAATTACAAGCCTGAATGTTTTATTATCACTATGAATTTCCAAAACCGTATTAGCTATGAACATCCTGAAATACAATAGCAACCTAGCTTGCAAAACATACATTCTTGTGTAACTGGGGCCCAACTAATGGGAAGTGATCAACTATTCTCCAACTGAATTTGAGACCTTTTCCAAAGAAGGGAACACATGCATGCTAGTCTAAATCTCGTCAAAAACCCAGGGTCAAAGAGGTCAGAGGCCCCAGTTAGGAACTGAGTATTACTGTTTACATAACAGACATAGTATAAAGCTGCCTATTCCGCCTTTGTATTTATATTTATAGGCAAGTGCTATCCTGAACCTTGCTTCTTTTGAATGAATGGAGGTGAAAGTAGATTCATGACTGTTCATTTTGCTGTTAGTAAATAATGATTGGCTGTACTCATTCCTAAACAAAATATTTATCTTTCCCCCTCGAAAGTTCCGGAAACCCTGTTGAAAAGGGAATAGAACGAATATAAGTACTAAAAAATGAGAGCTGAGTTGCAAAATCCATCTTCTAGGAAAGACACAGGACAGCAGTCATTATTTCACTCAAGCTCTGATTGTGTGCACGGTGTTTGCTCAAGAATGGGACATCAACTGTCCAGCGTGGATGGGTAGGAGCTCAAGAGGTTCTATGGCTTATTCAAGGACTATTTCATCTTGATTATGGGAGATGGATAATTATTCCCTTCAGTGGCCCACCTAAGTGAGCCTTAATGTGGACTGAGATTTTTATGATTTAGATGGAACTAAATTAATTTTAAGTTCACACACACACTCGTGTTTATTTTATATCTAAACCTTAACCCAAGATCTTATGAACACTAGGCAAACGTTCAAATACTAAATTACATCCACAGTCTTAAATATATATTTTTAAAGTGTCATGATAGCGCTCAAATTTTGGAGAATCAGCCAGGTTGGCAAGTTTAGAATTAAATTTCTCATATTTAGATAGGTTCTGTATGATATCTACTTTATTTATGAACTGATTTATTTACCATTTTAAAATATGTTATTTTTCAAATATTCAGCAATGAGTTATTGATAAAAGATAATTTACCTTTAAAATACTGCATTCTTTAGCTATAAGAGACAGAAATTAGATTGTGACTCTGTAGGCAACAATTTTGAGATTCTTTTTAAAGTTATTCCTTTATTTTTGAGATTATAATATAATTGGGTCATTTCTACCTTTCCTCCTGCTAAACTGTCCCATTTACTCCCATCTATATGCCTTTTCAGATCCATGGCATCATTTTACTAATTGTTATTACATATTAACATCTGCATTTATATGCATTTATACCATTAATGTATATATTTACATGCATATATATTTTAAAATATTAACTGATTACTCTGTATAATATTTTTGTCTATGTTTTCAGGGATGGCCATTTATTATTGGATAATCAACATTTTATATATAGTTTTTGAGACAAGGTTTCAACATGTACTTCTAACTCACCTGGCACATAAAAGATCATCTTGCCTCTGTACCCTCACTGCTACTATAGGCATATGATATGCTGAATTCAAATTTTCATAATTTATGACATTAAAAAAGCATTGTTAAAATATTTCTTATATTAATATATATATAGTCTATGCACAAGTTTCAAAAATATATTGAGTTGGTGTGTACCTGTCTAGTTAATTATCTCTTTTTATAAATTTTATTTTAAAAATGTATGAGTGCACGCGTGCGTGTGTGTGTGTGTGTGTGTGTGCGTGTATTAATATAACAAAACAAATGTCTTGGCTTTTTTTAAGCAGGTCTTGTCTAAGACATCATTTCTGTAATTTGGTTATCAAATTGACATTTATTCTTGTTTGCTTGTTTGTTTGCTTTGGTTTCTTTTGTTTTTGTTTTTTGATTTGTTTTGCCTTTTTACTTCTTCGTGTGTTTCATAATTGAAATGTAATCAAACATTCATAAGACTTTTATTGTTTGTTTTGTTTTTCAACAGTGATGCTAACAAATTTACACTTGTACTATTTGGGGGAAATTCCCATTCACTTGAGTTTCAGGGACATCCTGTGGCTCCCAATTATTTGAAGCAGTTCTTTTGATAACCAACGTTCAAAGAGGTCAGTTTGCTTCAGATTCTTGTCCTTAGCTCTTCAGGGCACACACATTTTTGTAGAGATTCATTTTCACCTTCTTTCTCCCAAGGTATTGTTGCAAGAAGCTCAGTGTTCAGAAGTGACGCTAATCTCTAGCTTCACTGTTTGAATTTAATAACTGCTAAATGCTCTGTGTTTGAGTTTCCTTTTCATTTTTTGGTCCTGGAGCTTTTTCTTTCTTACTGTGAACTCATGTGTACACTGTAAAATATTTTGAGATATTTTATCAGTACTGTATTGTTTTTGAAATGAGAGACGAGGCTTTGAAACTCAGAGCTAAGTTAGAAAATTAAATGAGTGTCTTTTAGTAAAAGTTATAAAGTTCAATTAACTAATAGCTAGTTATCATAAAACTCTGCTTCATATTTGGCACTTATTACTCATGTGACCCTGAAGAAAGCCAAAAATATTAGCAATACATATTTTGATGTAAGATCATATTAAGCTTATTATGAGAAGATTTTAGTAACATAACTTAAAGGAAAAATGAATGTTTAGAGGAATCTATTTCAGAATTGACTTATGCTGTTAGAATTTTTGTAACTGTGGATAGCTAACTGACAGAGAATTGGCAACACTAGCAAAAACAAAAATACAAGTCGAAAGACAAGAAGTAAAAATATCAATTATTCTATGTGTGGAAAACATTGGACGTATAATAACATCTTTCTTCATGCTATCATTCTTAAAATAAAAAAAATGTGACATATTAATGACGTTAATAAGGTTTCAGCTATCAGTTAGCATATAGAATATGGTATCATTCCTTAAGCAGTATGGATTTTTGGTTTTACTTTGCAATATATTAATATTAATTTTTCAGGCAATTTTATCATGCATTTTGACTAAGGGTTAAAAGTTAATAGATTACTTTGCATTCATTCCTTACTTCTCTAAAGTAATAAGACTTAAAACTTTGAACTATATATTTTTCTACTGTATTATTATTTAACATTGCAAATTGATTGAAGATATAGGTATACATTCATACTCATATATGTATAAAGACTGACATACATTTAATAAACATGATTATGATTATGTAGATATACCTCATAGTTAATTTAAAATGTATCAAGAAAGGCTCCATGTGTATATGAAGTTATATTTGTGATTAGACTGCTAAATAACAAGAAACTGTGATATTAAACATTTTTTTCTTGTGGGTGTCTTGGTTTCACACTCTTCATTTTCCTCCTCCTTACAGATGGCAATAAACACTAACTTCCTCAGTACATTTGTTATAGATAAACACAATTGTGAATATGTCATTTAAAAACTGGAAATAAGAAACAGACTCTGTGGTGATATGTAGACTGTTCATATTAATTTTAATCAATATTGACCATGAAACATTACAAGATAAAATTGTTTGAGACTTGTGTACGAGGAAATAGTATGGCAAGTGGAGTTGAAAGACAAAGCATTTTTTCTTGTTTTTTTGTTATTTTATTTTGGTTTTTGTTTTTGTTTTGATTTTGTCAAGACAGGGTTTCTGTGTTGTAACTCTGGCTGTCCTGGAACTCACTCTGTAGACCAAGGTGGCTATGAACTCGCCTGCCCTCGTCTCCCAATTCCATCACTGCCTGGCTTTTTTTTTTGGTATCAATTCATTAAACTATTTATTCCTGACCTACACCTTACAATTACCATTCTTCTGGGTATTATATTTATATACACAAAAGTTGTTACTCAGTTTTTCTCATTAAGCAAAACTCACATCCTAAGCATAAAGTTCCATATTTCTTAACAAATCAAGTAATACTATTAGACAGAATTTAATTGCATTTACAAGTAAGTTTAAATATATATATTTTATATGGCTAAAACTCATGAAGTAAATGAACATAAGGCTAAATGAAGATATTTCATTACTAATGTACCTACTTCAAAATGAGTTCCAATAATCTCTCTAATATTGCTTCATATTTCATTCAGCAATCTTCAGTTTCTACAAAATTTAAATAAACCGAGTAATTATTTGTTTATTATACTAATTACTATTAAATTTATTAAATGTTATAAATATCATAAATATGAAATATGTAAAACTAAATTTATACTTTAATTTTAAATTTAATTTTACATATGTGGGGGGGTTTCTGTGCTTATACATGTGAGTGTTATTTGTGTTTGCACTTTTGTGTGCACTCATGTGTCTACAGATATCTGCAGAGGTCAGAAGAGGTACAAGATCCCCCTGGAGCTGGGGGTAGACGTGGTTGTAGCTGCCTGATATGTGAGCAGGGAATCTATGGACAGGCAGCAAGGCCTCTTAACAACTTAGTCTTCTCTCCAGCCTCTATTTTAACATTTTTAGAGAACTTTGAGTTAGTGGTCTCTTTCTTTAATGTCATTAGTTTTTAAATGTGAATGATTTTTTTCATGACAATCTCTTAAAACATTATGAGTACTTATTTTTAGGATAAGTAAATAAGAGCTTGTCTGAAAACTCCCAACTTTCAGTTTCACAGTATTGAATGTGATCATGCTTTTTCACATTTTTAATAATTTTTTTTCATTTTACTGAAAACAGAATTTACCTCACATAATTCTGATTAGAGTTTCCCTCCCTCTACTTTTTCCAGTTCTTTCCCTCCCTATTTCCCCTTCCATGCTGAATCACACTCCTTCTGTCTCTTTAGAAAAAACAGGCTTCTATGGCAATATAATATAATATGATATATATATATATATATATATATATATATATAACAAAGACTATTACAGAATAATTAGACAAACAAACAAAAGGAAAGGAGCTCAATAAACAGAGACCCATTGTTTCACACACTCAGGAATACTGTAAAAATACTAACTAGAAAGAATGTATGTATATATATATATATATATATATATATATATATATATATATATATATTCAGTAGAGTAAAACAGAGAAGAAAATATGTATATAAAATAAAAAAAATAATAAAATATAAATTTTAAAAAGGACATAATATTATGAGATGAGAAACCCCATATATGCTGTTGAGGTCATTTTCTGTTGGACATTTATTGCTGGGCACACAGCCTATGTTTAAGAGTAGTTTGCTTCCCCAGTGAGACTCCCTTGGATGAAATTAAATTTTCATTTGAAAGAAGTTATCTATTGAACACAGCTTTTGGGCTGTGAGAGGCATAAGTCCACTTCTCTTTATAGCTCTAGAAATCCAACTGGTGCAGATCCATGCAGGCTCTGTGCATGTTGCCTCATCTCTTTGAGTTCATATGTGCATTAATCGAGTTGATTTAGAGGACCTTGTTTTCTTGGTGTCCTCCATCCTTTCTGGCACTTACACTCTTTCTTCCTCCTCTTATGGAGAGGTCGCTGAGCCATGAGGTTAAAGACTTTATGGTGACATCCAGTTTATTGCTGAGTGTTCAAACATCTCTTTCACTCTCTGCATAATATCTGGCTATGGGTTTCTGTATTTGTTCCCATCTGCTGCAAAGAGAAGCTCCTCAAATGATAGCTGATCAGATCACTGATCAATTTGTATATTTCAAATGTCATTAAGTGTCATTTTATTGCTACTTGTGTTTTTTTTTTTTAAATGAGATTTTCTTTTACTCTAAGTTCATGGGCTATCAAGTAGCAGGTTCTTGGTCAGGCAAGCAGTGTCAATCATGGATTACATCTCCTGGAGTGGACTTTTTCAAATCAAATATTGTTTGGTTATTCCATTTGTTCTCCATTTGTTCTAACACTGTAGATTAAAAAGTTTGTTCCTCAGCTGGTGTTTAAATTTCTCTCTTGGCTTGCAGAGGATCTTCCTGAAGCAGTGGCAGAAGAATTTAGGAGTGAAGGCTGCATATATGCACCAGCTTGACTTCTCCATTTACAGTGAATACTGTAAGTGTTCTCTTCAGCAATGGGGTCATCATGTAACCCAATCCCAGGACTGAAAGTTTCATTTATAACAGGTGATGTCCATTTGGGACTCTATCTTTCACTATGATTTGGTAATTTCATTTCACTCTCCATCACACACACACACACACACACACACGTATTAGGTTTCTATAATATTCCTCAAATGACTCTTAATTTTAGCTGTCTCTCTCTTTATTCTCTCCTTCATCCCCAGCTTCTGACCCCCTCCCTGATCTAGCCATTCTAGTCTACTTCCCCATCCATCCATAACCACTTATATTATTTCCCTTTCCTAGTGAGATACATCTGCACCCTCCAAATATCATACTCTACAACTATCCTCTGTTTTTCTATAGATTATAGCTCTGTTGTCATTGACTTAACAGCTAATATTCACATATAAGCAAATTTTTAGCATATTTGTCTTTCTAGGTATGGGTAACCTCACTCAGGAAGATTCATTTTAGTTCCATCCATTTGTTTCTCAGTCATTTTCATTTTATCTTTGAGAGTTCTCTTTAGATATGTACCCCATTTTAATTGGGTTATCTGTTGACATCTATTTTCTTAATATCTAATTTCTTGAGTTCTTTCACATATTTTGGATATTAACCCTCTATTAGATGTGGAATTGGTGAAACTCTTTTTTTCATTATTTGGTTTGCTTTGTGGTCTTAATGATGTTATCCTTTGACCCAAGCAGAAGTTTTTCTGTTATATGAGATCCCATTTACTAATTGTTGTTCTTAATCTCTGTGATTATGGTGTTTCATTCAGAAAGTCTTTTCTTGTGCCAATGAGTTCAAGAATATTGTTTAATTTCTCTAGTATCAATTTCAGTGGATTTGACCTAATATTTAGAATTTTGATCCATTTGGAGTTTTGTGCAGGCTTATGGTATGAATCTATTTGAATTCTTCTTCATGTGGCAATACAGTTGGGAGCACCATTTGTTGAAGATATTGTCTTTTATTAAGTGTGTATTTCTTGAATCTTCATAAAAACCTAATGTCCATAGGTTTATGTCTGAGATTTCAAATCAATTTCATTGATCATCAAGTCTGTTTTTGTACCAACAACATGGTATTTTTAGTACTATATTTCTGCATTAAAACTTGAACTAAGGGCTGATACCTCCTGCAGTTCTTTTTTTATTGCTTTTTATATATTACATCCCTACCACAGTTTCCCTCCATTCCTCCCAATCATCCCCTTCTTCCTGTCTCCTTATATCCATACTCCCTCCACTTCCTCTCAGAAAAGAGCAGGCCTCCTAGGAACATCAATCAAACACAGCACAAGATACAATAAGAGGAGACACAAGCTCTCATATCAAGGCTAGATGAGGCAGCATAGCAGGAGGAAAAGGGTACCAAAAGCAGACAAGAGTCAGAAACACTGCTACTCTCACTGCAAGAAGTCCCACAAAACAATAAGCTAACAACCAAAACATATGCAGAAGATCTACCACAGACTATACCGGCACCAGGATTGTTGGTCCAGTCTCTGTAAGCGCCAATGAACCCTGCTTAGTTGATTCTGTGGACTGTATTATCCTGGTGACTTCAACCCTTCTGGCTCTTATAATGCCCCCTTCCCTTCTTCCACGGGAATTCCTGAGCTCTGAGGCAAAGAACCCAGTGGAGATTTCCAATTTAGGCTCGCTCTCTATCTAACTGGTCTCTACATCTGTTCCCAGGAGCAGCCAAACGAAGCCTCTCTAAGGATGATTGGGCAATGAATATATCTATGAGCAGAGTAGAATATCGTTAAATGTAATTTCATTGATTTTTCTTTTTTTCTTTTTTCCAGTCCTATTTGGTTACACCCTACGACTCTGAGACATCTAGCCTCAACTTCCTAGCCATTCAGTCTGTGCTGGATAGGGGTCCAAGCCAGACCAGTCACTGGTTGTCTTAGTCTTCACCCACAACCCCGCCCCCCCGCACAAGCTCCCAACCATCATATCACTAGTACATCCCGTAGGCAGGACAGATTGTAGGTCAAAGGTTCTGTGGGTGGGTTGGTGACATGGTCCCATCAGTTGAAGCCCTTTCTGGATACAGAAGATGGTCGATTTAGGCTCCATCTACTTCTACGAGTCCTTAATAGGAACACCCTTATAGATTCCAAGAAGTTTCCACTGCATTACTTCCCACATCTCACCAAATGACCTCACATTCCAATAAACTCTCTACTCTCTCCCTCCACAAACCTCATCCCAAGCTAATCTCTCCTGTTCCTGTCTTCACCTCTCCGAAGTCCACCCAGTAAAATCTATTCTATTTCCTCTTTCCAGAGGATCATGTACACCCCACCTCCTACTTAGAGAGGTCTTTGCTACTTAGCTTCTCTGGGTCTGTGGATTGTTGCATGATTGTCATGTACTTAATAGGTAATATCCACTTAATAGTGAGTATACAACAAGTTTGTCTTTCTGGGTGTTTTACCTCACTTAGGATTTTTTTTAGTTCTATCCATTTGCCTACAAATTTAATGATGCCATTTTATTTTCAAACAGCTGAGTAAAATATTCTGTAAATGTGCCACATTTTACTAATTCTTTGGTTGAGGGACATATAGATTGTTTCCAGATTCTGGCTCTTATGAATAAAGCTGTTCTGACATAGTTGAGCAAGTATCCTTGTGGTAAAATAAAGTGTCTTTTGGGTATATGTCCAAAACTGGTATGGCTGGGTCTTGAGGTACAACAATTTCCAATTTTCTGACGTACTGTCATATTGATTTCCATGGTACAAGTTTGTACTCTCACCAGCAATGGAGAAGTTATCACTTGTGTTATTGATTTTAGCAATCCTGATGGTGTAAGATAGAATCTCAAAGTAGTTTTGATTTGCATTTTCCTGGTGGCTAAGGATGTTGAATCTTTTTAAAGCATCCCTCAGGCTTTTGAGATATTTTCATTGAGATTCTGTGTTATGGCCTGTAGTCCATTTTTCAATTGGATTATTTTCTTTGTTGATGTATAGTCTTACTATATTTAGGGTATTAGCCCTCTTTCAGATGTGAAGTTGGTGAAAATCTTTTCCCATTCTGTAGACTGTCATGCTGTCCTATTGGCAGTGTTCTTTGCTTTGCAGAAGATTTTCAGTTTCATGAGATTCCACTTAGTGATTGTCAATCTTAGTGTCTGTGCTATTGGTATTCTGTTCAGGAAGTTGTCTCCTGAACCAGTGTGTTCAAGGCTATTCCCCATTTTCTCTTCTAACAGGATCAGTCTATCTGGTTTTATGTTGAGGTATTTGATCCAAAGACTTGAGTTTTTGCAGGGTGATAAATTTGGGTCTATTTGCATTTTTCTACACAAAGACATTGAATTAGACATTCACCATTTGTAGGAGATGTTTTCTTTTCCCAGTGTGTACTTCTGGCTTCTTTATTTCTCAGTCTTTGATGCCAAAGATCAAAATGTCTGTTTTTTATGGTAATACTATATGGTTTTTATTACTAAAGCTCTGTAGTACAGCTGGTGATACCTCTAGCAATTCTTTTATTGTTCAGGATTGTAGTCGCTATGGTGGGTTTTGTTATATTTTTCCAAATGAAGTTGAGGATTGTCCTTTCAACATTTATAAAGAATTGTGCTGTAATTTGAATGGGGATTGCATTGAATCTGTAGATTGCTTGCTTTTAGTAAGATCTACATTTTAACTATATTAATCCTATCAATCCATGAGCGTGAGAAATCTTTCCATCTTCTGAGATCTTCAATTTTTTCTTCAAAACTTGAAGTTTTTTTTATCATATAAGTCTTTTACTTGTTCGATTTTGTTAGCTGAAATATGACAACCCAGATATTTTTTTTTTTAATTTGTGCTTAAGAGCTCATTCTGAGAAAGGTGCAAAACAACCATATATTGCAGGTGCCTAACAAAGAGTTTCTATTGGCTTAAACCGGTGTCTGAACAGTCTTCTCTGGTGAATACTCTACAACACTAACCATGTGTGATCCTCAATGTGTGTTATTTATCACCTGAAATAAAAAACAATGTTCTCTTGCTTTTGAGTTTGAAAAAATATCATTAAAATAGTAGCTAATTTAAAATATTATTTCATTGGTCTACCAATGTAGTGCAGTACAACATCTCACTAGTTTATTTCTGTGTCAATTTATTTATTATTCACTTTTCATTTATGTCAAAGAATTTCTACAATGATCTATACTTTTATAAACATATGTTTCTGCAGCTGTTCACTATTTTCAAATTTTTATACATATCTGCACAGTCACTAGTACAGACCTTCAACTTTTTACTGTAACATCTATATTTTAGTTCATTTTAAACCTTGATATGAACAAAAATCCATTTTTAATTACATATTTAAAGAATGGCTTCCTTCTTTGACTCACAAAGTAACAAATATTAATCAACATTTTGATAATTTTAATTAATTTTAAAATTATTTCATTTAAGTTATTAAATTTTAAATTATTCTTATTTGTTATCTATTTCTTAATCACTTTTTGACATAAAAATGATTTTTTTTTTTTTTTTTTAGTAAATGGTTCTTCTGTGTAAGTAAATGGATTTAATAATGAACAAATTGAATAGATCTTGGATGAGTTAATTTAATTGTATATTTGGATTTTTGCCCTTATTATATGATACTTCACTTATATTTAGTTCAAAACCGAACATGATTTATAATAACTTTAAAGTGTTTTTTCATAAACTTTCTGAAAACCCTTTTTTTTAATACCAGAAATAATTTTCAAAATGTTATATCTTAATACATTTCAGCTGTTCATATAGTTTTACGGCTTTGTTTTTGGTACCATTGTAACAATCATTAGACTTTACGGATAAGCAGACATGCAGACAGGAAAGAAACAAGCCACAATGCAGTTGGTGTTAAACATGTGCCTTAGTGTTCCAAATATTTCATACCAATTTTTATTGAGGCCACCATGCATATAGATAGATATTCACATTTTTTATGTGAAATTTAATGGGGAACAACTTGTTTAATATAGTGAATTATTCAAGCTGTAGAGTTAAAAAAATGCAAGTTATTTAGTCTTTATACTCTAAGTATTGTCTCTCAGGGAGACAAGATGGAGTCTTGTTAATAAATTTTTTGCCCTTCAAATTTATCTTTGACAATTAACAGAAGTTCATTGATTTCCTAGTTCTACATTTAGTAGACATCTGCCAGACTTCATAATAGGAAAAAAAGAATATCAAAGGATAACGGATGTGGAAGCAGTTATGATCTCCTGATATGTCATTCCCACCTACTGCAGCATGCTGGAAAATGAGTTTTTGATTACCTTATGTAATTGAACATTCATTCACCAACAAGTAATTAAACTATTTGTATGCTCATCATGTTAAAATTGAAATTGAGTTTTTGAAATTTTTGTTGATCAATGTGGGTAGAAATAAAACCACGCATTTTCACTTACAAAAATATAATTAATGGAATATTAAAAAATGATGAAGAAAACATTGACAATGTGATCATAAGAAGCAAAATGAACTATGTTTCAATGCCAGACCCTGAGGGATCTTTGACACTGTATTACCATTTATTTTTGCTTTGTTCTATCTTTTTATTTATATATTTAGGTAATGAATTATAGATAAGGATAAACAACATAGTGATATAAAGAAACAGCACGCAAAACTTTGATGATAGCATATTTGGCAGATCCTTTTTAAGCTGATTTCAAATAGACTGGGAAAAAACGAGAAACAAAACAACTTAAAGGGAAATCCATATATTTATCTCATTCTACATCTAAATAATATCTAGAAGAGCAGATGACATACTGTGAATTCCCTACCCAAGGGCAGATAAATTCCATGCTGATACAGAGTCTTAAATCTGGTGAATTTTTGTGTTCATTTCTTTGTTTATTTTGATTTTTTTATCTTTTTATAGAACTATATAGATGAGACTGGCCTGGAAGGCCCTACCTCAGAATGATCTTGAACTTACACTCCTGCTACCATCTTTCCAAATCCTGTGATTAGAGGCATGCATTCCAACAACCAACATTAATCATCTGATGTTGTAGCTTAGAGCCATAACTAAAAATATTTTACATAACAATATTGTAATTTTACTAGATATATATGCATTATGAATATATATTATTTACATGTACATAGTAATTTAATTCCCCAAATAAAATCAATATGAACAAAATCATAATTAAATAAATTGACTGTAGGTTAAATTATCTGTAATATGATAGCAGAGTGCACCATTACAGTGGAGATAGGAGCTATAATTTCTTCCTAATTTATACATAGGTAATTCTATACATATAGTATCTTAAGACACGAGTAATCAAAATAAAAGGAATACATTATGTGCATTAAAGAGAAAGTATGCCAAGCTGAATGCAAAATAACTGGATTTCTAGGAGAATAAAACCTTCTGTTGGCCCTTCACATTCTTGCAATACTTATAAATGCAGGACGTTTATCACTGCATATGTGTTGAGGACTTTGTTAACTTATTGTCCTTTAAAGTCCTATTTTTAGTTTTAATTTTTATTAAATTAAATTACCTTGTATTAAAAATGACAAAAATTTTATTATTTACGTGACAGTTGACAGTTTAAAGATGTAGGTAAAAGGCCATTTTCCCCATGAAGTAAAGCAGTGACTCATTTATTTCCTCCAGTAAGTATAGTCTTACTCCTCATGCAAGAAATTTCTTTTAAAAAAAAGACAGAGGTAACTATAGAAAATACAACCAATCAAAATGGAGAGTTGTGTATCCCAGTCCCAGTAGATGCATCTACAAAACACTCCTGCATTTTAAGGCTCAGGAAAGGTCACCAAGGTGAAGATTCCAAGAGATGGTAAGAGCCAGAGGATCAGGGAGTTTACTGTGAGATTGTGTCTCCTATTAATATAAGAAGCTACACTTATATAGTCTAACCAACATGAACACCCAATCTTATATTTGAACAAAAGGACAGCAGTGAACATGCCAAACTGCACAAGGAAAGCCCAAGAAGCCTCAACTCTACACACAGAACTATAGGCAACTGAGGAAATCTAGAAGCAGGAGAGGTGGCCTTCTTCAGCAGAAAGTGCATTAATTGGTTGCACTAAATGTTCAGACCTGAAAACAGTCATATCGCAAGCATTACATGGACTGAACAGATTATTTTAGGAATATCTTTATATATATAAATATGCATGCAATAAAAATTAGGGAAAAATAATAAAGAAAATGAAGGCAATAGAGTGGTATATATGGGAGGATACGGTGGGAAGAAAGGGAAAAATATTGTAGTTAAGTCATAATCTCCAAATGAAGTATAAATAAATGCATATAGTATATAAATAAGAAAATAAAAAGGAATGTGGAATAAAACACGATACATATTCTGGGAAGCAGAGCATCATCCTATATACATTAGATAAGATGTTGACCATTTTAATTCAATATGAGATTAACTAGTGTGTTTCTAAGCATTTTCTATATTTATATTTGCCTTTCCATATATTATCTATTTTTATTGGAAAAACATATGGATGCATATATAATTATTTTTCAATTTTTTTGTTGAATTATCACCAAGTTTTCAAAATTATCTTCACTAAGTAGATAGGTGAGGCATTCATATACTATGTCCTATATTTTTAAGTTTTGGTTAAGAATAAGGTTTAGAATATGTATGTTTTCAGAAGTTATTTATTAGTTTTTAGTTCAAGTATATACTGAAAATTTATTGGAAATACATAAATACCAATTTGTAAATTTTTGTTGTTGGTAGTGGTGGTAATATTAAGAGGAAAATAAGCTGTCATATTTGACTCCACAAAGTTAAAACTTCAACATATGAAAATATTTTAAGGAGAATTGAGGCTGAAATTCTAGCCAAAGTAGTTCACTGGGATAATAGGGAGAAGATAAAATTAATGAATGAGTAGTTTTCTCATTTTATCCATGTCTTGAATATTATAGTGATGAGAATCAGAAACTAAACTAAACTGAACTAAACAGAAAATAGGTACGATGGACTCTTAATGTCTTTACTGTTGCTGCTGTGTTAGAAAAGAACAACACATTTGTTGTTCTGGAGTTCTACCTAATTCTCTTCTTTGGCCAGCCTGAATAGATATTTCTAAACCAATAAATGGGAATCAGGAAACAGAGACAGAATGGTGGGCACAAAAGTAAAATGTCTAAAGTAAACTTAGGACTCTAAAAAAAGAGAGGAGCTATGTTTGCTTGAAATCCAACAAAAGATCTAAAAAGACATAAATATAATACCCTTTATAGCATTAACTAGTTATCTGTTTAACTGTGAGATAATTGTTTAAGTAGTACACATATTCTGAATCCCAGTTAATTATGCTTAAGATGAAAATTATAATTGAAACCGTAACTATCTATTCTTCCAATATGTTTGTTTTATAGTGGGGCTATGAAACTCATTTTTACTTATGCTAAAAGGACATACATTTGGTGAGGACATCAGCACACAATTTTAGGAGTGATATCAAATTATTCATGGATGTATTTGAATAGGGCTAGACACAAATATTTTAAAGTCTTTATAGCATAATTTTGTAACCTAGGTCTCTCAGTATGAAACTGAAAGTTAATAACATTCCATCCAGACCACATAGGCCTCTGACTGTGATTCCTTCATAGAGTCCCCAGGAATATAGACAAGCCCTGGCTTTCACACAGGCATATTACTTTCATTCATATATATATATATATATACATATGTATATATATAAAATGTCTATATTGTATAGGCTGAATCTTAGTATAAAATTTCTTAGGATGGAAACATGGCAGGTAAACTAAGTGTTACAGATTGACATGAAAGTTTTTGGCTTATTTTTCTTAAAAAAATTAACTGTCTATTATCCACAATTGAATCATTTGAGGCAGGCAGCAGAGATTTACACAGGCTGTTGTGAGGGACCAAGACCTGCTTTTTGGTTCTCAAGAATTTAGAGCAGTGGCTCTCAAGCCTCCCATTTCTGTGAGCCTTTAATATAGCTTCTCATATTGTGATTAGCCCCAACCAAAAATTTATTTGTTTTGTTACTTCACAACTGTAATTTTATTATTGTTATGAATTATAATGCAAATAACTGACATGCAAGATGTATGAGGTGACCCCTGTGAATAGGGTATTTAACCCTTAAAGGGGTTGTGACCAACAGGTTGAGAAACACTAATAAAGACTGCTGTGTAACAGAATATTTTCACGAAATGCTTACTTAAGTACACTCTAAATATATGCATGAAGTCAATTCTGAAGTTTATTATAAAGCCAGTAAGAATTTCATTTATAAAGTAAGCATATGTACCATAGAGATAGGCTATTAATGGTCTTCTAGGGGAGAAAATTAAGGCAGGACACTTTGGTAGGCTCAGTACCCTGATTTCAATAGTCATGATAGTACTCCCATAGCTTCCAAATTAAAAAGAAGGCACAGCATCAATGAACTGAAATAACTGTAGAAGCATTTAACTAAAAGTTATCTGTTTTATGGGGTTAGAGAGAGATAGCTCAGTGGCAAAAGGAGTCCTCTTGAAAAGGACTGAAGTTGAGTTACCAGCTTTCACAAAGTGATTCACAACTTCCTTCTAATCTAGCTCCAGGTAATCTTACAGTCTCTTCTAGACTTCACATATATTCCCCCATATAGACAGGAAAAGAATTATGTGTATACACATATAAATGCAAACAAAAGTTAAAAAATAAAAACAGTAAAATAAAGTGTGATGTGATGTAGACAAAGACAGCTGACCAACAGAGAAGTATGTCAAGTAGATAAATGAGATAACCTGTCAAAAATATATTCACTACTAAGAAAGTGGATTTATTTATTCATTTATTCATTTATTTATTTATATTTAAGCAACAAAACATCTCTGTGCCTAGTGAAGAAAAAGTCACGAATCGCATGGTGAGACAGAACTTTATTGTGCTATCACTTAACTCACATATTTGAATTTTTCATAAAAACAGACTTCAATGAATATAGAGAAATTGGCCTCATCAAAGGATGCTGCAAACCCATGAGAAACATGCACACATGTCTCTTCCTGTTCTCTTCTGAGAGTTCCTGTGATTTACTGGAGCAATTATATCAGGAAAAAAGAAAATTACATTTATTTCTTTAGAATAACTCAACACTACCTTTAAAGTAATTCTGTTCTCTTGGATACAGAGTGTCATCATGCTCATTAACCAAACTGTGAGCTTATGAAGGTCAGGTGATAGGTTTTATTCTGTTATTGTCAGATTGTTAGTGTCAATATATGACACATTTATATATCCAATTTAATAATGTATGGTTATGATAGAGAGTCTCAGAGAGAGATAAATTCTCCATAGCACTTCCCTATGGAATGATGCATAGTCATTGCCTGGTAATGGTAAGAAGTTCCCAAAGTAGTAAATAGGCACTGAAATGAAGTAGCTAGAGGCTATAGAGAAGACTGAGTTGTTATATATTTCAAACTATATTAAAGATGAACACTCAACTTTTTTTTAGTTTTACTGCTGTTTTTATTGTGATAAATGATCACAGACTCTAGTAGTCATTATGAAGGAAATGTTCTAGTAACTATAACATTTTTCCCCCACTATCTCCATAGCCAAAAAAATATCAGAAGCATTATGATTCTTTAAGCCAATAGAGTAATAAATCTTTGTTGACAAGCTTAGAATCAGGTTTGTGTGCCATAACTTCTATTCAGAGAACTTAAAAGAACCATCAGGACATGATTGTGGCACATGGTATTCACTAGATGGTGTGTCCTATAGATGGCAGAGAAGCAGCTTGCCTGTTCCAGAATATGAGAGCCATATTTCACATTAATTGAATATCTGATGTCTGGCAACTGTAGATATAACTGTATCATGAATTTACTGCCAGAAAGAAGAAAATTTGCTACAATATAATGGTTCTTCTGCTAAGATTTGGAATTGGATTTCCAGGACATGTGAATGCTGGGTAGGTATGGCTGGTCACCTGTACTTCCAGTACATAGGAAGTGGACCCAGAGTAATCAATATAGACCATTTCTCAGTATATAAGGTAAAGAGAAATAAAATAAGAAAACTGATGTTAACCTCAGACTTCCAAATGCACATTCATGCACATTTGCGCATACAAATATACATGTATGTTCACACATACATGTGAATCTCAATACACATGTACAAAAAGAAAAATTAAATAAAAATCTAAAGAAAAGCACTTGAGCATTTTCTTTGCACATAAGGAAACTGATGCCTTGAGACCTGATCTACCAAACTATGCGAAATCCAGATCCATAGGCACAGAGCAGGTTGCAGGGTTATAATTACCACATACATTCTATGACAGCCATCTGATAGTGAGATACCATGCTACTAACCAGCTCAGATAAACAACCATACCAATATTTATTCCATTTAGACAAAAACCATGAGAAAAAATATGTTGTTTGATATTACAAGGCTTTCGAATATTTATTTTACAATCATAGCCACTGAGACATGGTCTTTTCTGATACCAAGTAACCACATATGTACAGGCGTAAGTACCATGATGCAATTGACCATTATCTAATATCATCATCCATTGTTCAGTATATGGGAACTGGACAATCAATCATTTTCTATATTACAATGTAGCTAGGGCATCACACATGATTTTTGTCCCGATAATTAGATTCCCTCAGGACAGGTATATTTCACAAACAATGTCAGTACAGCAATATGTTTCGTGACTTTAGTGTTGGCTTTGCAGTTCTTCCAGAAAGCTAACCACATATTTAAGTAACTTCATAGTATTTGGTTCTTTTCAAAAAGTAAGTGGTTGTGTAATTTGGATCTTTATTTTTAGATATAGATTCAATGAAGAAGGTGACTTATTCTTTGGCTAAGCAATCCCCTGTCCTGGAGGGACAGCCTGTCCTGGAAGATTTCAGCCTCCATACAATCTAATCTTCAAGATACAAGCCTAGATATAGAAGAATTCAGCCTCAGCTTTCAAGACTTACTCACTCTGACTAGCTCCTTCTGAACTTAGACTGTAGTGAACTCAATTGACTCTTCTGGTTGACTGACTCAACTCACCTACTATTCTGGCTTAGGCTCTTTTACAATCTGCTGATTCAAGCTCATCGTCTGACCTGGCTGACTGTTTCTGACTGAATTCCTCTGACTCTGATTGACTTTGGCTGATTTCAGCTACTCTGACTGAACTGCTCTGTTAGGATTCAAACTGACTCTCACTATAAGCAGATTCTTTCTCCTAAACTCACTTTCCTTCTGCTGAATCACCTGTGTCTTATCTGATTCTCTAACCAACTGCTACAGACTGCCTCAGACTACCTCTGACTCTTTAGACTCTGAGCTGAGAGCCTGCTTTTATACTGTGAATATAAGGCATGTCCCAAAGTGAGTCACATTGACTTACTGTGCTAACTCTTCCATTGATTGATCTCTTTGCCTACTCTTCACTGATTCTCAAATACCACTTCTTGTCTGACATTGACTCCTTTTGAGCTCTGCTTCCTGTCTCTGCTTCCTCCTCTGCTTCATCTTGATTCTATCATGGGGATTAAAGGTATGCACTATCATTGCCTTCTGAATACTGGGAATAAAGATACCTACTAACATTCTTTCTCCCCTAAAGCAGCTATGCTGATGGATTATGTGATTAAATATCCCTCTACATTTATTAGTGGTATTTCAATCTGGCTGCCTTCTGTCAATGGCTTAGACATATCTCACAATTATGGTTGTGATGAGCCAAGACTCATCTCTCATCTGCCAGTCATTAACTAACTGATATGAGCCATCTCCACACTTAACAATATCTATTAATTTAAATTTTGTAGTTTGGATTTTTGCCTGCAAAAAATCCCATTTGAAAATTTCTGACTTCTTGAGAAGTTGAAAACAGAACAACAAACTCTGCAATATATAAACTCAAGGAATATGAATTACTTTTCTCCCGTTGTTGTAAATACATGAGTGGTATTAGGGATTTTTACCAGTAGTGTTTTATATTATTCCTGAACAAATATTTTTGTGTCAAAGATTACTTTTACAGAGAAAAGTTCAATTTCCACCAAGATTTTCATGTGACAAAAAGACTAAAAATAGGCTATATCTATAAAGGTTCTGTTCTTTAGAGAGTGTAATTTATGAAAGTTAAATATTATGAATAAATATGACTATTTCCTGTACTTCTAATGCACTTTTAATAACACTGGTAACTATAAGATTAAAATCAGAAGCAGTTGCCTTTTCTATTTAATAAGAATGTCATAACCTCTTTTCATCTTTTATTACTAAGGTTTATCTTTCATAATCATGTTCAATCCTATGGGCACAGAATAAAGGATTTGAAGTAACTAGCATGGGGAAAGTTCATTACAGGTTGGAACAGATCACCAATATTGAAAAAATAATCTAATAGTAGATTACTGTCTTGCATTTTAATTTAAATTGGCCAAGGAGACAAACAGATCTAAATATTAAAATGCCTTTAATATTTTAGAAGGAAAATAATTTGGAGTTAAAATCATGTCATCTTTTTGAATATGTATGTATTCTTTACCTGTTAATAATTTAATGATAATATTCTCTCTTTTATATTAGAAGGTAAGCTCTGACTAGTGAGCACACACATGTTACTCAGGTTCTCATGAGATTTGAATCCGTTTTTCAGTGTTTGAAATTCTCTTTTCCTTCTTAAGAACATTTGTAACAAAGAACGCAAAAGTTAGCTGCCATTATTTTATTTTTATGTACACAATAAAAATAAATATAAGAACTATGTCTGGCCTACTGAATGTGCAACTGAAAAACCATAATTAAAAATGCAAAGTGTTATATATAATGGAGCAAAGAAACGATGAATCTCCACATTATATATAATCTCCAACTATATATAATCAATTATATATAATATTTTTCATTTTAAAACTATTTTATTTTATTTGAAATGTATAAGTATTTTGCCACTATGTTCCTGGTATCTGAGAAGACCAGGAAATGGCATAACAACTTTTATAACTGGAGTGTCATATGGGTGTAAGACACCAGGTGGGTGCTCAGAATGGAACCTGTGTCCTTTGCAAAAGTGACAATTTATCTAAACCACTGAGTCATTTCTTAAGTCCACATTATTCATCTTATAAAACATATGCATTATCATGTATGCTTCAGAAAATTCAAGAAATTACTGTAAGATCACATTAGAATACATGCATTTTAACCTAATGAAATTTTAAGCAATGTCATACTATATTGTCTATTTTTGCCTGAATCCAAATACTACAGTGAATACTCCATTATAATTCATCCAGTCAGTGAATGATAAAATAGGGTAATCTTACAGAAATGATCAAGCACAAGCACAATTTTTTAAAAAATTACGAACTTGAATAAGTCATTTTTATAAATATTCTAGACTCCTAAAATATTCACGTCTCATAGATAGTTCCCAACTTTGGAATGATCTTGGATTGATATATTGGCAAAGCTGTATATAGAATCAGCCAGTACTACCATATACTACTAAACATGCAGAAATAGAAAGAAGAAATATTAAAACATAGCAGGAATCAATAATATATTCTTCACAAAAATGAAGCCAAAGACAATTTCTTAACAGCAATAATAGTGCCACTAGTGAATGGAAGCTATTTATCTCAGTAAGAAAATTATCAACAAATATTAGAAGGTGATGGTAAAATAAATTTTTTTTACATGAGAAAATCTAAGTAGAAAAGGAATCTAACTATATACTTCTATATGTACCTAATATAGGATGAAAGAATTAAGAGAAAGAGAAAGGGGAGAGAACAAAAAGGCTCTTGTGAAACTAGGTTCACTGTAACTATCCAGCCTAACCATAAATATTGACTATAACATCATGTATATTTGTTAAAGGCTGAAAAAGTAGAAATAATATCCTAGATAGATGTATTATACATGATATAAAGGGAGGAAAATACAGGAGGAGATACAGAAATAAGAGGAATCTATTTGCTTTAATCGTATAGAAAACAGAGTCCCCAAAAACCCTACCTTTTAAAAACAAAAATATAAATTTATTTATGACTTCTTTTGAATTTGTTCTTTGACTAAACATCCCACAAACTAATTGCTGCAGCCTTATTACAGAAAGCAGCATGTGCAACTCATTACAGTTTTAATCACTAAGGCAGATGTGAGGTGAAGAAAATGTTTTAACACAAACTTTGACAGAAAAAGCAAAGAGAATTGCTGTATAACGCTAGGATTAAACCCAGCGCCTCAGCCATGCTAGCAAAAAATATAGTTCCTGGAAACTGATTGAGAATTTAAAAAGCTAAGGCTAAAGTTTAATTTCAAGAAAACAACTTTTATTTAATGCAGTCCTCAATAATAACTCAAGTGACAAAAGGTAAATAATTATTAATGAATAGTAGAAAGCTTGTCATATACCAGAATAAAAATCTGATGCACCATTACACATGCTAAGAAAAACAGAGCACCTGTTTAGATTAATTAAAACTGAACCTGATTGAATAGTGGCATTCCGTGGAGATCAAAATATTAACAGAAGGACTAAGTTTAAGCAGGTAAAATTAACCATTGAAAACTTGTCTATCTGTTTTCTCCAACATGAAGAAAAAATATGTAGAATTTAAAGAAAACAGCAAATACACAGTAAAGGGCATATGGTTGAGGTAAAGCTTAATATCCATTCACAGGTAAAGGAAATGCAACATTGAGATAAAAAAGAAATTTTAATTGCATTCAGTGTTATAAGCTACTTTTGGAAATAAACAGTAGATTATTTACAAACTGCTTCATTTCAGTACAGAAAGCCTGTGTGTGGTGATTCTGTTTTTCTTCAGTCTAATTCAGAGCCTTGACAGCCATGGCATCTATTCAAAGAAAGAACGTTTTAGCATCTTGCTTCTATTCTCCAGGACAGGTGGTACCACAGAGGTCCACATAGCTTTCTCAATTCACTATTGGTGAGTTTTGTCCTGTGAAGAAAGATGTAGGTACGTATAACTTACTCATTGAACCAAAAACTGAAGTTGAAAGACTGTCCAGGATATCTGTCAAGGTGACAAAAGAGGGAAAGCCCTAAATAAATAAGTGCTTGAGTCAGAATTGTGGCTTAGTCTGTTTTGTAATAGTTTAACATGATATCAGAGATATTTGTGAAAGATAGCAATACACCGTTTCACGGGTTTACAGTCTTTCAAATCCAGTATCAAAAAGCTAATATCTTGAGCAGATATTTAGTTGTATCTCACATGTAGAAAACTAAAGAAAAAAAAAAAAGAAATTGGTTAGAATAGAATAAGTAAACAGATAAATAGACACTTAGTAATTTGTTTGTTTGTTTGTTTTTATTAAAGTTTCCTATCTACTTCAAATAGAAGGAGGACTCCTGGACTCATCACTTACTAAGTTTCTCAATATCTACAGTATTTTCCAATATATTAAAATATATTCCAATTATAGCATTCATATTAATTTTCCTGGATATTGACTGATTACCATTAAGCATATGACTATATCTTATCTTCAAGAGCTAGGTAATCCTCCTTCTGTAAAAATGAGAGAAGAGACATGTG
Source organism: Cricetomys ansorgei (assembly GCA_026225945.1). Lineage (NCBI taxonomy): Eukaryota > Metazoa > Chordata > Mammalia > Rodentia > Nesomyidae > Cricetomys > Cricetomys ansorgei. Next base: position 6,874,460 of record JAMJFZ010001133.1, on the reverse strand, counting down.
GTAACACAATATCCACACACACTTATTTGCAGTTCTTCTATTCACAGATTCATCAAGGTGAAGTTAAATGAGATTCATAAATTCTAAAGTGCATATTATTATAGTGTGATAAATATACCATGCTGTCTTGCCCTGTTTGATGCATACATCTTTCCTTATATAGAACACCTATGTTTTGTACCAATCTGTCCATCGATCATTGTTGCTGTCTTGATCACTATAATGGGTGTCATGAACTACAGTGCTATTGATCAAGTACCATTTCTTTATACTTAATCAAGACTTCCACATACCAGAGAAGTTATTTAGGTAATTTGGAAATTTCACACAGAAGCCATGAAGTGCTGCTTTTAAGTGAAAAGAACAAGGAAAGTTCTGCCTTTAATCAAGACAAAACCATGTCCTATGATGAGTTACTAAGGAACCCACTCGGTAAGAAAGAATCTTCTGTGTAAACACTATGAAGATGAGGGGTTCAAGGGATAGTTCATTAAGTAAAGTGATTACTATGCAATCATGAAGACCTGAGTTCAAACCATAGAATCGATGTGAGAGTGTGTGTGATTGAAATCCAACCCTGAGAAGATAGATATAGCAGTAACTCTAGGGCTCACTGTCAAATCTAGCCTATTTGGTGAGCTCTAGGCCAATGACTGACCATTTCGCAAGCATAAGAACAACGTTTCTTGGGGCACTATCCAAATTTATAGATCAACCTCTACATACACATGTGAATACATATGCATTCACATAAACATTCACACGTACCTACTCACATATTCAATAAATTGTGAGGATGAAACTCATGCCACTTTATGCTCACACTTCAAATTACAAAAATCATCACAGTCGGTGATAAATGTTAATTGAGATAAAAAGAAAATAATTTATAGTGTTTGATACTTGCTGTGCTTTAGGGATCTAGGATTATTTCTCCTACATATATGCAGGGATTACCATACTATATATTCATATTATAGCTGACTTTGAATAAATTTGAATGAATGAAGTATGCAAGCTACCAAATATTGCACATGTAAAAGAGTACTGAAAAATATCAACACATATGTATGTATATGTATATAATATATGCATATTATATATATATATTATATTATATTACAAGATATATTTGGATAGTTAAATTACTGAAGAAATAAACTGAGAAAAACCTTTAGTAATCACATAGGAAAACCATTTAAAAGGCACAGGCATTGTCTTATTGTAACGTGTTGTGTTGTGTTTAGCTGCAGAGGAATAACCTTATGTGAAAGCTAAGGTCTACATTCTAGGGGCTCCACTCAGAGGCTTGTGTATTCTGGACAAAATGTAGACACACCTTTAATTCAATGTTCAGAAAGTAGAGAATACTGGAAGTAAAGGTGTTTGCTACCTTTGCTGATGGCCCATGGATATGTATCAGCAACTCTGAGTTATCATTGCCTTTTTAACAATGACCACTCTACATAAAATTGCAATTGAGTTGAACTATTATAACAAAATGACTGAGGAACTGATAAGCTAATATATCATCCATACACTACCCAGAGAATGTTTTGTTTTGTGAGACAAATTTGTTTCTCTAAACTATTTTTAATTTTCTATTATTTCTGTATCCATAATATGTTACTTGATCACTTTCTATATGTCTAATGGATAAATATTGAGTAGATTGCACTAAGTTGTCATGCACACATGCTCATTTATATCTCAGTGGGGGAAACATGACATAAATGATATTTCTTAAGAATTGGGTTATATATCTTGAAACTAAAAGATAAGCTTGGTTTCTTATGAATTGTTTGACAGCTTAAGCCTCAAAACAACTAACTAGTTGTAAGAAGTTATTTACCTGTAGACCAAACCACCACAGTTCTATCCTAAGTGGTTAACATAGAAATATTATATTACTTTGTCTGGAGTAATTAATTTGGTCCGAATTACGTTTAAATTGCTAGGACACATCACATACTAGAACTGAGGAACTGAGCAGTGGTGACACACAACTTTAATCTCTGCACTTGGGAGGCAGAGGAAGGTGGATCTCTGTGAGTTCCAGGCCAGTCTCGTTTACAGAGAGAGGTCCAGGACAGTCAGACTTACAACAGAGAAACCCTGTCTTGAAAAACAAATATAAAATAAAATGAAATAAAATAAAAAAAGAAATGCAGAGCATCCAAAAAATATATCAATTGGATTCAAATCCATAATGCAAAGTAATTCAGTTTTTTCAAGAAATAAATACATGGTAGTGTATGTGATACATTACAATTTTATGTTCATTTTCTTCCTTTTTATTCAGAGTGTTCCCAAACTATAGTGGTGTTTGTAGGTTCTCCTTCAAGATCCATAACTTCTCCATAACTTCAATTGCCCTGCATATTTGGCTAGGGTTCCAGGACCAGTCATGAATTACTCCTGTTGATTAGGTTATAAATGCAATTGGAGAGCTACCAGCTAACCCCATAGCATGCACTGAACTATTTAGAGTTATTGTGTAATGCTCCTTTTTGTGATTCATGTGTATCTAAACCCCAAAAATCTCAAACATACACACCAACTGCAGGCAAATAAGGAATACTGAGCATAGGAGAAGTTGTCGTACTAGATAGGAGCACACCAATTGGTTATTCAATAACAAGTGGTCAGCCCTTAAAAACATACATACAAACAGCATTATAAAGACTAAGTAGATTACATTTATGATTTTAGAAATATGTATGTTTATGTATATACATATGCACAACTAGCCACAACCAATGAAAAAAGAGGCTATGAATTTTATAGAGTATGAATTTGAAAGAGAGCAAAAATAGGTATATGGTAGGGTTTAGGAGGAAAGAAAGGGGGAATGATGTAATTATATTATAATCTCAGAAAAATACAAGAAGCGACTTTACAAACTAGGCATTTCCACCTCAATAAGTAATGTTATGACTACATTTCTTAAAATTCCAAATTCATGCCACAATTTTTATTTAGAAAACTAAATTAAAAATATATTCCATGAATTGAATACACATTACAAATCTGGAATGACCAAAGCAAGTAAAATATCAAAAGATGTGGAAAATTTCTTCTCTTATGATTTTCCCTTTCTATGAATAAGTTAATGATAAATTTAATCTCACATTTGTTACATTTGTCTTTAATTGAAAGTTTTCTAAAGTTTTGGTAAAGCCAGTAAGTGTTGTGTGGTATATGAGATCATCTTTATGTTTGAATATTGTAATATCAGGTAGAAGCAAAATTAAAATGTAATGGATTTAAAAATAGGAAAGCAGGAAATATAATTATCAAATGCAAATAAACTTCTAAAATAATGTAAAATCATTATATATATATATATATATATATATATATATATATATATAGCCACTACACACACACACACACAGAGAAGCATTAAACATAAAAATAAACAAATAACCAAAAGTCTTATAAGTTTTTTCTGGAGTCCTATAATGGCAATCAAACACAAGCCAACAGTTTTTTTTTTTTCCCTCAACACACTTCAGCTTAATTGTAGGTAGAAACCTTAGATCTAAGCAGTCATTCTAGCCATAAATTCTTTATATAATTCTAGTAAAAGTAATGCTTTAAAATCCATTTTCCTATGACCTTTAATAATTATCTATTTTTGAATTAATTATTCATTGTATTGGAATTCAAGATACTCTGAGAAATAAAACATTTATTTGTGAGCTGAGTGACATGCAAACATTAACCTTTAACTACATCCCATCTATTCTAATCCTTTTTTGGTACAGTGACAGAATTTATTAAAGAAAGTTCAAGACCTCATGCTTAAATCTTATGAATTAAGAAGTCCCAATGTTGTGGAAGTATCTTACAGCCTCAATAATTTCTGGTAATCATTGTAGTATTTATAGAATCTGCTGTCATACATGGTCTTCTGACCTATTAATCAACAAAAATATAACCATAGTGGTTTGTTTTCCATTTAAATGACAGAGCTAAAGTATTAATAAGCGGAATGCTTGTTTTAAGAAAGGATTTGAAATATATATATTTCAAAAAAAAAATATATATATATATATTTCGATATTTTTTTTCATCTCAGGAACTACTAGCATAAGGAAATAAACATGCTCAAGAAATGTTCTCCTATAACCATGTTGAATATTTCGTAATGTCCACCTACATGAACATAACAGAATAAGTTTGCCAGCATATTATATATAAAAAAGTGGAAACCAAGAAAAATGATTATATGCATATCCTTGATCTTATATGAAGTCATGACCCAATGAAGTCAACATTAGTTCAAATGTATCAAAAGTGAAATGCATTTATACCAACCAAGCATTCTATACTTGACGAAGAAGTCTTAAAGGAGCTATGAACATGTACAGTGTTCTTCAGTTGAGCATAAACACTTATCTTGTTTGCTGGACTTTCACCACCATTATATATGTCTAAGAAATCAGTTTTAAGAATAGAAAAATTATTTGACATTGTGAATTTTGTGAGTTTTAATCCATGTTTTATTGGCTCCATCACTTCATGTCTGGTGTGAAATAGTACATTAAAAACAGTGCCAGCATGTGGCTAAAAGAATTGCTCATCCAAGGATGACCACACAGCAAACTGGGACCTATAGTGAAGATCTGGGATAGGATATACCTCTAGGGGTATTCTCCTAATAACTTCCTCCTTCCCTGCAAAGAAGAACCATCTCCTAAAATTTCCAGAACTCCTAGTAAAGTAACTAGCTGGGGATTAAATCATCAATACACAAGCCTGGGGAATCTTTCATGTCAAGTCATAATGAAAACAAATCTATTTCCTAAAAAATTAATGAATGTATCGTGCATACACTGAAATAGACCTTTTGTAACATGGGATGTAAACCCACACCAAGTAATTAACAGAAATCACTGGCAATACAGACCATGTAAGGAACCAATTTTTTTATGTTGTAATCACACAGATAATAAGTACTGCAATTCATTACCATGCATCTCAAGAGAGTTCCACATCTACATGCAATGAACCCACTTTCAAAATACAGTTTCTACTGAACACATATCATTTTGTGCCATCAAAAAATTAAAAACTTTTAGTTGAACTATTGTGAATTTTCTTGGGAGAGATTAAATCAATAGACCAACTATTCAGCTTTAAAAGTATTTTTTGGGTCATTAACTTGTCTATGAAATAAGTATAAACATTCACAATGTACACCATTTGTTTATTTACTAAGTGTGTCAACTTTATATTTAATTTTTGCATAACACAAATTAAGAAATTAATATATTTACACATCGTGTACCCGGGGCTAAAGAGAAAATGATCTTGATCAATAGAAATATAAAATCTGAGAAGATAAATTTTAAAAACTGCATAACAGCAGGCTATCAAGAAAAGATAGTATGTTTGACAAGAGAAGCTGAGCCAAGCAGCCCATATCAAAACAAGCGCGGAAGTTTCCGAAGTTAATATGCAAAAAGGTAATGTAGAGAGGGTCACTGTTTCTGAGTGTGCTGCATCACGGAAATCTAATAACTTATTAATCTCACTGACATCTGCCTGCTACTCATTTAAGGCATCTAATTTTTAATATTCTTTTGAATTTATTATCTCATTCGTGGCCTTTGGTACTTGACAGCTATGACTAAAATTAAATTATGTTCTACCTTTTGAAAAGTTCAATATACATACTGGTTATTAAACTGTTAGCTAATTCTCAGAATGCTGTGTCTGCTTTTCTGATGCACAAATTTAGATGCATCTAGTGTCTTATGGTGAAAAACAAAGGCTTGTAGGAGTAAGTTTACTCACAACGTTTCTATTTACCTTTCCTTGTATTACTAATACTTAAACAATTGTAAGAGTATTTTAGTAAAAATTAAAGACTTGAAGATATCTGATAAAGATGCAAATATCTGATCAACAATTTGAATCAAGAAATGAAGTTATTTAGACTCTATGCTAACAGTAGATTATGAGCTCACAGACTGGGTGACACGGCAGGTTACATATACTCTCTGGCCCATAATTGTTTTGTATCTATAAAACCAGGAAAATGTCAAGGATTATGACTTGAAAAGGGATTTTTGAATAATAATGAATGAATTAATTGAAAGGAATCACATTTTTAAAACATTTAATGAGTGTTTAGGAACAGTATTTAATGCTACATAAAGTACAACAAGAATCATATATCAAAATGTATGTAATAACTTCATATATTAACATTTGTAATCACTATTCAAAAGAGATATCTTATTTAGCTTTCAAAAATACATTCACAGTTAAATGCTTTTATAACTTCTACATATCACAATTTGTTTTGTCTTTAAAAATCATAATTCAAATTCTAATAATTTAATAGTACATGTTTCAAATGGTATTTTATTTACAATGATACTGTAAATTGTCTATCATTTGGACATTTTAGCAAATTTGCTTTTAAATGTGCTACATTTTTATTAAACACATAGTACAATAATGTTTACAATGTTAATGTATGTATATTTTCCTACACATCATAAAATTTGTGGAAGAATGGTATATATGTAATAAACATATTTAAAATTCTATATCTGTTTATATTTATCTTCCATATCACAGATTTTTTTCAAGAAACTGGAATATAATTGATAGATAATATTTGTTCTGTACACTATATGACACGAGGCCGGAGTCTTAGTAAACTTAGCATAAGTAAGGCAAATCTATAAGAAATAAACACTATGTTGAAAAATTAAAGGACTTTGAATTTTTGCTAATTATTTTTCATTCACTGTCCACATGAGTAACTGTCTATAATAAGATGACTGAAACACAACACCTATTTCCTCCACACTAATAATGAAGAAGTAAGGTGAGATGTCATATTCAGAATGTGGGTCACACCTGATTGTCCAGAACCCCTTGTCCTCAGGCCTTCCAATGTACAATGCAAATTTAAACAAGTAAACATCTCCATCTATTATTTTGTCTCACTTATGCATGGTCATTTTTATCCGTAACCAACTACCATGTTGCATGCTATGTTTCATTTGTTTAGCCTATGGAATAAAAGTTTATTAAATATTATACTACAGCTCACAGTAAAAAATTACAATTATTACATTCCAAGCACATACCAAGCATGTGCACATGCAAGGAAAAATTTTCAAAAAATAAAATTACCCTTGTGACCTGTGATACATTTTTGATTTCTTTTTTTTTAACTGCATAATTTCATCTACTGTTCAATATTCTTTTCTGTTTAAACCTTATTTGTTTTTGAATGTGTTCTGGTTGATAAATTTGAATTCTTACTTGTCATTTTCTGAACATTTTCTATATAGGATGAGGGCCCCTATCTGTATTGTCACAGAACCCTTCTCTCCAAAGTAAACTTTAGGGTTACCACTTAGGCTGTATCCTAAATCCATACATCTCTTAACACCCTCAAATATGGGATATAATCTCTCCAATTATTTCATGCAACACTCAGACACCCAAAATACATGAAATTAATTGTAAATTGTTAATACAAGTTTCTTCAGAACATAGTTTTCTCTACCTTTTAAAGCATCACTTCAGGTTTTTTTTTTTTTTTTTCTTTTTCGTAAACCCGGTTCTATCATGTTTTAATATTTCATGTGCTATTTTGGAGTGTTATATTTTATAGAAGCCTATTGAGCTAGAATTTTACTTGCCTCCTAAATTTTACTATATAGAAAATTACCTTCTTTCATACTTGGAAACAAAGATGATCAATTGTCCTTCACACAAAAGGACAATTGGGGTTTGAACTTCCCTTCCAAAGTCTCAGAGCTCCTGTCTCCAGCCAAGCTGTTACATCAAACAAAAATCTCTCATTATGATGAATGTATAAAGCCTGGCTGTCCCTGACTGGGAAGCTGTCAATGGAGTGTAAATAGCTGAGGCTCTTTTCAGAGGAAATATAATTTCTCCACAGGATAGCAAGAGGACAGGGGCGCTGCTGGACAGCAGCAGTAGCTCTGTCCCCAATTTGTCCCAGGCTGTGCTGCCTGTCATAGCAGACCCATGCTCAGAAGCTTTGCTAGTAGCATTCTTATACGTTCTAAACTATGAAGCAGTAACTGTATCCCACCAGCCTACAAAGGAGCACTCAACATCTGCCTAACTCATTTTACACAGACCTCTCTTTAGACTATAAACAAAGGAAGATATACAGAAATCATTTAAAAGCATTTTCTAGAAGTTATAAATGTAAGCATTCGGATTTTCCAGTACTACTGATACTATATTTTGAACATAGGTTTCAAAAATGTATCTAGCTGTTATGATAAATGACAAAACACCATACATGCATAAAATCATTATAAAATATCATTTTATTTAAAAGCAATTTTTGAAATATTAAAAAATCCTTAACAAAATGGGTTGATGTTAATTTTTATATACATTTATATAATATGAAATCTATAATAAAAGTCATTAAGATCTGCAAGAAGAGACTGGACTTACATTAACAAAAGTCAGCAAGATGACTTGAAAAGTACTGGCAACTTCCCATGGGCCTGAAATCCTGAATCCAAATTCTGAAAACTAGAAGGTAGTAACAGAGGATAGATTCCATAATGAGACTAGTCCTATGTTCTCCACAGGCATACAGTAGTAACATGCACTCACATGCAAACCACACACACACACACACACACACACACACACACACACGGCAAGAGAATACTAGATAATTTAAATTTTATAATAAACAATTGGATTAATGACCATGATGCACTTTTTTCTACTAGCAGGATCATCTACTTAAGCAATTTAATTGTTCTAAATTTATGAAAACTACAAGGTGAAATTAAAGTAGTTTACAAAAATGTAATTTTTTTCATACATGTTGTTAAAACATTAGCAATTAAAACTTTGTTGTAGCACAGGACTTATAAAAAGTCTGGCATTCATTTGTGAGCATAAACTCTACCAGATTCGTACAACTGGACAAATCCCTAAGACGAAATGTTTATTATCCATATGACAGCATATACAGATGTGGGATATATAACTTATTTTTACATTAAAGCATTGTAATTTCTTCTAAATTAGACCTTTCTATTATCACTTAATAACTATTCTTAGCAGTATTTCACAATGATATTTACAAAGCACAGCCTGAGTCTGAGCTCCAAATATATATCTTTGTCAGCAGTGAAAGCAAATATAACTCTTAGGATAAAGCAGGTGAGTGGCGCCCTGTTATCTTAGCAAAGTGAAGAGGCAATGACCTACTTTCCTTTTACATTCTGCCTACCAGCAGTACTAAATCAAATGGAGCACATTAAAACCATCGTCAAAGGCAGACAATAGTTTCTCTCTGATTGCCTGCCTCAGCCTGGTAGCACTGTGAAAGTTGCAAAAGTCATTTGTATCAACTCATTACCATGTCACCTCATTTCATGCCCCTGCTGGATAAGTGGCAATAAGCCCTGTGTTGGCGTATTCCACATTGTCACCACCGGAACAAATCCTAACTGCACCCAGCTGTCGAAGATTACCCCAGACTGTTACTAAGATTTTGAAGGGGTATCTTGCTACTGGTTCAGAACACCTTCCTTGGACAGTTCTACCATTTCTTCTGAAATGGTGAGATCAAGCTAGTTTTATAAGGAGTACAGTACTCATGAATCATTCCCTTCATGTAGGACACTGTACAACTCCCACCAGAGCATACTTTTTGCACTTTGATTCAAGGTAAGGATGTTGTGACTTCTTATGCAAGCACTTAAAATGCTGTTTAAAGTTGCAGCCCTGACATACACCCTGTATGAATTGTTAAGACACTTTTTGAAAAATTAAAAACTGATGTGAATTGATGATTACAATTCTTCTTCTTTTTAAAAATGTAACACTGAAAAAACAATCCCCTGAAATCATTAGGGCACTGATTTACTCCAGAAATACATCTGTATTCTAAAAGGTGAAAGAAGAAGAAAAGAAATGCTAAAGTGTATTTGTGTGGTTCCTCCAGGCCACATTAAAGGACTCCTAAGGAGCAAAACAATCGGCATTCTTTGCAATCTACCTATTGTGCAGGCAGTTTATGACAAATGCACCCACAGGTTTAACTTACGTTTTAAAATCAGAGCATCTATCTTGTAGTGTTAATGAGCAACGATCCTACTATTTATCCCATTTTCTACACAGCAGCTTTATATCCATTTACTAAGATGGAGAGGGAAAAATTAAAGCAAACTGTGTAGGTAATTAGGCTCATCGTCAAGTTTACTTTAGGCTAAGTCACTATGTAATTAATACATAAGCACACAAAACTGCTTGTGCAGTATGAGGAGCACCAAAAATAAACTGAGCCTTATGAAATGTATGCTTTTCATTGTAGCTCTCTGTTATGAATGCAAGGATATTGCCTATAATTTTCACCCATCAAGGGATGGGTATAGTGGCAGGGGTTAATTAATTTTTAATTAATTTAATTAATTTTTAATAGGTAAAGGTTCTTGATGAGTGTGGAAGGAAGAAAGCAAAAGAAAGAGATAAGATTCTAATTGATTTCCTTAGCTTCTGAAAGGTATCCACAAAGTAAGCCTTTCTTCACGTAATTTTTGTGAAAATTATACAATAGAAATTACTTTGTGTGGAAATACTGCTTTAAGCATTCATTAGAAAATCTTTAAATAATGCAGCATTACTCAGCCTTTAAAAAATGAAATCAATAAATTCACAGATAAATGGATGGAACTAGAAAAAATATCACCCAGAGTGAGGTATCACAGACCCAGAAAGAAAAACGTGGCATACATTTGCTTATATGTGGATATTGGCTGTTAAATTAATGATAACCAGCCTACAATCCATAGAACCACAGAGGTTAGGAATGGAGTAAGGGACTAGAAGGAACAGCTAGATTTTGTTAAGAAAATAAAATAGAATAGGTAGTTATGAATGCATGGGGTGGGTTGGAACAGGATGTTCCAGTGAGGTGGGGTAGAGTGAAGAGGGAGGAAATGAAGGGAAAGATAGCTAAAATTAAGGACCATTTGAGGAGTAGTACATAAACATAATGCAGTAGAAGCTTCCTAAAACACATACATGTTAAGGCAATCAAAATAAAAATCACAAAAAAAAAAAAAAAATGGAGGAGACAGAGTCCCAACTGGGTAGCTTTTTGCACCAAAGGAAGTTTCTAGTAGAAAGAAAGTTTGAGAGTTGGACAAAGTGGTTTCATGGACTTTCCTTACTACACAAGCTGCTGTCTAAATATTAGGTTGCTCCTGAGAAACTGACAGCAAGGCCTCATTGCTGGAGACAACAGCTTTACAATTCATTGAACATGGAGAAGTCAAGCTGATGCCTACATATGGCCTTTACCCATATATTCTAGGATCTCTGGTACAGGGAGGTACTCTGCACTCTATGAAAATAGAAAGTTGAGCACCAACCCTTCCACAAACTCCTTGACCAACAGTTGTGCCTGCCTGCAATATATGTTAGGACAATGGTGGCTCAAAGCTTCTGGGAGTAATCAATATGTGATTTAACTGAAGGGCTGCTCCAGGAGAGGAAACCCAAACTGGACACTGCTTTGGTGACAAAGAAGTCAAGAATAGATAGTCTGGGGACCTAGAGTAAAACCAAATACTATTGTTCTAAAAGAAACAAACAAACCAACCAATAAAAAAAAAAAAACACATAGCAGTAAAACAACTTCCAGTGATATTTTGCTCTACTTATCAAAGAGTGCCTTGCTAAACCATCATCAGGGAATCTTCCTCCTGTCATAGATGGGAACAAATACAGAGACCCACATCCAGATATAATGAAAACAGTGAGAAACCTGTGCTAAGTCAGGCCTAAATTCGATGTCTCCATCAACGGTCTCCATTCAGAGCTGGAAGCGGATGCACAAAGACTGGGGAAGCCAGAGGGGCACTATTTATTTTATCATATTATATTTTCCTTTATTTTATTATTACCAATTTCAAGCCTGTTTGTTTTCTAACAAGAGATATAAAAGTAGTGGATCTGGATGGGAAGGGTAGGGGAGAAACTGGGAATATAGGAAATGCAAACCATGACCAGGGTGTACTATATGAGTTTAAAAAAAAAAGCAAACATATTTTCAATTAAAAAAAAAAGAATTGCATTCAATATTTGTTAACATTTGAGTAAAACATTTTCCAATTCCATTTGTCTTCTCATATAAGCAAAGCACACTACAGAATTATTTGCAATGTTCAATTCTTTAAAATATTCAATTTGGTTTTATAAATATTTGATTTTCAGTGAATTTGGTGTTTCAATAGCATCAGAATGCTTGATGACTATATGTATACAGGTATATATGCTTTCTACATAATGCATAAATGGACTCATGGGTCAAATTTGCAGAAAAGACAATACATAAAGTTGCAGTTCAATAATTAAGCAAATCAGAGATCTATGCTGATTTATAAAAAGCAAATATTTGGATGAGAAATTATTTCTCATTTATTTATTTGTTTACTCATTTAAAAGAAAGCTAGCTAATGGTTAGCCCCATACACCTAGAAAGGAGTCCTGGAAACTAATGTGGTCTCTTTCTGCCCATTATACTTTTAACAGTAATCCTGTTGTCTAAAAGTCAAACTGTAAAAATCATAATCAAAATAGTTCAGACCTCAAAGTAAAAATTTCCTCAAAATTGATTCATTTAGAGCCACCATATGTTCTAAAACAAACAACAAAACACTCATTAAGAATTGTAATAAGTTTTCTTTATATATAATTTGCCTAAAGAAATCATTCAGTTTCCAGATAATTTGCCTTTAAAACTCATAAGCATTATAAACCACTCTGAAAATGAGGGAACCGGTCTTTATGTCTATTTTTGTCAACACAGCATCTCTCCTCTACAGTGTTGCAGCTTGAGTGCAATAAGCAGGCAGAATTCTTAGCCCGGAGATATTCATACTATCACAACTGAATCGGATCCTTTCATCTTTTCTAATACGACAAAAAATTATGGAAAATGTGGTGGGACACAGATTCCATTATATGTCTGAATATCTGTATAACCTTCCCAATTTTTTAGAAACATATGCCAAAAATGGTCAGATACATTTATGGAAAAATCTACAAAATGGCAGTTTGAGCTACATACCATTTTCAGCTAATTTAAATAAATGAATGATGTGATCATTTATATCAAGTATGAATAATGTTTCAATTGAGGAAGTACATTTATTTCCACAAAAATAAATGCATGTCTGTTCACAAATATTTCATATGTGACTGTGGTCGTGTGTGTAAAAATAATTACTGAGAAGAGTTTTAGAAATTTATTTACATATTTAAAAATACATTTTATATAATAAATAATGAGAATGTAAATGCAGTAGTCTTCAAAAGTTTAAAAATATTACTACGTCTAGTACCAAGTATTTTTAGAGTTTCAGATCTGAAACTATTAAAATCAAAATAAAAGGGTTTCCAATGCCAGTTGGCCCTTTCTATGGAATCATGGAACTAAAACAGCACTCTAAAGAGATCTTTAACTCATTTAAATTTTGTCAGTACCATATCAAACTCTAATAAAATTGAAAATCCATACTCAGTTATTATTTTGGGGAAAATATGCACCATTAACTTTAGTTACCCTATTTCTACAGTGATTCTTATTAAGTGTTACAACATGGCTCATTTCGAACAACACAGAAGAAAATAAAAGCCCAAATGTGTCTTTTTTTGCAGCTACTATAAAAACTGAAATTTGGATCATCAATTAAAAAACTTAGACTTCTCACTCCATAGAGGATAAGAAAGATTAATTCTGCAGCCAAATACATTTGACTGTATGGCTCAGGAACACTGGTTTAGGTCACCCTAAAAATCACTCTCCAATGTGGAAGTAGCTATATGAGGGTATTTATAATCAAGCAAACAAAGTCATGAATCAAAATAATTTTAAAATACATTGGTGTAATTTTCAGTAAGTGGCTAAAAGCAAAGTGGGGGCACTTCTGTTATAGCTGCCATTTGATGCCATTTTACAAAGTTCTTAGGTTCTGTGTTGGTTGGCAAGCTGGCAATCTGTACATTCCAAGTGAGTTACCCAGAGGTAACAAAGATTGTGAACAAAGGAGGGCAATTTACGACCATTAAGAAGGTTAAAAATGGTTCATGATAATTTGGCTCAAGACTTGCAACATTCCATCCACAACCAGTGAAATCCTAATCAGTCGATCAGTCTCGCAAAATGTTCAGTAGAAACTGCAGCTGCTTCCCAGAACTTTTGTTCACATGGCACATTCACAATCTCTTTTCCCCCACACATGATGAAAAACAAAATATGTATTAAGTACCATCTGATGAGTGTGTCAAGAAGAGGCATGGTATGTTCATGTGATTTAGGTAGAGCTTGACAGCCTTAACACAGATTTACTGTCACTGCATTGTCCATTAGTGTACATGCTGTATTTATACCCAAAAGAATAGGCTTTCTTATAGACTTCAGTATATACACGGCATTAACAAAAGGTTTTCTCATGCACGGATTCTGTCATAAATATTACAAACAAGTTTAATGAGAATTCACATAGCTGCCAAGCTTTGGAAAGGACAATTTTAAAACTGAATTCTGCAATCCATATCTCTGCGTACTTGCAGAAAGAGAAGCCAAATAACTATCTGTCAACATTTATGATCTGGTAGTTTAGAATTTATTCCTACTCAGATATACATATAGTTGTGTGAAAACAAAAGATATATAAAGGATGTGAAAGGTGGGAGTTATAGCCACTGAGATGGCTCAGTGGGAAATGCTCCTGCTGCCAAGCCCCATGACCTGAGATCCATCCATGGGCACACACTGTGGAAAGAGAGAACAGGCTCTACCAGGCTGTCTTCTGACCACATCTGCTGGTAGCACCTGTTTATCATGTGTGCGCACACAATGCACATAGGCATGTACACATGCACACATGCATTAATTGAAAATATAAAATGTAAAGAAGATTTTTAAAAGGGAAGATAATGATGTAACTCATGGGTGTTGGGAAAGAATATGTAATCGACCTGGGAAGTTTAAGTTTCCACACTGTGTGCAGATGGAATTTTAACAGAGGGCTCTCTAAAAGATGAGGAACTTCTTCCTGAATCCTTGGATTTGAGAGACTCGTCCCATCACTTCAGAAAACTGAGGTCTTTTGCACTTTTCCCACAAATACTGTATGTTAGGCATGAAGTAAAATTGAAAAATGATATTGAAATAGATAACCATCGATAACATCCTTAAGCAAAGTCTAGATTTCCAAATACTTGGCTAAAAGCAGAATAGTACCTGTTTTCTCTGAGGAGCCCAGTATTCCTTATTACCAATATCAGAATCTTGTACTTCATCATTTTTCTCTTCTGATTTAGCTTATTTGAATTTGGAATGATTAAATTTACAATTAATGCATTCAGCAGGTGACACACATCAGTAACATATTAAATATTCATCAAAACAATTACATACACATTTATATTATAGCAGGTTGCAATTTAAGACTAGTCAGGACAAGATATTGGAAGTTGTCTTGTTGGGAGGGATATAGGTGTCTCTTAAAGGAAAATGGGGAGCCAGCTATAATCATATTTCTTTATATACATATAAGATATTTTTAAAAAATAAAAATTTGAGAAGAATAATTCACTAAAAAGTAGAATTTTAAGAATGTTGAATTTCAGTGTACATTACTGAGTAAACGATGGCGACATTAAGTGACAGGATATACTGGAACACAGTTGAAAGTTTTTGAGCATGGGTAGTCAGGAATACCTGGTCAGATACATAAGCAGGTCCCACAGAGTAAGACAGACAGGGAAAGTTGAGACCACTCAGGATGAGATTATTCCAGATACTCCAACATTTAGACAGAACATGTGAAAATAAAAACATGCAAAACTACTTACAGATTTGACATCAAATAATCAATAAGAAGGAGTCATCAGTTTCATTGGAGAATGTGTGTGGCGGGAACAACGCCTGCCTTAAATGACGTGTGTGCGCGGGGCGCACCAAACAGCGCACATCCTTGGCTTGGAGGATTGATAAACCACAAGCAAACACGCTCTGTAGCGTCAAACACCGCGCATGCTCAGTTTGCCAGACCTTACTTCCGGCGCACACAGCACGTGACAGCGCGCAAGTGCGCGCGCGCGCGCAGACACACACACACACACACACACACACACACACACACACACACACACACACACACACACACACACACACACACACACACACACACACACACACACACACACACACACACACACACACACACCATGCATGCTCACAGGGAGCATATTCTGGGCTGGGCTCCCACTTAGGGTCACCTGGGAGATGCCCTGGCATGCCCGGGGAGAAGCCCTTAGTTGACGCATGTGCAGTTAAGTCTCCCTGTTCCAGCGGACCTGAAGACCTGCAGAGAGGCCCAGGAAAACGAATCTGCTTATTGCTGCTTACCTGACTTCGGGAGTCTGTTTCCTTCATCCCTGCCCACAGTGATCCCACAACTGGGTTCAGCAGCAGGTACAACATCGTCGTGTTTTGGGGGGCCAAGAACATATGCCTCTGCCTGTGGACTGAGGATTGAATTTAAGATGGTAAATCAGATAGGCTGTTGAATACTGTTTTTCGTAAAGGGGTATGTGTAGATTGAAGAGGACACCAAATTAAGTTCGGATTGAAGTGTTAATGTTGCTTTTTAGGATTGCATTTTTATGCTATTTTCTAGTAAAAAGTCTTGATTTGTTTGCTTTAGTTATTTATTACCACACGTTGGCTATTTTATCATGTTAAAGGATTTATGGGTTCTAAATGCTAATTCAGTGGGCCTTTTCATTGTTATTTTGAGGTGATGTCTGGCCCAGGCTGAATGGTCTCAACAAGCTTCCTTCCCTTCCTATGACTAGGACATAGGAATTTCCTGTTTGTCCTCTATATTGACATATTTTTTTATCTCTAGTTCCAACAGTTTTCAAAATGAAGCCTTTCTGATTTTGTATGTTTTATCCAGTCCTGACTTGTCTCAGACTTGCTAATATAGTTTGGATCCAGGTAAGTAACAGGACAATCCCCGAATCCAGGATAGGACACTCGAGAAAGTTATAATTCCTGAATATATAAGTAGTTTTTGTTTGTCTTATTTTATTTTATGAAGAGGTCCAAGGTTATTGACAACCAAAGTGTTTAAAAGTCACTATGACCCAGGCAGTTGTGGTGCACACCTTTTTAATCCCAGTGCTCTGGAGGCAGAAGCAGGCTAGCCATGTTCTACAGACTTACAACAGAGAAAGCATGTCTAAAAAAATAAATAAATAAATAAAATACCAGCAACAGCAACAACAACAACAAAAAAAAAAACCCACAAAAATAAATAAAAGCCATTATGAATGAATTACTTGAGAGTCTGAATATCCAGGGGGAAGTTGTTTCAATGTATTCTTTTTTTTTCTCTCCAAAATGGGATGGACTTGTGAGTAAAAGAAGAAGAACAAGGAACATTGACTAGTTAGTCAATTTAAGGCTGGGGAAAGTTTTCCATGCCCTACCAAAGGTAAAGCTATGATTAGAGGGAAAAACTTGGTTGAATTGCAAAGGATGTAAAATACTCACTGTGTGAGTCTAGGAGATGATGAGCACTTCTATTTGAACCACTTTATAAACAGTACACAGAGTACCGTTGCTCACTGTAAACTTAGGCTTAGGCTGACAATATGCTCAGCAGGCAAAAACACTTATTTTAAAAGCCTGAGTTCAATCCCTGGGACCCATTTAAAGTTAATAAGAAGATCCAAATCCACAAGGCTGTCCTCTTACATACACACCACACACAGACACACACACACACACACACACACACACACACACACACTAACCTCTGTTGACTCCCGTAGGTAAATATTGATGTGGATGTTGATGTAGATGTTGTTTCAGGACAAAGGACAGTTTATACTTTTGTCTATTTAAATCACCAGTGCTAACCCAGAGGCCTGATGAGTTTCAGCCTCTTTACAATCTACTCTTAATACTTGATCTGAAAGGCTTCAGCCTTCTTACAGTCTAGAACATTTAAATTGCTAGTCCAGACATAGAAGGCTTCAGTTTTAGCCTTCCAAGACCTACAGCTGATTGAGCCACTCTGACTAGCACCTTCTGAACTCTGATTCTTCTGGTTCAACTCACTCTCTGTTCCAGGCTTCTTATGCTGAGCTCTGCTGTGTCTCTGTGTGTCTTTCCCCTTGAGATCTCACTGCTCCATCCTGCCTCTATAACTGACTGTGTAAGTAATTCTGTCACTGCTCCAGCCGCAACTTCTGTAACTCCTCTGTAACTGACTCTTCAACTTATTCTGTTAACTGCTCCTCCACTGACTCTTCAGCCTGCTTCTCAACTGACTTCTCTTACCATTATGTAACTCTTTAACTGAGCTGAGAGCCTGCCTTTTCTCCTGAGATTTGAGAATGTCCTTACTCTGCTAACTCTTCTGATAAGCCACTTCTGAGTTTTGCTTCCTCTGTCTGCTTCCACTCTGTTTTTTTTAGGGAATAAAGATGTGGACCATCACTGTCTTCTGAATACTGGGATTAAAGGTGTGTCAATTTTCCACCCAGACGACACAGGCCTCTTAATGTAGCACCTGGAATGTAGACTCTAGCTTTCTTACAGAGCTATTATTCTGCTTGTAAACATGAAATAAGAAAGTATGCTGGATAGTCTTATATCTACTTCATGTGTAAACTAGTGTTTTCTGAATGGAGGAAATTTTATTTGAGAAAATGCTTCTATAACAACCTGCTGTAAGGCATTTTATTAATTAGTTATTCTTAAATTTTTAATTAGAAGGAGGGCCCAACCCACTGTGGGTTGTTCTATCCCTGGGCTCATTGTCCTGGGTTCTATAAAAGAGCAGGATGAGCAAGCTATAGAAAGCAAGCCAGTAAGCAGCACTCCTCCGTGATTTTGGCACCAGCTCCTGCCTCCAGGTTCCTGAGCTGCTTAAGTTTCTGTCTTGACATTCCTTAGAGATGAACTTAGTGATGAACTGCACTATGGAAGTGTAAGCTGAATAAACTCTTTCTTCCCTAACTTGCATTCTGGTCAAGGTGCTTTGTTGTAAATTAAGACGCAATGTATGACATAATAGAAGATTACTAAGGAAATTGTAACACTTTCTTCTTAGGCACTATCAATATTGTGAAGCAGTATTTCATCTTACTAGAACACCTGGAATTATACATTCTTATGGACCATCAATAGCTACATAGTTGGCAAGTAAGCAAAAAACATTCACTGCTCTTAGTGTCATCACTACATCTCAGGAGCTAAATAAAAGAATCACTCAATGGAATTTCTATGTCCTTTAATGCAGTCAAGATAGTTTGGTGAACAAAGGAATTGTTCTCACAAATATCTCTGGTGGTAGCATAACACTATGTGTGTTTTTAAAACTACTTTTATGTTTATCATTTTTCAGTGTCTGTTCTTTATTGGACAAGAATTATCAGGCACAAAATGTGAGGATTTCACTTAATAAGATAAAATATATCATCTTCTACATACACACACATTCACATTTTGTGCACTGTTTTCATTCATGGGTTATGTACTCATGATGACAGTATTTATTATCAAAATAGATTGACTAACAGAAAAGCAGTTCGTAAATTTTTAATTGTGCAACATTCTGAGCAGTAAAATGGCAGGATGTCTTGATTTTCCCCGCTGGCAACAAAACTGATCATTCACCCTTGGTACGTTAGCCCTTCCTTTCCTACTTCATAGAGGATCTGATTGTGCATTGACTCCCCTGAATTGCACACCTTGTGTGTCAGTAACACTTTTAATTTTAGTAGGATACCTAGAGAAGCAGAAACTCTGACAATTTTACTGTAGTATATTGTTGCAACTGTTCTATATTATTATGATTCAATTTTTTTTGTATATCTAATTTGCAAATTGAGATATATCAAAAGTAAACACGAATGAGAAAACTAAATGTAATATTTGTAGGATTCAGAGCTATCTGGGATTCAAAAAAAACCTCTGGGTCCTTGAAATTTTTCCTTTTGACCAAAGTAGAGCCTTCTGTGAAATGTGCTGAGCTGAGTTTTGACCCAGAACACAAAGTAAATGGAAGATGCACTGTGCACAGTGTTTTGGCATTGTTTCAAGACTGTGGCTAATCAAACATGTATTTACCACTGTATTTATCACTGATAACAGTGAGGAATAAAATGCTAAATAGTACAAAGTATTAATTATTGATACAACTTGTTCTACTTGGAGCAACAAATCATATATTTTAAAGTACATGGAATCTGTCATTTATGCTGTAAGGCACTAGCATAGCAGTTTATAGAGATAACTAGATGAGGCATTCATATAAGGAACATATTGAAGCTAGTTGTGTTATTTTTCCTGACTGAGACTCCCACTATGTCGAGGTATCAAAACCAATTTAATATAAAAGAGGTAGACAATCATTAGAAAAGCATATAGAAATCTGGAATACAGTTTTCTATTTAGACAGGCACTGGTGGATATACAATGCACAGGTTGTTGTCTCCTCATAGTTAAGCCTGATGAAGACCAGCAAAAGCAGTTAGAGAGGATAATTTTAAGTCACTCCACAGTAAAAAAATCAGATAACTTCGAGGTATTTGTAGTTTTCAATTGGGTGTCAAGCTCTGAGATCTTTTTCCTGTATGAAATTGTTTTATTATACCATACTGAATGGGAATGGTAAGTAGTTTAGTAAATTTCTTCTCCTCCTTCTCCTCCTCCTTCTTCTTCTTCTTCTTCTTGTTATTATTATTATTGTCTTGATTTTTCAATGCAGTGCTTCTCCATTGTATCTCTGGCTGTCCTAGAACTCCCTCTGTAGACCAGGTTGGCCTCAAACTCACAGAGATCCACCTGCCTCTGCCTCCTGAGTAGCATGCGCTACCCACCACCTGACTTTAGTTAGTAGATATTTTAAATGCCATGTGTATTTTGATATCTCATAATCTAACTACAAAGTACTGATTAAAGAATTTAAAATGCATTTGAAATAATTATATTGAAAGTAAACTATGGCTTCATTGTTCATGATTTTCTTTATTTGCTGGCTTTTAATTGTAAAATACTTAGTAGAGAGAGAGAGGAAGAGAAATAATAATAATAGTTGCACTTGCCATAGTATGCACATAAAGATCACAGGACAACTTATAAGAGATAGTTCTCTCCACCATATTGGGCCTATGAATCAAATTCAGATCTTCAGACTTGTGAGAAGTGCCTTGACTCGCTGACCAATTCCATTGACCTTTGTTTTGTTTTGTTTTTCTTGATTTACTGCTTAAAACCTAGCTTTATACCCAAAGTGAGATTGAATGTGGGAATAAAATGTGAGGAAGAAAGTTCATAGATTAGAATGGATCAGAGGTGCCAAGAATAATAAAGAGAGCATTTTTCTTTATGTGATACAGACATCAGTATCAGGCAGGCATCGATTCTAAATAAGACTGAAATCAGTAGCAGTTGCACTTGAATATGTTATAATTAACTTATGCTACTTATATAAGTGCAACGCATCTTTACAAATCAGATTTGAAATCTAGAACTCTAAAGAATAACTGTTATAATTTATTTTAAAGGAAATTATTACTGATAGATCTTAATTTCTATTAGTACAATTTTGATTTGAGCAGATCTACTCTAGGGAGCTGTGGTTTGTCATCCCGTTAAACTATATTCACAAGGAAATTCAAGTTAATGTTTAATTATGTATTTTTTAAAGTTGTTAAGTCAAGATATAATGATCACACTATATCAGTAATAAACAAGGAATAAAACCTGCTTCACAGTCTAAATTGCTACTAAGTTATTCAAAAATGCCAAGGGAAATTATATTCATAATTTATCCAGTAACATTTCTTAATAAGGAATCACACATCACTGTACTGAATAGTTTCTGGAATATCCTTCTGAGTTCCAGAATAATTAAAATGGTACATTGTTAAACTGTATGCCTCCCATACTAAGGCACTGAAAATCTTTCTAGAAACTTACATTGTGCAATCTCCATAGCCTGTCTCTCTTAATCTCAGTTCCCCCATTGTACCAGCTGAGAATCTTTGGGCAGATTACTTAATTTTTCAAAGTCTAAATTTCATTCTTTTTAAACTACAAAACAGTTATTAACTTAGTTTCTAAGTAATGGGCAATTAATTATATTGTTTAAAATATAATTTAAAAATTGAATTTACTGGGGCTGGAGAGAATGACTCAGTGGTTAAGAGCACTGTGTGATTTTCCAGAGACTTCAGGTTCAATTCCTAGCACTGACATGGAAGCGTACAACTGTCTATAACTCCAGTTCTATGATATCTCACACCCTCAAACAAATGTATATAAATTTTCAGAATATTAAAAAAATAAATATAAAAATATCTTTAAAAATTGATTTTACTACATGTGAACTTTGGAAAGAGAAATTCTACTAGATGCCTTGAATTTGCAACTGTGTATTATCCGTCATGCAGTTCCATTGGTGACACACCATGGCCACGGTTACAAGACTGCAAGGTGAAGCCTAGAAGAAAGCATCAGGGCTTACAGCATGCAGCATGAGGGAGCTGCATACTGTACCCCACCCTCTCTGAGTTATTAGTGCCTGCTGTATTTCTTCTGCATCCAGTCATTGGCACATGACATCACCATGACCTTCATACTTACAGGTTTACTTTCTCACATTTTCACTAGGAGTCAAAACCTTTTCTGCTTTGCAAAATGTAGTGATTTTAAAAACTAGATTCTGCAGAGTAAATTGTGAGTCCTTACATTTAGACCATCCTTCTGTGAATGACATAGTTACTAAGATCATTATATAATAGTAAAATGTCAAAATTACTTAAACTCTGAATGGTTAGTTTTTAAGAATTAAAATCACATAAACTTTAAATTGTCACCTTAATCTGGAACCATAGTATAGCTACTATGCTATGCTAGAAGTAATTTCTGGCATATGGTTGGAAAGAAATCAGTGACACCTATTCTCCTCCCTAATACTGTGAATACAGATAAAAATAAAACATCAGGGCATTCTTTGCTACTGTTATGCATTACTTTTAGATAGATAACTGGGTCAGTGCCATTTATACGCTGTTATTTCTGCATTAGACTTCAAAGATCCATGGTTTTAAATGTCTCCTGTTTCACACACATCTTTTCCAATTTATGCTGAAACATTTTCACCCACGAAATTGAATCAATTCTTTTGTGAGCCATTTTGGTCACAGAATAGGAGACTTTGATATTAAGTTACCATGCTAGAAGATGTTTATAAAACATATTTCATGAATTTTCCATGAAAAACAGTAATGAGTGAAATGCAGAATAGCCAGCAAAGTCAGGACTTTTTATCATGGAGGGTAATTATGCCTGCCTTCTCTTCTATCTTCAGGAACTTCTAACTGCATAATGTTCTTGTAAGGACAGAAAAATGCAGGAGAACCAGGCTTTTTGTTCTTAAGATAGACAAAAATGATGAGACTCAGAGAAAAGTGTCTTTTAATACCATCCACAATATCAAGAACATTTCCATATCTAGCACTCTGTTTTGAGGAAAGCAAAGCCACTTCAAATGAAAATCATATCCACAAAATGTTCCAACGTCCAGGGAAGTTACAAATTTCATCCATCAACCTCTATGTAGTAGGATATATAATAGTTATTTATATTTAAAATATTGTGAAGTATAGCATGCTTTAAAAATATAAACTTGTTTAAAATAACTGTTGAAGAAAATATTGTTTGTATCCTCCCTAACTATCATTAAGAGAACCTGGATCCTGTTCGTAAGCCTAAAATTAGTAGAGTCACTTATGAAGTTGCAGCAGCTGCACCCAGCCCACATCTTGGTTGTCTTCCTCCCATAGTTACACAGAAACATCTGGAGTATCTTGTGATCATCTGCCTGCAATCTCTCCTCGCCTTTTACCTTTGATTTTTTAGTGTGCAGTTTACTTGAAGAAGAAACTAAGTAAATATCCTAATGTAGCCTCATTTTAACTCCAAGTTCAAGAATTTTACTTATAATGAAGAAAATAATATGCAGAATGAGAAAATTATTTTTTCTTCACTTGGACAAAGATGATGCAACAGAGAGTATTCTTTATGTGATTTTAGAATAGATTTTCTAAATATATAAAAAAAAAAGTTTGCCTTTAAAGCCTCTTCAACATTGATAGGGCATAACATACTTAGCTGATTCAAGCATCTCAGTAGAATATCTTCTCTGTAACAAATATGGAATGCAGAACCAAATCCAATTAACACTCAGTCGTATTTCCCTTAACTTGGTGGTAAAGTATAAGGAAGGAAGAAAAAAAAATCAGCAAGAATGGTTTTCAATCTCAGCCCAATTTGTGTGGCCTCCATACACCTCATAAGCTCTGCTCCTAGCCAAGCAAATGATCTAATATTAATATCTGTCATACAGAAAGGCAATCTTGTCTTTTAACAATGCCCTTTCTAGCTCTAGAGTTCAATTCTCCCTTCACACATTAAGACAGTGTCAAAAAATTATAATGACTAATGCAAGGTTGAATTTTAGCACTCCTTGTTAAATCTGAGTTTCCAAGCATGTAGTTTCAATCTCATTTTACAGCAACACCCTTTCACTCATGGAGGGACAAAAATGTATCCAAGTTTTAGTAGTTTGAGAATTAAAGTTATCTGATATTCTCCCAGGGAACACACATTCAATTATAGAAAATCTTATTCTTAATATATTACATAAGGTTCTTATTAAAAAAAATATTCAGGCATGCCATTTAGGTTGAATGATATTTAATAAAATTCACTTTGCTTTTTGCTAATAAAAATTATTTCTCTCAGATTGGCCGTTTGAGAAAGAAATATGAAGACATTGTCTTGAGGACAAGAGAATTGTCCCTTCACGGCAGGGAGCCCAGAGAACAGTGCAGTTATAGAGAGTTTGATTAAGAAGTGTCTTGGTAGGACAGAACCTGTTTTTATATTGCATAAGCTGTGTTGCCTCTTTGCTGTGAATTCTATCATGCTCTTTTCTTCCGCTGTAAGTGAAATTAATTTTCAGAGTTTTAACTGAATTAGGAAAATTTATAGACGGCACTAGTCTTAGAAATTGCCTCACCTCTCCTCAAGCCCAACCTTGTAATTTTTACAGCTGTAATTGAATTGATTAAGAAGAATTTGAAATGAGTTGGAATAAAATTTGAATTGAGTTGGAATTGAAATGGTACTCAACAATGGAGGACAGAAGTTTCAATCTCCAGCTCAGCCTTAGCACTGTCTTTTGCAGGTAGCATATATTACAACACATGAACTATTTTAAACTGCCAGAAATTAAAGTATTATCTAGATTTTGGAATAAAATGAAGACTATATTTGCAGCATTATTAATCATAAGAGAATAGCACACACAATACTTACACAACCTCAAGCCAGAAAAAAAAAAAATCACGAGGAGGAGGGTGGGCATGAAGTCCTACCCCCAGTTAGGAATTATGGGAAGCAGCTGCTGGAACATGGAAAGCCAGGTTGCTTTAAGGTTGGGACCCCTGGTAAGTTTACAAAGTTTGGGGGGATAGCCCCATAACCCAGATTATCTGAAAATATTGAACACAATTTGTCTTTAAAAAGAAAAAGGAAAAGGTATGAAGAGAGGTGGATAGGATTGTGGTGTTGAACCTTGGAGGAACTTACAGAGGAAAGGCAAATGCATTCAAAAGACATGGTATGAAAATTTTACAGAAGTAGTAAATATATAATTTATAGAATGGGAAGCTGACTCAAAGGAAAAAAAACAATTAAACAAAACACATTTGCTAAAAATAGAATTCTCCAATATTAATATGTTTTCGTATGAATATTTTTATTTTAATATATATTATTTGCAAGCCTCATCTTTGGCTAACTTCAGTCTCTGCAGGAGATAACACAAGTCATCCAGCCATATCAGCTTCCAGTAATGAAAATATATCATGTACTCATGAAATAATGAGCCAGACATTTCCTTAACAAAAATAGAAAAGTAGATCTACCTCTTAAAATTAAGCATCAAAATCCAAAATAGTTTTTCAAGCCTGTCCTTGACACCAGGTATTCTAGTGTCATGCCACTGCCATGGTACAGCTGGAAATTCGCCTAATGAGACTTTTACAGATATGCCCTCCCTACTGACTCACAGTATGACAGCTTGTGGAGTTAAATATATATCAACACCTTCTTGTTACAGGAAAGTACCCAAAGAGACACCACTATCCTTTCCTCTGTGTGTGGGGAAATATCCATTGGAGTTTCTAAGAAGATGTGTAGCAAATATACTTTTAAATTCTATGCTAGTAAAAGGAAAAGTGTGTGTTTGGTGTGTGTGTGTGTGTGTGTGTGTGTGTGTGTGTATGTGTGTGTTACTATACAAGCAAATGGGTTTTAGTATGGGCCAGCCTGTGGTGTTCATGCAGAGGCCAAAAAATAGATACATTGGATGCCTTATTTTCAGAAAAAAAATACTCAATGTGTCTTATTCAAGAAATACCCCTCAGAGCTGCATTACACTCATCTAAAGAGTTAAATGGTAAATACAGATCTCAAAGCAAGAAACATCATAGTGTTTTGAGCATACAAAAAGTTTATAATAATTAATTTGTATACTTTTATACACAACTTGATAATTGATGTACAACACTGAAATTTCCTTCAGATTCATTCTAATTTATGAATCAATTGTCATTGTAGAAGATAATGAAAGTATTTTCTATACTTACTAAGTCTTCTTTATCTGAAAGCATAGAACCAAAATTGCTTTTCAAATTTCATAAGTTTCAAATTTTAAATAGATGCAAATGCATAATGAGATATCTTTGGGGGATTTTACTTAAGTAAATTCATGAAGTTCATTTGATTCATAAACAACTTATAAAATAGATTCAGATTAATTTATTATAGCATTTTAGTCTCCTCATTTTTTGCTTGTGACCCATCAGGATATACCAGATATGGATATTTTCAAACTCATAATAACATGTCCAAATTCAAGGATTTATAATATAAACAATTATGGGTATTGGATTTGGAAGTAGTGATTCCAAACATCTGCATGATTAAAGATGCACACAGGAGCTACTTATGGAGTAGCTAGTAAGTCAGTGTATTAAGAAAAGCTCAAATGTTGAAACTTGATTTGAATGCATGTAGAAAAGGAAGTAACTATTCCTGGTTAAGGTTGTATTATGGTCTTATGAATATACTTAACTTCATAAGTATCATTTTCAACATAAATAGGAATAACTGGTGGTGACTTGTTTTATCAGCGTTGGGTTAGATATCACTAAATAATACTGCTAAGATTGCACTGTAAAATGATTCATCCAATTAGGAATTTTTAACTTGTTTTTATATTTTTAATTATATGTATAAATATGGTTGTGTGGAATGCATACTGGACTAAATGCATACTGGCATAGTGCCTGAAAGAGACCAGGAGCATTGTATCTCTCTGGAGATAAAGTAACAGGTGTTTATAAGCTTCCCTGTGTGAGTAATAAGAACTGGATTTGGATCCTCTAAATAGTGTGTACAGTCTAAAGTACTAAGCCATCTGTCCAGCCCTATCATTTCAATAAGTTTTATAATGACATCTTGTCTCCAAAAATATATGATGCTACTTATATAGTTATTATTTGAATATGTTATATCAATAGTTATTATATATAGTTATTTGCTCCTGGTCTCTTCAGGCACTATGAGTAACAACAAGTAAAGAGCAATTTCTCCTTCTTTCCTGACTACCATTTCTAAATAGAATCAATGGCTTTTATTATCCGCACTCTGACTCATGATTAGAGGTGCTCCTGTGACATTCTCTCGGATCTTCTATGGCTGTCTACATTACTAAGCTTTGCTTCTCATTTTATTAGGAAGATTAGATCAAGAAACAAATAAGAAAAATTTTAAGATAACAACAAATTCAAGAATGCATCAATGCTCTGTAAGTTATCTCGTTGTTATAGCAACATCCATTCAAGAGATCTACTAACTTTGAAAAATATAGCAGGTGAGGCTAGCTTAGCTACAAAAAATCTGCAGGCAATTATGTCCTATACTATTATATGGTTTTTCAGGAGAGAACTTTTTTTGGAGAAAAAATACTTAGCCTATAAATTTACAAATGTGTGAATGCCCTTATTATTATGTACCTGGTAATGTTAAAATGAGGGTTTTGTTGCACTTTTAACCTTACAAAATGTGTTAAAAATATTTTATGTGCTTACAGCCTCTCTAGAGATTTGGTAGAGGTTGTTACTTCTATTTTTAAAAATCAAACATTGATTTCAATGAGCTTATATTACTAAGTCCAGGATTTAGGCAACAGCCTCTTTATTCTCTGTCAATAATTCCAAAATTTACGTGAAGCCCCAAACTAATTTGGTAGACCTGACTTCTAGGAAGCACAGTGTTTGTTTTATGTTCAATAATACTAACCTTAACTGGAAAGGAATGTAGCCTAATCTCTGGATAAACATCAGATTTCTTCCATATTCTGAAAAACAGCAGTTGCAAGTTTGTATATTGATTTCCTGTTCAACCTGTCTACTCATACAGTATAGCATTTTATGTTTTTAATAATGGAAAACTAAGGGCTAAAATGTATATTCTGATTTGCACAGAATTTTTATACATGTATTCATTGTATATAATCTTCTCAGTACATAAGCACTTAGTGCACAAATAAAACTATCAATTTAAGGTATCTAAATTAAATATTAGAAGAGAGGGAATTTATGAAGAATTAATAAATGGAACCTTATAAAACTGAAAACCTTCTCTAAGGCAAAGGATACAATCAACAGGACAAAACTGTAGCCTACAGAATTGGCAAAGATTTTACCAACACCACCTACGTCCAATAAAGGACTAAAATCAGAAATATATAAAGAACTCAAGAAACTGGATAGGAAAAAACAAACAGTCCAATTAAATGTTATACAGATCTAAACAGAGAATTCTCAATAGAGGAATCTCAGATAGCTGAGAAACTCTGAAAGAAATATTTAACATCCTTAGCCATCAGGAAAATGCAAATTAAAACTTCTCTGCAATTTCATATATATTTCATTATATCTGTAAATATATAATAATAAAATATGATCATATCACATCCATCTTAATTTCTGGCTCTAACTTCTGGATCTTCTGCAATTATATTATATTCTTTTTTCTTCTCCTCCTCCTGACCCTCCTCCTCCTTTGTCTTCCTCTTTTCATAACCCACTAAGTTCAGTCAGTGCTGTTTATATGTGCAAGGGTTTAGGATCATCCACTGGTTCTTATGAAACTTACCAATTGATATTCATTTAGGGGTCTTGTGAAACAACACCCCCACACTGGAATGTTGGCTGACTTGATCTTGTGCAGGACTTGGCCAGTAACCACAGATTTTAAGTACATTTGAAACTTGACATTTAGGATCCAACATTTGCTATAAAGTACAAGGTAATGCACCCACTCCCAAGCTGCTGGCAATAATCAGGTGATTAAAGAAAATTTAAAACAATAATAAAACCAATTAAATATTTATCAGCATTTTATTAGCATACTTTCCAGTAATATGGATCTAATTTAATGGCAAAATTCATGCCATGGGAATGTTTATCTATGATAAAATTTATAAGCAATTGCTGTGGATTCTATTGCATTTTAATAAGATCTGTGTACCCTTTAAATAAGGAGTATGACTTATTCTAATAATATGCATATATCTTATGTAATAATATAATAGTACACATATATAGTTTACACTATACATAGTGCCCTCTGAGCTTTAAGATACTGTGATATGGTTGAAGAAAAATTAGTCATGGCGAACAGAGTTACCAGAACTTACTTGTTTCACCATCTAAATTTAGGGATCACTTAGAACTTTTACTGAATAGTTAGCATTTTCACTTATTTATAAATATGACAATATAATGTAGATATAACATCAGTCTTTTCTTTTATATTTTTAATTTTTTCACATACAATCAATAAATTTATTTTAAAACTAAATTTAAGATGGGAAAATTCATAGCATTGCATTGTTGGGGTGCTATAGTTAATATTATTAACTTAGCCTTGAAATAAGAAAATATAGTTTTCGTAGATTGATGAGTTCTAAAACATCACTTGTTGCAAATTTCATTATTCTTAATCCTTGAGAAAGCTGCTTTGATTTTCCATCCTAATAATATGTCTGTAATCTTTCATGGCTTTTATATTGTATGTAGCAACACTCATCTTAGTTAATTATTCTTTCCTACTTATATAGTTTTATTAAAATATAATTTTATCATTTTCCATTTTCATTTCTTTTCTCCAACCACTTCCATGTCTCCCTGTACCTTATCCAATTCATATTCTTATTTAATTTAATTAGATTTTAAATATATGTGTGTGTGTATACAATAAAGGTTTGTTAGTACTGCCTTACAATTCTCTAATACCTACTGTTAATATTTTGGTAATGATTCTTGTTGATTTTGATTAAATATGAAAGCAAACTGTAATAACTTGTCTTAATTATATTTTTGTTGCCATAATAAAACTTTTGGCAATGGTTCTTATAAATTAAAGAATTTGATTTGCAAAGTCCCGGGATCACACAAAAAAAATGTGTGACTGGATGGGTCTTATGAACTCTTGTTGCAATTGCAGAGGGTCTGGGTTGGGTCCAGAACCAGGTGATAGCTCACAACTATTTGCAACTATAGTCCAGGGGATCCAGTACATACTCTGGTTATCACAAGTATGTGTGAAAGTACTTTTGCACATAAAATTAATAACAGCAAAAATAATCAGTGAAGAAGATGATGATAAATGTTTAGGAAATTTAAAAATTTGGGGTAAATATCTCCCTTGAAATTTGGAGATAATTAATCCAGGAGTAAAGTTAGGAGAATCTATAACTAAACAAATTTCTAAGAATTGAAATATAAGTCAATATAATCTAAATTCCTGAGAAGAAATAATACTAATAAAGAGTCATCTATCTTCTTAGCAGGCCGTGTCGTTTTAAACCAGTCATCATATTTTATCTTAGGAGGAAGCCAAAAACAGTTAAAAAGGATTAGAGTAGAATAGTATTGTAATACTGGAAAAGCCACTAAGTGATGTGCTAAATGTCCAGAATTGATATGTTTGTATACTACAAATATATGCCCAAATACCATACCACTAAATGAATTTCAATTGTTTAATTATGTAATTCCCCATTCCATGAAAAAAAATGAATGTATACATCTTATATTTTGGTTTGAGCCTTGCCTTTAATGGCTGAGCCATCTCTCCAGCCTTAAGGTATACATCTTGGATTAATAATACTTATGAATTTTCAAATCTCTTTGGAATTAACATGCATTTTCCAATAAAATATTTTAAAATAGCCAAGGAGTTAACATCTATGGGGATTTAAGGACAGGTCAACTTGACTTTGTATGGAAGAATGAAATCCTCCACTGATTACTACACCGTTTTTAAGCATCTAGTAAGCTCAATGTACCTGCTCAGTCAGTATTCAATAAGAATTAAGGAAATGGCAGTACCTAGGATGCAGTTTCTCTTTACTGGTTGTTTAAATTTAACATTGGGAAATCATTATATAGGTATTTATATACTTGGTACTTCAAATGATTGTCAGTGTTACTTTGAGGAAAGAAATACAACATTAGGAAACTAAAATAGTTAATATTAAATTTAAAAATAAAAAAGATGAATTCATTGAAAACATGACAGAGTATCACAAACAAAAAGAGACTAGAGAAGGGCCAGGAAAGGGAAATTTGACAGCTTTTATTCCATTCACTGACATGATATATGGAGAAAGTTTGACTAATGGGATTGTGCAGACTGTGAAGGGAACGCTATCCTATAAGCATTAAGTGTAGAAGAAAACAAGGCAAGTAGAATCTTGCAGGTCCAGTTAAAATCTAGTGTTTTATGCTTCGAGTGATAAGTGGCCACTCCGTTTTCTAAAGAGAAAGCAATATGATAAGACTTGAGTTGTTCAAATGATTCTGAATGTACTTCCAGTTTTGGAATTATGTTCCTGTACACAATTCAAAATGCCAATACTTCAGTGGTAGGCTTTTTAAACAGTCACAAGAAAACTTTCGGAAGTCTGTTTAAATTAATTTAAAGGGGACTATGCTACACTGGAAAGCAATAAAATACAAATAAGATATAGGTCTTCTCTCAATGATGTTATACATTTCATGGGGAGAAATGTTAAGGTAGCTAGCTGATAGGGTTACCCAGTAAGAAATCAAACTTAACAAATTACTCAGCTTTCCATGTTGAAGATTGGGGGATGCCAGCATGTTCTACATTTTTCATAACAGTGTAAAGGATAAAACTGAAAAGAAATGAGCAAAAATAAACAAAGACAGTTACTTAACAAAAAAGAAAGAAGAGTGTGGCATGTGTTTTGAGAAGTCATTGAAAGGGATGTTTTGAGGATGTGACATTTGAGCCAACACCTGAATGTCACAAGGAAAGAGATGAACTTCAAGAAGGAGTCAGACATAAAGCACTTCAAAGATAATCTAAAGGAAGAGAAGTTATCAGAGAGTTCTTAAGTCAAAATCAAGTTTGGGATTTTCAAAGAATCCCAGATATTCTTATGTGCTTTTGTATAGTAGGTAGGGCAATAGGATGATTGTAGGCAATAATGTGGAAAGATGATGGTTCGATCATTAGAGAGGTTCCAGATATTTTTAATATAAATGAAATCCATTGTTTTTAAATTTTTGAATATCTTTTAAAATATGAATTTGGACATATGCACTCACATATGTATATATAGAGAAAGAAAGAGAGAGAGAAAGAGAAGTCCATTTGGTATTGTTCAAATGCATAAGTATTTAGGGCTGACCATTTGAAATCGAATAATGTTTTAAGATTCTCATCTTTGGAAAAAAAGATAAGTTTCTCTCTCTTAGCAACCATTAGTTGCCTGAAGCTCTTCATTTAGGGGTGGGACTGAATGGGAGAAAATGATGGTTGTAAATGATGTAAATACACTACTCATGTATGAAATTCTCAAAAAATGTTCCAAAAATAATGAAGTCTAAAGTAGATGATCTTATTGAAGATATTATTTAATCAAGTATAGACTTGGTCATTGCTTAAAAAACATAAAATAAGTCAGCCCTGAAGCAAGGATGAAGAGACAATTTTTCAGGATTTACTGTATCAGTAAAGATGATACTGTTGACCTGAAGATGTAATCCCAGAGCAGCTGGAGAGTGTTCATATAACCAAAACATTACTGATGAACTGGATACTGTGTGTTAACTGGTGTTTTATCATACGTGCTGTGAGAAATCTGAGGTCATGACTTACTGAAGTGAAGGACTTGATAGCAGAAGTTTATTGTGGCCGTACTAACAAGTTATGTGTACAAAAATAATATGATATAGGAGACAACAGCATGAAAATTAAATTTAAATTTTTAGATTACAGAGAGTGGGAAGGATTCCATAAAACAAGAAATATAAAGAACTAGCTGGTGTATGAATTATAATGGAGAAATAGAAATAAAAAGATTTTTGAAGAGATTAAAGGTGATTATTAACTTTGAAATAGCCAAATTTAATCAAATGCTAGGAAGAAAGTCTAAAATTTAAGAGGTCAGAACTGATTAAAAGATTGGTAGCTCTTTAGAAATACTCAGTTATAGTGGAAAATTATGACATTAACGATAAGTAAAAAAATGGTATAAATTATTTTATTGCAATTTTAAATATATTCTTTTCATTTCATTTTTAGGAACATGGACATATATTTCATGTTCAGCAAATTGTTTACTAAATACATAGAGATAGTATGAAAGTGTTTATTAAATTTGTTCACTTATTCACTATTTCATTTATATCACTAAACGTTAAAAATGTTTGTATTCAAACAAATTGAGTATCAGCCATATGTAAACTCTATGAATATCTTGGATACACCCAAGTAATTAAAATATAGAATTTCTATGTGAATTTTATTCACATGGAATAAATTTTAAAAATTTATTATAAATTATATATATTTATATATTATATATATGTATATAATTATTATAAATTATAAAATGGAATAATTTCAGACTAAAAGCTTTCAAATTTTTGTATTAAAATGAAATTAAAAAATTTGGTTTGCATACATTACTCAATACAACCACAATGTTTATTACCTGACTTAACTTGTATATAATAATACAGTATTTCAGTGCTGTATAATTTCACATTTTTCCTGAGAATGTATCAAGGTATTACATTTGCATAATTATTAAATCAAATCTTTGTTTAATTTATTTTATTGAAATCTCCTACAAAAATTAAGAAGCAACAGGGAGATTACCAGGACTTTATTATTAACAAATGATTACTGAAATATGGAATGAAGAATTTTCTTTCATATTTTGCTTCAATTATTATTTAAAACTGTCAGGGAATTATTTCGTTGTTCTGGTGTTAATTGTGATTTCTCTGAGATATTCTTCCTTACTACTGAAAACACTACCTTCTTGTGTCTCAACCTGTTACTTTTTCATGAATACAGTAAAATACAGTAAAAATGAAATTCTTGGATACACCAAGAATCTAGGTGATTTTTACTTCTCAAGGAATATGAAAGCAGGAATCAATTCACAATATTACAATATTCAGTGTAAATTTTTGGTAGAGAAGATAGTATGTAGGAGTGTTTCACAGCCAGTATGCCACTCTTACCCCACTCATAACTGCAGCTCCTTTCATTAAAACCAACACCACAAATCTCATAAAACTCCTACAAATCCTTGTAGCATTTTCTTGAGTTAAAACATGCTGTATGCATGTTATTCTGAATTTTTATAGCTTTCATTCAACATCAGAAAACAAAACATTTAAAACTGAAAACTACCAAGCAGAAATTTATGGGTTTTTTTCTGTAGAAAGGAGAGATTGTAAAAATGCTCATTTATCATCACCATTTTGTCTCTTTTCCAAGTGAAAGAGAATAATTATCTTACATCATACCAAGCATTGAATGACCTGGGTAGAATATGAAGAGATTAGCATCATGGATGTACACTGGTCTGCTACTTCTTTAGTATTAAATACACTCTTTTGAAATTTCTTGGCTACATGGGTTCACAGATTTGTAGACATTCGGTTTTCCTGAGGATTAATTTGTCACTAATTTAACATTGATGAGAGAATAGACTGATGTCATATTTGAGACAGAAGAAAAATGATTGTCCATTTTCATGAATTCCTCAATAATCATTGGTAAGTAGAAAACAAATTCAGATGATAAAAAGATTTAATTTGTGTCTACACATAATATGGGAATATAATTTGAGGTAATCTTTTGAATCTCTTACACATGCATTGATTGTATAGTGCTATTGCTCATTTGTGAAGCTCCAGCTTAATGTGAAGAGAAGAGTAGCTGTTAATGTTTTGGAACCAAAGAAGAATTAATATTTTATTCTCATTTCCTTATGAAAGAGAAAATAATTAAACAATATTTCCTACACAAAGTTGCAATAATTTCTTACAATATGAAGCTACCAGATTGCAAAGATATTTCTACATTAACTGGCTGTCCAAAGAGTCAAATATAAACAGCTAGTATTTTATCAAAAGCAATTAATCTCTTTTCATACACTGTATGACATTTCACTATGTAATTGCACAGGAAATTAAAACTCTTTTCATAGGTTTAATAATGTATGAGAGAAAGGCTTTGAAATAATTGTTTTATTGAGCTTTGTCATCCTAGGGCGTGGTGTACAAGCTGTGTCTTGCCACTTTGCCTCTGTCATCTCCAAGATGGATTAGAGAAAAACACTACAGGGTGTCCATTCAGGCTCCCCAGGACACAAGTAGGCACTGAAACTCAAACAAATATCTATCACTTTTATTTTTCCTTTCTGTGCACACATTAATACTTTGATAGCACATGTGACATTATCACAATAATGGTCTTTCATATGCGCACATTATCATGTAGAGTAAAGTTGCTTCCTGTGTATATCTGGATGCATTTTGACTGCTTAAAATATGTTTAGAATTTGAATTTTTTCCCATACCTAAAAATATGACTATTACAGAAATGAAAAACTATATGTGTGTGTGTGTTTGTGTATGTGTATTTGTGTGTGTGTTTGTGTCTTTCTATGTGTACCCGAGCAGATGCAAAAGTATGCACCTGCACCTGGAAAACAAAGGTTGAATCTGGTGGGATTCTTCAGTTACTGTGTATCATGATTATTGAGACAGTATCTTTCACAGTTCTAGTGCTTGCTGCTTAGTGTAGATTGCCTGGCTAGCAAACCCCAAGTATCTGCCTAACTATCAGCTCAGTGCTTGGATTATAATCTTTTGCTACCAAAACTTTTTTTTTTTTTTTGTAAACCTGTTTTAAGGGTGTGCAAGTGCTAAAGATTCACACATTACATATTATGAAAGTTATCATGTTTAATATATATTTAGATATAGAATGAGAAAGTATAAGTAGATTTTTATAAGCCAGATATATAAGAGATAATATAATCTGAAAGACGCAGAATCTGTTTTCCTCATTTTGGTGGTGAATGAATCTGTGATTTAATCCTCATTCTAATTTTAACAAATCTTATTATATAAATTTATAGTATATAAGAGACAATTATAAGTGAAAACTGAAGATAAAAGTAGTGCAGTGACATTTTAAGAAATAAAAATAGCAAGATGAGGTGACAGAAGATGGCAATACTCACTATAAAAGCTGAATACTTATCCCCAACCCACACATTCTACTGATAAAAATAAATCAAAATTTCTATTGAAGTTAAACTTAGTTGGAATATTATACGGAATCCTTAGCAAGAAAGATCAATCAATAACCTCATTTTCTCTAACTACAACAATTCTCTGATATTGATGTTCTTCAACTGATGTTCTGTAAGCAAATTTAAATGATAATAATTTCCTTTGGAAAAATATTGGTAAATATGCATGACTTCAAAATTCCTAAGTTACATTATTAGAATAATACAGCAGCCTTCCATGGGGTGTAACTAAGAAAGAGATTATTCATTAATAAAGCTACTTGTATGTATGAACTAACTCACGTTTGTTAATATGAGTCAAAGTGTTAATCTTTCTTTTTGTTTTGAAATTTTCTAAGTTTTTATACAATATCACAGTAGTTTATATAGCCAAACATTAGAAGCATAAAGGTCAATGATAATGAGTTGAATTAATCAGTAAAAATAAAAAGGATTTTTCATTGGTGAAGTAATTATACTAAGATTTTAACTGTTTAGATATATGTAGTTAGAGCTCATTTACAATTCTTTTTTATTGAAAATAGATTCTTTTCTCATATAGTATTATAACCTATTTATACTTTCCCTCCCTTTACTCCTCCCACTTCTTCTTCATCTTTCCTCCCCTCCAGATTCACTCCCATTCTGTCTCTCATTAGAAAAGAACAGTCTTCTAAGAGGTAACAACAAAACATGACAACATAAAATATAATAAGATGAAGCAAAAACTAAAATTCACAATGAAGTTAGACAAAGCAACACAACAGAAGGAGAAATTCCCAATAGTCCTGTACTTTCTGGTTCAATCTCTGTGAGCTCATATATACCTTGCTTAGTTGATTTAGAGAGCCTTGTTCTCCTGATTTCCTCTATCCTCTCTGACTCTTACAACCTTCTGCATTCTCTTCCACAGGCTTCCCTGAGCTCTGAGGGAAGGGATTTGATGGAGACCTCCAATGTAAACTATCTCTCCACAGAATGCCTAGCTGTGAGTCTGCATTTGTTCCCATCTGCTTCCAGAGTAAGTCTCTCTGATGATGACTAGATAAGACATTATTATATGAGTGCAGCAGAATATCATTAGGAATCACTTTATTGATTTTTTTAGACCAGTCCTGTTTGGATTTAAGTTTGGTCTCTGGGATATCTAGTCTCTGGTTCTTGGTTACCCAATAGTGTCAAGTATGAGTTCCTTCTAGTGCCTTAAGTCAAATCAGATATTGGTTGGCTACTAGCTCATGTTCTGTGCCATTATTGCTTGTAGGTCAAAGGCTTTGTGGCTGGTTGGTGTCTGTGTTTCTCTTTTATTAGCTTGTACAGCACCTTATAGCATCAAATAGACTAGAGCATATTGGTGAAGTCTCCATGTAGGCATCAGGTTATCTATTTCTCCTTCTTCAATGTGTTATATGCATGTTTTCCTCAACAATGGGGCCCTGCTGTCAGTTTGCAGAGAACAACCCATTGTCTTAGAATCAGCATGGGTTGTGTGGAGATTACTGTGGGACCTCCTCAATTACAACACAACTGGATGAAAACCATTGCTTCCACCTGAAGCCTTGCCTGACTACAAGGGATGGCCAGATCATATCCCTTACTATTAGGAGTCCTCCTTGTGATCACCTTAATAGATTTCAGGAACTTTCCACTGTGCTAGGGTTTCATACTATTGCCCACTGGCCCCCAATTATAGCTATCTCTCCTTGCACTCTCTCCTTTCAATCCATCTACCCCAAACCTCATCATTTCCACTCCTCTCCTCACCTGCCTACAGTCCATCCATAAAATCTATTTATCCTTCCCAGAGTGATCCATGTATCCCCCCTAGATACTTCTTCTTTTCCTAACATCTTTGGGTCTATGGACTGTAGTTTGGTATTATTTATAATGGCTAACATCCACTAATAAGTGAATTCATATATTTGTCTTTCTGGATCTTCTTTACCTCACTCAGGATAATTTTTTTCTAGTTCCAGTAAGTTTCCTGAAAATTTATGATGTCATTTTTAACAGCTAAGTAATATTCTATTTTGTAACCCAACATATTTTTTTTTTCATCCATTCTTCTGTTGAGGGACATCAAGGTTGTTTCCAATTCTTGGCTATTGTGAATAAAGAGGCAATTAATATAGTTGATGAAATGTCCATGTGGTAGAATAGAGTGTCCTTTGGTTATATACTCAAGTGTGGTATAGCAGGGTGTTGAGATAGATCAATTCCCAATTTCCCAAGGAACCTCTATATTCATTTCCATAGTAGCTGTACAAGTTTTCACTACCAGCAGCAATGGAGAAGTGTTCCCATTTGCTTCACATTGTCACCTGTTCTTTGTATTCTTAATATTAGACATTCACACAGGTGTGAGATGGATTCTCAAAGTAGCTTTGATTTGCATTTCTCTGATGGCTAAGGATTTTGAGCATTTTGAACATAGAAGTTTTTCTCAGCCATTTGAGATTCCTCTATTGAGAATTCTCTATTTAGATCTGTATTCCATTCTTAATTGAATTATGTTATATATAATTACTTAAGTTCTTTGTGTATTTCAGATATTAGAGTTCTATTGGATGTAGAGGTGGTAAAAATCTTTTTTTATTCTGTAGGTTGTCTCTTCGTTCAATTGATGGTATCCTTAGCCTTACAGAAGCTTTTCAGCTTCATAAGGTCCCATTTATACTTACTAATCTAGGTACCTGTACTATGAATATTCTGTTTAGAAAATCTTCTTCTCAGCCAGTGTATTCAAGTTTATTCCCCACTTTCTCAGTATATCTAATTTTATGTTGAGGTCTTTGATCCATTTAAGCTTGAGCTTTATGCAAAGTGATAAATATGAAACTATTTGTATTCTGCTACATACAGATATAAAGTTTGACCAGTAGCATTTGTTGAAGATGCTGTTTTTCCCCCCAGTAAATGTTTCTGGCGTCTTTATACAAATCAGCTGTCCATATGTTTTTTTTGACTCATATCTGGATCTTCAATTAAATTCCATTGATCTATTTATTGGTTTTTATGCCAATAGAATGCTCCTTTTATTCATATACCTCTGTAGTAGAACTTGAAAACAGGGATGATATTAACCTCCAGCAGTTCTTTTATTGTTCAGAATTGTTTTAGTTATTCTGTGTCTTTTGTTTTTCAATATGAAGTTGAAAAGTGTCCTTTCAAGATCTATAAAGAATTGTGCTGGAATTTTGATAGAGATTGCATTGAATATGTGTATTATTTTTGGTAAGATGGCAATTTCTAGTATGTTAACTCAACCAGTCCATGATCATGGGAGATCATTACAACTTCTGAGATCTTTAAACATTTGAAGGTTTGTTATACAAATCTTTCTTTTGCTTGGTTAGAATTACCCCAGGATATTTTATATGTATATAAAGTATTATATATTTTATAGGTGTTATTTTCCTGATTTCTTTCTCAGTCTTTTATGATTTGTATATAAGAGCACTATTGACTTTTTCTTTTTCTTTTTTGATTTCATCATATCCACCTCTTTACTGAAAGCATTTATCATTTTTTTAAAGGATCAATTCTATCATATTCTATCATATCATCTGAAAATAATGACATTTTGACTTCTTCCTTTCTAGTTTTTATCGCCTTGATAGCCTTCAGTTGTCTTATTTCTCTAGTTAAAACTTCAAATGCTACATTAAATATATAAGAAGAAACTGTACAACCGTGTCTTGTACCAAATTTTAGAGATATTTCTCTAATTTGATGTTGGCCATAGGCTTGTTGTAATTTGCCTTTATTATGATTAGTTCTGTCCCTATATCCCTAATTTCTCCAGGACTTTTATCAATGAAAACCTGTTGGGTTTGTTAAAGGCCTTTTTTCTGCATCTAATGAAATGATCTTTTTTCTTTTCTTAAACTTTGTTCATATGGTGAATTACATTTACTGATTTTCATGTATTGTACCATGCCAGATATGGATGTTGATGCATATGTGGATTCACCAGATGTATATGTTGGTTCAAGACAGAGGAAACTTTATCCTTTTGCCTAATTAAATCACCAGTTCTAGCCTGGAGTCCTGGAGCCCTAGAGAGTTTTGGCTACTTTTCAACTTAGTCTTAATCCTTGAACTAGAGGCCTTCATCCTTCATACAATCTAAAACACTTAAACTACTAGCCCTGATCTAGACCATAGCCTTCCAAGACCTACTACTGCTAACTAAACCACTCTAACTAGATCCTTCGGAACTCTGACTCTATTAGTTCAAGTCACTCTATATTCTGGGCTTCTTCTGCTGAGCTCTGCTGTGTCTGTTTCTCACTGAGCTCACATTGTTACATCCTGCCTCTGTAACTGGCTCTGTGGCAACTGACTGCACTGTAATTCACTCCAGCCTCAGCTTCTGTAACTCCTATGCAACTTACTTTGTTTAACTTCATAACTAACTCCTCTGACTGCTTCTCTTACTGACTGCTTCAACTAATTTTTCTTACTGACTGCTTCTCAACTGACTGACTCTAGCTCCTATGTAACTCTCCTTAACTGAGTTGAGAGCCCACCTTTCCCTGAGAGAGTTAGGAGTTTCCTTACCCTGCTAACTCTTCTCTGATTGGTCACTTTGTCTGCTATTCTCTCTGACTCCTCTAAAACATCACTTCTATTGTGATACTGGCTCCTTCTGAGTTCTGCTTCTTGTGTTTGCTTCCATTGTTTTTTTTCTAAGGAATGAAGGCATGGACCACCACTATTTTCTGAATACTGGGATTAAAAGTGTTTGCTAGGACTGCTTTCTGAATACTCCATTAAAGGTACGTTTACATTCCATCGAGACCTCACAGGCCTCTGAATAGCACCTGAAATGTAGACCATAGCTATTATCCAGGGTTATTTTTCTACATACCATCTCTGTATCTCTGGGATGAAGATTATTTTATCAGGCTAGACAATCTTTTTTTATATATTCTTGAATTCTATTCACCTGGCAAGAATTTTATTGAGTAGTTTTGCATTTATGTTCATAAAGGATGTTGATATGTAATTCTCTTTCTTTGTTGCATCTTTATGTAGTTTGGTTATCAGGGAGACTGTGGCCAAGTGAAATAAATTCATCAATTTTTTTTTTCTTTTAATGTTTTGTGGAATAATTTGAGAAGTATTGACATTACCTCTACTTTGAATGTCTGAGAAATTCTGTACTAAAACTTTCTGGTCCTAGGCCCTCAATATTTGGGGAACTTCTAATGACAGCTTTTTACTTTCTTTTTGTGTTATTTATATTGTTTATGTGATCTTGATGTAATGTTTTTAAGTGATACCAATTAAGAAAATCATTCATTTCTTGGTGAATATGAAATAATTTCATGAATGAAATATGTAATAAAAAAATTATGCCCTTATGGTTCTCTGGATTTCCTCAGTGTCAGCTGTTATGGCTCCTTCTTAGTTTCTTATTTTGTTAATTTGGATATTCATTCACTGTCTTTGAGTTATTTTGGATAAGGGTTCATCTTTCTTGTCGATTTTCTGAGAGAATCAATTTGTTTCATTAGTTCTTTGTATTTTTCTCTTTGTTTGTATTTTACTAATGCTTGTTCTCAGATTATTTCTCGCCAGCTCTTGGATGTGCTTTTTATTTAGAACTTTCACGTTTAC
This sequence comes from Cricetomys ansorgei, assembly GCA_026225945.1. Taxonomy (NCBI): domain Eukaryota; kingdom Metazoa; phylum Chordata; class Mammalia; order Rodentia; family Nesomyidae; genus Cricetomys; species Cricetomys ansorgei. The sequence continues at coordinate 6,831,987 of JAMJFZ010001133.1, read as the reverse complement.
TGCTTTTAACTTGCTAGTATGAGAACTCTCCAATATATCAATACATATATACATAGGCTCTTCGTGCTATGAACTTTCCTCCTGCCATTGCTTCTATCTTGTCCTTTTGGGTATGCAGTGTATTCATTTTCATTACTCTAGAAACTCTTTAATTTCTTTCTTTATTTCTGTCTTAACCAATTTTACTTTTAGAAAGTTTTTTTTAGTTTTAATGTGTTGTGTGTGTTCCATTTTTCTATTGTTGTGGATATCCAGATTTAATCTGTGGTGTTCTGATAAGATTCATGGAGTTATTTCAATTTATTTTGGTATCTCTTAAGTCTTGCTTTGTGTCTGAGTGTGTGTTCAGTTTTGGAGAAAGAAAGCTCTATGAGGTGAAGAAAAGAAGGTATATTCTTTTATGTTCAGATGAAATATTTTGTAAATATATATTAGGTCCATTTGGCTTATAAATTCTGTTAGCATCTGTCTTTCTGGTTAGTTTTGGTCTGGATGATATGACTAGTGGTGAGAGGGGGGTATTGAAGTCTCCCACTATCATTGTGTGAGGATCAATATATGATATAAGCTATACTGGTGCCTGCGCCCACCCTTCTCTCTTTATCCAAACTTGAGTGCTCTTGTGTTTGGGACATAGATATTAAGAAATTAAGTTTCAGCAGGGGAGTGGTCATGCACACTTTTAATCTCAGCACTCAGGAGGCAGAGGCAGGTGGATCTCTGTGAGTTTGAGGCCAGCCTGGTCTACAGAGTGAGTTTCAGGACAGCCAGAGTTACAACAGAGAAACTCTGTCTTCAAAAACCAAAAATAAATAAATAAATAAATAAATAAATAAATAAATAAATAAATAAATAAATATCACCTTGTTGAATTTTTCCTTTGATGAGTATATAGTGTCTTTCATGCTTTATTTCTTTAGATTAATTTTGTCTTTATGTCTATTTTATTAGTTATTAAAATGGCTATAGCAGCTTGCTTCCTACATCCATTTGTTTGGAATATCTTTTTTTCTAACCCTTTACCCTGAGGTAATGACTATTATTGGTGTTGAGGTGTTTCTAGGATAATCAGAATTACCAATCCAATTTTAATATCTGTTCTTTATTGTATGCCTTTTTGTTGGTGAGTTTGAGACCACTGATACTGAGATATATCAGTGACCAATGATTGTTGATTTATGTTAGTTTGTTTGGTTGTTGGTGGTAATAGTGCTGGTGGTGGTGTGTGTGTGTGTGTGGTGTTGCAGGGGCACTTCCCTTCTTTTGGTTTTGCTGGTGTGACATTTTGGTTTTTCAAGGTTGTAGTTAACCTCCTTATGTTGGAGTTTTCCCTCTAAAATTTTCTGTAGGGCTGGATTTGTATTTAAATATGGTATAAAATTTAATTTATCATGGAATATCTTATATCCTCCATCTATACTGATTGAATATTTTGCTGAGTATAGTAGTCTGGACTGGTATCTCTGGTCTCCTAGATCCTGAAGCACATCTATCTATACCTTTCTGGTTTTTAGAGTCTCAATTGACAAATCAGGAGTAATTCTAATTGATCTGTCTTTATATGTAATTTGCTGTTTTTCTCTTGCAGTTTTTAATATTCTTTCTTTGCTCTGTATGTTTAGTGCTTTGTTTATTATGTGGTAAATGGACTTTCTTCTCTGTTCAAGTGTATTTGGTGTTCTGCATGATTCTTGTACATTATGAGCATCTCCTTTTTTAGGTTTGAAAAATTTTTCTTCTATGATTTTGTTGAAAATATATTCTAGGTCTTTGAACTGAGATTCTTCTGCTTCCTCTATTCCTATTATATAAGGTAAAGGCTTTTCATAGTATCCCAGATGCCCTGGAGGTTTTGTGTCAGGAATTTTTTAGATTTAACATTTTATTTGCCTATGTATCTTTCTTCTATTGCATCTTCAATGCCTGAGACTCTGTCTTCCATCTCATATTTTGTTGGTGAGTCTTGCATTGGTAGTTTTTGTTCAATTTCCAAAATATTTCATTTCCAGAAGTCTCTCAGTTTGCATTTTCTTTATTGCTTCTATTTGCATTTTAAGGTGTTGAATAGTTTTATTCTCCTCCTTTACTTGTTTGTGTTTTCTTGGCTTTCTTTAAAGGATTTATTTTTTCCAATTGTTTCTTGGTGGATTCCTAGGTTTCATTAAGGAATTTATTCATTTCCTCCAATGGTTTGATTGTTCAACAGAGAAAGAGAATATCTGCTGGCAACTTACCTGGTTTTCTAACAGGTGTGGACTCTGGTTAAAAACAAAGTCCTTGAGTTTGGGGTTGGGATACAGCTATGAGTGGGGAGAGACAGTTTGAGAGGAGATGATCTGAAGTATCCACAGAAGATGTGAGCAGGGTGGAAAGGGACTGTAGCTGGTGTTCTATTGCAGATCTAACGACAAAACTGAGGATTGTATCTTGAGGAACAGAGAGGAGAATACTGTAAAAAAATATAGATCACAGCTGCTTTACATTCATGCTGTAAGAAATGGAGTTATTTCTAAAGGTGATGTTAGTTAGAAATGCACTTAACAGAAAATAATGCAATAATGCATTCCAGAAGAAATGTGTGTGAAATTCTGATCTTAAAAGGGAAAATGGGGATCTAGAAAAGGGAAACGTAACAAATAACAGATTATAAGAGAAAAGATCCAAAATAATTGAAGAGAGGAAATGAAAGAAAATGTAAAGGGACATAAAAGAAGTGAAATGAAAAGACTACCAGGTGAAAGAATGGGGGCATTAAGAAGCAAGAGCAGCAATGTGTGAGTGTTAGTGGTGGGATTGACATTGATTTACTTAGGAAGGAATTTTCACTGAGGAATTACACTGACTAGTTTGTCATATGGGCATGCCTGTGAAATATTCATTGAGTAAATTGAGACAAGAAAACCTGCCCACTGTGGGTGGCATCATTTCCCCCAGCAGAGATCCTGTCTTTGTAACATAGAAACTGTCCTGACACAAGAATACATGTATTAATTCATTGACCTCTGATCTGGACAAAGGATGCAAAAAATGAATGGGGTTTTCAGGTTCCTGCTGCCTTGGCACCCTGGCAGTGATGGACCATACCCTACAATTGGGAGCCAAATAAACCCTTATTCTGAGGCTGATTCCCTTAAAGTATTTTATTACAACAGGAGGAATAGAAACTAAGACAAACTAAGGCACAAAATAGGCTGTACATACTTCATTGGTGAAATGGTACATTATTTTATGTTATTTCAGAAGTTAGTGGAAATCTTTTAAAGAGATTACTTAAAACTCTTTTGTCAATAAGATCATTTTATTGAAGAAAAAGTGTTAAAGAAACTTGACTAGAATCAAACACTTGTGGGTTAATTATACTCTCTGGGGAGGATTTAGTCATGATTTGAACTTTCTACCAAAGGAACTGACATATTCACTGTATTGTTTCTATTAAAATCAAATGATAATAATCATTTTGTTTGGTGAGGAGTTCATAAGAATTACCAAGAATGTAGGGAAAACATCAAGAAAATATGTATAAGTAGTGGTTCATTAAAATGAGGAGTGGTATATAAGGAAAAAAGAAACTGGGGTGAAAATATTAGTTTTAACAGCAAATTTGACTTAATGTGTTAGATCAGGTGTTTCACTGAAAAATTCACTTCAGTGCCAGTGCATAGTGTTGTTTCATAATTAAAAGTCTTATTTTAGTGCTCTATTTATAATTAAATATACTTACCACTAGCATACAATGATAAGTTAAATATTTCTGATAGCCTCTACCTTGTTTTAATATAAAATTGATATTTTGTATTGATCGTCTATTCTAGTCAAGTTAAAAGCCATGATTTATGCCTACTCTTATTTGTAAATTCTGCTGTCAAACTTTGCCTTCATGCAAATTTATTATATAACAGAATAATCATTTAGACCTTTATTTTTTTCAATTACTTAAATTTGAAAATTCAAACTTTATGTATTTGAAAAAAACATATAAACTTGTTTTAAACAGTAAACTACTGTTATGTGGATAATCAACTGCTCTCCAATAAATTTGAGAACTGACCCATAAAAGAGAAACCATGTATGGTAATTGCTGGAGAACTGAATAATGATGTTTAGCTAAATTGTCTTAATATCAAACTGTCTTTTAAATATTTGCATTTATACCAATAGACAAAGGCTATCTCAGCCTTCATTAGAGAAGCCTTTTTTCTAGAGTAGCAATGCTTTGTATGTGGCACTGAGAATAATTAATAGAGAACGCTCAGTGATGGATGAGTGATTGTCAATACACCTCAACAGATGTGTTCTTAAATCCTCATAAGTTCTTTTGATGTGGACCTTCTTTGGTCTAACAGAAATATACTGACTAAGAACCAGGCAAATTCATCTCTGCGAACATTACAGAAAACTCTACTAGTTATTAGAAGAACTTTCCATTCCATTTTTTGGTGAGTTGTATATCTACATGTCTCTCTGTGCTACAACAGCAATGTTAATGAATAAAACTTTCTTGTGGAAAAGTATTCAGTGAGAATTACCTTGCAAATTTTTCTTAATTGTAAACTAAGTTTCTGTTGTAGCTGACACTCAAATAACTAAACAAACACAATGTCTCTCTTGCTTTTTAAATACAAAATCTCATTGAATTTAGAGAACCATACAGCTATTCTGGGAACATTATAGAATTCATTGCAGATTTCACTGTTTGATTAAATGAATGATATTACTATTCCAGTTCGATACTGCTCTTTAACCACTCAAGAATATTCCATCTCCAAGCATTCATTCTAAACAGATGACATTAACTTGTTAATGACAGCCACCAACCAAAACTGCTCTGTTTTTATATTAATATGACATTTAATTGGAAGACAGCCTCTCAGGTATACATTTTGCCAACCTAAATTTGGACGTGATTCTATCTATGCTGACTCTTCATATTAAACTGATGAAACAGTCAATCTTTATAATGATTAAGCATAAAAAAAATCATCTACATAGTTGCTACTGTGATCTCTCCATCTCTTACTATCTCTGTCTCTCCCATGTTCTCTTTCTTTTCTTTCTGTATTATTTCAATTTTGTCTCCTTTCCCACTTAAAGGTGCCTTTCTTCTCATGTTTCTAGTATCTCGCTCATTTTATAATTTTGATCAATATGTGAAATCAAATCATTGATCATATGAAACTCATGACAGCATTTTTTTAAATATGAAATTTTACATTTTTGTCATGCATGTTATAACTGCAAATAATGTACATATTCTTAGATGTAAGCAATATTATTTATTTTTATATCAATTTGTATTAATGTCTAAAGAGTTTCTACTTTAAAAATATATTTAGAAAGACTTTTTTTTTTTACTTACTTCTAAAATAGGGATGATTCTCATAGCTTAAAAATATCTGAATGAAAACTGCTTTGGGTTCAGTAATATTTAATTTTTATTTTTATATTGCTACAAGTTCTCACTATATTTTATAGTAAAATAAATCTGAATGTATCAACATTTTAGCCAATGAGAAAATTTAGCTTCTTAAGAATTATATTTTAGCATATCTTTGACAGCATTGGTTATCTGAGGTCAATGGAAACAAAACAGTAAGAATTTATTCCAAAAGCTATAAAACTAGTAATTCAAGTAATTAAGGTCTGTGTTCAGAGGGAAAAAAATTCAATGTGTTTATTGTAATAAAATCTAATTTCACTTTCTTCATTTTCATGAAAGCTTTAGGATCAAATATTACCCCAAGGGCAAATATAAATTTATATTAAATACTATAAATGTTTATAACCTGTGGATGGAAGATGAGCCAAAATACCTACTAAATGGGTCCCTGTACCTAGAATTCTCTTGTCTGGAAAATTATGTCTATAGTTGTTTTCAAATCTACATTTAATGACAGTAATAATCACTACAACATCAATAAGAAACTTTCCACTAACTCTGCATTATATTAATCTATAATTATTTGGTACTTATGCATTTGTGTGTAAAATTTTATTTCTTTATGATTAGCTTCCAAAAAGAAAAATATTTTAGTATTAAACTGGTAAAATGATTCAGCAAGTTCTTCAGAAAATGATGTAGAAGGTAAAACCTGGGGATTAAGCTTTGCTGCTAAGCTATATTTTATTTCATAGGATTGTCTTATTTACTATTAAAAAGTACTATAAATTAATTTTTCCATTCGAAGTATCATTTTTTATTTTTAAAATTTAAGATATTCATAGTTTAACTACATAAACTTAGCCCTAAATTTAACAAGTATTACAATGCTAATAGTATGCTTATAAAATACATTTTTTTTTATTTGTGTGGTATGTATGAACAAGTTTTTTTTTTAAATTTTAAATGTGAGGTTATCCTATGAAATTATAAAGAATAACGTTTAATGAAATTTTTCTGTCTTAATGAAGCATTTTTCTGGTACTTATAGGCAATTTCTTCCCATACATAGTTTAGTGAGATAATGAAGTTTGTTGGAAATAAATCACAAGTCAACAAAGTTAAGAACACTTGCATTTCATTGCCATGAGTTCAAAAAGCAGTTGCACTGCTTCTCATTTAAGTACATTCTCTAGCCTCTCTTGAATTCTCAAAATATGAAACTGTTAATTTATTATTTCATTCAGAAATCCAAGCTGTTAGTAAATGTTGGAGTTGGTATGAAGACAGATCCAGAGAAGTTTTGGTAACTTTTTTTCTAAGATAAAAGAAAATGGATGTCTAGCATGACTAGCTTTATGTCTAGTTTTATTAGAATTTCTGATCAGTGAACAAACAGTAATTCCATATCAGTGATCAAAGAGCTTGAGAGCACTCCCCTTTTAAGAAGATGTCATCTCAAGACTCTCAGCTTCAGTTGGGGTGTGAGTTTTCTTATACATCAGATGGATATTAAACATTGAATTCAATTCATCTGGAAGGAATAGCACAGTTTAAATGGATAATCCCACTTCACTGGAGGTTCTTCAAGTAATTTACTGAACATGAAGGAAAGGAATGTTGGGTAAGTGATCTCCTTGGAAACTGATATTGCCTCTGTGATGGACCTCAATTTAAGGTTCCATGGCATCCATGACAAATCTTCTTTATATTGGCTGGGTGATCAAGAATGCTTGTAGCTGAATTCCCTTCCTCTTGTGCTTCACATCTCGCAAGTTGTTTTGGTTCTTGTTTTGTTTTGGGTTTTTTTTTTTGACAATTTGACAAAAGCTAGAGTTACCAATTGAGAAAATACTTCCATAATAATGACTTGTAGGCAAGCCAATCGGACATTATCCTGGTTGATGATGTGGGAGGGTGCAGCCCATTGTGTATGTTGCCTCTTCTGGACAGGTAGTCTTGGGTGTATAAGAAAGCAGGCTGAGAAAGTGAGGAACAAACAAACCAATAAGCAGCCTTTGTCCATAGCTTCTGCTTGAGTTCCTGCCGTCAGGTTCCTGCCTTGAGTTCCAGCACTGGCATCTCATAGTGATGAAGTATAAGCTGAGAGGTGAAAATGAAGCAAAGCATTTCTTACCAGTTCTTTGAAAGAATTATCATTAAAATAAGTAATTTAATCTTATCAAAATTTTCATAAACATTAAAATATTCATTTGCATCAAACTGCACCTTTTTTCATTTAGGCCTACAGCCCGTGTTCTGTAACATTTTCATCCCCTGAATTATTGATTTCTTATATGGTACTGGATTATAATTATTTTTCACAAAAGAGTCTTTCTCTTTATTTTAACATAATGAACTTACTAAAAGTTTTTATTTCCTTTGGGACTGTAACTGTAATAGCCAAAATTACATGATGGGAATGTGAGGTATATCATCTCCTCTGTTTCAAAAAAGATAGATTAGCTCTTCCTTGTTGCTTCTCATAAGTGCATAATCAAAAATGCTTTCTTTTCTGCCCCAGAATCATATAATACATTTGTTTTAAGTGTCAACAGTATTTTGACACCCACTTCCGTGAATGTACTCAGAAAGTATTTCCACAAGGAAAACCTATTTTCTTTGAAATTAGAAAGTCCAAAAATGCTTCAAATGTCTAGAAAAAGATGTCAAATATATATACAGCTAAGTATCTGTCAGAAATTGAGAATTTTATCAATTATCTTTTAGTATTTAATATTTAGGATCACTGTTAGAAGTTAAAATATTTTCTTGTACAATAAATAATTCACAAGCCCGAATATGAATGTTAGCCTTAAATTCTTTTACAACACAATAAAATTAGAAACTTAAGTAACCAGAAATTCCTTCAGAAGAAGTATATTTTAAAATTTATGTACATATACAGGATTATTCACACATACATAAATATACATATGTCCAAATATATATATATCCATCCACTGGTTTTAAATATGAACACAAACAAAACACAGATCATTTGAAGACTATAAGATAATATTCAATTTTTACACATAAAGCTTTAATAAATATAATTTCAAAATAATTATCTTTATATATAGTTTTAATTTCAGCATTAAAATTATTCTATATAAGCACATGGTCAGATGCATTCATGGATGTCTCAGTAGAAATTTAAGCATTGAGTTAAATGAGAAAATGCTGTGCATGTACACTTATGTGCTTTAATGTATAAAACTTTTACATTCTCTTGGTGGCTACATACATATACTTGCAGAGGCCAGAGAATTGTGATATTTCATTTAATTTACATATTAGACAATGTTAATTTAAATTATTAGTTCTCAAAAAGGTTAAAAGCCTTCCTATAAGTTGCTTGCTTTCTGATTTTAAATAGACTTAAATAGATTTTAAATTAAATTTTAAGTTTTAAATAGTTGCCTCTTCTGGCTACTGGCTTCAGTGAGAAAATAGCACTCATCGAATATATATTAATGATAATAATAATAATAATAATTCAGATGAGGTTAGTAAATATTTCAGTTAGACCCTCATTTCCAATTCTTCTCTTGAGCTTGAATTAGCATGGATCTAGAGAAAAGTTGAAAACCTGTCCTCAAAGAAAGGTCCAAATGTAAGTCAAAGGCCCTCCCTGTAGCCCTCCATGACAGTTCCATGATCAAATTTAGTGCTTTGCAGAGTGAGAGGATTTCAAATAATTGGGAAAAGGTTGTGGTAAAAAAAATAAAATTAAATTAAATTAAAAATAAAAGTTTACAGATGTAAAGGGTAAAACAGCATGAGGAACAGAGGAGACGTTCACACCCGGTGTAGACAGTGGAAGTACAAAAGCATTTAATCTCTCAAGGGCAGAAAGCAGACCCATGACAGTACAAAGAGACACTGCCAGCTGGCTAAGAAAGTCGGAGGGAAGCATTGCACTATCAGCCAAAAATTAAACCCAGAATGCTTTCACACAGCTCATGATCCCAGGTGGAGATAGGAAAAGACAGAGAGACTAGTGTGATTGGCAAGCTTGACAGCCGGCTTGCATTGAGAGAAAGTACAATGAGACTTTGGAGTGAAAACTCATACTTTTTTTCCTGCTTTCTTCTTCTAAAATTTAAATTTTAAGATCCACATTCTTTGAAGGCAACTATAATGACTGAGGAAGTCAAACCAAAGGCAGAGCTGATTAGCAAGCATTATGAACAAAGAAGAATTTCAAAGAAAATTAGAGAATAGTTAGTTTTCAAAAATAAATCACCTGTCAAAATTTGATTGCAAAAGAAGATCAAATACAAGTCATATGCATTGAAAAATCAAAAATAGAAAGAAATATACAATGTAAGCAATTCCTAAAAAGTGAGAACGTTGGTTATTAAAAAAAATTATTTGATAATACGGCATAGTAATGGAACAAGATGCAATCTAGGGAAAAGAAATATAAAATAATTTATGTGGGGAATCTTTTAAAGTCAAAGCCTCTGGGCTGCTTTGAGAAGATAATTATGAAATTTGGATGAATATTTTAACTTAAATTTAATAGAGCTGACCTGTTAATTATTGTTGAATGTGTGTGTAATGGGTTATCTATGGTTATAGTGACCAGAAATAGTAACTTTTGGGTATGTGCAGTACGCTGCCGAATGGCCTAAGTAAAAAAAATCTCAACTAGGAAACAAAACTACGGTAATCAATTTGACCTTAATCATTTATTTTAAGAGCTAGAGAGATGGCTCAGTGGTTAAGAGCACTGGCTGCTCTTCCAGAGGACCTAGGTTCAATTCCTAATACTCACATGGCAGCTCATACCTGTCTGTTACTCCAGTTCCAGGACTTCTGACACCCTCAAGCGGACATATATGCAGGCAAAACATTAATAAACACAAAATCAAAGTAAATTGTATAAAAATTGGTTTTAGCATATATTGACAACATTAAGCTAAAATCCTACCTCAAGAAGCATTTAAAAAAACAAAATGAACAATTAATCATAAATTATATATCTACATTCACATTAAATCCTGACATGATAATACTACACACATAACAAGCTGTGCTTGTCCTAATATGGATTCCTGATATGGATCTCTCTAAGTGTACAAATCTCAATTTACAGATCTGGATGTGTTCACTTCTCCTTAAAGCAACCTGAGCATGTGTGGTTGTCATGAAATATTGATTGGAATGAATTTTAATTAAAGTTAACTTAAATAGGTAAGGGAAATCTAGAAAGCTATTTTATTGTTGTTACTGTTGTATGTTAGTTTGTTTTGCAATGCTGGTCATGTATATCAAATAACAGTACATTACAAAATAATGAAAGAATTTTTGTTCCTGTTTGGTTATTGCTCACTTGAAAAATTTTGAAAGGACCATTACTTAGACTTCTAGATTTGTGCACTTCTGGTCACTACAAGTGAGAATAAAAGACATCCTTGCTTATCAAACATTGCTTGGTAACTCTAGAGGCATGTACCCATGGAGACTGTTATTTTGCTATATTCTCTGCTCTTTGGAAAGCTGCACAGAAAATATCACAAGAGTAAACTGAAAGTCATCCAGTGACACCTTACACAGCAATGTGATTGGATTGAATTGGCAGAAATTAATATATTAAAAAAAAACTTTGTTTCTCAGACTACTAAAACAATACATTCCAGAAATTGTAATTTCACCTCTAGAATCTCATGCTGGGTGAAAAAATTTCCAGAAGAGCTGTAGCAGACTCTCTTTATCAAGAATCTTTTCTCCAGGAAAGAGTTTTACCACCTTAAAGAGACAATTATATGCCAATCTTTGGCAAGACCACATCTTGATTGGGTCTACTTAGAAGTCCACATCTGTGGCAATTTCTGCATATATTAATGATACCTTAGGAAGTTTATGATATACTAGAGAAGGCATTGTGTCTCATTGTCCCTCTTCATAGTGTGGTCACAAAGAATACATTTTGTTTTCAGGCTTTTTGCTCTTTGTTTTAATTGGCTTACTGAACCATATATGGCAGAATCTGTATTTGTTTAGTGTATAGACGATAACATCACATTCATCATCAGCAACGCTGACAGGATTGTTGCTAATAGGACATGGCAATTCTCATGATAATGAATCTTTTCAATAGAAAAAAAGATGACACTGGAGAGTAACAAACTCCTGTGTTTAGAAGATAGCAGAAGAACCCAATCTGGTGAAGGGATATGCTGAGGTTTGTGGAAGAAGTTTCTGAGAACACAGAAATGGGCATAAGAAGGACCACAGACTTGGCTTCTCATGCTTTTCACATTTGGTTTCCAGCAACATCAGAATTTTAACTGTCATGAGGCCACAAGAGATTTGGCCCAATCCCTAACCTCAGCCTCTCCCACTGTGATGGCTTTAATTCAGGAGCCCTGCCATGAGCAGCAGAAAAACTAATAAACATAATTTATTTTAAATATGATCAATGAACTTTTGTTAGAAACCCAGTTATTTGTGGGCCTCTCTGCAGCAATGAGACTGGCATGAATTTTTACAAAGGCTGTAATTTTTCTCACTCATCTAAACCCTTTATTTATTCTCTTTTCTTACTAAACATTGCAAAACTTTTCTTTCTATATCTCATCATACAATATGCTTTGCACATGGTTGCTCATTTATGACAAGCTGCTCAAATATACTTTCATATAAAGATTCAAATGCGTCATGAAGATTGTCCCCCAGTGTCTCTTTTCCCATTACCATTTGTAACCAGTCAAGAGAAGAGCTAGTTTCATGCAGTGATAGCCAAATAAAGGCAGGAGTCAGGATTTTACAGTGACCTTTAGTGTATATTAGTTCTCCTCATATCATGGTAGACTTGGGAGCAAAGCATGTGCAGAACTAACTGCTGGATGTATCCTTTCAAGCTTGCCCATGGTTAGCTGTTTCTGCTAACTAGTCCTTATATCTTAAAAGTTAAAAAATCACCCCAAATATTACTAACAAACTATAAAACAAATCTCCAAATCTTGACCCTGTGTCTGATGTTTAAAATTTAACTACGATATTGCATCTTGTCCCAAAATGGCTCATGGTCATCTCACACCTCAATCCTTAATCCAAATTTAAGAATATGTATAGTCAACATTTTTTATATTATTCAAAGTCTATAATTCATGTGAAAATAGAAAATAGAAAGTTCTAATCTTTATACTTTAAATACACAATTACATAGAGAAAACTTTCCCATCACAAAATGAAGAAGTGAGTCGATAGTAAAGGAAGAACTCGCCAAAACAAATCCTAACTTCAGCAGAGCAAATATTAAGTACTGTAGTTCTATCCCTGATTATTAGAGCCATGTGATAGCATCAGTAAGGTCCAATGGTTTTGGGCCTTGATGATCTTCTAACTGAACACAAATAGTTATTAATCATGCCAGCTTTATTGGATACAACTCTACTTAGCAGATTGATAAGATATTCCATGTTACTGGCATGTTTAGCATACTAGAGTGTCCACTCACGCTTGAAGCTCAAACCTTGAGGCATTATGTATAACGCATTCAGTGGTTGTGGAAATCTAACCATGAGGCATGCTGTCTGGACACTGAAGCTCTTCTCACAATTTTCAGTGCAACTACTCATGACTGTGTCTTTTACCATCTGTGCATCTGCAAACCAGCAATGTGTAACTTCTGTTTGCTGTGATTTAAAATAACTTTTGAGTAAATTCATGTCCTTGGATATTTACAATTTGTCCTTTAAATGTCAACTTGTTTATAACCTTAAACTTCGATAAACAAATTGTTTAAAAAACTCTATAACCCAGTCAACAAAGCAATTATATGAATATTTATGCTCAAATTTTTATATACATGGATGAAAGGATTATTTAATTCTGATATCATGAAGCTAAAGTGTTACAAATAACCTTTACAGCACCCAAAATTTAAGAATCAATTGCGTACTTAAATTTACTTGCAATATATCATGAATTTTATAGCTAGGATGATTAAATACAATGAATTCACTGAAAACATTTTTTGATAAATTAAATATTGTTTTAAGATTTTAATATATTTCCTTCCCTTTCCTCCCTCTAAACCTGCTCCTCTAAACCACTATATCCTCCCTGCTTTCCTTCAAATGCATGGCCTCTTTTTTAAGTAATTGTTATTGCATGCATATATGTATTTGTACATATGTTTTCAGGGCTAACCACGGTATTGGACAACATTTGGTTCTTCCCTAGGGAAGGCCACCTCTGCTGCTCTCACCTTTTCTCAGTTTCTGTTAGTTATTTTTTTCCTTTGTGTGTGTGTGTGTGTGAACATTTGAGGCTTTGTAGGCTTTTCTTCAATCAGCATTACTTTTTTAAAAAATTATAAAATCCTCACAATTTCATCATAGAAACTAATTCTCTGATGTTTACTGCTTTCAGAATCTCAACCATGTGATTTCATAGCTCACTTCATTTCAGAGACAGATAGTAGTGTCTAGCTACCTGGTTTTGAATTTGGGCATATGATGAGACTTAACCAAAATGCAAAACAGGAAAGAAAAAAGCCTTCTGCTAATTCCTATGCTGAAATAAGTGAACAAAATTTTCATCACTCTAATAGGCAATTGAGAAAACTGACAAATTACTTGAGAGCAAGATGAGTCTATTTTTTAGTTCTAGAGGCTTCAAGGTAGGGTTAGTTTTTATTTGATTATTTTATAAAATAGTTAATATGTATGTATTAATAAGTCTAAAATCCTTCTTACCCTCTTTAGTATTTCCACATTTGATTCTCTTGTTATTTACTCTAAAATCATCTTCTAAATTGTTTACAGAGTGGAGCATTTAATTGCTCTGTGCTCAAAATTAAATATTCTCTCTGTGTGCATGTATGGATGTATGTTTGTTTGTGTGTTGGGTGTGTGTGTGAATAAGAATATTTAATCAATCATTTAATCCAACAACATGACTGCCTGGAAAAGGATTTCATCCACTGGTTCTATATGAACAGATCAAATCCAAGGGTCGATATGAAGGGATCACATTCAAAGGTCTAATGAAGGGATCACATTCAGAGGTCTGTGTGGTCCAGATGGAATGTAGAAATAATATTACTTTAATTCAAGCACTTCAGAGATAGGAATCAGAGCTGGAGACAGAAAGCAGAGCTCAGGAGTCAAGAAGTAATGTTCGAGATGAGAGTAAAGGGTAGGCAAAGTTAAATCAGAGGAAAAGTGGGCAGAATGAGTCAGGGAGAGGACATGCCCAACTCTCAGAATAGAAAAGCAGGCTCTCACCTTAGAGAGTCTAGCAGTCTGAAGTAGGTAGAGATGATAAGAGACAAAGGCAGACAGAAGCAGAGACAGAGACACAGAGGCAGTATGAGGCATTCTGAGGAGTCCAAAGAGTCTGAAGACAGAGGCAGAGACAAGCAGTTCTGCAGAAGTCAGTATCAGATATGAAGAGTGAGTCAGTTTGAAACCAAGCAGAGCAACTCAGTCTGAGAAGTTAGAGGACTCAGTCAGAGTAAGCTGGAGTCAGAAGAGTTCAGTCAGAAACAGCCTTCTCAGAAGATAATTTTGAGCCAGAACAGTGAGTGAGTTGAATGAGAAGAGTTAGAATTCAGAAGGAGCTAATCACAGTGTCTCAATCCGCATTAAGTCTTGGTGGCTGATGAGGTTTTCTGGAGACTTAAATATTTTAGACTTTACAGAGGTTGATGCTAAAGCCTACTAGATCAGAGTTAGCATCTTGAAGATTAGATTGTGTGGAGACCAAACATTCAGGACTAGGAACTGTGATTGAACATTCATAACTAGGAACTGTGATTGAATTAGCCAAATGATAGAAGGCTTTTACCCTGATCTAAGTCCACATCTGGTGGAAAAACAGCTATATCTACCCATCTACGTGTGTGTGTGTGTGTGTGTGAGTGTGTGTGTGTGTGCACGCGCATGTGTGTCTGAGAGAAAGTGTCTGAGAGAGAGGTATCATTATTTGCAAAAAATTACTAATTGGAGATTCAAGTAAACTCATTAGAAATAAATGAGTCTGCGAGAGATGAAAAATCAAACAAGAGAAATGTTATATATTTTAGTGATAAAAATATTGAAATACACATGAATACAGCCTGCTGAAAAATGGGGCAACTGAAATTCTACTGGGAAACATTTTGGTACACCTATAAATATAATTCATTTGGTTTGATTTCAGCTATGTGCAGCTCAACTATTTGTAAAATAGACTAAGCAAAGACAACTATGTCATTTTGATGGCCTAGATGGCTATGTGCCAACCACACATTTTTCTTTTTGTGGTGGATAATAATGTCCCATAATCCTCTTATTTATTTCAATTTTATCATACTATTTTCACTTATATCTGAATAATTTTAAAGAAATAGTAATCCTTATTAAAAAACTAAAGATGGTTTAATATATAGGCACTGTATCTTAGTTTGTTCAAGTCTGTATAGTAGAGTACTATAAGCTATGAAATCTATAAAAGTTTATTTTTCATGGTTGCAAAGGCTGAGAAGTTCAATATCAGTGATCTACTGGTCCTTGCTCAAGAAGAGGAACAACCAGCTTATTGCAGAATGTGGGGCCTTTAGGCAAGAGTAAAACAAAGTTTATAAGTTAGTGGAAGATACTTAATGCAGTCATGACTAATTTATTACTGATAATTTCCAAGGGTGAAGGTTTGGATGAGAGTTCATAACAAAAATTATGAAACTGACAAGGAAATGGTTCTTTCTGTAGCATGCAAAATAAGACAATAGCAATTTTTCCAAAGTTGACAAGCTGTCATTAAAGACAATAATTAGTAGACTACATCCAAACAGCTTTGTCAAATGCTACAATGTTGTGAAAGTCAACATAACATTTTGTAGCCAAAACTTTTTTTATATGTAAAGAATAATTCTGAGACATTATATGTTTCTCTGTTTATAATATACATATTAAGTGTGCATAATGCCAAGAATGTGTCAAAGAATTAACAAAAGGCTAGACAGAATGTATGAAGGAAACCAAGAGCCCTGATAACATGATTCAGTAACTGGAGCAGAACCTCAATATCTATATTTCCATGAAAACTTTAGTAATTTTCAGGTATTGTACAGTGAAAACAAACCCTCTTACAAAGATGCTACCTTTATGTCTTTAAAGTTGGGTGAAGTAAATAATTTAAATAATAATTGATGTTACCTCTAATGACAAAGTTTAGTATGTATCACCATGAATTCAAACAACAGATTCACTGAAACTATAGACTATAAAACTGCCAAATTCCTAAGATATGTTTTGGAATACAAGGATGAATTTTGGGTATGTCTCCACTTATACAGCTATGGTCAAATGAATTAGCTCTTTTCTAATACAATAAGGTCAACAGACACATAGGTAATATAATGTCAGCTCCAAGCACTATCCATGAAAGGACAAGTATTTTGGATACTGGTGATGATGAGTAAAGAAATAATTAGTTTTCTATGTATACAGGAGAGAGAGAAAGAGCCATAGAGAGAGAAATAGAGTGGAAGAGGCAAAGACAGAGAGGAAGAGATACAAAGAGAGACACAGAGAGAAACAGAGAAAGAAGGAAGGAAGGAAGAAAAGAGAAAGGAAGAAAGAAAGTGAAAGTATATAATGCACAGATGATGAATGGGGAAATATTTAAATTTTACAATTTTGAAGCTGCAAATAATGTCCTTTCTTTGATATTTTTGGAAAGTAAAACATCTTTGTCTGATCTAAATGAAGTCTAGATGTGTTCAGTTTTTATAAGTCAGATTTCCTTCAAACTCATTCTCATAGTTACAGGGGGTGTAAGATGCATAGGGAGTCAGCACTATGGCTTTTGTGAACTTTTGTTCATGAGCTTCAACCCATGAATAAGGGACCTACTTCATGTTGTTATCACTGACCTAATTAGGGGAGATAATGGAAGTTTAGTATCCTTTCAGAGCAGAGAGATTATCTAGATAAATGGCCACATGTCTGAGGTCCTGTGGTATTGAAAACCCAAACTTCTCCTGTGATAAAGGCAAACATGCTCCAAACATTGAATCCCAGACATTTCCATGTCATAGGTTACTAGGACATATTCAGGAGCAGTGAGAAATACTGGGATTTTAACTACCATAGTCATTAAGCAAAGAAATTATAAAATATTTGGATCAGTATTATTTTGTTCATTCAAATGTAACCTGCAGAGGCCTGATTACTCCTTCTAACTTAAAAAAAAGACAAATATCAGAGTTCTCATGAATTACAACATATGGCATAAAGCCTAGTTATTTATAACACCTCTAGTTAATGTCTTGTGCTCCTCTTTATGCTATCGTTGCTCCTAAAATATGTTTTCTGCTGATGTTAATATCAGTGCTGTTTCAAAGTACCTAACCTCTGTTTCACAGGGAAAAAGGAATGGAAGGAGGAATGATATATCATTGAGAAGTGGCTATCTGTCCTGTTCCAGAATTTTAGGTGAATAAAAAAAATTCCTATGTGCAACAGTCCTAAAACTAAGGAAGGAAATAGTGTATACAACTTCTTATTGTGGAAAAATTAA
Source organism: Cricetomys ansorgei (assembly GCA_026225945.1). Taxonomy (NCBI): domain Eukaryota; kingdom Metazoa; phylum Chordata; class Mammalia; order Rodentia; family Nesomyidae; genus Cricetomys; species Cricetomys ansorgei. The sequence goes on along the minus strand of JAMJFZ010001133.1, from coordinate 6,814,088 downwards.
GGATATTTTAACTAATACAGACAAAATACATAACATGAATAATTTTGTAGAACAAACCAGATAAAGCCATGTGAGACAAAAAATAATCAGGAGAAAAGCCAAGAGTATTATATCAACAAATTTGATAGAAACTAAACAGGTACTGTAAAAGGGAAGTGTATGGTACAACTGCACCTCCCAAACAGTGTGAGGGCCAGGGTTTTACCAGACTTTAATTTGCCCATAAGTTAGTTTACTCTTCTTTTTTGAAATATTTTTCTTATTTTGTAATATTTATTAGGACACCCAGTCATATTTCCACCAGAACATCGTTATATTACTTAGTCTATTTCCATCTTCCCTAAATCATCCAGCTAGTCCTAACCTCATATTCTGTTGCTCTTGGGCAGAGACCCATTCCAGTCTCTTGATCTCTTGCTCAGCTTTCCAGCTTTGCCACTTCAGCTCTGAGAACTCTAATTACTTTAGCTAGAAGGCATTGAAACCCACCTGCCTTCATCCAGAATTGTTCAGTATGAAAGTGCCACAAAAGTTGGAATACTTTCTTAAAAGGAAATCCTGATTCACAGTGTTTATTTTCATTTTTCAGCAGATAATTTAAAGGTCATGAACTATATTACCTTCTAAAAATCTGTAGAATTCTAAAAGGTGATCTATAATTAGATGATATAGCTGTCAGTATGACACTCACAAATGGATCATTTCTTATTAAGAAGACCTTTTCCCCATTCCTAAAATTCCTTCCTTCCCTGTCACTTGACTTGAAGGTAAGAGAGTGATATAACTCAGTGCTCACTAAACACTGACAGTAAAGCCTATAGCCTACAAATAGTCCTGTGAGCAGGTGTTTACAAAATGAGAATTATTTATTGACTTCATATATGTAATTGAGGGTGCCTTGGAGGGTAGGATTGTTGTACATAATGAAAGATAAGTTCTACGGATGGAACGCATTTTACTTTTAAGCTTCCAGATCCAAAGAACATAAATCCCCATGTGTGATATGGAAGGTAAATCTTTTAAATCTATTTTGTCATTGATTTTTCAGTATACTGCTCATTGATGTTCTTAAAGGGAAATGATTTTCTCACAAAGCACATACATAATGGCTCTCGAAATGTCACACTTATAAAAGCAGTTAAGATTACTTGAAGCATTTATGATTTCAGTGGTCAAATGTACCAGATACTGCCAAGATGTTAGCTGAAATATAAACATTTCACCACAAAATTCTGTCTTTTGGTGTACCCATTAGCCTGGTGATTTAAGATTTTAATGGAGATTGCTTCTTGAATTGTGGCCCATGTAACAAAAGAAAATTATGTAAACTCTTCCTCAGCTTCTCATTTTATGAATTATATGTGAAATTAATACTCTGTGTCCATACAATTGTAGAATTAAAGGATTTTTCATATGAAAGATATTTAGAAATATACCAGGTACTTATCCGAGGGTAGAAATGTGAATAGTCTTGTTATTCTGAAATAAGCAGAAAGTATGATAAGGCATGTACACATATAAATTTTATGCAAATAAGTCTATTCAAGAACTACCAAACTTTTAGGGACCAATTTATATATATACAGTATAGAAATTTGTTCTTAAATGTACATTTTTAGCGTGTAAAGAATTATGACCAAATAATATTCTGAATAGTGTGGGTGTTAATTACTTGGGAAAAGAAATGTTATATTATTCAATATTTTCTAAAATATACGTCATAATAAAGAAAAACAGTCGTTATAATGTGTTTCAATAGGGCATGTTTTGTTTAAGTTGAATAAAAGCTATTTAAAATTTTAAAGTGTGAAATTACCCTTAGCCTTTGAAGTGGTAGCTTAATGTAAATGTAAGAATTAAAAGGTGACTAGCCATGTATTACTTTTTCACATTTGTCAGCTTAATCCAGCCGGTGGTTTAGAAATTCTGTCACAGATGTCTGAAATTGTTAAAATTAGCATGTTTTATCTGCAGAATGCAGAATGTTCATTTACATAAAATTGGTTCATTTCCTACACAATGTAACTATAAAAATATGTTTTTATGAAATACATTTAAGGCAGTTGAAACAGTTTATGTGGGAAATTGTTTGAAAGAAAACATAGTAGTGTTTCTGATAAATCTCCACGATTTCATCTGGGGCAGCAAGTCCACTATCTTAGTCATTGTAGGCCATTGAATCCTGCTTTCAAGGAAAATGTCATCATTATTATAATAATTTAGTGAAATATAAAAGTTTATTAGCACTTAAGTGTTTATATTAGGCTGTTTTCATGTTCCATTAAATTGGAGATTATCCATGTCCAAAACTACAAAGGGATCCAAATATTTAACATCAGGTGTCATTTTGAGCAGTTTTGCAAGTCAGTCACTTTGAAAAATCATCTGTCCTAGACACATTTTTTATAAAAACAATCAGGATAAATAATAATATTTAAAAGATAATAAATCTATTGATAAAAGGGGAAAGTAAAATAATGGAAAGGAAATAGGCATTGATCCAACAAAGAGAGGTGATTTCAATCTAAAATTTGACAACCAGAAATACACACTTGCAGAAAAATCTGTACATATGTTCACAAATGCTTGGGGTTCCTTTATAGCATGAAAAATTAAAATCTATAGTAAGAAAAATAGTTTATTTGTTTTGTTTTTAGTTTGTAATGAATGCAGATAATGAATGAAAACTTAGCATCTAAGGTTGAGGTTAACAACCGAACTGTCACCTATATATACTGGAAAAGGAAACATTATTTTTTTCCAATAGAATGACACTGGGTATATCCTGGTTATATATAATCACTCCAGGACTGGCCTCATGTTCAGGAGTAATTGACCAATATATAATGGTCACCACAGTTTGTTTGTTTGTTTGTTTTTGTTTTTTGTGTTGGGGAGACAGGCATGTTTTTATTTTGTTTTCTTGATTTTGAGGGTGGGGGGTTGTTGTATTTGGTTTTTGTTTTTTGAGACAAAAATTAAGTTGGGTGAGTAGAGAGGGTGAGAGGATCTGGAGTGACTTTGGGGAGGAGACAAATATCAAATCATATTTAAACTTAAAACTTGTTTAAGTAATAAAACATACTATCAAAATAGAAAATCAATATTTATTTCATGAAACACATGATTCAAATTAAGCAAAAGCTTTAGTTATGATGTATTAAAGACTCTCTGCTACTAATGCATTTATTTTACTCAATTTTTTTTCAGTTACATTTGATTTAGCACCTGTTTCTACTCACACTGTTTCTCAAGTTGTATGGAAAGGCATGGTTTAAATAGTTTTGCCAGAACAGTAACATTTAAGTTATACCTTAAAATATATGAATGCCTAGGTCACACATGGTGTAGATCTGGATAGCAGGAGAGGTAGTAAGGAACTAGGAGGAGTAAGAGGAGAGGAAACTATAATCAGAATATATTATCTGAAAGAAAATATTCTAAGTAAAAGACAAAACATAAAACAACCCATAAAATGACCTGGAAAATATATATTTAAAAAGTATGAATGAGCAATATTTCCTACACAGAATGTTAAATGCAGTGATATTGTGCAGTATAAGTAGATTGCCCTAATACCAACTGAGCTTGACAGTAACAGAAATGATTATGTAAAAATAAAATGTATAGCAACAATGTTCTCACTAGCAGTGGGTATACAGTGAGGCATGAGTACAAATCATATTGTAAACTATTGTGGAAATCACAAATATCTTAATGTACTCTGAGCATTCTCTCTGGGCTATACACTTCATCCTTTGTACTCTGATTTAATGCAATTTATACACACACACACATCACACCACACACACACACACACACACACACACACACACACGCCTACACCACTACGTAGTTTTCCCAGTGTTAGGAGAAATAATTTCTGAAATTTAAATAAAATATTTTAATTACTTATGTTCCTTTAAATATAATGCTAAACCACTATCAGCCTCATATTATTCTTTATTCAGTTTTAGATATTAATCACTGATTTCCTATAGGGACTGTTGTTTTGTTTTGTTTTGCAGCATTGCAAGTTTTTACTATCATAAGAGTAGATAATGTGAACTTTTGTTTTTTTCAATTTAGATATTTTATATTGTAATTAGCACAGCAAATGTTGTAAACCATTGAGTGAACTCTTACCAAAAAAAAAAAAAAAAAAGAAAAATGATTTCAGTTACTAGTAATACAGGAAGCTGAGAAGATAATAGTTATATTAGATTTGAAAGTTTAACACATCTCAGTGGATAAGATTCTCACAACCAAATCTGATGACCTGAATCTGGAATCCATATGGCCAAAAGAGAGACATCTCAAAAGACATCTTCTGACATCCACAAGCATTGAGTGGCATGTGCACACTCGCAGACATCTCTGTGCTCACACATTCCAAACACATACTAAATTAATACAGCTAAACAAACAAACAAAAAGACTGGTAGGTAAATAAGCAAATGAATATGTGTAACTAAAATTACACTTTAAGTTACAAAAGCAACCAATCTAAAATGTGAAGTCCAGTTAATTTCATAGGTACAGTTTGGAGTAAGCAAAGGCTGGGAGGGCCACTCCCTAGAGCTCTTCTCATAGGCATTCAATATGCCTAGACTGTATGTGTGAAACTCTCGTGACTGCATTTATGTTGGAAAATCAATACTCTGAAGATATGCCTATAGAAGTATTAATCTATTCAAATAACCTAGAGTACTTAAGTAGGAGATTCCTTTCCTTTGTAATAAACTTGCAGTGTTCTTTTGGGAAATTAATATACATTAAGCCATAAATTAAGAGTCAGCAATATCTTAACATTCTGAAAACAGAAGTAGAAAATATATTAAAAATGTACTGTAGTTAGAATTAATTTGATTATATCCATGGTAAATTCTTTGGAATATGATTCTAATTTTTAGAATTAGCCAAGGCTAAGGAAACTGCATGGAGAGCCATGACACAGCTTACTTCTTGGCCTTGGCTAAACAAAACTTCAATATGATGATTGTGGGCATCCCATATGTTGTGAGCTGAGAGCAAACTTGTCTCAAGCCACAGTAAACCCCAAAATTCCATCCCCATTACTATGTACATGATCACATAGTTTCATGATGGTTACCAATCCTTTGTATTTCTATTTAAAAGCCTTCAAGTTTATTCCACTGTAGAGGTAGGCATGGAATACAGTGTTTGAATCCCACAGATGAGACTTTCTTCTCTTTCATGAAGGCCCACAAGTGTGATTGGTAAACATTGATTTGAGACTGTGTTTTCTGTAACTCTAAAGTTTACAGAACAAAGAATGGTAGAAGCCCATTTAACATAGATTGAATTTTGTGTTTCCAGGCCACAGGGGCTTATTTTTTCACCCAAATTAACATCCTTTCCTATTGCTCTTTAAGGGAGAGTCATTCTTTTACAACAGTATTTTTCTAAACATCATATTGAATTTCCTTAACTTTCATAACTACTCAATCTGGATGCAAGCATTTCCATACTCATGACATTTCACTATTAGCTCCAAGCTATCAAATTATGGATTTCAATCTTGGCTTTGTGTAATTGAAAGTCCTTAAAGACATATTTGAGTATATATGTGAGTGAAGATAATAAAAGTAAGTTTTAAGTAAATTGAAAATTTAGGTCCCTAAACCATACCGATTCACCCTACTGATTCTAACCTATCTCTAAAACATCCCTCACCATAAATGATTCACAACAACAGGTTGGCCACAGCTCATTTTATTCTCTTTAAAAAGACCATTTAGTGAAGAAGTTTGTGGTTGCATAATGTTTGATTCAATATGTGGGAGCCATTGTAAGAAAGCTGTGAACTTACTGTAAACTGTGTGTGGAGCAGAGTGCAGAATGGTCATCCCACAAGGTATCTTAATAGAATGCATTGCATAAACTATGATAAGTGAATGCACTTGAAAGCAAGGACATGAAGAGAATGCCCTGGCCTGTCCACATTATCCATTATCTATGTCGGAAAGGCAAAGGCCTGGCAGTAATCTTCTTGGCTCTTTTCACATGACTAAAATAAGACACAACACGGAATATATTTCCTCCTTGTACTTGTATTTACCTTAACAAACTGTAATTTTCACTTCCTGCTTTGATTACTTTAAAATAATAAAAATAAGAAGTGTTTTGTTTGTAATATTCTTTGCTCAAAAGCCTGGAGTCTCTAGGAATCCTCCTCAGATCTTTATAATATATCCTTTGATAAGCAAGACTCAGACTCATTGGCCACAGGGCAGGGTGACACCAATATTTTATTTGTTAAGAAAAGTAAAACCTAATTTTAACTAATATTTAATAATTTAAAGTTATACCTAGTTACGATTTTAAGATTTTCTTGAGAAATTAGAGGTCCTTGCAAACTGACAGGACCTAAGTAAATTCCCCCTTACTCCAGGGGAAAAGCTCATCACTAGACTACCAATCCCTAATCTTAATTGGTACAAGTGAAACACCTTCCTGTATCAGCCTCAGTACATGGGAATTTGGCATATAATCAAGATGGACAGATCCTGTTGAAGTTATGTGTTTGTTTGTTTGTTTGTTTGTTTTGAACTAGAAAGACTTTTCAATTTGTCTTTATATATTGAAGGCCTACATATATTTTGTATGCAATTCTACATACTTTTTTTTCAGCTCATTTTTAATTATGTATATAAACCAGGGAATTCACTTAATATATATATAGAATACAAGCAGTTGCATAAGAGGCTTTGTGTCCTTATCCATCTTTCGCAGATGTGTGACAATAGTAATTCAATTTAAGATTATATTTACACAGATATATTTTAACTTCCTATAAACATCAGGTTCTATTAAAATTTCTGTGAATGACTTTCATAAGAGAATGTATTGATTGTGTTTCATTTCTTGGTAGAATTTAAAACATTAACAGCATGAGTGTGAAAGGCTGTCTTATAACTTAAAAAAAAAAAAAAAAAAAAAAAAAAAAGTCACCCTAATGTTAAACCAGGCTTCTTTGTTCTGATTATTCCTAAATCAAGCTCTCTTGTCAGGAGACATATAATGAGATGCTAATGGAACCATTGTTCTTTTTCTTTCTTAACCTGACTCACACATTAATATGCAAATATACTAAAGCTAATGAAAGAAAATTACTACAAAAATTCAGCTAACTTGATAAAAGATAAGAATTTTTTTTTAAACTAGTAAGTGTATGTAGATGTGTTGGATTCAAAGAATTCAAATTTCATGGAATGATGAAATTATACCTGAAATAGTTACTTCAGGTTTTCATTAAAATGTGATGGATTTCTGAATTTTTAAATCTAAAAATGTCTAAAATTCTTGAAAAGTAATGTACCTACATTTTTAGCTTACTTACGAGTATAGCTAGTAAATTAATTTATAATTATATTAACACCAAGTACTTTCAGATCCAGCAAAATCTAAAATACATTAGATGATATAGTCATATTATGTATTTACAAAATACAAACATTTTGTAAACATTTGTATCTTATAGGAGAAAACAGGACAAGGCCTGAGACACACATGGACATACATAGAGATGGATCTGCCTTGGCATGCCCAGGGAGCAGCAGCTGCAGTCTGGCAGCCAATGGACCAGGTAAAGGGTATAAGGGACCCCCCCACCCACCCCCAGTAATAACCTGAGTTATAGAGTAGTATAACTCTTACCCCCCACCCCCCGCAAAGGGTCGGGTGGATGGGTACAAGCAACAGTATCTTCCTTTTTATATCTTTACATAACCTTGATTTGGTAACTTTCTGTTTTGGATATCACTAAATCTAAATATTACAAAGATAGAATTAGCAAAATTATCTAAATTGTCAAACGCCTTTAAGGAAATGGGGGAACTGGAAAAGGTTGTCAAGTGATGCTCTATCCTACTGAAAGGGCCTAGTCTTTGTTCTGTACTAGGAAAGTGTTCTGCTTCCACAAGTGGCACAGGTCTCCAGGGTGAGATGCAGACAGGCCTAAGAGATATGAGCTGCAAGTCCAATAAAAGCTGATCATAAACAGAAAGATACTAAACTGTGGATCAACAGAGCATCCCTTTTCCTTTTGAATTTGCCTTTCAATATTTGCTGTAATTTTTCTTCAACTCATATCTAAAGCCTTTTAACTGGTGCAGAAGTCTCAGGTGACACATCTTCCACCGCCTTACCTCACTGTTATTTATATAACTCCTTCATGCATCCCTGTATAATAAAATTGTGTTTGCACTCTTTAATTATATCTCTGATAATTTGGCAATAAAATATTAATAACTTAAAATGTAGATAGATGGGGATATAAGTTTATTAGTAGAAAATATAATTAAAATACAGTAAAATTAGAACTAAATAAAGCCCTAAGCATAATGTGAAACTGCAGAGTAAGAATAAGTGTTAGTTAATTTTAACGGAAATACCAGCCACGTTATCTATATTGTTTTTTTTTAACAAGCCAAGTAATCAAAATTAATTTTTTCTAGGAATGAACTTTGATTATAAAAATAGCTATTTGAAGAGTGTTGGCTACTGTTGTACATTACAAATTAGTTCAATGCTTCACAATGTCTTGCTTAAAATGTAAATGGAAGCCTGGTGAGATGGCTTAGTGGTTAAGTGCACTTGCTGGGTTTTTTTGTTTGTTTGTTTTGCTTTGTTGTTGTTTTGTTTTGTTTTGTTTGGAGGATACAGGTTTGGTTCACACTACACACAAGGTGACTCAAAACTGTCCTATACTACAGTTCCTAAGATCCACTTACTTTTCTGGTGTCTCCAAGCACTAATTATATATGTTGTGTAAATTTGAACATACAAACAAAAGTGTAGAGACTGTAGGAGTGTTGCAATTGGTAATGTGTCCAGAAGAGCTTCTTGAGAATGTGACATTTAATTGACTGCTTAAACATACAGAAGGAGATTCTCAGAAGAGCAAGCACTTAAAATGTCTGCTAAGTTTTGTACTTATAAATGACTCTTGGGCATGGTGTGTGTACAAGTGAGTGTGTGCAAGCACATAAATGTTGCAGGTCTTCCTGTTTGCAAATCTCATAAAAGCAGTGAAGAAAGAGAGAAAGGCCTTTAATTTTAGGCTTATTTCTAATGGTAAGAACCATAGTAGACAAGATAGGTTAATGCCTAAGTGAAGTTATTATGTATAAAGACAGCAATAAAACATTGATACAGGACAGAGAGTTCTTGGAATTGAATACTCTGGGTGTTAGTAAATTCTGAAGACTCTTCAGTAGCAGCCATAAAACCCCAAGGTAGCATCCCAGTTCATGTTATATCAATTGACAATGCCCTAATGTGTAAGTTTTGCAAGATAACAAAATAAAAACCAGAAAGTCCCATGGTCCCAGACATAAAGGCCAAAATAATGAAGAAGCAAGTCAGACATTATGACTCCCTAATTTTTAATAAGATGTGATCCACTATAGAAAGCCCAATAGAGAGACAATATATATTCTCTGGTAAATTTAAACTAATCATTCAGACTAATGGCTATAGAGCAATAGCCCTGTGTGAAAGCTAGGGTATACACTCCAGGGACTACATTCAGATGCCGGTATTTTAATCCAGTATTCAGAAAGCAGCGGTAACAAACATCTTTAATCCTAGTATTTCAAAGGAAGTGGAGGTACATGCCTTTAATCCCTAGGAGGGGAAAAAAGTGGAAGCAGGCACAGAAAGCAGAACTCAGAAGGAGTCTTTGTCACACAGGAAGTGACTTCTGAGATGAGTAAGAGTGAATGGCAGACAAAGAGTAAGAGTTAAGAAAAGCACACAGAGGAGTCAGTAAGAAGAGTCAGTTGAGAAGCAGGCTGAAGAGTGTGTTAAGGAGCAGTTACAGAGTAAATTACAGTCATAACAGAGTCAGTTACAGAAGAGCTCCAGAAGCTGAGGCTGGAGTGAGTTACGGAGAAGGTAGTTGAAGCAATCAGTTACAGAGGCAAGATTGAGCGCTCAAGGAGAGACACAGAGACAAAAGAAATCTCAGCAGAAAAAAAACCCAAAACAAAGAGTAAGTTGAACCAGAAGAGTAAGAGTTCAGAAGGAGCTAGTCAGAGTGGCTCAGTTAGCAGTAGGTCTTGGGAGGCTAAGACTGAAGCCCTCTAGGTCTGGGTTAGCAGTTTAAATGTTCTAGATTGTAGGAAGGCTGAAGCCTTCCAGTTCAAGGGTTAAGTGTAGATTGTAAAGAGTACAAAACTCACTAGGGCTTCAGGGCTCCAGGGCTCTGGACTAGAACTGGTGATTTAGTTAGACAAAAGAAAAGTGTTCACTGCCCTGAAATGACATCTAAATCTTGTGAATACAGGCCTATATCCATATCTACATCAAAAACTGACTTAGTTATATTGGCCAAGGGAGGATCCCATATTACAAACTTAAAGCAGTTGTCTGAGAAAGAGATATGGGAAGCTTCCTGTAATCTGGTAGCAATTATGGTGGTGAGCTGGGGACAGAATCTTCATTTAGATTAAGGGTCCAAAGGAATACATTTATTGACAAGTGGAGTAAATGAACTGTTGATTCAGATACATTTTTTTTTAATTATTGAGGAAAATGAGCCCTGCTATACATTAACCTCCTGGGATCCAGGACTTCTCCATTGATTGTCTCTGCCAGTTCATTTTCTTCTTTACCATAACTAATAAGTAATTCCCCTGACATTTAATACTTATCAGGTGTTCTGTAGGCACCAAGGGCATAGCTTCAATCAGATAGTTTTTAAACCACCAACTTGCATGTTTTCATTATTATAGAAGAAAAAATAAAATAAAACAGTGGACTTAGCAACCATGTGGACATGAGAAAACATAGCCTGAAACTTAGTTATATTCTATACTTCTAAAAAAATGTGTGCTTGAAAGATATGAAAAAGTTATGACTGATTGACAAGTATAAAGCATTTTGAGAATAGCTTCTTCCCATCCAGAAGAAACTAGACCAAAAATGGAGGAAATTGGATAACTCAGCAACATCCTATGTCTGACATAAAAGAAGGCCACAGAACTTTAAAGTAATCCAATGAAAATACTGTGGAAATCTGAAAAAAAAAATCTGACTCTTACTCATCAAAAGCTTCACAGTACATATATATATATATATATATATATATATATATATATATATATATATATATATAGTGAGCTTATCCCAAGGTCTTTCATCAGTGAGGAAATATTTTACTGAACAGGTTAGGAGTGAATCTAAACTTGCAAGTCTTTCAAACATCAAATTCACCTTTTATCCCATATCTTATATCTCAAGTTCAGAATGTTTTGGCATTTTTGATTTGGAGTTTCTTGTCTGTGAGATATGGGTAATTTGGAAGTTTATCAGTGTTTTAAATTAATACAAACAATGTTAGTTGCCTCATGGCTATGATCAAATACTGGACAAAAAAATAAGTTAAGGAAAGTGTAGTTGTTGATTCAGATGTTGATGTAGATTTACCAGACGTAGATGTTGATTCAGGGCAGAGGACAGTTTATTCTTTTGTCTAATTAAATCACTGGTCCTAGTCCTGGAACCCAGGAACTTTATAGTTTTATCCTCTTTTATGATCTAGTCTTAATCCTTGAACTGGAAGGCTTCAACCTTCATAAAATCTAGAAGATTTAAACTATTATACCAGACCTAGAAGGTTCAGTCTTAGCCTTCCAAAACCTACTGCTGAATGATCCACTCTGACTAGCTCCTTCTGAACTCTTACTCTTCTTGTTCAAGTAACTCTTCAGCCTGCTTCTCCACTGACTCTTCAACTGATTCTTCTTACTGATCCTTCAAGTGACTCACTCTGTATACTCTTGAACTGACTCTTTTTAACTCACTCTAATAACAGAACTGAATGTTCTGTTAACTAAGTCTACCTCTTATGTACCTGTCATTAACTGAGCTGAGAACCTGCCTTTTCTCCTTAGAATGGGACATATCAGTCTTCTAACTCTTCCTCTGATTTGTACTTTGTCTGTCATTTACTCTGAATTATCTCAGACATCACTTCCTGTGTAACACTGACTCCTTCTGAGTTCTGCTTTCTATGTCTTCTTCCACTCTTTTTTTGTTAGGGATTAAATGTGTGGACCACAATTGCATTCTGAATACTGGTAATAATGGTGTTTTCTTTTTTTTTTTTTTTTTTTCGAATATTGGATTAAAAGGGTGTCTACATTCCATCCAGACCAAACAGGCCTCTGAATGTAGCTCCTGGATTGTATACCCTAGCTTTCATACAAGCCTATTCCTCTACAAGGAAGTGATTTTATTTGGGCTTAGAATTTTAAGATGACATGATCTATCCTTGCCTAGAACAGACAGTAGCAGTGGTCATAGATGTATGTAGTAGGTGATTATTCACATCACAGCAGATAACAAGCAGGAAAAAGAAACTGAATTTCATTCTGTTATCTATTTCATTTTCATTTCTTTCATGCAGACTCCCCACACAATGTAGGGTACCACACATAATCAGAGTAAGAGTAAGTAGATCCTTATCTTTTAGTTAATAAACTGTGGAGGAAGCTCTCACAGGCATACCCAATGATTTACTAAATGCCTATATAATTTTTAATAGAATCAAGTTAAATATAAACTTCTACACAAGTCATCAATTAACCCAAACAACTCATTCAGTAGTCATGAGCATACTTTCTACTGGGCATTGTTATCCTATTAATAGAAGCCAGAATACAGCTCACATCTATTGCATAATCAAATCATCAAAGTGCATTAAATCATCCAAATCCCATACTGTGAATACCTGCCACACCTATTCTAACATTTTGAATAATGTGTATTTTTAAAATATTTTTAATATTCTGTTTGAGATGTCCAGTGCCCTAGTGTTGGAGGCACTGATCTTGCCTTTCTGCTTAATATAAAGTCCTCATTTTTCCAGAAACCTGTCTGTTTAATGTCTAGTACTTTCTTTCCTAGAAACTCTTGTTTCCTTGCAACATTTAACTAGCCAATCCTGTATTCAGGTTCTGATCAATCAGAGAGATACCCTGTTTGCATGGCCAGATTTCTGGGTTGCCATATTGAAAAGTGGCTGACCCCTATGCATATTTTTGTTTTTGTTTTGTTTTTCTTTTGTGAAATAAACTCACCCTTGCTAATTCCATATGTGACTGGTGGTCTCTTTTGTGGTGATTTCGGACTTAAAGTATTTATCTAATTTTCTGTTACTAGAACACCTTAGATGTGATATAGTAAAGTTTTTAATGCATTATATGAATAAATGAAACTATTTAAAATATTTGTAATATTTGCTATTGTTGTTGTAACAACATATCACAATTAGGGAGGTGTTAACAATATTTATTCCTTGCCTTAGCTCTGGAAGGAAGAAGCATCGGTTTCTTCTGAGACTTGTGCTGTAAAAATGTAGCATTCAGCTTATTTAGGTCTGTTGTTCGCATTCTTTCCATATACATTACATCCTTCATTTTGTCTTCTTTCCATGTTTGTCACTGTGGTATGTTTCTCTGTCTGTTAAAAACATCAGCCACATTCAATTACAATTCATTCTAATTAACTCATTTAAACTTGATTCTCTCTGTATGAACTTCATCACTTAATGAAATCACTTGTGGAGATAATAGTAGCTAGATATTCAGTTTATACCCAGTGCAGCTACACAATTAACTAGTGTACTGCATATATGATACATAACATGTATATGTATTTGCTTGCAGATATTATTTTAAGTGTGTATGTGTGTGTGTGTGTGTGTGTGAATATCTGTGTGGAATTGTGCAGGGGCCAGAGAAGGATGTCATGTGGTGAGTTCTGTCATTATCCACTTAATCCTTTGAGAAAGATTATCTCATTGAAATCTAGAGCTAGACTGGAAACTAATTAACCCCTTGGTCTTCCCATCACTGCTGGACTTACAAGTGTGTACATCCATGCCAGGCATTTTACATGGATGCCATACTACTTGAGAACACAGGTTCTCATGCCAAGTTTCTGACAGGATACTGATTGAAGTAGCCAGAAGAGGTTCCAGCAGCTTAGTAAATTCTTCTGCCCAGTTATTCATACTAAAGCATTTCATCTAACCTTTTTCTTTAAATATTTGTAAATTGAGATCTAGGAATCATTTTATTTTTATCCTTCCTCACTGTAACCATAGATTCTAGATGTAGATGTAGCTTTGGATTAAAAAACAGTTTATTCTTTGGCTAATTCAATCACTGGTTCCAGCCCAGAACCCTAGAGCATTTAGGCATCCCTTCAATATAAACTTCTGTCTAGACCTGGAGGCTGCAGCCTCAGCCTTCGTATAATCTAGAATGTATTTAAGCGTCTGTACAATCTAATCAACCTTTGAGACTTACTGCTGACTGAGCGACTCTGACTTCTGAACTCTGATTCTTCTTCTAGTTTAACTCAGCTTACTTGCTGTTTGGGCCCAAACTCTTCTCCAAGCCGCCTGGTTCAAACTGACCTTTTGAGTCAGCTGATGTTTCTGACTGAACTCTTCTGACTCTGGCTGACTCTCTGACTGCCTCAGACTGAACTGCCCTGCTCAGATTCAAACTAACTCACTCTTCTCGTGCAATTCTGACTTCTCATTGCACCATACTGCCTCAGTCAGCCTCTCTGTTCCTCAGTCAGACTTCTTCATTGTCTCTGTGTTTTGTTTTGCTTCTGCTTGCTTCACACTACTTGCCTCATACCGCCTGCTGTAACTGACTTTGTAACTCACTACTGCTCTGAGCTGAGAGCCTACCATGTTATCCTGAGAGTTGGGTGTGTCCTGACTCTGACTCACTCTGCTAACTCTTTCTCTGATTAGTCACTTTACCTGCCATTCACTCTGACTCATCTCAGATGCTTCTTCTTTGTGTGATGCTCTTTCTGAGCTCTGCTTCCTGTGTCTGCTTCCATATTCTGCTTCAGTCTTAGGGATTAAAGGTGTGTACCATGACTGCCTTCTGAACACTTGGATTAAAGGTGTTTGCTACCACTTCTTCCTAAAGAGTAGGATTAGAGATGTGTAGCAACATTCATAGCATTCTTTCTACATTCCTCCAGAGGACACCAGCCTCTAAATGGGATCTCTTCACATAGACCCCTGGAATACAGACCCTTCCCAGCTTTCACACAGGCCTATTCCTCTACACTTCACAAATTAAGAAAAGTGAATAAGAAATGGCAGCTCTTCAGTACTTCAAATGTAGACATTGATGGGAAAGATCAAATATCCATACATATAAACAACACTGGAGACTCAGCAGGTTGTATTTTACATGCATATGCATTTGCACATACAAAGACCTATAATAATTAAATAAGAGGTCATGAATTTCAGAGGGAAGACTGGGACAGAAGAGAAACTGGAGGGGGCACTGAGGTGGAAATTATGCAAAAGTAGTCTGACATATTTTGTTTTGTTAGTATTATGTTTTATTTGAATTTTATACTTAATTATTCATCAGTAACATAAATCTTAAATAAAAACAAATGTGCAATAGTTTTATATTTAAATAACATGTTCTCTTAATAAAAAACTACTTGTCTTTATTAATATTTTTCACATATCTAAAATTCTGTGGTTGTATGTCATAAATTTCCCCTACATTTACTATGATATTATAATTTAAGATACTAATGAAATGAAAGAAATTTGAATTTTGCGAGTAAAACCAATGTCCTAAGAAACTGCTGTCAATAATCTAATAATTATAACCACGGGAAAGCATCAATGAAAATGTGACACTTACAGTGTAGTGATTCAGTGACTTTTGTTTCTTTGGCAAAGATAAATAATATATGTGGATTATTCTAATTTTTTTTCCAGCAAATACTTCCTGATCTTCCATTAAGAAAACCAAGAGTCATAGATGCAGTTTGCTTCTCTGCATCATTTTCTTTTCCTTCCTCATTATTGATTATAAAACAATATCAAAACTAATAAAAAAATTTGTTATATATTTTAATCATTTGTGTTATAGAGTTTAGAAAAAATACTTAGTATTTTTAGATTCACACAATTGATCTTTAAAAGTATAAATATGTAAATTTGTTCTAAACCTTTTTATAGAGTTACTGGTTATTTTATGTTGATAAACTTACATCCAATAATACCCCTAAGAACTTTAAATCAAGAAACTCATACAGCTAGCCAAATTTTATATATATATATATATATATATATATATATATATATATATATATATATTTGGTGTTTTATTGAGCTTAATACAAATAACATTATGGTAAATATTAACTATGCATCTATTTTCAAAACTCTACCAATAAATATGTAATAATTGTTATATAGTATGATTTTCCACAGTTAACATTACAGAAAATTTCTGGAAAACATACGGGGCATCGTTCCTGTTCTTCATACTTTTAATATGTTGCAAATATTTATTATATGGCCATTGATGCTTAATCTGCACTTTGTGAACAGAATTTGAAAACTATTTTGATGAATATAAGCAAAAATACAACCCTGTTTCCCCTTGCATGTTTTCCTCAATATTTCCATTTTTAATATTCTATTTAATATATCTTGAGTAGCTGAGTTGTATTAATATTCATTTGGAACGTATTTCAAGATTCCATAGACATAACTACTTAAAGTGCATTTAAGTAATATCAGATATCAAAAATTTCATTTGTTTTAATATGAAAATGTAAACAGTAATATTTTCCAAACACAATTATTTGAAAATATGTTTGTTTTAATTGACATTGTTTTTTTCATTGTATATATAAAACATTTATTTCATTATTTTAAAAAAATCTACTCATCTGAATGGTGTGTAATATCCATGAATCAAATGAAAAGGACATTTTTTTCTCTATTTAGATATCAGAGCTTTTCAATGCTCAAATATATATCAAATTATAGGAAACTAATTTTGTTAATTATTTCTTTTGAGTTATATATTAAAATAAATTTATACCAAGATAATTATCTACTTCCATTCCTTTTTTAAAAATTAAAACATTTATTATATCTATGTGCATGTGTGTGTGTGTGTCTATATGCACATTAGTGTAGGCTACCACAGAGACTGGAATAGGAGCTGGAGATAAGAGACATTGAGAGCAACTCTATTTGAATGCTGGGAACCAAACTCAGATTCTCTTTAAGGAAAGAACATATCCTTAGCCATGGAACCATCACTCTAGTATTTGTTCCCATTTTTAGTATTGTTGAAATTCTTACTGAATGGACATATTAATATTGGTTAATTTTATCATTTTTTAACACACATTTCAAATAAGGCAGAATTGCTTCTGGTCACTAAATACATCTGCTTCATTTTGTGATGTTATGTTGAGATTAGTTATTTTTTTTATATAATTTCTTCTTGTGCTAGAGATAAAGCTAGTAACTTGTTTTATAACAATATACTGTAAGAATTCCAATTCAAATGCAAACTACCTTGTAAACAATGAGTTCATACTTTGCTACAAATAGTTCTTCTTACATATATTCAGCACATGGTAGCTATTTAATATAAAGAAATCTTTTCACGTATTAGAACCACGTTTTCATGTTTAATGCATATTTTCATATTCATTAACCATCACTTTTCTGTAATCTTGGCAAATGCTTCATAGTCATCTCTAATTTATTGCACCAAATTAAAAGAAGGGATGGAGTCTCCTGATTTAATCAAGAAAGAACCCCATCATAGATGTACATTTTCTATAATTTGATCTTGATTTGCTTTCCTGAAACCTGACCATCAAATCCAACTGAGGATTGACAAGGAGATGAGGTGATCCATTTCAAAGCTGTTTCTGAGCAGTTCCACTAGAGGACATTTTCAAGGCAGCAAATGGATCAAAGTACTTATCCTTCCCTGGATTCTAACACAAAGCAACATCAAATGACTTAGTTCTGCTGTTTTGGCTCCCTTGCATGCTTTGAACTAGAGGCATAATAGTCTAACTAAGGCTTTGTGTCCTGGAGTAAAATTATGAGTTCTTTCCCTGGATTGCATGGAAGAAACTCATGAATAGTTGAAGAAACGGAGATCAAAGTACTCTTCTCTCATTACTAGTGACTTTTCTTGTAATCTTGAGGTTTTTCGGTTTGGACATATATTTAAAACATTTCTGGTCATCAGGTTTACTTAGGCAATACATTTTAGACTTATTAAAACAATGTCAATTTCAGATAAAATATACTAACATATAGTTTAGTTGTGTAGTACATTGAAATAAATATTTTAGTAAGAATCAGCATGTTGACTGAAAATGCATCTGAAACATTCCAATGTCATGGGGAGTTTTCATTAAGCTTTGTATATGAAAAGATATATCTTAAGATCTTATTTTTCTTTATGCAAAGCATTATAATTTGATTTGTGTTTTAAAATATATTTAAAAGTATTCATTTGTGAGTTTTTTTTCAGGATCCCTTCATTTTGGCACCTGTCTCATGACTTTATTGTGTTTTCCTTTCTTCTTTTATGTAATTGTTTAACTTTTTGTGTTAGATGTTTAATTCAGAATGTATTCTCATTTCATAATTTTATATAATTAACACTTGATATTACATATCCATGTCACCCTCCCCAAAGCAAGAATTATCTGGCCCAAATTCCAGCAACACTGAATTTAGGAAATCTAGGTTTAGCTCTATTGAACACTACCATTTTTTTTCCATGAAATATGTTTCATGTATACTAATGAATCTCATAAAAATATATTTAAACTGAAAATTTAAAATCACATACACTTTAATAGAAACAAGTTCTACTTCACACAAGGTAGAATCCTGAAAGTTGAAATTTCTAACATGCTATGTAAATGCAAAAATAGTATTTGTATTCAAGATTACTAAACATTATGTTATGATAGACAAGAAAATAATTCAAGACTGAATAATAGTTGCTTTTTAAAGTTAACTTTAGAAATTGCTTGAAGAGCCAAAGAATTTAGTGCAGGAGCACCTGCTGTAATCCATTAGCATCATAATTTGCAGGCATTAATCTGACATGACATTTTTCAACTTCTCCCCTCTTACAAAACTTAGGTCATAATGAAGTTAACCTTTCACACATGCATCTAGTGTGCTGCAGATTTGACTAAAATTGTTCAGCTGTTTTGAAGCCTAATCAGGAGACTGTCAGTCCCTCATTGCCAGGTAAAGAAAATACTGCATAAAGAATGTGAAACAGTATGCAAAAAAGTTTTAACCTTTTGCAAAGAAACTATAGATACTGACACCTGTTACTCTCCATATCATCTTGTAAAGGATGGAGATTTTTTTTTAAGTGTAGAGAAGTTCCAGAAAATATTGATGAGGACTTAAGAATTGACGTTTGTCTCCTTCAGTTAAAATTTGGGAGGGATGTATGTTGGGGAGTGATAGGAGAAATTAAAGAGGGGAAATGGTGGGTGGACATGATCATACTACATTGTATACATGCTTGAAGATTTAAAAAATGCATTAGAAAATAATAGTCATTTGTAGATAATGTAAAACACATGCACAAAATTGTTATTCTGCAGAGAATTTTGTGCAATATTTATCTAATCTTTACGTGTCCTGTTTGAGTAGCTCAGTGCTCAGCAGATGCCATAATGATGGACACAGACCAGGTAGGAATGCTGCCTCACCTGCCAAACCCTTTTGAAATGTAATGACTTGATTCCTATGATTTTTAAATTATATTCATTCTAAAGCAGGACATGAAACTTCAAAAATAAGAAAGCAAGATGAATATATATGAATATATATATATATATATATATATATATATATATATATATATATGAATATATATCTTGCAAATCTCACCAGTCAAGAATAAGATCACTGCAACTGAGCCTAATTTGAAGCAAGTGAAAGGACAAGACCAAGACCAAAGCAGCCAAACTTTAGTTAGGCTTCTAGAGACACCAAAACTGTGTAGGCCCAAGTCAGGGGCAATGTGACTCAGAACAGTTCCCAGAACTAGAGTGAGAAAAACAATTTCTAAGACAAACAAGATAATGGAGCTCTGACTAGTGGCCTTGGGCTAAGGATCTCCCCCCACCCTCATTGACTAAGACCCTAAAGTTTGCATTTTCTAGTGCCAGCGACCTTGCTATTTGCCAGCACCAGTCAGTTTAAAGGTTAATATTCACGTCATTATAGACTCATGCCTCATAATCTGTTGCTATTCTCTGCCTTTGGAAAACATATATAAATCATACTCAGAATGTGCTAAATTGTCACTCCCACCTGCCTTGCTTGAGGAATCTGTGGGAGCAGACCCCAACACATTGGAAATAAACCTCCTGCTTTTGCATTGATCTCGAGTCCTGGTGATTTCTCGGGGGTCTCCTTCTGTCTGCCCCTAACACAAGCTTTAATTAATTATTAAATAGTGGCCAGTGTACTCAGAGGTACCCAGGGAGTATACCTACCAGCTCCAGAGTTTGAACAGAATGGCCCAGAGTCACATGGCACAGGTGTTTAAAAAGGCAGAACCCATAAGGCTACCTACATCCCATCAGTAATAATCAGCATCTACCTGGATGTACTTCCTGTCTGGATTATATCCTACTCACAAGTTACAAAGTGTATCCAGTGCATTTGGAGTATATCTGGTGCAGTAGGATTCTGTCTTTCTGTATCTCACCTGAACAACCCCACCCCGCACTGTTGTCGGAGATTTTAGTTATGGATAATGTTCCAGTAAGCTGTCCTTGAAGCACATAAAGGATTCACTTCCTACCAGTAAACAAAGGAGTGGCTTTCCAGCTCTCCACAAGAATAGGACATTCCTTAGCCTAAAGGCAGATGAAGGTTAGGCTCCATTTATTTGTATATTGGAGGGCTGGGTGGAGACAGGATTTGGAATAAAAAAGAACTAGGGCAAGGAAACAAGGAGACAGCAGAGAACAAGGAAGAAGAAGCTAGTGAACAGGAGAACCAAGAGGAGAGCATGGGGTGAGGAAGCCTTGGAGTGAGCTCTCTGCCTAGTTTGCCCGGGTATAGAATTCCCTGAGATTTGACATGGTTTGTGATTAATAAAGAGCATTGGGAAAGTCAACTATGAACTCTCATTAAGCGTCCGAAAGATAATTTAACACCTCACTCCAGGAAGTTGAATGTCTTTGTTCTATAGATCTTATAGTCACAGTAATTAAAATGTAAAACACTACTTTTGTTCTTACAATATTTCATCATTATTACTCTTTAAAAACTTAATGGTAAGCAAATGTGTTTTAATTATGGGGACTTGATCAAGATACAAATACACAAATACTTTTACCTCTCAGTATAAACTGTTTAAAATGCATGATAGATAAGTGATACAATGAGTTTAATTTAAAGGAGGGAAGAAAATCATTCCATGAAGGAATGCATTGCATATGCTCCAAGAAGGCAAGTTTTAACACTGAAAAATGCCAGCATTATTTAAAGTTGGTTCAGAAAGAGACAAGGCAGGAAACAAGTTGTAGGTGATGATAAATTTTTAATAATTATTGGAGGATGTCTTTGCCTTAGGAAAGCCATTGAAAATATATAGAGTAAGATTGAGAGCTACTTTGAAGAATTTAGAAATATAAATTTTAAAAAAGTAAGCAATATGTGTTAGGGATGGGTTTTGAAATCATAAATATTTGAAAATGCAGTTGGGTGCTCTGAAGTCAGTGTGTTCAAGGGGAACTCACTTTAATGTTCGCATAGGAAAATATTCTTAAGAAACACATAGGATGAAGATGGCTGGTTCATGTGATTATTTTTCCATCTTAACAAACTCACATGGACTTTACTGGCATGTAAATAAGATACAACCACAAACTAGTAAACATAATCCTTGTACTATAAGAATTTCCAGAGATAAAAGGAGAGTCAACAGCAATCATTTAATAATTTGAACTTTAAAATATTTTTTCCCAAAATCATGCATACATACATTCAATTCTATATAATCTTAGTTTTCGAAACATAAATAATTTTGAAACTTAATTACCTTTTCAAAACAGGAGTCAGATACAGTAGTGTTTCATTTGAATTCAACACTTAAGGTTTACCATTTGGCTTTTCCAGATCCATGATCCTTTTCAGATGTCATATTCTTTACATATGTTGCTAAACTCAACTAAGTCAGAAATTTTTCAACCACCTCTGATAATTACTAGAGGGTAAAGGGTTAAAACATGTTTGAGTTGAGAGCTTAGAATCTTTTTTCCTGTACTTTTTTTTTCTTGTTTCTCTTTTTTATTTCTCTGTTGTAGCCCTGTCTGTCCTAGAACTCACTCTGTAGACTAGGCTGACCTCAAACTCACAGAGATCTGCTTGCCTCTGCCTCCCAAGTGCTGGGATTAAAGGTGTGTGCCACCACCACCAGATTTCTTGAACTATTCTCAAAGTGGTTTTGGAAAATTTGCTCTTCCATTTAGCAAAGTATGCAAATGAATGCCTAGTGCTGGCTCTAGATTGATAGTGAGCAAGCATCAGGAGGAAAGACCATAAGACTGAATAACAGCCCTGAATGCACTTGAAAATCTTTGCTCAAATTTAATTATGAGTGTCTGGTCCCACAAGAAATTCCTTTCCCAAGGTCAGGCATTTAGTCAAAAGCCACCATTTCCTCAGGACCTTTAAGAAAATTGTACTTTGAAAAAAGAGTTATTCTCCTTATCTCTGGCAAAAGGGACATGGGGCTCTTTTATTAACATGTGATTGTGGTGTCTATTACCTTGTCAAGGACATTGCTAGCACCTTGGTTCTCTCAGTTCCTGCTTATGAGCCCCACCATAGCTCACAAGCCCCTTTCTCCTGTTCCTATCTAACACTGAAAATCATTCCCTTGTCATTTCTCTGCGTTTTCCTGGGAGACAGCTTTGGCAGTTGGTATAAACTTTTCCCTTTTGACCACTGGTCAAAGCTAGTTTGACTTCTTACTGCATCCATTTTCATTCAATGAGCACAAGTTATTTTCCTTATGAGTTATCCTCCTGGTTCAAATATCTTAATTCCTCCTATAACTCTGTCCCTATTTTCTGTAGCCAATATAATAAAATATAAGCAATTTTAATCCATTCATAGTGCTGTACACTTGTAATCTCAGTGCTAGGGAAGCAAAGACAGGCATATCCCTGGGTCTTGAAGACTATACTACTGGTTAAACATCAGGCCACTGAGGGATTTCATGAAAAAGAATTAGAAAGAAAAAGAAAGAAAGAGAGAGAGAGAGAGAGAGAGAGAGAGAGAGAGAGAGAGAGAGAGAGAAAGAAAGAAAGAAAGAAAGAAAGAAAGAAAGAAAAGAGAAAGAAAGAGGAAAAGAGAAGAGAAGAAAAGAGGAGGGGAGGGGAGGGGAGGGGAGGGGGGAGGGGAAGGGAAGGGAAGGGAAGGGAAGGGAAGGGAAAGGGAAGGGAAGGGAAGGGAAGGGAAGGGAAGGGAAGGGGGAAGGGAAAGGGGGTGATGCCTATGGAATAATAACCAAAATTTGGGATTACACATGACCATGCATGCACATTTCCACACACACTCATATACGTATACATAAAGCTAATTAATTTCTATGGTCTATTTTATGGAAATACACACATAAACAAATTAAAAGTATAAATTATAAAGATAAAACCAACAGCATTGCAATGCCACTTGCTAAACTCTATAATTGCATTAGGCAGAGAAGCATAAAGTGTTTGTCAGTCATTATTACACATCCATAATCCCAGAAGTTGGGAGGGCGAAGAAGAACAATTAAGATACCTTGGTCATTAAGCAAGTTAAAAACCATAGAGCATTATTTATCGAGATATTGTTTTTAAAAAATGAGGTGTAGAATCATGACGATGTGCAGAGGCAAAACATATATAAAATGTACAAGGTCTGCCTTCAAGCTGTAGCACTGCAAAAGTAAATAAATGTATGTATAGGAAAAAATTTCCTACAGTTTTTGTGAAAGAATAAAGGAAAAATGGAAATTTAAACTTGAGGTTTAAATAGCCATTTTAAAAAAGAATAAATTAAATTAAATCTTAAAGGGGAATTCCATGTAGATGGTACCATACAGATATAAAATGATATGGAACAAGAATATTCAAGAGCTGAGGACAGGGCTCCACTAGTAAATGGCTTGCTTTGCAAGCTTAAGGGCCTATATTTAACCCCAACACCATGTACAAGTTGGGTGTACTTTTCTGTCTTTAATTAGAGTACTGTAGGAGTTGAGACAGGAGGATCCAGTGAAGTTTCTGAGCAACTTTTCTGAACCTGCATGCTCTATGTTTAATGAATACTGGGCTACAAACGAAGGTGAAAAATTATTGAAAAAGTTGTCTGACCTCTGAACACCTGACAATTACCATACACACACACACACACACACACACAAGAATGTCCATATAGACACATATGAAGAATATATCTATATGTACATATATGAATTTGTGTATAAAAATAAATACCATAAAAGAAAAAACTCACAAAACATATTTATTGAGCATGTTTTTTCCAAAGTATAGAAGAAAATGTAAAGATCTATCATCAGTAAAACATCCATTTACTAAATAGAAAAAAAAGTAAACCTTCTCCAAGAGTAAATGCAGATAGTAACTGAGAATGTGAAAGAATAATTGACATTTTAAAATAATTGCTAATTTTAAATTAAAACAAAGAAATGATACTACATAGAAGTGAGAAATTAAAAGACAAAGGAAAACCCAACCCAACCAAAACAGCAACAACAAAAATCTGTGATCTGAACATGGCCAGGATTTGAATGAGAAATATCTTTTGTTAATGAATTGTTGGCAGGTATAAAAGAATGCCATAATAGAATTCAACTTCTTACAGATTTATTTATTTATTTGTTTATTTATCCCTTATGTGTATGAGTGTGAGTCTGTATAAATATGAGCATCGGTTGCATAAAGAAACACATAGAGTTCAGAAGAGGTGTCAGATCACCTGGAGGTAGAGTTATAGATGTATGTAAGCCTTCATGTGGATACTGTAAACCAAAGCTGATTCCTCTACAAAAGCAATAATCACTCTTAGCCCCCGAGATTTCTCCGCAGTCTCAAATGCATCTTCTTAGACTCCTGACAGTGAATCTGAAGGTGGTACAACAAAATGTTTTCAATAATAAGAGACTTCTGGAAATGTAAGAAACACAGTTTATTCTAGTACATACTGATGGATCAGAGGCATTTTGACATATTCCTTGCTGTTGCACATGCAGGGTCAATGTAGCCTCACAACATGACTAAATGGAACTGAACATAAACTCATACAAAGCAAAAAACACGACCAGAGACACCTTAGCTTAAGTTAAAAATTATTATAGTCTATGATTTGTATTCTTTTAATCTGCACACTTATTTACCTAGTCTTAGAGGAGCATACTGATTTAATTGTAGAAAATTTTTAATTGTTGAATTTCATTAAAAGATGTTAAATGTATTTTGACTTAGGTTTAGGACAAAACTTTCAACAATATCTGAGACATCCATAAACACACTTCTGCCATTTGTACTATTTATTCTTGCAAAGCAGAATTCCAGTATTGATAATTACAAAATCAAGTACTGCTAAGTTTGATTTTAATCCCCATAACCCACATGGTGGAAGGAGAAAACTGATCCCTGCAAGTTGTTCTCTGCCATCCAAAATTATCACTTTGCCTATGTGTGTGCATACATGTACAAAATGTAAATAGATGAAAATGTTATAAAAATTAAAAAATACAATCTTTTAAAGTCAAACTGGAGAGGTATCCCAGTAGCTAAGAGTGTTTGCTGATCTTGCAGGGGTTCAAAGTTTGGTTCCCAGGACCCAGGTCATTAGGATCAAAACTGCATGTAATATGTATATTCAGTTCAAAGGGTCTGATGCTATATGTACACCTGACACATATAGCATGCATAAACACACAAAAGCATACCAACATACATATATATAAGAGTTTTAAAAATATACCATAGACTATGAAAAATTATTAAGATGCTCTATAAAAGTCATTATCAATTATTT
Source organism: Cricetomys ansorgei (assembly GCA_026225945.1). Classification (NCBI taxonomy): domain Eukaryota; kingdom Metazoa; phylum Chordata; class Mammalia; order Rodentia; family Nesomyidae; genus Cricetomys; species Cricetomys ansorgei. The sequence goes on along the minus strand of JAMJFZ010001133.1, from coordinate 6,788,128 downwards.
GACCAAGGTGCATTATTTCACATAAACAAATAAGCATTTCATTTATTACACTAGTGAGCCAATTTGTTTTTATTTTCAATAAGCTTTAAGATCATATTTTATATATGTCAGCATTGCTTTAAAATAAGTTCCTTTATTGTTTATTATCAGTAAATGTTTAAATTTTAAATGTATTTAATATGACTACATAATCAATTTCACATAGACATTTCTCAGATGTAAAGGTATCTTTATTGACAAGGTTCAGGAGCCCTCGTTAGAGTTCAGTTCAGCATTTTACTCATTTAAATAGAGTAAAAGTCAACTACATTGAAATCATGGTCTTTTCTATTATTTGTGTAAGTGATTTGAAAAATGTATGCCTACAAATCTCTCTTCATGTTCATAATAATAGCTTTGTTTTTAACTGCTCCAAAATGGAAAACTCAAAATGTCATTTGATAAGTGAGTAGATAAAAAAACTCTGATTTAGCCCTACAATGGGTTGTATTCACCAATACAATTTAATGAACTCTGAAATACATGGGGCATGCGTCTTAAATGCAATTGATAACTGAAAGGAGACAATCTCAGCAGGCCACTTGCCATTTTGTAAAAGGTAAAGGAATAGACAACAGTGTCTGTCAGGAAATGATGGCTAAGGCAAAGTTAAATAGAGGAAATATAGAGCTGATTCAAGGAATCAAAATGCTTCTTTATAGTGTCATGAAAGTCAATTACTAACATATCAAAACTTACAAAACATCACAATCTGAACATGTGCCAAGTAAAACAAAATTCTTAAGATGCTAGGAGTTATAAAATGGGGCTCAAAACTTAATTTAAATAACCTACATTTGAAAATATGTGTATTAATCTTACTTGAGAATATGAGCAAACGTACTGACTTTTATCTATTGGAAAGCAAACTTAGACTTTCAGATTAAAAGCAAAAACAAAACAGAATATTATAAAAATTATTGAAGGAAACACTAGTCTGAAAAATATTTTGAACACCTAAGTTGAAAGTCTAGTACTGATTTTTCTTGAATGCATGCACACACATGAATGCACACACACCAGCAATGAATTATACAAATGATTGTTGTAGTCATGAAAGGTAGGTTTCCTAGTCCTGTAGTAGAGAGTGGTGGATGGAGAAGAGAATGGTCCATGTGGAAACTGATTGATTGGGACTTGGAATGACCATCATCAACAAATGCTTTGCTCAATATAGAAACAAATGGTTGCACAAATAGATATGTATTGATGTGTGTATCCTACGAGTAGTGTACATCTATATGTCCTTTTCTTTATCTGTTGAGGAAATCTAAATAAATAACACTTTCTAGCCTACAATTATAATTTGACTTTCGTCAGTGTTTTCAGGAAATGAGAACACTTTGGGAAAAGACTGATTATAAACAAGAGAAGGAAATATATCTGATAGGTATCCTTTAGCATAAAAAGAATAAACTATCTCTTCTCTCCCACCAAACAAACAAGCAAAAATAGCATCAGCAAAATCAAGGATAGGTTTATGTCCAAGTGATCCAGGAACTAATCAAAGACTTCCAATGTGTAAAGATGAACCTTGAGAAGAAATAAATTATCTATGAGTTATAAAAAGTTAAAATATAAAATAAGCATCATGACTCCATCTAGTGCAAACAATTGGTCAATAAATATATAAACATGGATACAGAGACAAATGTTTGTGCAAAAAAACACCAAGATATTTACTTAAATACTTTGTCATTAAGGAGATTTAGGGATATAAAATCCTGCATTCAAAGAGTACAATATAGAAAGAAAAAACAAACACTTCCTTAACAGCAGAAAGACTTGAGACATATTTCACCAGTCATATAATCAATGTAGGTTGCATTGACAGATGATTTTTGATATGACAGTCTGAGGATGGGTCTTTAACTGTGGCATACCATCATCAAAATCAAAATATCCTACAGTAATAGTAAGAAAGCCATTAGACAAAAATGTTCTGTGAAAAGTCTATATAATATTTAAGCTATACTCTCCAAAACATTCAGATAATGACAGTCAGAAGCTGTCATAGCTGGAAGGAAAATAGGAAAAAATGACATTTAAAAGTAACATGTGTTTATGGATGGTATACTAATACAGCATGACTGTATTACTAACAGATAATTTCAAATTTATTTATCTCAAATAATTTATTAAAATATTAATAAATCATCAACATAATTTTATTAATTATAACAATTGTAACATAATATATGATATAGAAAGGCTCGAAAAATACTATTGTGAAGTATATCAGCATTCCACTTATCTCTATAGTAAATTTTTCCTAAATCTAAAATTATAATACTAGAATGTTATTTAAATTTTGTTATAGAGATTTACAGTAATAGTAAAGTCAATTCATATTTTAATTTTTATTTATATCATTGATATATCAATATCTTCTTAGAACTCAGATTTAATTGTAAACTTACATAAATGAAGGATGATCCTGATACCATTTAACTCTGAAGTAAGCAATCAGTACCATCTTTATTCATAAACTAAAGAACACATGTATGTAGATACATGTAACAAATAGACTTGAACATTAACTTAGTATATTAAGTTACACATGATAAAATATTTTACATAAATGATTACACACAGAGATATGTGTTTCTATCAAATGTATAAAATATATACATAATATGTGCTTAAATTTTTCTTATCACATGGTGTAGTACTTGGATAATAACAGTTATTCAATTAGTATTTGTGGAGTATTTTAAATGCTTTTGTTGTTGTTTTAATATATAGGCCTTTAATTTCTTGTGTTGTAAAATTTAATACTATTTACATATTTACTACTTCTTTAAAAAGTGACACTAATAATTATTACATTAGGTATAGGGAAGAATGTTGAAGAGATTTGGGAGAGTACTGTCACAGTGAAAGCTTTCAGTGTTATATGAATGTAAGGAGGCAATAACCTTGCCTCTATCCTCAGCACTGGAGACACACATGCACATACATAAACACACACACACTCTGAAATGTGCGCATTTTATCTAAATTTTTATTTTACAATGCTTTGCATTAGCAGTTTTGCACATTAAATCTAGTGATGACTTGGAAACTTAGTGAAAACCAATTTTATATTCGGATTAAATTTACTTTTTTTGAATGGTTGCCAAGAAAAATCTAGTTCAAGAGTCTATCTATGAGGAAGTAGTTGAGATTTCTTCCGCTGTATTGGCAAGGGTTGTTATTTATAACTGGTTGCACAGAGGAAAATGGGAGAGTGATTCTTTCCGCAGCATCCATACTGAAATCCCCTGAAGTATTTGTTATGATGATTGACAGCATGATTATATGATCTCTTAAGTAGCCATGATTACATTGTAAATCCTCATGTTTCAAAATGTTCAAGTGTTTTGCACTGCTGATAGCCTTTAAATTAGTGAGCACTTACCCCCAAAAAGCCACTAGAATAAATTTCTAAGTTTGAAAGACTCTCCAATATTTTTCCAGAATATATCTCACTGAAGTGAGTTATTTTGCTATATTTAACTACAATCATACTTCTGGAAATAATGTTTCTGTTGCTTTATAGTATTTTCTAATGGCAAAGGCTTAAGTTATAATATATTTCAACATTTCTGAGATGAATAAATTTAGCATAAACTCTTCAGTTCTGATAAAATACCTGAGTAAAAGCCCACCTTTACATCTTACAAGACTATACCAAGTCCCCAGTGATACATAAAATGAGGCAAGCAAGATTTCAATGTGACTAAGTACTAATAAACTAAATAACCACAGCAACATGCTAAACTAAAATTATAAGACTTTGAATACCTTATTGTACTATACAGATCAGATCCTTGTTCTTTATTGGTTATGTGGGATGATACAATATCAAGAAGATGATAAGAGGTGATGTCAATTACCTTGAACTTATGTCTGTAGTACCATAGTACCATAACAACTTCCTCAATAATTGAGATACTTGTTAAACGACTAGGCCATGGGTAGCTTATTCTGCACAAGTATGTTGGAAAATTCTTCATGTTTTCAGTAGCACAGAACAATATGGAACAAGATTTCCTCAAACATTCAGAACAGTACACAATTTAAAACCTCTTAATTGTTTACTAATGAAATTTTCTTTTTTTAAAAATTTTATTTAGTATATATTGAACTGATAGATTTCATAAAAATTTCATACACACATTTGACATAGTTCTATCATATTCCACTTAATATCCTCATGTTTGCCCGATGGCAGGTAATCAGAAATGTTACCATATTATTATATTTCTTGTAATCAACATTCTTTTATTTCAATGTATTACATTGTCACTACTGTCACAATTGTAATTTAATTTTTAAAAATATATTTTATAAATTTGTTACAGTCATAATCCTCAGAATTAGACTGATGTTGCTGTTGCTTTACACTTTGTTATATTTAATATAAATTCACTACTGAAATTATAAACATTTTACTTTAATGATAAAACAAACATATGTTTTGTACAGACATATTCGTGTGTGTGCGTGTGTTTGTGTGTGTGCATGGTTTGGGTATCTATAACTGTGATTGTGTATTTGCATTCTGTAATTACAAATACAATAAATTGTCTGTAGACTTTTCCAGAACTATTAATGATGGTTGCAGTAATTCAGGAAACAATCTTGTCTTGGAAACAAATGATTTCCTGGACTGAAGAGAAACTTCAAGCCATCCTGGCACCACTGAAAGTTCAGAATCAGACAGCAGTGACTCAGCTTCTCCAACAAAAATGAATTATATAGAATTGTGGTTAGATCATGTGGTTGACCTTGGATTCCTCTTTTTTTTTTATTTCCTCGAATTTTCACAATTGTATTTTCCTGTCAATCCTATCACTGTTTCTTCCTTATTTTTATATTATCATTTTGCTTTATTTATTGCAATTGCTAGGTAGACTTCTTTACATTTTCTGTATTTAGGATAGTTTGCAATTAAGACAAAATATAACTGCTTATAATATTTTTACCCAATCAACCGGAATATTTTTATCATTAAATAACATGTCAGCCATTTTTGTTAGTTTAGAATGAGTACAGTCCATGTCTAAGTTCTTTTTGCATACTAAATTACCCTTCTTCTGAAGACATTCTTATAGATTTCCAATATACATACCAACTTTCTTCATCACCTTTGCAATATGTATTTCACATTTAACCTTCAACATTCTTAGTTTCAGGATATATTCATGACTTATTAAACAGACAATTTGTACAATGTTGTTTTCTCTTGTGCTTTATGCTTTTCTCCTCTCAATATTTTCACACTTTATGACTATTACCTGATTAATAATTTCTTCCCCCCAAAATTCTAAACTTTGTAGAGACAGGAGCTATGCATGTCTCCTTCAATATGTTTCCTAACTAGTCACTACAGGAATTTGTGCAGAGAAGTGGGATAAATATTCATAAGAAAAAATGAATTACTGATGCTGACTTGTCAGATTGGGAGATCTGAATTCTTTCTGCTGATCAGAAGAATAATTAATGTACAAAAATTGATAAATAGGTTAGAAAATGGATATAAGGCCTAAGAGATTTCAAAACCTAAAAGAAGAATGTTAATATCCAAACTCATATTAGTTCAGAAGTGACTTGAATCTGAGCCATTATTGCTTCTGCATGTGAACAGGTAACATATAATCTTCATGTAATAATGAGTAATTACATAAAGCATGTTAAACCATGTAGGAAAAATCTTTTGCAAGCATTCATAGTCCAAGCATTTTAGTACCATAACTTTAACATAAAGATACAAATTTTGTCACCTTTCCTCATTCAAATATACTCCCTTGTTCTCACAGTCTATTTCATCTAGTATAGGATGAGGTCACTAAGGAACTCTGGTTGTGTGCCTTGCAGTAACTATGGTTTGGGTTTGGATGCCATCTCCTCTATAATCCAGAAAAAAAAAAACAAATTGTGATGGCAGAATCAATTATTCTGACTCTTGGATTCTTGCTCTTTACTATACTCCATCTAACTCTTTGAAACATTCTTTACATTCTTTACATTATATCCACAGAAAAGTTTGAGTTATATGAAGTACTTTTAGCAAATTAATCTAATCAAAAGGGGGAATGTTGATCAGAAACACAGGTGTCACAGTCCGAGGCCGATGCATGACTTAAGCAGAGAGACAGTACTGAGGAATTGAATGTTCAATGTTGATGTAATGGGACCTGCAGTTAGATATTGTGAGACATGCATTTGACTGAGAGATACCCATATATTGTCTGCACAGAGCTGATTCTTATTTGGTGATGACAGAGGATGTGAGGACTCCACAGAGCTGGTTTGTAAGTATCTTGTGCTGAAAGCATTGAATACAAGATTCTGAGTCTGAATCAGTTGGATCAGTTTTTATTTCTACAAAATTACATGTGATTTTCTCTTCAGTGATGATTCTCATATTTAGAGTAAGGAAGTTATGTGCAGATGATTATGTGGTTGTGTGTGTGTGTGTGTATGTGTGTGTGTGTGTCTGTGTGTGTGTGTGTAGTGTCCTAATACGATATGAAAATGGAAAGCTTATCAGTAAGAGATGTCTAACATCCACTGGTTCTTGAGTGAGTCTCAGCGCTGTAAACCTGACAATGCATAGAGGTAAGGAAGTACAGACAGAAACAGAAAACAGATATCCACTGAAATGCAAGCTGCCAGGCAAGGGAAAGATCTGATTACCTAACCATCATATTGTATATACAATACGCAGAAGGAATGATTTTTTTCAAGTCCAGCAAGTAACATTTACACAGTAATATCATTTCAGTAAAGTCATTTCTTTAAAAAGTATAAAAAGAAAGCTTGGGATCTACCTGGGTAACAGGGATTATATTTAGTACATATGAAACACTGGATTCAACCTCCAGAATCACCACACAAACACACACACACACATGCACACACACACAGGCACACATACAAATCACAAAGCTGGTAAAATTCATCAACTTTTGATGCCTTTTGAGTCTCTTGAATGTTACATAATGCCTTTCTAATATACAGCTGTCAAGTCAGGCCAGTGTGGGAACATAGAGGAAGGAAGAACCACATTAGGTCTCAGTTTGAGGCTCTGTGTCCTGTGTTGAGGTCGAAACTAGATGCTAAGGACTATCCAATCACATGAACAGAATCACTGCTGCTTCTCTCTTGTATTGGTGTTATTGGACAGAATCAATCCGTGGTCACTATAGTATAGGAGTTGTGTATGATGTTATTAACTATAGTCAGGCCTTGTATTGCTTAGGAGATGAATGCATGTCTTCAGGTTGCTATTTAGAATATATGTATACAACCTAGAGCTGTAGGGACCTTAAACCTGTCACCATGACAAAATCTAGCTGGAAAAAACAATGACAGACTGAAAGGTCAAAGTTGGAGTTTAAGAGTGGAAAATTGGGGCCAAAGATAACTTTGAATGCCTAGTTCTGCTATCTTTACCTCCTTAGTGGTGGATTATAGGCGTATATATCCACAACTGATTTATACAGTTCTAGGAATACACACTAAGGTTTCATGTGCGGTAAACAAGCAGTCTACAAACTGAGCCACATCCCCAGCCCAGATACGGTCTTTGAATGTTTAGGAGCTTAAAAGATAGATTTTTTTGTCTTGAATTTTATGTTTTACTTTTCATTTCTAGCCTCCTTTCTTTGCAGTCATCAGGCTAATGAGTTGGTCATAGAATTGTATATATACATTCCTTCAGTCTCTCTATGTTTTAAAAGTTATTTCACCACATTTAATTCACAGTATTCTTATGCCATAGCCTACCTATCAGGTCCAAGCCCTTCCTTATCTGATATATCAGACTGAGGCCACATGCATATACCATCTCTTACTGAGAACTATTTTGGAACTTTCTGATATATTTCATTATGATGATTTGTATACCACATTTCCTTGGTCAGTTTCAGTCATGTTAGGGTGATAGAACCCCTACTAAATTGATGCCACTTTGGTTCTTAGATCTACTGCAATTACTGTTCTTCACCTGAGGCTCAAAATGCTGGAGTGTAGAGATGACAGCCATGCCTCTGGCAAAAGTGAATCTCAGTGGAATCTCTTGAGTGGTGAAACACTTTCATTCATGAAGCCAAATGCACATTAAAAACAGTAGGCTTCTCTCTCATTTCAAAAGTATAGAACATTGTCAACCTTATTTTGCTTTGATACAGCATTTATTGTAGATAATAAGCAGTTGTAATTTTTTTATCTTTTAAATGTGTATAATATTCTTCGAAAAAGACAAACAAAGCTTCTTTCCATATTTAAGTCTTCAAAGTTCCTTTATGACAGATCATTCTGCAGAAGATTGTTGTTTATCTTCCTGTTCCTATGGTAGAGTGGGCACAAAGTGAGAGTATGTCCCCATCCCCCAGGTCAAAAATAACCTCTTTTCATAAGGATTTAAACCGTGAGCTATTTGTAAAAAGACAGGTAGAAATGTAGCTAACATGGTCGGATGGAGGATGGATTGATGGGCATTAATTGAGATGGGTCTCCGTCTCCTTTTTTTTATTGAAAATAAATTTTTCTTTCACATGATACATCCTGACCACAGTTTCCCCTCCCTCCACTTCTCCTAGGTCTCTACCACCTGCCCTTTCACTTTGAACTACTCCTCCTTCATTTCCCTCAAGAAAAAGGCCTCTAAATGATATCAGTCAAATATGATACAACAGGAAACAATAGGGTGAGGCACAAATCTGAAGTTGAGATTGGTTGATGGAACCCAGTAGGAAGAAAAGGGTTCTATGAACAACCAAAAAGTCAGAGACATCCCACAACTCCCATCGTTAGGAGTCCCACAAAATTACAAAACATATATGTAGAGTACCTGGTACAGACTCATTCAGGCTCCACGTTTGCCAACTCAGTCTCTGTGAGCCCATTTGAGCCTTCCTTAGTTGATTCAGTGGGACTTGTTCCCTGGTCTCCTCAAACCCCTCTGCTACAGTCTTTTCTCCCCATCTTCCATGGGGTTCCCAGAGCTCTGAGGGGGAAGGAACAAATGAAAACTTCCAATTTAGATTCTTTCTCTACATAATGTCTGACTGTAGGCCTCTGCATCTGTTTTCATCTGCTGCCACAGGAAGGTTCTCTGATGATGATTGGGCATAGTAGGAGGCCTGGATCTCCCTGAAAAGGGGAAATAGAACAGATTTTCTGGGTGGAGTAGGAACAGGTGGGGACTGGAGCAAAGGGAATCAGTTGGGGAAAGTGAAGGGAAATATACGGGGAGAGAAAGCTGGAATTAGGGTGGGGACTGAGGGGGCAATTTGGAAACCTAGTGTATTAGAAACATAATGGAATCTATGGAAGTTATCCTAGAAAGATTCCTAGTAATGAAAGATACAGAGCCTGAATTGGTCATCTTCTGTAAGCAGACAAGGCTCCCCAAAGGTGAGACTGGGACACCCACCCACAAAACTTTAGACGTAAAATCTAATCTTCCTGCAAGATCTACTGAAACAATAGTAATACAGAACTTGTGGGAGTGGTGAACCAATGACCGAATTAATTTGAGGCCCAAGCCAGGAGAGGGAGCCCATAACATACACTGCCTGGGCGGTCAGGAACCAGGGAGACAGGGTAGCCCAGAGATCACAGAACCAAATAAGGCTGCCACCTTTTGCTCCCCCCAAAAATTAATGAAATGATACCTAATAAAATTCTGCTATGCTCATAGAGATGGAACTTAATACATATCTTAATACTTCAGTTTAAAAGAATAAATTGAAATACAGTAAATGGGGAGAGTAAACAAAAATTCACAGGAGTGAAATAAAAAAATAAGAAAATGATTTGTAAGATAAGTAAAAGCCAATATCCATCATTTAATTTTATTTTCATGTATTTTAAAAATCTATTTAGGTAGGAATGGTATCCAGATCCTGATATACACTCAACAGGTAATATACCATTGCCCCTTCCCAAATTACCAAATCATGTTGTACGATGAGTATTATGGCTACACTGTTTTTGAGTATGTAACAAAAAAGGAAATATAGTGAATAAAAATGTTAGTTTAAAATAAGAATTGTAATATATTCAAGGACATTAGAGGCTAGAGACTAATAAAACAAACAAACAATCAAAACTCTAGCCTTTTTAAGCAACACAAAAACTGTATTTGAAAAGCTGAAGCAATGATAATTTTGGTAACCAATTTCCCATTGTTTTATGTCTTCAAAACCAAGTACTGAAGTCTTATCTTTTATCCCATAATTCAATTAGCTGTCTGAAATTAAGACATAGACCTGAATTTAATGAACATTCCTCTCAAAATTATATTCCTAATGCTAACATTTCAAAAATGATACTGGCTTGGAAAGCCTAGGCAAAACAGTTTACCTTCAGGCTTATCACATGTCACCCTGTATGCCTAAAGCAAATTAGAATTCTGAGTTAGTTAGGGAGTTTGATTAGCCTGAGGGAGTGAGGTAAAAGAGGGAAAAGAAATATTTATTGAATATTAGCTACATATCAGAAAGCTTTCTGATCTACACGTTTGCATAATCATTCTTTGAATTCTCATATCTGAAATGGTATTACAGCATTTTCCATTCTTTTTAATAAAAATGAAAGCTTTAAGAAGGCAACATATTTTAAGATCACATAGCAAACAATGCTGAAATGTAAACTCAACATGATTGATGGCAAAAGACATAGCTTCTTGTACAACGTTATATCTGACCAAGTTTAGGGAAATGTTTATAATTAATTCATCAATTTCACATTTTATTTAACTTTGCAATTTTTTTCTTATAAAACTAATTTAAACTCATCATTTATTCTTGCATAGGATTTGGAAGTAGAAAATTCTGGAGCAAGAATAGTCAGATATGTAACTATGTATTCATAAGGTTTTAAATATAAGGAGTATTTATTTCTGTATATCATTTCAATGAATGTATATACTTGGTCATGAACTGACACGACATCATTTATATGAGAGGAGATGATAAGAAACTAGTCAAGGAAATAAAAAAAATAATTTTATGTATCTTTGCAAAGAATTTAATCATCTGACTTGATAAATAGCTGTTTTCACAGATGCATGAGAAGCAGAGAGATCAAGGATAAACTGCAAAGCAAATAAGAAGGGTCCAACAGATCAAGAGTCCATGAGGTGACAGTGGCTTGTATGGTACCTCATTAAAATCACCAACTGCTGCAGGTGTGGAACTGCTGTATTAAAGGGGAAATGGCTGGAGGGCCAAGGTTATTCTCCATGCAGTATGTAAGTTTCTTCAGAGACTTCAAAAAGTCTGCTCTGATGTGAATTGTGCTGTCCTGATGTGAAGTTCAAAGATTTATTTGCTAACTACAATGATTGTCAAGAGTCAGGGACGGCTGGTCCTTTGCTTGGATCATTTATTTGATTGCCTTTATCTTTCATACGCTGTCTCAGATTCTCTTGGTAAAATACAAAGTACACACTGAAACTGAGCTTGTCAGTTTATGCTTCTCTCACAGCTGGTCTCTTTTCCTACTGCATTTTTAAATTACTGGACGAGTTCTAAAGCATAGCATACATACATGATGAGTGCCTCACACCTCTAACAATTTTTTGGATGTATACCTCTAAACACATGGAGTCCTCAGTGTAAAGTTCTGATCATTAAATATGAGCTTTCTTTATATTTGTGCACAATTATTAACTTTGTGTGTGTGTGTGTGTGTATGTGTGTGTGTGTGTGTGTGTGTGTGTGTGTGTGTGTGTGTGTGTGACTACCTGCCAGAGTCAGTTCTCTCTTTCTACTTCGTGAATCTTAAGGATTAAACTCAGGGTGTCAGGCTTGTAGGGGAGCATACCTTCTTGCAGACCCTAGATATAAGGTTTCTTGTACCAATTCAGGATCTTTACAGTATCTGATTCTGAATGTTGCACACTTCGAATGGCTAAAGGTTGGCTCCCAAGACATGCAGCTAGTAGAACAGTCATGCTTGATGATTGACTGGTATATTCTGCCTTAGAGATCAGCACTCTATCTGTTGCAGTACAGATGGAGTTTGGGGCATCTCTGAGACAGGTTAAGTTTTGGAGTGAAATTTCAATTTTCAGGTAAGGTTTACAATACACACTGCAAGGTAACTTTATTGCTGCAATGAGAACCTGCAAACTTCCCAGGACAGAAGGAGAAAATGTGTTTACTGTGATGACCAGATCTGCTTGTCACACTGTAGATTACAGCAACGTATATTTAAGATGGTCATTGGCTACTTTTATTTCTCTTTATAGCGTTGAAGATTATTTAAAATTACAATATCATTATACAATATCTCCTAAGAAAAATCAGTAAAAACAAAAATATCTGTGTTTTCAAGTAAGTCCCATCTGGACAGGGCCTGTGCGCAGTGTTGGTAGAACATAAAATTATCTTTGTTTCAACAAACAAAATGAGTAGCTCTTGGCAACTCAGTGTGGATTACTTTGGTCACAAATTGTGCCAGCCAGTAATTTGTTGCTGTTACTAAACATCAGACAGGGGAATGCCTGTTATTATCAACATCCCCAGCATGATAATAGAATTATGATCATCACTGTCACTTCAATTTAACTTATGCCAGTAGATGTTTTAAAGGGGGAGGGAATTCATAGTCACCTTGATAGAAAAAGGACAAGATAAAATCTGTGTTTGATTTCTAAAAATATGAGGAACTCACTTTTATGGATTACCTAGATATGCCATGAAGGGAAGATCTAAATGCATATTATTAATAAGGTAGTAGAGTAATAATACATGGTCAGATATCAGGACTCATTGGGCCTTTCATGTTCATCTGTTCCTAAACAGTTGAGTAGAGTTATAAGAGATTTTGGAAGAGCCAAAATAGTTTATTAGCAGAAACCACAAGCTGATGATTGGAGAAAGAGGGATGCTGGAGTGTTGCTCTGGGAAATATAATTGATGTCAAATTATCATCATTTATTACCAAGCTATTCATAAAATTCATTATTTACTAAAATATATTCAAATTTAGCACTTCTTTATTGAACTTGAACATAGGAAATAAGCCTACTATCGTTATTAATGGTAATAAACAAATTCAGTCATCTCCTGACCAAGTTTGTAAGAAAGCCACAGTTAGAACTGGGTAGAAGTTTTAGATGCTAGAGAGAAAGGGGCATGGAGCAATGGACTTACCTTTTGCATCAGCACAGAGAGGACCAATTTTGCAGCAGCCAATACTACTAAAACTTTGAAAAACAATTTCAAGGCTAAGATTTTGTGGCAGCAGTTAGCCTACACAATATTGTTGGCTGTAGCATTTTCATTATGTTTTATTTTATTAATTGTGTGTGTGTGTGTGTGTGTGTGTACATGGGTGTGCAATGTGTGTTGTGAGGGCATTTCATGAAGTGTTAGTCGAGGTCAGAATATACCTTTGTGGGTTCTGTTTTCTCCTTTCACATACATTTCTATGAGATCTAGGGATCAGAGTCCTGTCATAAGACTTTCACAATAAGTGTCTTTACCTCTTGAGCTGTCTTCCCAGTCTGGAGATTATTTTATTAACTTCAATTAAGTAAAACAAACACATGCCAGGGATGGGGCATGCAATGGTCTATTTGTTATGAACCCAGTCATTGGTTCTCCTAGATCAGTAGAACAAGTATGGCCTCTGTGTTTCGTCCATTGATTCATGAAAATGAGGCACTACCAGGGCTGTCTGGGGTGGAAAGGATGAAGGGATGAGTATTAAGACCTGGATGATTTTTTTTAAAAAAGTTCAAAACTTGTTGTGTATTTCTTTTTGTATTTCTCAAAAGTGATTCAGATATTTCAGACAAATTACCTTCTGAATTAAATTGCAGCATGTTTGTGGATTCTCAAAATTAAATCAGTTGCAGTGAAAAATAAACATCTGAAATGGCATTAAGTATGAATATCAAATGAAAACAAAAAGGATAAAAATGACACTGTAAAAAGAATCTATTCAATTGGTTGTATTATTTATATGGCTCGAAATATGCTTGTGTTCTAATTTTAAATAGAAGCATAGATTTATAAAAGGAAGGTTATGATTTGATGATGTCTATCTAGTTAGCTTTAATTTCTTAGTAAGTTAATCTTTTAACTCCCAGCAAGCTGTTGTATCATGTGGAAATTTTCAAACACAATTCTTGCCCCAAAATTATATTATTACTTTATATGAAGGTTGAAACTGAACTTTGGCTATAAAAAATGCACCCACACATAATATTATAGTTATGAAACAAGTTGTCGTTACATATTTAGTCATATGACTATACATATGTGTTTGTGCAATAAAAACCAAAGAAACAGAGGTCTTGAGTTTCAGAGAAAAGAAGGAGCATGAGAAGGGATAGATGGAAGAAAAGAAATGTTGGAAAAAATGTAGTCACATACTAATTAAAAAATGAAACAATAAAATACACATGTGATATTTACATATTATTTTTCATCGGAAACTTTTGAGAATTTTCCTAAGTAAATTCAGTAATGTAATTTAGTATGCTGGTTGTAACAATTGCTTTTGAGAAGTTGTAGTGTATGACAGTATAAAATGTACTAGTTGTCTTTTTCTCTCAATTTGTACAGTAGAGCATATCACTGTTCATACAGGTTCTTTTTAAAATGGTGTGCACTATTTATTGTTTAGCAGTGTACTTAGGCACCTTAGAATTCTTTCTTCATGAGATTATTATTTGATAACTATCTGTATTGCTTTATGCTTGAGAATTTTCTCTAAAAAAGCTGCTTAGATGAGTCCTTCTGATAGAATGAACCCCAGTATATTTCTGATGAAACTCACAGTTGCTATTAGTACTGTATGGGCAGCGTTAATCTCTGCTTTTACTGAGACAAAGCTTTTTCAAATATAAAAGAAATTATTTGGAGCATGTATATTGAGAAAGAAACATAAGACATTTGTTTAGCTAAAGGCATATGTTTCTCTTATTTTTCAGGAAACATAAATGCATATTAGAAAAAAGACAAACAACTTTTAGGAGAACAAAGTAACCTGAGAACCATTCCCAGGGTTCCCAAAGCATGTGCTAAGCAACAAGTCCCACACCCAACTTCAGAACCACTGAGAGACTCACAAGGGAATGAGATTTTTCTTCTCAATTAGGAGTGTTACAAAATATGCTGGTTACCACAATGTGCCTGTGAACACAAAATACTAATACTTGTCCACCATGCACACCTCATTTCTTACTGGATACCAGAATATTCACTGGGAGTCACAGTATTTGCTCAGAGGCCAGTCTCTTAGTATGTAATGATGTCCAGGTTCAATTACAACTGCTGGCTCTGTACTCTAGGAACTCAACCTTCATTGGAGTTAACAGAAGGACATGCAATTCTTACCTTTCCCTGGGTACATGCCTAGACTCTGTACAATTATTTAAGTAGTAAAACTTCCGTTGGCTCTTCTTTAAACATGATACAGGAGGCAGTCATTGATATCCAACAACTCTGTAATCTTCGTAGCCCCAGTTTGGCTCACATACTAAGGTGTAGACACTTTCTAAACCTTTTCCCTATCTCTGAATTTAACTTAGCCTATTTTTTTAGATGTATTTATTTTTATTTTTATTTATACATTTATTTTATTATTATTATTATTATTTTGTGTGTGTGTGTATGTGTGTGTGTGTATGTGCATTTCGGTGATCATGGAATTCAGAATCAGATACTGCATCCCATAGAGCTCATAAGCTCATGTTAGAGACAATTGTCAGCCATCCACAGATGCTTGGAACTAAAAAGCAGGCCTCTTCAAAAGCAGCAAGTGATTTTAATTGATAAACCCCATCCACCCCAAAAATATTTAAAAATACAACTTAAAGATATGTGTCCTGGGCTTCTAAAGGCCGTCTATCAGTTTTGTGTATGCTCAGCATTTCCTGAAATTATCAGACTGTGACAACTGAATTATAAAGCATGGTACCCAACTACTCTGAGAAACATGCAAAACCAAGTTCAGACACAACATCCAGCATTCCAACTGAGCACTTTGTTGTCTTCTACTTGAGGGAAATGTGCACAGAACTTACAGGTTTGCCATTACACAGCCCACCTGAAAGGATGGTAGTCATCGATGGCACTGGAAACAGACTGTCTACCAGAGCCAATAGATGATTTTTTTGCAAATCAAAACTGGTAGTAAAATATGTCTGTGTAATGTCCTGTATTTTAAGGTAGTTGAGAATTCAGAAGCATTGAGTCTAGAGGGCTTTGAGCAGTAGCGATTCTGTTCAATGCCCTTCTTTATAAGTTTCTAACTATAAACATTGTGATTATAATACATACTAGCTTAAAGGGCTCAACTTTAAAGCAATAGCAAAATTTATGGTGATAAATTAGAACTAATAAGGCCCAAAATGGAAAAAAATATGGGTTAAAACACATTTTACTGTATAAAGCTTGACTTTAAAAAAGTGATTCCATCTTTCACAGAAAGCTCAATTCACAAATTATCTTGTAGTAATATCTTGGGCAAATAATAAAAAAACAAGAAATGGAGAACAAATACATGCTTAAACAAAGGAATCTTACTGGTCAGGCTATGCTTAGAAATATTACGTTAGTGAAACTCTGGTGAATTTCTATAGAAAGAAAACATGAATGGAAAAATGATGGAGACTTTCATGTAATGAGCCAGACTGACAGTGAAATTTCAAAAACTGGAAATAAAATTTAGAGATTTGAATTATTTTATCAATAGTTCATAGAGATTGAATGAAGATGATGTGCAGAAAGAGGGTTTTGTCACAGAAATTTGCAGTAATATTCAATTTCATTGTCATATTTTTGAAATTAGACAATGAAATGAAAGATAAAAGAAATTATCAAGAATGTGAAATGCTAAACATTTTTTTCTTTTAAAATATTGACTATAAATTGTGTTTGACTTCATATACCTTATTCTCTTAAGTTGACTGTTTATTGGTATCTATTTAGTAGTAATTCTAAATACAGTGTTAAGTGATTTGATGTTAATTATATGTTTTGAACATTATGTTAGTTGACAAAAAACACTTCCTACTTTTTACTTTGAAACAACATTTATTTAAATATTTTGAAATTATTACATATGCGTGTTTAACTTATTTGGGGCTTTTTTTGGTACATATAGGAGGAAGACTGTTTTTTTGTGCAGTAGTGGGTGAAAAGTTCATCCTCAAACCCTGCAAGAAAATTGTAACTACAACTCTTCTGATGAGATATTTAGCAAAAATCACTGAGAAATTATCTTTTCTTTCATTCCTTTTGTATTTATTCTGTGTCCTATTGATTCAAAGCTCACAATATTTACTGCACATCTGTTTTACATTTACAAATCACCGGATACTGCTCAATCAACAATACTGCCATTGGTTTCCTTAGGCCTGATGCAGCTGCAGGTTTTAGAAAGGAGGTAGAAAGCTAGATGAACGCAAAGAAGGAAACAAGTGTATCCACAGCTGTATAATATTTAAACTTTATCATTCATGGGAACAGTCATCAGGATACTGCAGGATGTCTAAACACCTGGTGAATGAGAAAGATATGCAAAGCAGCTTAAATATTTTAATTCACTTTGCTCAGAGAGTCAAAATATTCAACTGTATAGTCATAAACTGAATATATGGGCTGCATAAGATATTTTCTCCTAACATCTTCTTCAGCAAATTGTCCCAAAGCAGTTTTAAATACCTGACATCCTAATTTGGAGATGCTTATGAAGATATATCTAGTGATTCCATGCAATGCCTGCACTAGAACAGTGTAAACTTCTTTCCTCCTTATGTGAGAATCGAAATCTAATGACATTGTGTGTGAAAGAGACTGTAAAGAGTTGAAAAAAATTATACCAGGGAACAGTTTACAGCAGGAAATCCAGGGCCATTAAAATCAACATGATTTCCAGGTAGAATGTAGTAGTAAGCTTATTGCCGACTACTTTTCTTTCCTGTTCTGCATCAGATAGTAAAACAAGAATGTTAGCTTAGATCTACCATCAAATCCCCAAACTTTCTGTTTGATAATTGTGTTGTTCACTTGTCTTTAATGTATTTGTTTCTTCTAATACCTGCTTCTGCACAAGCTGCACTTCTATGGAAATCAAACCATGAGTAAGAGCAAAGAAAATATTTAGTTAAAAACACTGATTTTGGATAACCATGATTCATTTAAGAAAACAAAATATGTGAAGGAGGGAAATATATTCAAAATATATTGCATAAACAATTAAAAAATTAAAAAGAAATTAGGATTTAATAATGTTACAGGTGCATGAATAAAATAAGCATCCATATTGCAGTTGTTAATAATTGTATTGCCCAAAGATCTAATAATCTAGGCGTGCATGAATTTCTTTTCTACCTTATCTCGACAGTGATTTGCAAAATTAATAAAAATAAAAAAGGAAAAGGGCAAGCACAATATACAACATACCAAATATTTTTTTATCTCATAGATGATACAACATACCCACGATTTTATATTGCATTCTTGCATAACACCTATGTATCACATAAAATATGCGTTGCCTTATTATATATACATTACCAAAGATTCACAAAATGGACAATTCATAAATGAAAAGTAAAATATGATTAAATTTTTATTCAAACCTAGTCCATTACTGTGCATGGATTTCTTTGGAGGTCAATGGCCTTATGTTCCTCTGCCATAATCTCTGAGTTCATGAGAAATTCATAATGAGCAGGTTGGAAGCAGCTCAAAAGAGGGAATGACAGGTTTATTCTTCTCATGGTGGTCTGCCATGAAAGAATGCTCTTGCCATCTTCCCAAAGATGCCACTATAACATGCACTCTAAAAATTACTTTATTTGTACTTTCAGATGTTGAAATAAATAATACATACTATTTTTATTAATCTAATCTTTCAATAATTCATACATGAATACAATGTATCTGGAATCTATCTCAATCCAGCTCATACTGGGTCGCAAGTTCCAAGATACTTCTCATCACATCTCCTACCTAACTTTGTCTACTTCTTTATATTTATTAGTATTGGTTTTCCTTTTCAACCCACTGAGCCCAACTGATGTTTTTATATGTAGTCATGCTGTCAAACAGTCTTTCTAGGTGTTTATGTTTGTATCTATAGGATGACGAGACTCACAACTTTGGTCAGAGAAGCTTCTTATTATAGTCCACATTGGTTAAGAAAAAAAGGGGACATTGCTTTTTAAAATGCTGAAAACATAGGGTACACATTATTTTCATGTGGAAATGCATTTGGAAATTCACCCCAGGATTTCACACTCATTTAGGACAATGAGAAACTGATGGATTTGTTTTTTAAAAAGTCACAAAATTGTCTATCTTAATCAGTGCATGTGGTGTTGAGGAAAGACATTTAGTATGTCTTTTAGAAGTCTTTTTTTTAAAAATTCATCCCATTACAATTTCAGAAACAAATGATCATACACCTAAATGACAATCATCATCATCCTTTATTTTTGAATTACTAACCAAAATATTCTCACCGTCTCCCAATCTAACTGATGGATAAGATAGTCAATTGTATCCTAAGGATTATTGATATGCAGAATTAATTATACAAATATGTCATATGACTACTTATATGTAATTAAATTGTACAAAATTTTAAATCATTTTTCAATGACACCAATACTATAATTTCCTTGAAACTGCATGACTAGTAATTAAATTAATGAATATCAAATAAAAAGTACCTAAGTATTCTTGTGGATACAGGGCAAGGTACAGAACACAAATATAGATTAAATAATGTGAGATGAACATTATTCACTTGGTAGCAACATAAGGTTAGCGTAGAAATGCTTCTCCCATCCCTAGGTGGGCATTGGCCTGTGGCTGTGTATCATCTTTGGGTAAATGGGTGTACACTGAGCTACAGTTTTTAGCACTGCGCTAACACTTCTTAGTCAAGACTTTAAGATTATACCAGAAGCTAAACAGTGAATCCGTAATTCCCAAAATGTCTGAAAATCAGTTGATAAAGTGCTGTTTTATTTGGAGAAGACATGTCAATACATGGAAGTCAGGGAAGTAAAAGAAGAACTCCAAAACATGAAGCCACTTCATTGATTTATCAAAATCAAAACAAGAGAAAGTGATAGATTTGTTTTAAAAAAAAGTCACAAAATTGCCTATCTGCAATTTCAAAAAGTCAGTCAGAAAGACAGAGTGTGAACGTTTTCTCCTGGGTATCCTGAATTTCATGTCTTCTAAATTTGACTCAGGTAGAAGTAACATCCTCAATTCACATGAGAAGGCTTTTTGGACAGGCATGGACAACATGAGTTTTGCTTTTCCATCTTGGTCAGATTTAAGTTGAGACCCAAGGCTTTGCCTTGACACTAGCATAGTGGACAAATCCTGACTCATTTCTGTGGAAGCTTAATCAGTGCATGTGGTGTTGGGGGAAGACATTTAGCAGCCAGCATTTTATCACAGTTGGACAAAAAGCTACAAAGAATCATCAGCATCTTCACAGCAAACAGAGGCTTGGGTAGAAAGCTGTACTCTAGTGAAAAAGTATGATTGACTTCTGAAGTGTTCTCATTTCTTCCAGTTTGCTCTGGTTGCTTCTAATTCATTTCTGTTCTATGCCTTCTATCCTATTCCTTATGTTTAACCCATGAATTACCTAGAAAAATCCATACAATAAATATCATATACTGTGCAAATATAGTGTGAAAAATGCAGATATTAACTAACAAACTAGCACATACTCCTTCAGGACAGTAAATTTTAAGCTATCTTAAAGATGATATGATTGAACAATAAAATACTAAACAATTTTCTCAAGGATAATAGTTTATAATTTATGAATTTAAGTTTATGCCCAGACCTCTGAATAAAAAGCCAGACAAAGTTTTAAATTCTTTATGAGATGCTAGGAGAATGATCTAGTTATTAAAGTGTTTGACATTCAAGAGTGAGGACCTGCACATGATCCCCAAAATCCCATCCAAACAGGAATCTGGGCAAGGTAATGTACATTAGCAATCCTTACACTGGGCACACAGAAGAAGGAAAATCCCTGGAGCTCATTGGTCAGGAGTCAATTAAAATTACTGGACTCAACATTCAATTAGAGAGTCTGTCTCAAAAAGGAAGGTGAAGAAGCAGTTGGTCACCAATGTTGACTTCTGGCCTCCACACACATTAAAATGTGTGCATGAATACACACAAGCACATATACATATACATACACATTGTTGTCAATATACTAAGTTGCATTTAATGTAAGAATTTTAACCATTAAAACAGGAAAGGGATAGCTTTCAGTTGTTTATTTCGTGTCATATTTTGATTTGAGCAAAATTCAAAGAATAGAGAAGAAAAAGGAGAAAGACGAGGAGAAGAGGGAGAAGAATAAGGAGAAGCACAGGGAGAGGAAAATACAAATTTAGAGGATATAAGGAGGTACAGGTGGATCTTGGAGGACTTAGGGGAAGGACTCAAAATTAATATGGTCAAATCATTGTATGAAATTCTTAAAAAATAAATAAAATACTTTCAAGAATGATTCCTAAATTAAGTGAAGTTAGGTAATACTAAATTTATTGGATTTGAACTATAAAACCTATCAATACGTATTTAAGTAAATTTTAGCAATTACTGTCTGATACATCTATCTCTCTGTTTAGATTTTATGAAGTGATTTGATTGCACTAAAGGGAATAGCTGATAAATATCAAGGATAGAACTGGACAGAAATGGCATCATTGAAATATAAAGTTTTTCTAGAAAAATAGTGCCAGTCAGAGAGACAGCAGAGATGATGGTATCTGCCCATGTTCTGATTAGGAAGAGCTATAACTGTAATTAAGAATAAAACATATCTGATCAGTGTTCTTTGTTGATAGTTTTGTTATGCACTAACATTGTCAGCATTCCTTGTTTTGTTTTATATTTTGAAGAATGATGATGTAAATAAATTTATTTTTCTATGGATGAAATTTTGTTTTGTTTTGGTTTTTTTTAGTCTTATTTTATTCGTATGAGTACTTTACTTACACATATGTCTGTGCACCACATGCCTGGTGGTTGAGGACCTGTGAGCCTCCATGTGGGTGCTGGGAATCAAACTCAGGTCCTTCACAAGAATAACAAATGCTCTTAACTACTGGGCCAAGTCTCCAGCCCTATGGATGAAATTTGAGAACGGTGTGGGAGTATGAAAGTCATGCTAGATAGTTTTTATAAAGCAGCATGAACAAATTTCATTCACAAGTTTCCTCTTATTGGGAGATGTTATTAAGTGTCTATTAAAGTGGTGAAAACAATTTCAAAAAGCAGGACAGAATCTATTTATATGACACTGGTCTTTGCCTTTCACTCTGAGAGCAATCAGTAAAGGAATCCAATATAAAATTGTTATCAGAATGATTAAGAAGGTATATGAATTGTCTTGACTTTGGAAGACAGCTAAAGTCCGTGGTCATGTTCTTCCTTATTAGGGAAATCCCAGGATATTCAAGGGAGACAACGATAATAGAACTTGACAAAAATAAATCACCTTCATAGTCTCTATAATATTGCCTTCATATGTCTCCAGGGCAAACTGTTTAGCACTTGTCAACCAATTAATGTGTTCTTCCCTGAGGAGGGCTGCCTCTCCCATTCCCAGCTTTCCTCTTTTGCTTATTGTTCTTTGTGTAGGATTTAGGCTTCGTGGACTTTTTCCTGTGCAGTTTGGCATGTTACTGATGTCATCCTTCTTCAGCTCACATATGAGCAGTCATGTTGGTGATGCACTATGGGTATGGGTTCTGATATTACTAATAAATACAGAGTATATATTCATGTTCATATATACCTGCAAAAACAATTATTTTTTTAAGGCCATGAATTTGAAGGAGAGTGGAAAGTGGGTATTAAAGGGTATAGAGGGAGGAAAGGGAAGGAAGAAATTAAATTATAATCTCAAAAATTAAGAAACCAAAATATAAATGAACTAAAAAAACTTATGTTATTAATTATATCAAAAAATATCTAACAGCTTAAACTATCTGAAAGTGTCTACCATTATAAATTATATACTAGTGCCTGTTCAAGTATCTTAGATTAATTCTGTTAAATGGCACAAATATTTCTACTTCACTCCTTGGGAAACCACAGAAGATAGTGTTCATTTCTGACAAAATAATTACTGTGATTGTTTAAAATGCTAGAAGGCAAAACAAACACAATAGGAATTGTGACAGTAAAATTTACCTCTCTGATTCATAGTCAATTAAGTAAAAATTAATTATTTTAAACAGTAACAGAAGAGAATCATGAGCAAATAAATCAGTTATTTAAAAGCTCATCTTTAAATCATTATGAGTTTTCTCCATAACTATATATGAAACATCCATACATCTCTTAACTTATTTAAACATCTTATTGAAAGCTCATTAGTAGTAGAGATCAATTTGTATTTTATTTTGTTTAAAATTCATAATTCAGTATCTATGTAGACATTAGCAATGTCAGAACTTTCAATTCATTTCAAAGGCACATTTGTCTTTTACTAATGTTCAAGTAAAATTTTGATGACATAATACAAAGATGATAACTGTATCTTCTTCACATTTCCTTTGGGAGCTATGTTACCCTCAGTGTTTTCTATATGACTTGTAATGGATGCAGTTTCTCCTGAAACCACTCAGTTCCCCAAAGAGATGAAACTTTAACATATTCAACATGACCCTAGTCTTCATACAGTCATACAATAATTAGTGCAAGGAATTCTGGGAATCTACACATGTTCATGTCAAAAAATTTAGACCCAGAATGAATGTAATTAAAGCAAAGTCAAGGCTAAAGATAATTAATAATAATTGTATGGGGATAGTCATTATGTTATGACTGGAAACACAATTCTATACTTTTGACAATATAGTAGAGAAATAACTAAACTAAGAAGGGTAGTGCTAAATTATAATTACTGATTATCCTGTATTTGAACTAACATCGTCAAAAAAAACCTGCTTAGATAGACACCATGAAAATTAATAACAGCTTTTGGATTTTTAAATGGAAAACAGTAAAAGATAAATTGCCTTCTGATGGATAAACATGATTTTCATTGTTTTTGAACAATGGATACAAGCATAAATTATACAAATCTTTAGTGCCTATGCAGTATTTATAAAGTATCATTAAATTATTGTTAACATCTAAATTCAGTTTGCTGAAAATTAATTCCTAGAAAGCTAAAGGTAATCACTGCCTCATAAATATTTAAAATGTTATATACTTAACATGTATGTTTAGTGTTTAAAATTGTATACCAAAAGTAAAATAATGTAATTGGATGCTTATTCTTAACATAAAGAAGTTACTGATATTTAAATTTCAAGAGAGCAAAAGTGAGTTTACTCCTTTAGTCTTCAACTTAATTGTGTGATAAACTAAAACCTACTTTGTTTGTACTGAGTACATAGGCATTACAAATATAAACAAAATGTTTATTTTAGAAAGTAATATCTTTCTAGTTCTCAGTGATGATATTGGTATTTAAGTGTGTATTAATTTCATTTTGAATCATAACAGTCTTAATTTTTGAACATTTTTTGATTATCTAAGTTATTTTTTCTTAGAAATACTATATTGATGTTTAAATATTGTTTATTTAAACTATATGAAACACTTAATTCCAAAAGAACATTCAAGAAACTCATTCCATTTCAAAATATGAATCAAACAAAAAAAAGTTTTTCAACATGAAAAAGTACAGCTTAATTTATTATTAATTTCCTGTGGCCAAGTGTATTGAGAATTCCTGGTAACAGTTAAAACATACCAAAGAATCTGCTGAAACAGGATCAGCCATATTCTCTTACTTGAGTTGCATCAACTCATTATGATTTTAGTTATTTTACTTGTCATTAAAGAAAACAGTAATCTCAAATAAAGATTATGTTGAAAATAGCATTACTGTGTTAAAAATGCATCATCAGGAAACTGTACTGTCTTCATCAGAAACTGTAGATTCCCACCAGTCTCTACTTCAAATATCTAGGAAACAGAACAGGATCAGAAGAAGCCATGAGTCCTAAGATCCTCCAGGAAGCTGAAATTAGTCAACTAGTTTAAACAGTTCACTTTCTGCATGGTTATTTCTTGTATCTGAGGTATAAGGATATGGAAGGGATATCTCCTTTAGGAATTTAGAAGATGCTTACAAACAATTTGGAAATATGATATGGCCTCATTCCTAAATTTATTTGATGTTCTATGAACCTTTTTTATTTAGAGTTAACATCATGCATAATATGAAATAGAACTGATTTCATAGCACCAATTTGCATCTTTTCATATTAGTGCAGTTATTTTTATGTTCAAGAATAATGTTAAAAAGTTTATATTAGTCCAGTAACTAAAAAACAAATATATAAACACAGGAGATGCAAAGTAACTTTAGAATTAGATACTATTATTTCGCTGTGTTGGAGATTTTTATTTTATTTTATTTTATTTTATTTTATTTTATTTTATTTTATTATTATCTTTTTATTTTTGTTTTTTTGAGTCAGTGTTTCTCTGTTGTAACACTGGCCGTCCAGTAACTCGTTCTGTAGCCAGGATGCCCTCAAGGTAATAGAGATCTGCCTGCTTCTGCCTTTCAAGTGCTGAGATTAAAGGCACTGAGATAAAAGCACTGTCCCCCACCTAGTGCTGGAGATTCTTTAAATGTTACATAACACAAGCAAATGATAATTATCATTATTAATGCTGTCCAATATTTATCTTTAAACACATGCATCAAACAATATAAAAGCAATATATAATACACAAAGGAGGCTGAATGTTGGAAAAATAATTTTTATTGAAGAGGTAATATTTTGAGTAAGTTGAGAAAAGTACTTTGAAGACTGTCTTAAAATACAATTTACCCCTCCTGGTCTTCAAGTTGTAGTGGAATTCTGTAGAATTTATTTCCTCTCACCATGTGAAGAACTCTGTTAGGAGATAAATAGGTTCAGTAACTGGATACAGAGAAACAAGTATTTCCATGCCAACCAAATACAATTTTAAATGACTAAAAACTGAGGGTTTATGATGATAGTAATTTAAACACATTTTAAGATAATTTTAAATTTTAAATAATTATAGCAAAATAAAAATGTTAGATTCTCTATATTTGATTTTCAATGTAAACAGTATATATATAAATGATTCTTTTAATCCCACTCTATTATACTAAATATCAATGTCTCCTTGATTACATTTTACATGATTAACTGCAGCAGCACACATCTATTCATACATGTAGGTCAGTACAAATGTCAGAAATATTTGTTTTGAGCTAGTCAAAACATTAATTGCCTAGTTTCTTGAACAGAAATTGGCCAACTTCAAATCACTTAAAACACTTTAAGTCTTAATATCTAATAAATAAAATCTCTTTTGGTCTTTTGATGTATTTGCATTAACACATGCACACATACTATGTAGCATATTGGTTTTAATTATACAAAGATTTTATTTGAAAAATAAAATTTGTCCCATCAAAGTCAGAATCCACAAACAAAACAAAACAAAAAAAAAAAAACAACAGCAAAAAACAGAAAACACCATTATCAAAACATGGGTGAACAGCAGCAAATTTCAAGTGAAGATGCATGTTTGTAGTTTAAAGAAAACATATATGTCTTAGGGAAATTATAAACTGGTGTAGCCACTAAGGAAATTAGTAGACAGATTTCTCAAACATCTAAAGATGGAACTACCATGTGATCCAGTTACACCAGTTGCTTTTCTCACATACTCAAAGGATCTCAGTCAGCACTCAACAGAGACAGCTGTTTATGTTTATTGCTGCATCATCACAGTAGCTTTTAGGAAAAACTCCCAATGATTAATGACCACAAAGGAAGACTCTATTGGTTGTAGCTCAAGCAAGAAGGAAATGTAAAACTGCTTATTTCATATAAATAAACTATTGAATAAATTATGGAAAGCACAGTCAAATACTCTTTAAAATACTTCTATGTTGTTTATATACATATGCTGCCTCAGAGATTGAAGAATATCTTCAAACTTAAGTGTTTGATATATGTATAGTTGATCTCTAAAATTCAATATAGAATGAGAGGAAAAAAATTAATGTACACATCTTATAAAGAATGACAGACTAAGACAGAAAGTCAGGGTGGTAATTAGCAATGATAAATTATGCACATTACAAGGATGTTTGATAAGATATGATAAGATGGTTATTATGCCACTGTGATCACTTTTCTCAGCAATTATTCTTAGTAGGTCTATGCCAGATATACAATATACGAGTGCCCTTAATAACTTGAGAAGCTATCAGTAAAAATTGTCACCATAAACCAATACATTATCATTTAAAAATGTCATCTAGGGAGGCATACATTGGATAAGTAGTGAATCTCACAAGAAATGATAAATAACAAAATTTGAAAAGAACATGTAAAACAAATGTTTCGATATAATTTAACTTTATAATTCTTAGCCATTCATTTTGGTAGGGTGGTCAACAGTGTCCGCCTGGAAACTAGTAGAATTACATTGTAACCACACAGCGAAAGAAACAATAGGACTTGTTTATAATGAATGCTTTTAAAACTGCATGACTTAAATGATGTCGTGTTACACATGTGATTCAATATCAATCAAACTAAAGACTTTATAGGAATTAATTTGTTCTTGTGCACTGAAAACACAATCAGTTAAGGACTTTACACAATTCTATATATACTGAGTTGCTCTATCAAGAAAAGTGGCACACTTTGAAAGAGATATTGACCTGAAAGACTAGATGCTCTTATTAGTTCAATAGTTATAGTATTAACCACTTTGTGATTAGATTTAGGGCTTAATTATTGATGGGAAGGGATACATGTCTGACACTGTAAGGCTGCTCCAAAGTTATGGCTGCTGGGTTAAAAATCTACTACTCATGGTTTGCTATATGGACATAAAGTCTAACTGCTTTTTAAATATTTATCCAAGTGCTCATAGAATATTGTTGACCTCAGCCTTGGTCAGAGACAGCTCTTTATGCAGTGAGAAATGCTTAAAGCAGAACATGAAAACTCCTTAAAGTGCTGATAATCAGAGCACATTGAGTACTCATCTCTAAACCAGACGCTGATCTCACCCTTTAAGGCACAGAGTAGCATACAACAATGTGTAAAGAAGAGCCAGAGCCATAAAATGGGAACATATGACATGCTAACTTCTTTGTATGACATTATCCCTACAATGATGAATGCACAGCAGCTGTAACTTATTTATAAGACCAAAACACACACATGCACACATGCTATATCTAACACACATGGTATATCTAATTTTCTTTTCAAATATGGCGTGATAAAATTCAATTAGATCTCTTACTTGAGCTGTCTACCTGTTATTTTTACTTATGTTATAAATTCTATCCAATGTAGATACCTTAAGCTATTATACACCATCAATAAAATCTAAATTTAACAATAATTAGTATGTCTGTGCATTGCCACCTTATGTTCATATCTCACCAAATTGTCTTTGTGTTATTGGTAAATACAACTTGATATTACAAAAAGCAAACAATATTTTAAGAGTTATTTAAGTTTGCTTACTCCACAAGAACATGCACACACATGTATCTATTAGCATAAATTTGAACAATTAAGTGAAATGATTAAAGAAAAATAAGACTACCTGAAAAACTCTCCATCAGAGAAACTTAATATCAAATAATTCCAAGAAGCCAATCTCAATATTGTATTTAACTACATTAAAGTTTTTAAATTGCTGAAAAATTTAGTCCCAAGTTTGTTACCTGCAGTTACTTCTTGACTTCCACAGAGCAAAGATCAGCTTGACATAAGGTTATAGTTGACTAAGCATAACAATGAAATTGAGTAGAAGTGGGATGCCCTCATGATTATGAGCAAGAACAGACCACCTTTGCTGACATTTACTGCCTTCTATGGTTTCACAAGCCTTTCTTCTCTGCTGGGTTTCTTTGCAGCAGATACAGAGTAAAATTTCCCAAGTGATTATTTCTTTTTTGAACTGGCACTACAAAAGAGCAGCTCTCGTTTTTTTAACTACCATGAGTTTTCAACACACAGCCAATGCCACAAACATAAATGCCTCTGAAGAAGTCATCTCTCTATGCCCTTTATTGATATATATCAGCATCCCAGGAAACATAAAAAATAGAAGGGCAGTAGAGACCTAGACATTGTCAAAGTGAAAATGCACCCTGCTAGCAACCTGTTTTGGCTTTTATTGAAGAATGAGACTAAGTGGAGAAAGGGCATGCAGAGATCTGGACACTGTTAGAATTTTGTGGGGCAAATGTGAATGGTAAGACAAGATGATAAAATGTTATGGACATGCTAGGACTGGACATTCATTTCTTAAATTTAAACTAATAGTTGTTTTATTATTGTTACACTAATGAGAGATAACTAAATGAAATTGCTTCTCCCCCTCACATTTGCAGAATATTCAAGTATTTATGAAGCTAATTGAAAATATCTCAAAGATAAGTAACTATAAATTTGTATGAGATTAAAAATAATATATGCTTACTTGCAGAACTCCCCACTCTCTTGGTTCTGCCAGACCCCAATCTTCAGTAATTTCAGCCCCACTAGTCACTTCACCACAGCCACCAATTCAAGCAGACAACCTAAACCCCTTGCTCAACCACAGGTCATGGCTGCCAGAAGATGTGGTGGCCACCTGCCTGCAATCCTTTCCCACCTACTTTGTTTCCCCAAACCCAATCCAAAGGATCTTCCCTGGTGCTGCAACAGAACATCAGCTGCAGCCTCCCTTCCCCTAGTCTGCCACACTGGCAAATGTTCCTTGAGAACACAATAACTAAAGAGACCAGTAGAGCAGGCAACACACACTTAAAAACCAAGAGAGGCAACAACCCAGGGGACAAAATACCAACCCAACAAAGACAAACCCAGAAATCAGCACCTAGACCTATAATTGCCCCAAATCCAGATGCCTAGATGACAGTGTAAGAATGACAGTGTAAGAACACAATCAGGAACAGCCAGGGCACTATGTCTCCACAGGAGCCCAGCTGTCCTAATGGAGCAAGCCCTGAATATTCAAAGATATCTTAAGCATACACACACACACACACACACAAGATATCTTAAGCATACACACACACACACACACACACACACACAAACACAAACAAACACAGAAAGCAAAACCTTAAATCTAGCATTATGAAGATAATAGAAGTATTTACAGAGGAAATAAATAAACCCCTTAGAGAAATTGAGGAAAAGAAAAACAATGAATTGGAGGAGAAGAATATTGAATGATGAATGGATCAAGACAGAAATAAAGAGATAAATTAAAGATTTTCTATAATTCAATGAAAATGAATTCACAACATACCCAAACCAATAGGTCACAATGAAAGTGGTACTAAAAGGAAATTTCATAGCACAAAGTGTCTACCAAAAAAGAGTGGAGAGATCGCATACTACCAAATTAACAACACATTTGAAAGCCCTAGAACAAAAAGAAGTAAGCACAAGAGGTGTAGATGGCAAGAAATAATCAAGCTGAAGTTTGAAATCAATAAAACAAAGAGAACAATTCAAATAATCAATGAGACAAAGAGTTGGTTCTTTGAGAAAAATCAACAAAATAGACAAACCCTTATCCAAATTAATTGAAAAATAAATGGGGAGAGAATATCCAAATCCACAAAATTAGAAGTGAAAAGGGGGATGTAACTACAGACATGAGGAAATCCAAAGAATCATTAGGTCCTATTTTAAAAACCTATACTCTACAAAATTCAAAAATCTAAAAGAAATGGAGACTTTTCTAGATAGATACCATCTACCAATCTTAAATCAAGATCAGATAGACAATTTAAACAGACATAACACCTAAAGAAATAGAATCAGTCATTAAAATCTACCCCCACCAAAAAAAAAAACAAAAAGCCCACGGCCAGATAGCTCTACTACAGAATTCTAGCAGACATTCCAAGAAGAGCTATTGTCAATATTCCTCAAATTATTTTACAAACTAGAAGCAGAAGGAACACTGTCAAACCCATTCTATGAGGCAGCAATCACCCTGATAGCCAAACCAAAGATTCAAGAAAGAAAGAGAATCACAGACCAATTTCCCTCATAAACATAGATGCAAAAATATTCAATAAAACACTCACCAACAGAATCCAAGAGCACATCAAAAAGATCATCCACTATGATCAAACAGGATTCATTTCAGAGATGTGGAGATGGTTCAACCCACAAAAATCAATCAATGTAATCTACCACATAAACAAACTGAAAAACAAAAACCACAGAATCCAACACTTTATCATGATAAAAGTCTCAGTGAGATTATCAATACAAGGGTCATACCTACACATTATAAAGGCAATTTACAGCAAGCCCACAGACAACATTAGATTAAAAGGAGAAAAGCTCAAAGAAATTCCACTAAAATCAAGAATATGACAAGGTTGTTCCCTTTCCCCATATCTATTCAATATAGTACTTGAAGTCCTAGCTAGAGCAATAAAACAATTAAAAGAGATCAAGGACATGTACATT
This sequence comes from Cricetomys ansorgei, assembly GCA_026225945.1. NCBI lineage: Eukaryota > Metazoa > Chordata > Mammalia > Rodentia > Nesomyidae > Cricetomys > Cricetomys ansorgei. The sequence continues at coordinate 6,756,531 of JAMJFZ010001133.1, read as the reverse complement.
GGAAAGGAAGAAGTCAAAGTATCCTTATTTGCAGATGATATGATAGTTTATATAAGTGACCCCAAAAATTCTACCAGGGAACTTCTATAGATGATAAACAACTTCAGTGAAGTGGCTGGCTACAAGATCAACACATAAATCAATAGCCCTCCTGTATGTAAATGGCAAATGGACAGAGAAAGATATCAGGGAAACAACTCCCTTTATAATAGCCACAAATAACATAAAATATATTGGGTTAACTCTAACCAAGCAAGTAAAAGACTTGTATGACAAAACTTGAAGTCTTTGAAAAGCAAAATTGAAGAAGATCTCAGAATATGGAAAGATCTTCCATGTTCCTGGATTGGTAGGATCAACATAGTACAAATGGGCATCTCACCAAAAACATTCCACAGATTCAACCCCATCCCTATCAAAATCCCAACATAATTCTTTATAGACCTTAAGAGGACAATATTCAACTTCATATGGGAAAACAAATGCATAGGATAGCCAATGTAATCTTGAAAAATAAAAGAGCCGCCACTGTTATCACTTTTCCTTATCTCAAGCTGTACTACAGGGCTATGGTAGTAAAAACTGCATGGTATTGGCAGAAAAAGACATGTTGATCAGTGGAACTGAGTCAAAGATACAGATATAAATCCACACACGTATGGACACCTGATCTTTGATAAAGGAGGCAGATATATACAATGGAAAAAACAAAACATCTTTAATAAATGGTGCTGATCTAACTGGATGTCTACATGTAGAAAAATCCAAATTGATCCATATCTATCACCATGCATAAACTTCAAGTCCAGACACACTGAATATGATAGAAGAGAAAATCAGGGAGAGCCTTGAGCCCATTGGCACAGGAGATAACTTTCTGAACAGAACACCAATAGATCAGGCACTAAAGTCAGTGATTAATAAATGTGGCCTTATGAAACTGAAAACCTTCTGTAACACAAAGGACACTGTCAAAAAGACAAAATGGCTGCCTACAGAATGTGAAGAGATTTTCACCAACTCTACTTCCAATAGAGGGCTTATATCCAAAATATAAAGAACTCAAGAAACTAAACAAGAAAGCATTAACCTCACAATAAATGGAGTTCAGATCTAAAGAATTCTCAAAAGCAGAACCTCAAATGGCTGAGAAACATCTAAAGAAATGTTTTACATCCTTAGCCATTAGGAAACACAAATCAAAATACTTTGAGATTCCATCTTACACTGGTTAGAATTACCAGGTTAATAACACAAAGGAAAGCACATGCTGACAAGCATGTGCAGTAAGAGGTGGTGATGGGTGTGCAAACTTGTACAGCCACTATGGAACTCAATATGGCAATTCTTTCTGAAATTGGAAATTGACTTACCTCAAGACCCAGCTATATCACTCCTGGATATATACCCAAAAGATTTTCCATCCTACTAGAAGGACACTTGCTAAACTATGTTCATAGCAGCTTTATTCATAATAGCTAGAAGTTGGAAACAACCTAGATGCCCCTCAACTGAGAAATGGATAAAGAAATTATGGCACATTTACACATTAGAATTTTATTCACCTGTTAGAAAATGACTATATGAACTTTGCAGGCAAATGAATGGCACTAGAAAAAATCATCCCGAGTGAGTTAACCCAGTCATAGAAAGAAAAACATAATATGTACTTACTTACATGTGGAGACTAACTGCTAAGCAAAGGAGAAAAGTACTAGTACCCACAGGCATAGAAAAACCATGCAACAATAAGTGTCCCAGTTGGACCATAGGGATCTCCCTGATAGGGTAGAAATTGAACAGTGTAGGTGGGGTGAGAAGGATAAGAATGGGAGCAGAGGGAACAAAAAGGCAGAGAGGAACAGAAAGTGAAAATACACGAAATGATGATATGAATTGGGAAACAACTAGAGGGCAATCAGAAGACTTAGTGTATGATAACTCACAGGGATCTAAGAGAGAGATTCTAGCAAGGATCTCTAGTAATCATGGATAAGGAGCCTGAACAGGCTCTCTCCTGTGGCCAGTCAGTCATTTCCAGTGGTGAGACTTGGGATTCCATTCCAGCTACAAAACCTCTGATTTATGGCCTATATGCCCTGCATGATCCTTATTGACAATGGAAAGACAGAGCTCCAAGCCAAGGGAGGGAACCTCTGCCTGGAATTGCAGGATAGGCTAGGAACTAGGATTGAATAGCCCAGAGATAATTTCTAAAGATGTCACACTCTGTTCATAGATGGATACCTAACCCAGTCCTCACCAGAGAAGCCCCCCTCAGCAGCTGAGATGAACATCTAGAGAGGCACTGGGCCAAACATTATGAGAGATTGGGGAACCCCACAGAAGAGGAAGAGGAGGGATGGCATTAACCAAGGGGCTGAGAATACCAAGAGAACAAACTCCACAATGTCACCTGACCAGCACTCCTAGGGGCCCACAGACACTGAAGCCATATACATAAAACCTGTAGCATCCCCTGAATACATCACAGTGCTCTAGATTGGTGTCCTTGAAAACTCCTACAGACTGAAGTAAGGATGTCTCTGACCATTTTACTGACCTTTGAGACTCTTTTCCTCATCCAGGTCTACCTGGCCTACTCTTTATGTAGGGATTGGTGCTTAGCCTAATTCCATCCTGCTATGCAATGCCCTGATTGTTCTGTAACCCTGGGAGATGGTTCTGTCCTGGGCAAAGGGAGGACTTTAGTGGGTGGTGATGGGGATAGATCTGGGGGAGATGGGAGGAGATGGGGGATAGAGGGAGGAGGGGAGGTAGGCTGTGATATATTCTGTAAGTTGTATGAGAGAAGATAAATTAAAATAAAATAGAATAATTCTATTAAATACAGCCAAACAATCAAAGAAACAAATGGTTGATGGAAACCAATAAAACTGTACAAGAACTAAAAATGGAAATAGAAACAAAACAAACAAACAAAAAGAATTGATGGAATTCTGTAAAAGAAAAACCTAGGTTTGTGAAAAGGAAATATACACTCCAACAGAATACAAGAGATGGAAGAAAGTATCTCAGTCATTGAAGATATGATAACAAAAATAGATGCATCTGTCAAAAAATATTACATCTAAAATATTTCTGACACAAAGCATTCAGGAAATCTGAGACACCATGAAAAGTCCAAACTTGAAAATGTTAGAGGAAGGAAAAGATTCCATCATAAAGGTCCAAAAATATTTTCAATAAAATCATAGAATAAAGTGTTCCTAATATAAAGAAGGAAATACCTGTAAAGGTACAAGAAGCATGCAGAATACTAAATAGACTGAACTAGAAAAGAAAGTCTCCTGACCACATATTAATAAAAACATTAATTATAGAGAACAGTGAAAGGTTATTGAAAGCTTCAAGGAAAACAATCAAGTTATCTATAAAAGCAGACTTATTAGAATTACACCTGACTTCTCAATGAGCACTCTCCAAGCCAGAAGGGCGTAGACAGATGTGTTTCAGTGAAGAGGAATATTTATTTTTTAATACAGCAACATGGTAGCTCTGGAAAAGGAATATATGAGGTACATGCTTTTAAGTAACCAAACTCAGAAGGCAATGGTTGTACACACCTTTAATCACAGATCTTTGGACATAAAGAAACCAGTCAGTTCAGAAGTAGGGCGCAGTCTCAGTTCATGGCTCTCAGTTCATAGATCACAGTGAGTTCAGAGTTCAGAGAATGAAGCCTGCAAGAAGCAGATACAGGAAGCAGAGCTCAGAAAGGGCGTAAGCAGTCAAGAAGCAGAGGAGAGAGTTCAGTCATCCAGTATGAGTGCAGTCAACTCATAGACAGTTCAGTTCACAAAGAGAAGTCTAGAAGAGCAGAGTTTATTCCAGAATAAGCCAAGAGAGAAAGCAGAAAGTCAGAAGCAGATTTACATTTTGGAATTCAGAAGAGTCAGGAAATTGAGGTACTTACTTTAATATTTGCAGTTAAAGAATCAACAGTAGAGCAGAGAGGGGAACATGAAAGTTCCTTCACATCATAATAGAGAATACATGGTTATATGCAATATATGTGACTTCTAGCTGAACAGTGGTTCACAGCTTCTGATTGTTGCTCTTTGCAGGCAAATGAGGGTCCTAATTCACTGTTAATCCTATTTATCACCTTGCAAGTTTGCCTTCTTCACCCTTGTGCCATGCTTTGGTGCTGTTCTGTTTTTCTTAATGGAATACCGAGGAGCTGCCACAGTTCCTCTCGTACAATGAGCTCACTTCCAAAGACAAACAGCATTCTTTTTTTTTTAAGTATTCTTAAATTCATTTAGCTTTGAGATTTGAAAATACATACTGAGTTCCATGACATGCAAAAATATTGTTACTTAGATACTCCTCCACTTCTGTTTCCTTCCCTCTCTTCTCTTTTAGAGGGACAATTTCTATGTGCTGGTTGATATGCTCATCTTGGCTCTGGAACTCGGAAACTATTCAGAATTAGCACCTAAAATAATTTGTTCAGGATGCAAAATGCAACAAAATGATTGTAATTTTTTTTTATTTTCCTAATTAAATCGATATTTCTCTTCTATCAGTTTACTTTAAAAAATACAGAGTACTATTTTGATTTGTTTCACTTATTAAAAATACATCACCTCTTTTTATTGAAAATACATTTTTTAAATATAATATATTGAGTGTAATTTTCCCTTTCTCAATTACTCCCAGATCCTCCCCGTTTCTCTACCCATGCAAATCCACACCCTTTCTTCCTTTCTCTTTACAATATAAATAATAATCATAACAACAATAATTATAGTGATGAAGATAAAATAGAATTAGATAATTTAAGAACAAACAAATGAGAATAGGATAAAACAAACAGAAACAAAAGTAAAGGAGACAAAGTAAAGCTCAAGAAACATATCTAGATGCAGAAACGCACACATTTGTACTCACAGAAATCCATAAAAACACAAAGCTTGAAGCCATGATGTATGAAAAACAAAGCCCTGACAAAACATTATGAGACAAAGAACCTTCAAAGATGCCATTGACACCATGTTGTGTTGATTATCTACTGTTGGGTTTGAGGGCATATGGCCTACTCTGAAGTGTGGATTGTATACCCAGTGAGACTTCATTGGAGAAAATTAAATTTTTATTCTTAGGCTTATCAATCAAGATAGCTTTTGGATTAGGGATGGGGAGGCTCTCTGTATCCACTTCTCTTCTCTAGAAGCTCATATAGCTCAGACCTGTGCAGACTCTGTCCATGTTGCCAAAGACTCTGTGAGTTCATACGTGCATCCATATTGTCCTGTTAAGAATGTCTTTTTCTTTGGTGTCTTCCATTCCTGCTGGCTCTTATATCAGTGCTTATGAGCCATGAATTATGATTTCTACCAAAAATATATACTCTGGGAATCCTTATTTCTTTTGTTTGTTTTTTTCTTTATAGCTCTCCTTGGCTCAATTTAGTAATCATTTACATTAGTTTCATAAACATTTTTACTGTATTTCTTATCTTATTTTACAAAAATCTGGATAACTATACAAACATTTTTTGTCCTATTACTAAAATGTTTTGCAATATTTTTACCAATATATAGCATTTGTTTAACTTTGTTTCATAAACATTTTTACTCTATTTCTTATCTTATTTTACAAAAATCTGGATAGATGTACAAACATTTTTTTGTCTTATTACTAGAATGTTTTGAAATACTTTTACCAGTATATAGCATTTGTTTGACTTTGTTATATTGTTCCATACCTTAGAAACCTGTACATTATTGATGGACATTTGAGTTGTTTGCCATATTTTGTGATTCAAAAACAAATTTGTAGTTGCAGGTGTGTGGAATCAGAATAGATTACCAGATGTAGGAATTAAAAATGCTTATATATAGAAAGATGATCTTGTAATATGTCAAATTCACCTCTGCAAGAGCTGTAGGATATCAACACCCACAGAATCAGGAAGAAAGTTTGCTTTCCAACTTTTAGATTTATGACAATTTCTTGAGCAAAGATGATGTTTCATAACATCAGATTGAATTTTTTATAAATCCAGTTATTTTCATATTTCCAGAATCAAAGAATCAGGGCAAGGATGTAACTCATTGTAGAATTATTCCCTAGTATGTTCAATGCCCTAGATTTGATCTCCAACACTGCAAAATATAATAAGATAATAATTAGCAGAGAAATAAATGAAAATAATGAATTGTAATGATATTAATTCATGGATTGGAGTGATTTGCATTTATTTTGACATTAAGATGATCAATGCATCCAGTATATAATACACACACACATACACACACACGCACACATATATCCATAATCAATAGCAATATACAAAAGAATGTTTGTCAACTGTTTTACTGACAAATATGACAAGATGGGTATCAATGACAAATAAGGTATAAATAGTACCATAGAATACATACATTTATAACTTATATCAGAGTGTACTGGGTCAGCTTTTACAAGTTTATTTTTTGTAGAGTTTTGTGAAGAGAAGTGTAAAAGTACTTAGGTAATGTTTTGTGCTGAAACTCAATTTTTCTAAGGGTTTAAGTATTATAATAAAATTTGTTGATGCAAAAAAAATGATTTCATTTATGGAGGATAGGGCTGATATGTGTAAACTTGGGATTCACAGAGGTTCAAGTTCTCTGGGAATAATATAATAAGTAATCATAGGTCTTTCTTTTAAAAAGACATGAAGGAGGGAACAGTAGATTTATCTTAGAAGAGAAAAGAAGTATGTGTAGATCAAGTGTGAGATTAGATCTGATATTAGAAATACTAAGACAGAGAAGGAATAAGAATTTCTCAAAAGAACATTAAGTTAATCATTAGTGTGTGTGTGTGTGTTACTTTGTCAGAGAGACAGAGATAATAAGCTTATATGAAGAAAGGATAAAGTGTAAGTTTTCATTTGAGATAAACAAATATGAAAATATTCTGAAGTCCCTGTGTTTTTGAGTGAACTTTTGATTTGTACACTTCTAAAAGCAAAATCATCTCTATATTTCTCATGCTATAACTTTACAATACTATAAAGTCATTTAGTGAGAAGGAGTATAAAAGAATTCTTGGTGGAAATAATGCTTTCATTTTGAGGTATATTGTAACTGCAAGAAATGTCAATATGTAAACATAAAACATAACATTAAAATTTTTATTTTAGAAGCTTGAAATGTGGATGTAGAAGTTCAGTGTATACTAGTGCATTGATCCTTTTTTCAATATTTGCAATGAAGATATACATGTATCATATGCACAATTTAGGTTTCCAATAATTTTACTAAAGAAAGTTTTAATAATTTTAAAAATTGTCATTTTTGCTTCACACACACAAATTGCTAAAATTGTCAAGTCTCCTCCATTGTGAAGAACACTTTGTGATTCATTTCAGAAAGTTGAGCCTTTGAATATGCAGATCTAATTTGCATTAAAATGCAGTTATCTGCATTTCTATTTTTACAAGTCTGACTGTCAAATGTGCATCTTACTGAATGGCCATTTTTTTTTAAATGACAGTTTGAGTGCATAAACTTTTAAAAATGGATTGATAATTATTGTCTCTTAGTCCAATGTTAGACTTTATGGCAGTGATGGATCAATCTATTTGAATATATTCAAACTTACATAGACATTGTTTGATAGTAAATGAGTTCATTTAAAAGAATTATAAAATATATATGTAAATTAAAATCACCCAAACTCAATGAAACAAAATAGAACTGTACATAGATAAAATCTAATTGCAATTTAGGTAGAAAGTCATAAATGTGTATGAGATCCTAGCTTTCTATAAATGATATTTCGATGATTATTGTCTGCTTACTGGATTTCAAAGAGGATTGCACAACTTATGGGCCACAGAGATGAACTCATTGTGTCACTAACACACATACATTTTTAAGTAAACTGCTTCTATAAAGAGAAAATACCAAACTTATACACATAGAAGCATTTGCTTCATGATGCAGTCATGGACTCTGAAGGGACAAAAGGGATAACTGAAATACATGAATATGAAATTATAATACAAGAAATACATGAAATGAAATGATAAGGAAATATAAACATAAAAGTTATTATGCAAAACTCATAGTGACTAATCTTAACATATCTGGGACTTGGATTATTTTATATATATATATACATATATATATATATAAAATGAATATATTAGCTTAATATATTAATATATTTGTTATTATATTTATTATATTTGAATTGTTTATATTTTATTTATTTAATTAAATTGTTTTTATTTATTTTTAATTAATGTTGTTTTTAATATATATTCATATGTATTTATAATTATTTATATGGGAAATCATTTGCTGTTTTTTTGAGCACCTACTCTCTTCCTGTCACAGCAGACATTTGAAATACTGAGCAAGAGACAGATTGTATTTTTTTGTGGACCTTTTAATCTAGAGTGACAGTCAGATAATGAAACAACAAATACACCTCTCAGATGATGACAAGCCATAGGCGAGTGGTAGCAGCTACAGGGAATAGAGTGACATGGGAACATATCAATCAAGTGCTTAACACCATGCCAGAAAACCATACAGCTAGAAACTGCTGAGATCAGTGAGGGTTTACTTGAGCTAAACCGCCTCACCTTATTAACTGAATGGTTGAGCTGTGAGACTCAGGATCATCAAAGAAGCAAGCAAGAAAAATAGCAAAGGAAGCTAGCTCACTGCAGCTTAGGAAGGAGAACTCAATTATTCAGATATTATTACAAAATGATTTGTCCTTGTCCACAGTGATCTCTTTAACTTTTATTAAGTTTATAATAATTAAGAAAGAGTCACTAATAATAGACTCCTTTGCTCTTAAAGAGACATGATAATTGAAATATATTCTGAACGTATTTATTGCACTTTGTCCAGTTTGTCCAGCCCATGGAAATAAAGTATATTAGTCACAATTTATTCACATTGATTCTCAAAATTCCCCTGTGTCAATTGTGAGAAAGATGGTATACTATATAATACATTTAGGGAAAACTTGAAGTAAAATACACTCAATATAAAGTTATAAAATTTGCAAGAAATTGTCAGAAATGGCTTAAATATCTCTATGTTAAAATACAAAAATTAAAAAACACACATATGTGCGTGTGTGCATATGTATGGTAGATTATATATGATAGGTAGTTATATAAATGATGATGAAGATAGAATAAATGAATAGGAAAAGAGAATATGGGGTGGAAGAGTGAGAAGGAGGAAAAGAGACAGAAATGGAGAAAGGAAAAAAGTGAAAGAGAAAGAATAAATGTCTTTAATATCACAGTAATTCCTATTTCTACTTTCCTCTTGATAAATAAGAGGAGTTAATAAGCATAAAATTGCATCTATCAGATTGTTATAAATAAAAAAAACATCTTAAGGGAGTTACTATTATTTAGGATTTTTTATCTTATATCTTCAATATCTAATATAGCTCTGAAATATATACAGAACTTTGAGGAAAAAGGTTTTAGGAATATCCTGGATTATCATGTAACTACTCAAAGAATAGTCTTTAAGAATACTGTCAGTGGTGATAATGAATACTGATCTAACCTTAATGTTGCTGACCCTGATACTGAAGGCCTGGAAACAGTAGCTGGTTAATTAAATCAGTCTCTGAATATAAAAATTGTTCTTGCTTGGAACCTCAGCATTCAGGACGCTGAGACAGATAGGTTTGCAGCCACCCTGGTCTAATTTGAAACCTTGTTTCCAAAAATAGAACTATGTAACCCTCCCAATTGGGATAAACCAAATACACTAAAGAAATATCCTCTATAAACTAAGGGCTGAGAAATTTGAATTCCCACTCACTTGCTGTTCCTACACTGGTCAGTAGTCAAATCTATGTAATGTCATGCATAGATAAGAGTCACTAGTTAGATGGGAGGGAAATTAAGTAAATTGAGAAATGAAAAGCCAGGAACATTTCAATGTGACAGTTTGCTTAGTGCCCAGGAGAGCAAAAAGAGCTGACAACGAGTGCATTTTACATCATTGAACAATTGGAGATTCTTTTGTTAGATAGACAAAAACATGTTAAGGAAGTAAGGAAAAAAGTAGAATGTAACCAAGAATGATAAACAAATAGACAAAATTTTCTTTAAATCAAATCTGTAAAAACACATATGAAAACAAGACAACTGAGCTATTTCTCAGTACAGATAGATCTGAATGCAGTATGCACAAATGTAAATGTTAATTGTTTTAGTAATCAAGTTTGTATGGCATAAGTAAGCAATGGAGGAACATGAAAGGACTTCTTTACTCTTCAGAGTGCAAATGTGAATTGAAACATTTAGGCATGATGTCGCAAGAATTAAAGAGCATACACAGTTTCCATCAATTTGTGCAACACCTCTGCTAACACAATGAACAATGTTACTCTTAAGTTTCCAAGAATTTCACTAAGTATTAAGTATGTACTCAAGTATCCACAAAGAAGTGTCAAAATCAGGTGTAAAATAATTAAAATTTTATTCTTTTAAAAACTTTTACAGGTTTGTTCTAATTCTGGGACCTAGTGATTCAGGCATATGATTTCTTTTGAAGTTACATAGGAACTGCTGGCCTTGATGAGAGGTCTAAACTTCATTCCACACAAGAAAGGGACCAAAATTACCTCTGAGGAACAACTTTAATAAAAGGGGTTGTCTGTACACAGGGAAAGCATAAGTATACAGGAGACTATCAGAAATATAAAGGGCACATCAAATCAGATAGAATAATGTTTTGATGGAGGAGTCACAGATCAAATTTTTGCAAAGAAAAATGTTTATAAAATATCTCTGAATTCTTGAGAAAAATACATCTGTTCACAGAGAGAGCTCTTGTAAGGAAAGTCCCCATGTACCTGTGAATGTTTCCAAAGCCTTTTAAAAGATGACAAACAGGAGGTTGCATACTTTCTCTGGATTTAGTTTATATGGTTCTCTTGAAAACCTGTGTGAGCACTATATATTTTATAATATACTGTACTGAATTTTTACAAAAAAATTACAGTGTCAGTTCTATATAATATCAGTAGAAGTTATTGTGAAATTGGTTTATTTTGTGTCATTTTGCTTAGAATAAAATTTCTAATAAGCTAGATATTTTTATTTTCCACAGATTAAATCCTGGTTCCCTCGTGTAATCACACATCTTCCTACCTTCAATACTTCACCAATCTTGGAACTCAAAGATAAAGAAAAAATGAACCAGAACTACTTACATAGTTTCATGGTTTTCTCCTCATTGTCTTTCAGTGTTAATGCTGAGTAAACTCACTTTAAATTAGTGGCAAACAGTTCCTCTACACCTTTATTCTTCCAATTAGCAGTCACAGTCATCTTGTTAATTTCATACACTCATAATTGCTTCATACTCTTCCTCCTCCTTACTGGATATTAACTTCTCCATCCTTAGTCTTAACTGATTGTATTAGTTTTTCAGAATGACTGTATCAAAGTATGGCTACAACTGAATTGGATCACTCATACCCAAATGGTCTTTTACTTTTCTGAATACTGAGAAAACCAAAAAGAAGATGCTTACAGATCTTGTATGTATCAGATTCTTCCAGGGGATGCTTTTTCCCTTACTCTGACATGGTGGAAAAGAAGGAGGCAATTCTTTCATTTCTTTCTTGCAACAACCAATCTCTATCATAACATAGTTACTTCACTGTGTATCAAAAAAACTGACAATTTTTAATATCAACCTTTTATGTGTTAATATTTAAGCATGCATACTCGAGTTAATAGAAATGTTTGGAATACACTACAAGTATAGAGTACAGTATAAACTGAGGTCATGATCAATATTTATAGAAGTTTCTTTAACTAAATATTTCAACTGATTTGAAGTATTATAACATCTTTATAGCTAACATAAATCTATCAGTCAACAAGGTAATCAATCTATCTATGCTGTATCCACCTGTCTTTTCACTGACTTAACTTATTTTCCCTAAATAAGTGAATGCTATTCAAATCAAGTTGAAAGTAGTTATTTTGCTATCCAAAGCTGTATAAAAAAAATAAGTGTGTGTTTCAGTCTTTACGCAACTAAGAATATTCAAGAACATTTATAATTTTCTTATAAACACAGATTGCAATTTGTTCACCTCAACTTGAAGAGTCAAAAATTCTGATCCAAATCATTCAGGTGATTACTGCCTAAGGAACTGCATGGAGAATTTGTGTCCTTCTCTAAACTATGCTGCCACATGAATCTGAGTTACTGCCATCCGTTTTTTTTTTTCTGTCAGTCAGCTTCCTGATACACAAATACTAGCTGAGGGAAGCACTTGATTTTACTCTCATAGACCTTTTCAATATTCATAGTTGAGTCACACATTTATGTTAGAATTGCTTTTCAGTGATATAGTGAATAATTAACTCATTTGCTTTTTCTCTTAGAGGAAAGACTACTATAAGCTAATACAGTACCCACATCTACAGCACAGTGTCAGAATGTTTAATCTGGAGAATACTTATTTTACATTGAGTCAATTACATTTCTCTAACTATGATTCTGTGAGAGCTTTCCTATGTTTCCTGTGTTCACAGATATACATCATGTACTCACACACCTGAGTAAACCCTCATTGAATTTGTTTTCTTGATATCTCCATTTATCTAAGTCATTCTCCATTTAAATTATGTACTTCAGGATTAAAAGGCGGCTTAGTGAGTAAAAGGTACTTGCTGCCAAGCCAATGGAACTAAGATGGTCCCACATAACCCACAAGGATAAAGGTAAGAAGCAAGTCCAATAAATTGTCTTCTGACTTCCATATCCTCACTAAGGCACAGCCAGACTCCACCACTATATAATCACACAGTTATAAATAAGTGAATAAATATAAATTTTAAGGGATTACTTATATAGATTTATATATATATAATTTAAATATCAGCATGTAAGTATTCAGATATCATGTTCATGTGTAAAAGGTAAATTATTATGAATCCACATCACTATATATCCACATTATATATATATACATATGTATATACATATATGTATATGTATATATATTGCATATATCAAGTTATGCATATTATATATATTAGTATGCATGCTAAATTATAAATATAGTAATGCAATTATATATTGATATATAATAGGGAAAAGCTTAATGAAGTCTGTGTGTAAAATGCAGACAGTGGAGAATTGTAGTTTTAATTAAAACATAGTTCTTTGGCACATGAGAAAGCTTCCCATTAAACAACCATAGTGTGTCAGTGTTGTGAGGACCTCTTCTGTGTCATGTCTTTTGACTACATCCCTTCTATACATATGGATAGAATCCAGCGCTTTTTCTTGTGCATATAGAAAAATAATCATATAGGCTATTTCCTGGTGTTGTTACATCAGAGAGATTGTTCAGAAAAATAGGAGCGTTTGTGGTATGGGTTTCTAGCCAGGGCTATGCATGTCTGGCTTCCTGTTGCTATCTATGCAAATGAAACTGTTGGATCCCAAGGGGTCACTAATCTGAAAGGGAACATCTGATTGACAGCAGGGTTTTTGTGTGTGTCAGTTTCCCACTTAGCAACCTGGAATCCTTCCTAGAAAGCAGGATATGTTGTGAAAGTTTAAGCATTTTGTTGTAGGCATGTATGGTAGCCTTGCTGAATTTCCCCCCAAAACCAAGGAAAAAAAAATGCTGCTCAAGGGAGTGATTGGGAACCACTGGGAAATATTCTTCCATAGTATGAAACAGTCATTCAATTTAAATGAAAACCACTCCTGGATGCTTCCTGAGAATAGGTTGCCTGAAGTACTGACAAAATAGAGCTTTATTAATTCATTTTGTTTACAAGTAGAATTTCTTATTAAAGAAAAATTTTATTTTCAATACATTTTTTTCAATTAGATATACAGAAAATTGCCCTATGAGTAAGGCTTATGTAAATTAAAAGTATATTCTACTGAAACAAATGAGATTTCTTTCTATAGATGCCAAGGAAAACTTGAAAAAAAGTTCTTGTTCCCATCTTCTGATGAAACAATTAATTATTTAGAATATACT